>CM053791.1:501626249-502863749 GCA_028749045.1 Cupressus sempervirens
AAGGGGGATTTAGGATAGGTTAGGGGTTATTAGATTTGAGGGTTTTATTTATCAAATAGGTTTATTTAATAAATGGGGATTTTGGATTTAGACAGAAGAATAGGATTTTAATTGATAAATAATAGGTTATTTTATTTATCAATCAGGACTATAGATGATTAATTAAATTAATCAGCTAGAGGATGGCAAAGGATTAATTAAATAGGAATTTAATTAATGATGCCTTTAGAGATAACTAAATAGGATTACCAAAGCAATCAAATCAAATTTAGGTGTCTACAAAGTCAATACAAGTTTGTCTCATATATCGACCTTTTCTCAAATGATGACTTACAAAGGAGGTTGTAATAACTCTTCGCGCAGCTCTATTATCCTTCTCCCTATTATTTTTTCCAATGCTATTGAGAGCACTAAAAATATTCTTCACAATAATGGAATTTCTTTCCACTTTTTGATAGACACAAATCTTCAATTTGGAAAGCATAGGTCTGATCGTTTGCATCTTTAATAAGTGCATAAAAATCTTGCATTGCTCCACTACTGTCTTGTTGCCAAAAAAACATCTTATATAATCTTGAAGCCCATAACCGAATGGTTCTTTCTAATTTTTTTCCTTCCAAATTAGTTATAATTGTTTCATCAATTTTAATTATCCATTTTGGTGTTCTAGAACTTTCATGTCAATTATAATTAGGAGATATGTAAAGTTCATGTTCTTAGGTTCCTATGCATTGTCATATTTGGCATGGTCAATCATGCAATTTACACTATGACCTGGTAGCATTTTATCCTCCAAATTTTCATTCTCTAAATTTCCAATCCCAACGTCATCATTTTCAATTGGTACATTTTCATTCCTCAACTACACATATTCATTATTTGACTCTATGATTTAACATTCGACTAATTTATCGTTAACTTGACTCACATTTAACATACCTTGTCTTTTCTTTCGATAATTTACTTTGTCTCTTTCCATATATGTCACAATGTCTTCATTGGATACCTTCTTTTTGTGTTTAGCCTTTCGACAACTATTGCTACCCATTCAGATGACAATATCAGACACCTAGGGATATATTATCAAACTTTTTTCGATGGTTAAGGCCCCAAAACGAGACTTTTCCCAAAATTCGTGAAAATAGCTCACAAAAAGTGATGTTGTCGGCTCTACAATGACAGGGAATATTTTAGAAAAATCATGCCAATAAAATTGTGATAATAAATCAGATACTCAATTTCAGATTGGATATCCGATATTTAGTCCAAAATAATGGAGGGAAATAAGAATTAAGATAAAGATTATAATGAGTTATGAGTTACGTTATGTAACAATTGAGATAAAGATTAAATATAATAATATATGTTATTATTATAATCTATAAATATATAATATATATTAATATATAATATATATTAATATATATATATATATATATATGAAATTATTATATTATATTATATTTATTAAATATAATAACGTAATATATGTTATTATCATTGTGACCAATGTTAACTATTAATATATAATAATATATTATGTTATTATTATTATTATCTTTAAATATAATATATATTAATATATATGACCTTGAAATCTAAAATATATATGAAATTATTATATTATATTATATTTATTATTAAATATAATAACATAATATATGTTATTATTATTATAAACTATGTTAACTATTAATATATTATGTTATTACTATTATTATAATCTATAAATATAATATATATTAATATATATATATATATCTAATTATTATATTATATTATTATTATTATCATTTATATGGGTCAAAAGGGGCTATAGAATGACCTGTGACCCTTTTCGACACATTTTATTACAACATATGTCTCTATGGGTCCTAGCACACCTAGGGACATATTATAATATTTTATATGGGTCGAAAGGGGTCATAGGATGGCCTATGACCCCTTTCAACACATTCCATGATGACATATGTCTTTCGGGGTCCTAGGACCCCCAGGGACAAATTATAATCATTTATATGGGTTGAAAGGGGCCATAACATGACCTATGACCCCTTTCAACACATTCCATTACAACATATGTCTCTAAGGCTCCTAGGAACCCTACAAACATATTATAATTGTTTATATGGGTTGAAAGGGGTCATAAGATTGTTGGAGTTGATGAAAGTCAACTCTGAAGATGCCCAAATCACCTGCATGAGAGAATCTGTCAAAGAGAAGCCAAGAAGAGGAAGAGCATGGAGCAAGGGAAAAATCCTAAATGGACATGAGAGACAATATGTGCAAACACAAGAAGAAAATGTATTTACAATATGCACAATGCCTTATGAAAATAAAATGAGAGAGCCCGCTTATAAAGAGCTAATGGAAGCTTGTAGAACAAGCTGGAAGGTGGTAGAAGATAAGGATGACAACTTAGCACATATCCACAAAAGGTGGAACATGCTAGAAGGAAAAAAAACTCTCGTTTTGTCAACAACTAACCACTACATGCATTAAATGCTAAATATTAAATAAATTCATTTACCTAAGTAAGCTTAAGTAATATAATAAATAATTAATAAATAAATAATTATTTACTCTAACACCCCCCCTTAAGTGCAACTTAGGGAAATTCCTTAAGCTCACAAAACTAAGATGAAATGTAGAATGGGTCCTGACAATGAGGCCATATTAGGTACCCATGAACAATGCAAGAAAATGCAACCTCTTTAAAATGGGAAAAGAGAGAAAACTACATGGGAAAAACCCTCCCCCAAAAAGAGGCAACAACCTAGTGAAGAACTAAAGAAGCCTCCAACTAGGAAGATGTCCCCTAAAACAAGAACATGGAGTGATCATGAAGAAGCATCACTGAAGCATGAAGAACTCAAAAATCTACCAAACTGCTGATCTGAAGAACCTCCATGGAAGAAGAAGGCATGAGCCGAGCATGTTTATATGGTAGATGATCCATCTCACCGAAATGCATAGGTAGTCAGCCACTACAATCGCCTTGTATATAGGATCATCCAATGAATACATAGTTCAAACTATCAAACCATCGAACTAAGGATGCATTAGAACAACATCATAACCCCCCTTTAATGTAGATGGGGTGTGATGACAAGCAACTGTGAAGGTGGGCCAAAGTCTCCTGCAAACGAACTAAGAACGACGAGAGAGGGAAAGAGGTACAGACACCTATAAAGACACGGTCAAACTTACTCTACATGGTGCTAATTTCATGGAAGGGACACTCACTTGACAAAGGGAGAATGCCTAAAATAGAAAACAACTATCCCCCCCATGGTGCTTTATGAAAACACTACATGTACAACTGACTAAAAATAATGTTCATGATCCTCGGAATGCAAAAGTGGCACTTTATCTCAATGCGATACGTAAAAGTGCTTCAAAATTATAGCTGCAATGATCAAAATTGAAAACAAGCTGATACAAAACAAAGTACAGCCTAAAACAAAGGAAACCATGCCAAAAAAATGATCCTCGGGCTTAATACACTTAAGATATCCACCATATAGAAAAAATGCCAAAACTATGATAGAAAGAGCATGGGCCAAAAACTAGGAAAAAGGACCACATTTTTTAAAAGGTGATAGAACCAGCTTTCCAAAAATATAAAGTTTTCAAAAAATAGGCATGGGACGAAAAAGATATGCTTGCCGGAGTCAAAAATAGAACTTCAAAATTTGACTGAAAAAATAGGCAAACAAAAAGCATCAAAATGTAAAAATAACTACACCAATATCTCCATCTCGAAACTAGATTTCCAATGCTTCTTTCAGATCAAAAAAATACCTCTGTATGCTTAAGTTATGGCCAAAAAATTGCAAGTAGGTCCAAAATGACCTAGAAGGAGAGTGCAAGCAAGGATGTTGACATCATGCTAATGTCATCATTTCACGGCATTAAAATTAACAGCTTGGAGGTCATCGTTGCAAAAAAGAAGCCATGTGGTGGTGCTACGTGGAAAAGTGCTGAGGTGGCAGGGGCCACATACCAAAGCACCATGTGGCAGCCCTACCATGTGTCACGCGATGAAAGGCGCTGACTATGCAAAGAAAGCAAAGCGCAGAGCTGACAATATGTTGCGCTGGAAGAGGAGCTTCGATTAGCAAAGGCTGCGGTTTCAGGAGTTGCATCAGTCGGAGTCGACAGAACAGCCTACAGAGAGGCTCAAGAGGGTGGGGCCAGCGGAGGTGCTAGAAAGGAGCAGTGGCCAGCAAGCTACGCGGTGGTGACCGTTGGGTGGTGCGGCAATGGCCGCTTGGTGGTGTGCCAAAAAAAACTTTTTTTTTATTTTTTTGAATGAAAATCATCCGTACAGTCCGTACGACAGCCCCTGATGAAAAAAAATTACCTCCCGAAGCTCTATCTCCAAAATTAAAGTGTTTTATATGAATCCTGACTGTAAATGGCGTTTCGAATCCAAAGGTGATGTCTGTTTGGCCCCAATGTGCTCCAAAAAATTGTTGATCCCCTGATTTGAAGAAAAAATGCATAAACAAACTAGGGTTTGTGACTTCAAATCACGGCTTCAAAAATTTTCAACGAAGCAGCAATAGGAAGGCTCTAATACCATGTTGGACTTGATGAAAGCCAACTCTGAAGACGCCCAAAATCACCTGCATGCGAGAACTTGTCAAAGAGAAGCCAAGAAGAGGAAGAGCATAGAGCAGGGGGAAAATCCTAAACGGACATGAGAGACAATATGTGCAAACACAAGAAGAAAATGTATTTACAATATGCACAATGCCTTATGAAAATACATTAAGAGAGCCCGCTAATAAAAAGCTCATGGAAGCTTGAGGAACAAGATGGAAGGTGGTAGAAGATAAGGATGACAACTCAGCACATATCCACAAAAGGTGGAACATGCTAGAAGGAAATAAACTCCTGTGTTGTCAACAACTAACCACTACATGCATTAAATACTAAATATTAAATAAATGCATTTACTTAAGTAAACTTAAGTAATAAAATAAATAATAATTATTTATTTATTTATTTACTCTAACAAGGATGATCTATGACCCCTTTCAACACATTCCATGATGACATATGTCTTTAGGGGTCCTAAGACCCCTAGGGACATATTATAATTGTTTATATGGGTCGAAAGGGGCCATATGATGACCTATGACCCCTTTTGACACATTCCATCATGACATATGTCTCTAGGGGTCCTAAGACCCCAAGCGACATATTAAAATCATTTATATGAGTCGAAAAGGGCCATAGGATGAACTATGACCCCTTTTAACACATTTCATAATGAAATATGTCTCTAAGGGTCCTAGGACTCCAAGAGACATATTATAATCATTTATATCCTTCAAAAGGGGCCATAGGATGACCTATGACCCCTTTCGACACATTTCATGATGACATATGTCTCTAGGGGTGTTAGGACCCCTAGGGACATATTATAATCATTTATCTGAGTCAAAAGGGGCCATAGGATGACCTATGATCCCTTTCAACACATTCCATGATGACATATGTCACTAGGGGTCCTAGGACCCTTAGGAACATATTATAATTGTTTATATGGGTCAAAAGAGGTCATACGATGAACTATGACCCCTTTCAACAAATTTCATCACGACATATGTCTCTAGGGGTCCTAAGACCCCAAGGGACATATTATAATTATTTATATGGATTGAAAGGGGCCCTAGGATGACCTATGACCCCTTTCGACACATTTCATGACAACATATGTCTCTAGGGGTCTTAGCACCCTTGGGGACATATTATAATCATTTATATGGGTCAAAAGGGGCCATAGGATGACCTATGACCACTTTCGACACATTCCATGACAACATATGTCTCTAAGGGTCCTTGGACCCCAGGGGACATATTATAATCATTTATATGGGTTGAAAGGGGCCATAGGATGACCTATGACCCCTTTCGACACATTCCATAACGACATATGTCTCTAAGGGTCTTAAGAAATCAGGAGACATCATAATAATTTATATGGGTCGAAAGGGGCCATAAGATGACCTATGACCCCTTTCGACACATTCCATGATGACATATGTCTTTACGGGTCCTAGGACCCATTGGGACAAATTATAATCATTTATATGGGTCAAAAGGGGCCATAGGATGACCTATGACCTCTTTCAACACATTCTATGATGACATATGTCTATAGGGGTCCTAAGACCACAAGAAAAATATTATAATCATTTATATGGGTCGAAAGGGGCCATAGGATGACCTAAGACCCATTTTGACACATTCCATGATGATAGGATGACCTATGACCCCGTTTGACACATTCTATGATGACATATGTTTCTGGGGGTCCTAGGACCCCAAGGGACATATTATAATCATTTATATGGGTCAAAAGGGGCCATAGGATTACCTATGATGCTTTTCGACACATTCCATGATGACATATGTCTTTATGGGTCCCAAGACCCCTAAGGACAAATTATAATTATTTATATGGGTCGAAAGGGGCCGTGGGATGACTTATGACACCTTTTGACAAATTCCATGACACAATATGTCTATGGAGGTCCTAGGACCCCTAAGGACATATTATAATCATTGATAAGCATTGAAAGGGGCCATAGGATGACCTATGACCCCTTTCAAAATATTTCATAATAACATATGTCTCTACAGGTCCTAAGACCCCTATGGACATATTATAATCATTTATATGGGTCAAAAGGGGCTGTAAGATGACTTATGACCCCTTTTGACACATTCCATGATGACATATGTCTCTAGGGGTCTTAGGACCCCTAAGAACATATTATAATCATTTATATGGGTTGAAAGAGGTCGTAGGATGACCTATGACCCCTTTCAACACATTCTATGATGACATATGTCTCTAGGGTTCCTAGGACCCTTGGAGACATATTATAATCATTTATATGGATCAAAAGGGGTCGTAGGATGACTTATGACCCCTTTTGATACATTCCATGATGACATATGTCTCTAGGGTTCTTAGGACCCCTTGGGACATATTATAATCTTTTATATGGGTCAAAAGGGGCTATAGGATGACCTATGACCCCTTTCGACACATTCCATGATGACATATGCCTCTAGAGATCCTAAGATCCCTAGAGAAATATTATTACCATTTATATGGGTCGAAGGGGGCTATAGGATGACCTATGATGTCTTTTGACACATTGCATGATGACATATGTCTCTAGGGGTCCTAGGACCCCTGGTTACATATTACAACCATTAATATGGGGTCAAAAGTGGCCATAGGATGACCTATGACCCCTTTTGACACATTTCATTACTACATATGTCTCAAGGCATCTTAGGACCCCTGGAGAGATATTATAATCATTTATATGGGTCAAAAGGGGCCATAGGATGACCTATGACCCTTTTCGACACATTTTGTGACAACATATGTCTCCAAAGGTGCTAGGACCCCTAAGGATATATTACAATAGTTTATATAGGTCGAAAGGGGCCATAAGATGACCTATAACCCCTTTCAACACATTCTATGATGACATATGTCTTTAGGGGTCCTAGGACCCCTAGGAACATATTATAATCATTTATATGGGTTGAAAGGAGAATAGGATGACCTATGCCCACTTTCAACAAATTTTATGATGACATATGTCTTTAGGGGTCTTAAGATCCCTAGGGACATACTATAATTGTTTATATGGGTTGAAAGGGGTCATAGGTCCTTCGACACATTCCAAGATGACATATCTCTCTTGGGGTCCTAAGACCCCTAGAGACATACTATGATCATTTATTTTGGTCAAAAGGGGCCATAGGATGACCTACAACCCCTTTCGACACATTCTATAATGATATATGTCTCTAAGGGTCCTAGGACCCTTAGGGATATATTATAATTGTTTATATGGGTCGAAAGGGACCATAGGATGACCTATGACACATTTCGACACATTCCATGATGAGATATGTCTCTAGGGGTCCTAGCAACCCTAGGGACATAGTATAATTATTTATATGGGTCAAAAGGGGTCATAGGCCCTTTCGACACATTCCATGATGACATGTGTTTCTAGGTTTTCTAAGACCCCTAGGGACATATTATAATCATTTGTATGGGTTGAAAGGGGCTATAGGATGACCTATGACCTGTTTCGACATATTTTATGATGACATATATCTCTAAGGATCTTAAGACCCCTAGGGACATATTATAATCATTTATATGGGTCGAAGGGGGCCATAGGATGACTTATGACCCCTTTCGATACATTTATTTACAATATATGCCTCCAAGGGTCTTAGGACCCCTAGAGACATATTATAATTGTTTATATGGGTCGAAAGGCCTTTCGACACATTCCATGATGACATATGTCACTAGGGGTCCTAAGACCCCTAGGGACATATTATAATCAGTTACATGGGTCAAAAGGGGCCTTAGGATGACTTATGACCCCTTTTGACACATTTTATTATAACATGTGTCTCTATGGGTCTTAGGACTACTAGGAAAATGTTATAATTGTTTATATGGGTCAAAAGGGGTCATAGGGTGACCAATGACCTATTTTTACACATTCCATGATGACATATGTCTCTAGGGGTCTTAGGACCCCTAGTGACATATTATAATTGTTTATATGGGTCAAAAGGGGTCATAGAATGACCTATGAACCCTTTCAACACATTTTATTACAACATATGTCTCTAGGGGTGCTAGAACCCCTAAGGACATTATAATCATTTATATGGCTTAAAAGGGTCCATAGGGTGACCTATGACCCCTTTCAAAATATTTCATTACCACATATGTCACTAGGGGTCTTAGAACTCCTAAAGACATATTAGAATTGTTTATATGGGTTGAAAGGGGCCATAGGATGTCCTATGACCCTTTCAACACATTTCATTACAACATATGTCACTAGGGGTTCTAAGACCCCTAGGGACATATTATAATTGTTTATATAAGTCGAAAAGGGTCATAGGTCATCTTATGATCCCTTTCGACATATTCAATGATGACATATGTCTCTAAGGGACTTAGTACCCCTAGAGACATATTATAATTGTTAATATGGGTCGAAAGGGGCCATAGGATGACCTATGACCCCTTTTGACATATTTTATTACAACATATGTCTCTTGGAGTCCTAAGACCCCTAGGAACATATTAGAATTGTTTATATGGGTTGTCCTATGACCCCTTTCACACATTTTATGAGGACATATGTCTCTAAGGGTCCTAGGACCCCTAGTGATATACTATAATCATTTATATGGGTCGAAAGGGGCCATAGGATGACCTATGACCCCTTTTGACATATTACTTGATGACATGTGTCACTAGGGGTCTTAGGACCCATAGGGACATATTATAATCATTTATATCAGTCAAAAGGGGCCATAGGATTACCTATGACCCCTTTCGACAAATTTCATGATGACATATGTCTCTAGGGGTCCTAGGACCCCTAGGGACATATTATAATCTTTTATATTGTTTGAAAGGGGCCATAAGATGACTTGTGACCTTTTTTGACACATTTTATTACAACATATGTCTCTAGAGGTCTTAGGACCCCTAAGGACATATTATAATTGTTTATATGGGTCAAAAGGGGTCATGTGATGACCTACGACCCCCTTTGACACATTCTATGATGACATATGTCTATAGGGTTCTAAAACCCATAGTGACATATTATAATCATTTATATGGGTCGAACGAGGCCGTAGGATGACCTATGACCCCTTTCGACACATTTTATTACAACATATGTCTATAGGGATCCTAGGACCCTTTGGAACATATTATAATTATTTATATTGGTTGAAAGGGGCCATAGGATGACCTAAGACCCCTTTCAACATATTTCATTACCACATATGTCGCTAGGGATCCTAGGATCCCTAGGAATAGATTAGAATCTTTTATATGGGTCGTAAGGAGCCATAGGATGACCTATGACCCCTTTCAACCCATTTTATTACAACATATGTCTCTAGGGGTCTTAGGACCCCTAGGGACATATTATAATCATTTATATGGGTCGAAAGGGGTCATAGGATGACTTATGACCCCTTTCAATACATTTCATTACAGCATATGTTTGTAGGGGTCCTAGGTCCCCTAGGGACATTATAATTGTTTATATGGGTTGACAACAGTCATAGGATGACCTATGACCCCTTTCAACCTATTTCATTAAAACATGTCTCTAGGGGTCCTAGAAACTCTAGGAACATATTATAATTTTTTATATGGATCGAAAGGGGTCGTAGGATGACCTATTACCCCTTTTGACATAGTCTATGATGACATATGTCTTTAGGGGTCCTAAGACCCCTAGGGAGATATTATAATTGTTTATATGGGTTGAAAAGGTTCATAAGATGACCTATGACACCTTTCAACATATTTTATTACAACATATGTCACTAGGGGGTCCTAGGAGACCTAGAGACATATTATAATCATTTATATGTGTCAAAAAGGGTCATAGAATGACATATGACCTCTTTCGACACATTCCATGACAACATGTCTCTAAGGTTCCTAGGACCCCGAGGGACATATTATAATTATTTATATGGGTCGAAAGAGGCCATAAGATGGCCTATGATCCCTTTTGACATATTTTATTACAAAATATGTCTCTAGGGGTCCTAGGACCCCTAGGGACATATTATAATTATTTATATGGGTTGAAAGGGGTCATATGATGACCTATGACCCCTTTCAACACATTCTATGACAACATATGTCTCTAGGGGTCCTAGGACCCCTAGGGACATATTATAATTATTTATATGGTTTGAAAGGGGCCATAGGATAACCTATGACCCCTCTCCATGCATTTCATTACAACTTATGTCCGTAGGGGTCCTAGGACCCCTAGGGATGCATTTGGTTGGTTCCAATGCATCGAGAGGGGTCATAAGTTAACCTATGAACCCTCTTGACTCATTTCATGACAATGTATGTCCCTAGGAGTTGTAGAACCCCTAGTGTCCCATTGGGAATGCATCGAAAGTGGCCACTAAGGGCCCTAGGGACATATGTTGTCATGAAATGCATCGAAAGGGATCGTAGATTAACGTATGACCCCTTTCGATGCATTTTATGACAATATTATATTTAATAATAATATAATATTATGTATTTCAATATAATAATAATATATTATTAGATTGTATAACAATAATAATCATACATGTTACTAGATTATAAATTTAATAATAATAACCATGTATATTATTATATATAATAATAGTCATATAATATTACTATTTATATTTAATAATAATCATACATATTACTATAATATAATAATAATTATAATCATATATAATAATAATATCAATGTCCATACTTCCCCCAAATAAATTTCCCTCTAAAACACTCTAAAGCTTCCCTCTCAAATTTATTTCCTCTCAAATTTCCCTCCAAAATTTCAATTGAAAAATCACAAACCTGATCGGATACCCAATTTCAAATCGAGTATCCGATTTGATATCAGATATTTGATTTGATTTTAGGTATCTGATTAGGCTCAGTATTTACCAAGCCTATTTGGTCAACCCAAAAAACATGTTTGAGAAGGGTTTCACTAACACTCAAACTTCAGGTAGCCATCTAACAATGTTATTTTCATTGAAATTGAATAAAATGAAAGGGATTTTTTTATAATACTCTCGAGATTCCATCGATATAATTATTGCAAATTCTAGGTTTGATAACTATTTATTAGTTAATTTTCAATGAAGATGATTGTAAAGTGTTGATTGACATGTTGATTGAAAAATAGCTATAACTTTCAAATGGTATAACATTTTTTGAATGCAAAAGTTGCATCACATTCTATGCTTTGCCTAGTATAATAAAAATTAAATTTAGTAAACTTTTCTATTAGTTAAGGTGGTTAGACACAGGATTTTTTTTGAAAAAGTTTTAGTAGAAAATTCATATTTAATTATTTATTTGGAATAAAAATACCCAAAAATATGCATCAAATCTAGGCATGAGTCTGCTTTTTATATCTTAAATAATATTTTGAAAATTTAACATTTGATTTTTATTAAGGTGGTCAGACATACACCTACTTTTTATTTTCGCCCTAAAATTTTCATAATATTGCATTGAAATCCAAACTTTTCACCAATCAATTATTTTTTTCTTCAGATAAGGCCTAGTATTTTAGAAACTACATTCAATTTCGTACAGATTATTTTCTTACAAATTTTTGATATAAAATCCAAAACCACTTTAAAATTATGTGTCAAGTTGACATAACCCTGATTTGTTGATTTTTCACTGCCACTTAAAGGCCATAGTTTGGTTTACCATGATCCTACACATACCCACATGCTAAGTAATATACATAGTTAGTATCAAGCACCAATATGTGTCAAGTAGATAGTTTGTGTTGAGTCACTCATGATCCAAGTAAGTAGAGTATGTCAAGTCATTCTAATGATGAGTAACAACATTAAAGATATAGTGAATGCTAAGCATCAAAGACTTCAATTGTTGAGTGAATAGTTTTTGACATAGTTGTTTGTAATGGCACAAACTTCTATGTAAACAATTTTTGGGTAGACTTAATAATTTTTTATGATTCTAGAAGATGTATATAGATGTATATTATGAATCCCTATATAGTACATGCAACCAATCAAATTGAGGGATGTTATAAGCATCAAAATGGATCAACCTCAGTCATTGATTCTAACCTAAGCCTAGCCAACTTGTGTTTACTTAAGGAGACAAATCCTAAACAATTTGTAATGCATGAAAGTAGAGAAGGAGAGGCAAGAGAGATGAATGCTAAGTGTAAAGAGAATTCATGGTGTCTATGAAGGTTGTGATAATGTTATGAATTGAAAAATTAGTTAGAGAGAATAGAGGAAAGAAGAGAGAGGATAGAGGAGACATATCTAATTCACCCACCCATCCCCCCCCTAGAGTTTACTTTCCCATTCTTGGAGGAAGATGTTTAAAGGGACTTGAGTTAAAAATCCAAAGATGTACAATAGAGAGGCACCTAAGCTAAACAACTAGAATATCTCCTCATGCCAGAATAGAAAGAGGTTACATTTGTCTAGAATTAGAGATAATGCTACACACTAGATAGACAATGCATATGTTTCTCCTAGCCCTCCTATGACTTTGGATGACATGGAATAGTAGAGACAATACAATACTCTAATGATTGAGATTGCATCTTCTCTGGGTGATGTAGAGTTTGATGATGTCAAGAACTGTACTACTACTAAAGAGATTTTTGGATAAGTTAGCCCTTGTGCATGATGGTGATGATAATGTGCTGAGAGAAAAGTAAAAAAGTCTAAGAGGCAAGTGTGATGACATGAGAATGAAAGAAGAAAAAAATGTTGTGCAATATGTAAATCAAATTAAGGAAGTTGTGAGTGTGATTAAAGTTGTTAGAGGAGTCATCATTGATACTAAAGTTGTGAGTAAGGTTCTGAGGACTCTTTTACTTATTTATGCTATTAAGTTATATGTAATTAAAGAAGTTAGAGCTATGCCTAGTAATGATATTACACGTGATGATTTAGTTGGTTGGTTGATAACATTTTATTTGAGTAATTTTGATAATAGTGTGGTTATAATTGGGAATATTTTCAAGTCTTCACTAACTATTGGTAGTTCAAAGAATGAAAAGAGAAGTAAGAATGAAAGTGAGTCTAAAGCTCAAGATGATATGGATGATATTGAATCATTTCTTGCAAGGAAGCTACCAAGAGGAAAAGATAAATTACCTTTGATATGTTTTAAGTACAATGAAGTAAGTTATTTCATAGCTACATTTCCTAAAATGGGAAAGAGTTATAGAAATAATAAAAAGGATCACAAGTATAGGAAGAACAACAAATACAATGACAAAGGCAATAAATGTTTTTATATTGTTGAGGAAGAGCACATTGAATAATACACTAAATATGACAAAGATGGAGTGGAAGTGGTGTATATTGTAGTTAAAGAAGATCTAAATGAGGAAAGCTATAAGGATGATAAAGCTCGTATTTCACATATTAGTAAGAACGAGAAATGGGTCATTGATAGTGGATGCTCACATCATATGATTGGAGATATAAGTTTGACAAATTTTAGGAATATTGTGGCAAAAGTATTAAATTAGGCAATGATGTTCCATGTCCAGTGAAAGGTAAAGGATCATTGATGTTGAATAAGAAAATTAGATTTGATGATGCATATTGGGTGCAAGGACCAAAATAGAATTTTTTGAATGTTTCTTACTTAAATAATATAGGTCATTATAAGATATAATTTTATAAGAAGAGATTCAATATCTATGATAATGATGGTAATCTAGTTGGCACTAGTGAGAAAACTAAAGGTAATCTATTTTATCCTGATCCTATAATTGATAGATATTTATGTGCAAGAATTGAGGATGTATGGTTGTGGCATAAGAGGTTGTGTCATATAAATTTTGAGAATATGGTGAAGGTCAATAGAAAGAAAAGAGTTAGAAGCTTACCAAATTGCATAAACCTAAGCATACGATGTGTAAACAATGTGAACTAAATCCAATGAAAAAGTCATTTTTTTCAAGTAAGAATCATACTTCTAATGATATTTTGGAATTAGCGCATACTAATTTGTGTGGAAAAATGAGAGTGGAAAGATATTATGGTGACAAATATTCTATATCATTTATTGATGACTGTTCTTAGATGATTATAGTTATCTTCATGAAGTTGAAATCATATGCTATTGATATGTTCACATGGTATAAAGCTAGAGCTGAAAAAGAGATATGCAAATAATTAAAATAGTTGAGATATAATAGAGGTGATAGTGTTTATTGAATTTACTAACTTTTATGTTGAGCATGGTATCAAGAAATAGTTGTAAGCTCTAAAGACACCACAATAGAATGGGATTGTTGAATGAATGAATAGATCAATTATTGACTGTGCAAGAATACTGCTAACTGAAAAAGGAATTTCTCAAATATACTAGAGAGAAACAGTTAGCACCATAGTCTACACTCTCAACTCAGTTCAACTAACAAAATGAACAAACAAGACACCTTGTGAACTCTAGTATGGTCAAACACCTAATATGAATTAATTCAAGATATTTAGAAGTAGATGATAAATTAATAAAGATGAAAGAAATGGTGAATTTGATTCAAAGGTGATGAAGGTATTTTCATTGGATATTCTTTTAAGAGAAAGGCCTACAAATGTTTAAACAAGGCTACTAACACAATGATTCAAAGTGAAAATGTAAGAACTGAGGAGCTTGTAGACAAGAATGATGAGGAAAGAAAGAAGGAACTAGATTACAATAAATTTGTATATTTCTATGAAGGTATTTCTAAAATAGTGTTTGAGAAATAAAATAGAATCATTGAGCATTAGTATGTAGTACCCAAGTCATAGAAAATACAACCTAAGCAAGATCAAGAGGCTCAACTAAGTGAAGATAATGCTAAAAATCATAGAACTAAACCTATTCTAGCAAAAACTGTGAGAAGGAACCACACCTTAAATAAGTCATTTGAGATAAACATGTTGGAGGCATGACAAGAAATAAGTTGAAAGATAGTATCTATTTAAATTGTTGAATTTGAACCAAGAAGTTAAGAACCATTAAAGATGCACTTGATGAAGAGATTCATCAGATTGAGAGAAACAACACATGGAAACCAATACCAATACCAAGACCTATTGATAAGAATGTAAAAGGAACAAAGTGAATTTTTAGAAACAAACTAAATGAAAATGGTGAAGTTGTGAGGAACAAGACAAGATTAGTTTGCAAAGATTATGCTCAAGAACAAGGCATTAACTATGGTGAGAATTTTTCCCCTATTGAAAGAATAGAAGGAGGTAGAACTTTGTTGGCTTATACTACTTACAAGAGATTTAAGGTATATCATTTGGATGTTACGTCACCATTTTTGAATGGAATACTTGAAGAAGAAGTGTACATAGAACAACTAGAAGGATTTGTTGAACCTTATCAAAAACATGTAGTTTGAAAGATGAACAAAGCTTTGTATGGATTAAAAAAAGCAACAAGAGCATGGCATGAAAGGTTGCATTCATACTTATTTAAGATTGGAGTTGTTAAAACAAGTGAAAATAGTAATTGTAGTGCCTGCCCCTAGTTTACATTTTCGAGCTACATTTCTGATATCATTGCCAAACTCTTTTAGGCCAATTTATGTTTGATGATTAGTATTATTATTTTAGAGATTATCAGATGATGTTTACACTCAGTTTATTATATGATGAGATTACTTGGTACTCTATATTTCGTGCATGTATGATGATTATTCAATGGTTTCAGATATCGATGATGATTAGTTAGATGGTTTATTATTCCATGTGCTTCTTATGGATACTTACCCCATACTGCATGTGTATGGTGTGCGTGTTGTTTTATTTATGTATGGTGTTTCTGATATGGTTAAGGAAGGGAGTCGTAGTCACTAGCTAGTCAGGATCTAAATGATGCACCACTTCCTGCCATTGTCTGTTTAGCTTAGAATATTGTGTTTGTACATGCGTGGATTTTATGCATGTTGCAGGTACTAGGTATCGACTTCCCTGAATTGTCAGGATGAGCGTACCCTATCGCACTGTCTCAATGGTAAGAGAGGGGAGATAAACTCTTAAGTCCAAATCCTAAACCCTTTAGCCAATTGTCCTAATTGATAATTAGGACAAGTATCTGAGTTAAGTACCCTCCGAATGCATCAAATGATGTAATTTCGTGATTATAACCCTTTTGTTTGATATGGTATGTATTTTTCTATGATGGGTTTTCGTATGTTGCTTTATGAGTCCTTGGTGTATTTTCTATTAATTAAGTCTAATTAAAAAGATTAATTAATGATTTAATTTAATAGAGAATTATTATGATATCTTTATATTTAATTAATTAATTAATTAAAAGAATTAAATTTGGAGATTAAAATTCAAAGATAAATTTAGAATAGGATAATATTTATTTAATTTGAATAACAATAATATTTAGCATTTATTTAAAAATGAACTCCAAATATATTATTATTAAATTAAATAAATATTATCCTGTTCTAAATTTATGCCCACAGGTCCCAGGTTTCTACATTGGGAGCTCTCGGTATATTGGAACGCCACGAGTGTTAACTAGTTGAATAAAAATGCAAACCTTAAACTGAAACTTGAAACTAGTTGAACTAAAACAATATGTAAAGTATTAGTTACCTATTTTTCATACTTCAACACTCAAAACTTCAAAACTGAAATTATACATAAACTGAGATTATAGGTAAACTGAAAATTGAAAATATCTTGTTTGCAAATCATGTGTCTTCTATCTATGTGTTTCAGTAGTATGTTTCATGGTTATTTTAGCATCTTGTGTCTTGGATATTATTGTAGGATGGTATCTGGAGGTGTGCAGTGAGATCAATTCAGGGAGACCCTTGGAGGGTAAGCTTTTAGGCTATGTCCTAGAGTCAGATGGCCTTTTGAGACATTCAGGAAGGATCTATGTGCCGCTACTGGGTGAGCTTCGCATATTGATCCTATCAGAGGCCCATCGTGCACCTTACTTGGCACATCCAGGTGTCAAGAAGATGCATGCAGATTTGCGATGTTTATTCTATTGGTCTGGGATGAAGCGCGACATTGCTGATTTTGTGGCTAGATGTCCTGAGTGTCAGAAAGTCAAGGCAGAACACCAGCATCTGGCAGGACTTTTGCAACCGAATCTCGTTCCTTCATGGAAGTGGGACATCATCTCTATGGATTTCATAGTAGGATTACCTATGTCTCTTCGTCGTCATGATGCTATCATGGTCACTGTTGACCGATTGACCAAGGTGGCACATTTTGCACCAATCAAGTCTTCCTACATTGTAGCTTCAGTAGCTAATGTCTTCATGCGTGACATTGTGAGACTACATGGTATTCCCCGAAAGATCATTTCAGATAGGGATCATGTTTTCACTTCCGGATTTTGGACATCACTATAGCATGATCTTGGAGCACAGTTGAACTTCAGTTCAGCATATCACCCAGAGACAGATGGGCAGACAGAGAGAGTAAATCAGGTTCTCGAAGATATGTTGAGGATGTACGTGATGGATAGGCAAACTCATTGGGAGGACTATCTCTACCTAGTGGAGTTTGCTTACAACAACGGGTATCATAGTTCTATTGGCATGGCACCTTTCCAAGCCTTATATGGATGCCCTTGTCGTACACCTTTGTGTTGGGATAGCCTTGAGGATCGCATCCTATTGGGTCCAGAGATGCTTCGTGACATGGAGCAACAAGTGGTGCGTATCCGAGAGCACTTGTCAATGGCACAGGATAGGCAGAAGAAGTATGCTGATGCACATAGGTCAGATAAGCAGTTTGCTGTGGGAGAGAAGGTTTTCTTGAGAGTGCGTCCGCGAAAGAGTCTGATCTGTTATGGAAAGGGCTCAAAGCTAGCACCTCACTTTGTGGGACCATTCAATATTCTTGAGAGGATTGGTCCAGTTGCCTATCATCTTGCTTTACCGCCCAGCCTTGCTTGCATTCACGATGTTTTCCATGTTTCAGTACTTAGACAGTATATCCCTGATGTTGTACACATTCTTGATTGGAATGCATTGCAGGTAGAGGACGGGCAGCTGGCTTTGGAGCCAATTCGTATTCTGGAGCAGCGGGAGTTGACCCTCAGGGGTCGAACCATAGAGCAGGTAAGGGTCCAATAGGACCCTACTAATGACTCTTCAGCTACATGGGAGGATGCATCTAATTTACGGGATTTATATCCCTATTTGTTTATAGGCTTCTAGGAGTAAGCCTAAGTCTAGGGGGGGGTGGATGTAGTGCCTGCCCCTAGTTTACATTTTCGAGCTACATTTCTGATATCATTGCCAAACTCTTTTAGGCCAATTTATGTTTGATGATTAGTATTATTATTTTAGAGATTATCAGATGATGTTTACACTCAGTTTATTATATGATGAGATTACTTGGTACTCTATATTTCATGCATGTATGATGATTATTCAATGGTTTCAGATATCGATGATGATTAGTTAGATGGTTTATTATTCCATGTGCTTCTTATGGATACTTACCCCATACTGCATGTGTATGGTGTGCATGTTGTTTTATTTATGTATGGTGTTTCTGATATGGTTAAGGAAGGGAGTCGTAGTCACCTGCTAGTCGAGATCTATACGATGCACCACTTCCTGCCATTGTCTGTTTAGCTTAGAATATTGTGTTTGTACATGCATGGATTTTATGCAGGTTACAGGTACCGGGTATCGACTTCCCTGAATTGTCAGGATGAGCGTACCCTATCGCACTGTCTCAATGGTAAGAGAGGGGAGATAAACTCTTAAGTCCAAATCCTAAACCCTTTAGCCAATTGTCCTAATTGATAATTAGGACAAGTATCTGAGTTAAGTACCCTCCGAATGCATCAATGATGTAATTTCGTGATTATAACCCTTTTGTTTGATATGGTATGTATTTTTCTATGATGGGTTTTCGTATGTTGCTTTATGAGTCCTTGGTGTATTTTCTATTAATTAAGTCTAATTAAAAAGATTAATTAATGATTTAATTTAATAGAGAATTATTATGATATCTTTATATTTAATTAATTAATTAATTAATTAAAAGAATTAAATTTGGAGATTAAAATTCAAAGATAAATTTAGAACAGGATAATATTTATTTAATTTAATAATAATATATTTGGAGTTCATTTTTAAATAAATGTTAAATGATATTGTTATTTAAATTAATTAAATATGTTATCAATTAAGTTCTAAAATAAATTAAAAGTTGAAAGATATTAAATTATTAAGAATTCTAGATCGCATGATCTAAGCATGAGTTTAAATATGAGAATTAAATTAAAAGATTAAATTATAGAAATTAATAATATTCTTTTAATTTCTTAAAAGTGCACATAAGATTAAATTAATAAATTAATTTAAAATAGAAGTCAAGTGAAATATTTAATAAAGTTATTTAATAATTCAACTTAATGTGCATGAAAGTTGAATGCAAAAGAATAAGAAAAGATAATAAAGGTTAATTTGGAGTTAACTGAGTTGTGCAAAGAGTATTCTCGGGTAAACGCACAATTAGTGCCTCGATTTGAGGAGAAATTGCTTATCACAACTTTGGGGGTTCATTTTTGGTATGGATGAATTTGGACGGGAATTTTTGAGAGACAATTTTTGGAAGCAAATTTCAGAAGGCTGATACCAAGAAAGTCTTCCAAGGGAAGGTTATTGAGAGGAGCGAATTCGCATACAGTTCCTGGAGATTGCATAATAGCATCAGGATCAGGTAGGGTCTTGTGTTTTTTGATTATCCATTAAATATGCAATTATCCTTCCTGTCTTCTTCGTGTCTGGGGTTTGTAGATCTGAATTCTCTGTGATGAAAGTTTTAACTGTTCAATATTGTGAATTTATTAATTGCTCTTCAATAATTTCTGTATCCATGGAGACCGGATGAATTATTAGAACCCTTGTTTTCTTGATTTAGAAATTAAGATTTAATTTAGTAGGGGTTTTGATTTTTTTTGAAATTGAAAAGTTCTAGATAAATATATATATATATATATATATATATATATATATATATATATCCTTTGAAAAAAAATGTTTTATTGAAAATTAAACAAAACTAATTTTTAAAATAAAACTTGATTTATTTTATTTATATTAAAATTAAAAAAAAATTTAAAAAAAAAAAATATATATATATATATATATAATATAATATATATATAATGTTTTAGTGGGGGGGGAGGGAATCACCCCGTACCCGCCCCCACTATCGGTGGACCGACAGTACTTGCATCGCAGGTACTGCGACGACAGGTACAGAGTACCTGCTGCCGCAGGCCCTGCGACCGCAGGCCCTGCGACCAAGCCGACGGGCTATAAACATTTATTAAATTAAAGAAAAAACTTTGTTTATTTCATTTTTCTTTTTATATATAATTTTAAATTTTTTTAAAATTAAAAAAAAAAACAAATTTTATTATTTAAAATTTTTAATTAATAAAATTATAATATATTTTAAATTAATAATAGTTTTAACTTTATTAATATTTAATAAATAAATATTAAATGCATAAACATAGTTATAAATATTAATTTATTAATTTTGTTATAAAATTAATAAATTAACAATTAGTGAATAGATTAAGATAAGTAAGTAGAACAGGCAATTATTGATTAATTTAATTTAAAATTAGTTTAATTAAGTTAATTAATAATGAATATTATTTGACTAAATTATAGATTTGGATTATTGATTTAATGAAAGTTATTATAGAAATGGGTTAATCGTAAAGGGTAGTTGTGAAAACCTAGTTACTTGAATTCGACATTAAACTGAAACATAAACCTTACCTTAACTCAAATAATATACTTTCAGATCCAATCTTTGAGACTTTGATGTTGTCTTTGTACTTTGAATGTTTTGGGGTTGGTTTAGCGTTGACCAGTTTAGGTTGTTACCAGAGGCTCAGGGGTTGTGAATGTGATGTCATGATGAATTGGTCTCGATCTTTCTTAACCCGACCATGGTAATGTGATGAAGTGCTCTATGACATGATTGTGTTTACTATTTGTTATTGCTTTCCATTTTTCTTGTGTGAAGCTGAGGTGTATGTATTTGAGAATACCTAACTTAACCATTTTTGAGTCTCAATCAGTTATATTTGATAACCATTTCTGAGTCTCGATCAGTTATACTTGTATTACTTTCTGGTTGCTCATTGGAGAACCATTGGATTTTGTGACTTATCATTGATGCCTTCAGTTGCTAATAGAGAACTGTCGTGATTACATGATTACTATTTGATATTATATGTTGCTCATGAAGAACTGATGTAATTTTGTGGATTATCTTTTTATGATATTTTTCAGTTGCTTGTATAGGACTGAGGTGGTTTTATTATGATTCTTTGATTTACGAGTTCATGAGCTAGGGTAGGTTATCTATGTGTAGAGTCGGGAAGTGGCTTGCAATGGGGGTCGGAGCCCTAAGAGGCTGCCTTGAGAAACCCATTGTAACTCATTTTTAATAAGTGAAAACATTTACACTAAATGAGAGAAAATGAACCTAACAAGATAATTGTATGTTCTCTCCCATGCCTTGAGTGCTAGTACAGGCTAGGATGGGGTAGAGAGGACGCTTGGTTACAACCTTGCATTCCATAGTATGCCTCGTTAGTACGAGAGGATACTAGTGGCCACAGGATCAGTAGGGACCCGGGATTCCTAAGGGATTGCTCGGGTAACTTCTACATGACTTTTGCGATGACACTTTCCCACTTGCATATTAGGTTTCCTACGTGTCTTGTGGTACCTCTGGGATTTAGATGTCGATCTTTTTAGGAACCCTTGAGTTAGCATACTTATAGGATTTCCTAGACTTAGAGAGTATTTATGATTATAGGTTTTGTTATCCTATTTGGGACTTGAGACTATCTCCTCAGCGCGGTGGGAGTGGACCATTTAGGTTCCACGCGGTCGGGTGGTAGTGCTTTTACTCTTACCATTGAGATCCGTTCCGTGGTCACCGTGGCTGGAGTTTTCGTGAGTGGCATTTACCTTCACTATGTTCTTGGATTATTATGATGGATGGTTAGATTTTATGATAGATGTTTTATCATTATGGATGTATGGATGTATCATGTATGGGAATAGTTTCATATATTTTTACTGTACTTTGTATCATGGATTTGAGGATGTTGTATCTTTATCTTTACATATGTATATTCTTTTAAGCCTTTCATACCCTGTGACATGTACAGTGGATGATTGAGCATTCCGAATTAATTTTCCAAGGAGCATTCGGAACAAATGTATATTATGGACATTGGAGTTTCTGATTATTCTTTCATATGTATGTGATAGTTGTTAGACTTAGAATTAATTAAATTTAAATGTGACTCAACATCTTGGGATCTTTAAGAAATGTAACTTACAATGTATGTTTGTCGATGATTACATGTTATTGCTTCCGCTACTATGTGTTTGATGTGTATGTCATACTTTCGTACTTTAAAAAAAAAAAAAAATGTTTAGCAAACTTAGTGAAACTTTAGGTTAATTCTTTTGGATCCCTTGGCGGGGTGTTACAGTAATCTATATTTGAAAAGTGAACCCAAAAACATGGTACCGATTGCTGAATTTTTTGTGGATAATATCATATTTGGTGGGAATGATTTGTTGTGCAATTTATTTTCTGATCAAATGAGAAAAGAGTTTAAAATTTCTATGTTTGGGGAGATCAAATTTTACATTTTCTTACTAGTTCATCAAACAAAAGATTGTATATATGTGACCCAATCTAACTATTTGAGGGAGATCTTAAAATCAATTGGAATGGATGAGTCAAGGCCAATAAATACACCTATGGTGACTAGATGGAAATTATCAAATGAGGACACTAAAGCAGAGGTAAATGAAACACGATATAGATCAATGATTGGTAAACTAAAGTATGTTTTGCATAGTAGACCTAATATTTCTCATGTGATCGGAATTATTGCAAGGTTTTCATCTAATCCTAAGGAAACACTAATGACTTTTATTAAAAAGAAATTTAGATATCTAAAAAGAATTGAAGATTTTGAATTATCGTATAAATAAGATGGTTACTTTATACTTAAAGTCTATGTCAATACAGATTAGGTTGGTAATGTGGATGACAAAAAGAGTGCAAGTGGTGAAGATTTGTTCTTTGGAGAAATCTTGATTGTTGAGAATAGATTAAAGAAGATTATTGAAGAAGGAGATTGTTGAGAATAGATTGATACTTGAGTATGTTCAATATGCTTCAATCATTGTTTTGTCATTGATGTCAAACTTGCTATTTTCTAGTAAGACAATTTCTTATATGATTTAAGTACCAACACTTATTTGATTGATGAAGAGGATTTGATCAAAAGATGTAACGATAGCACATAGAGGAAAGGTTGAATTATGATATGAAAAGGAGTACAAGAATTAGTTAAGACATTGATAAAATGATGCAATGATAATCTACTTAAGGTTACAAAGGTTGGTTACACTAAGAAAGTATAGAAGAACAAGTTAAACAAAAATTTTCTTCCAAGATTGATCGATTGGATAGTAGGTGCCTAGAAAAGTTAGTACAAGATGAGTAGAAAATTAGTTGAAGACAAGTAAAAGTCTATTCTAGTGTATGCTGAGAAAAATAATGGATGCCAGGTAAAGTTTAGTTGATGCAAAGTACTAGTAAATTTTAGTTCATGCCGAGTGATTCCACAGAGGATGTCAAGCAATGCAATATGTGTTGAACATCAAAAGCAAGATAAAACTAAGTGACTACATAATTTAAAAGATCGTGAATTTGATGGATCTAAATTGACAAGTTTTTTTCTTAGATTGTGTGAGCCAAGTGGAAACTAAGATTGATGAGCTAGTGGCACAAAATTTAAGGTAAACTATTTTGAGAAAAATTAAAGAGGATTGAAGGAGAAATTTCTAGAAGAGATATAAAATATGGGGTAGATTCATTGTATCCTAACTAATCTATCCTAACCCTAAATTGTAAGATGGTGAATGAGTGGAAAAAGATTTTAATTTCCTATTTATAGGAATGGCTATTCAAAAGTAAGCATTTTCATGTGTGAGAACCTAAAGAAGACAAGGAGTCAAGGGTTATGCTTCATCTAGTGACCTAAGAGAAGAGTTTGCATTTCCATGTTAAGAAAGAAGTCTTAGAGATATGAATGCTTGAAGGGTTAAAAAGATATCAAAGCTAAAATTTGTGAAGGCCAAGAAAAATGGAAGACTCAAACAAAGATCTATAATCTGCAAAGGGATTCATAAGTTATTATCATATCAAGCCTTACTATTGCTCTCTAATAATTATATCAGTCTAGGGTAAATACTTTGGATTAAGGTTGACCTAATAGTCATTTGTAAATCCTTTAACTACGTGACATTCCAAGTGAATGGTCTAAAGTCCTCTAACAAGGATTACTCCTAACAGGGTGATTGAAATCCTTTAATAGGGTCACATTTAATAGTGTGTATTGTAACCTTTAATAAGGTTGGCCTTTCACAAGGCATCACTTCAGAAGAGAGAGAAAGAGTAGCATGTTATTGGTGGTTATTCCCAAATTAGGTTTCCATGTAAATAATTGTGTCAAATGTGTTGTTGAATATGTTATGTTTCATGTTTGCATTTCTACAAATTGATTTGAAATTAACCTACAAGTTTTAAGTGATTGCATAATCTTATGGATGCATGCATGATGATAAATGTTTTATGAGTTCACTAAGTTGTGAAAAATTTTATTTATACATCTAAACCTTGGATAATTTATTCATCCCACCCCACCCCCATCCCCACCCCCCCTCTCAGTTATTCTAAAGTATTTCAACAATTGGTATCATAGCCATCTACTTAAGAGGACTAGTTTGAAAGTACTAGAAGCACAAAGATCAAGATGTCAAAAAGAGAAGTACTCGAGCTTAATAGAGATAATTTTCCTACATAGCAGAGTTTGATGAAGCTATACCTTAGAGGACTTAGAGATCATGCAAAATATACCATTACTACTAAGCATATCAATCCTATTGGAGCCCCAATAGTTGAGGATATGAAAAAGAAGAAAGAACATAACCATCCAATACTTGAGATTGCCTCTACCCTAAGTTATACCAAATTTGATGATATCAAAGCTCTTGATAGTGTAAAGAAAATGTGGGATCCCCTAACCACCATCTATGGAGGAGACACTATTGTTCTAAGACCCAAAGTTGAAAGTCTCAGAGGCAAGTTTGATGATATGAGAATGGAAGAAGGTGAAAATATTGTTCAATATGTTGCAAGGTAAAAGAAGTTAATGTAATAAGAGAGGCTACTAGCAAAATAGATGATGATATTGCACTAAGAAAACTTTTAAGAATACTATTGCCCATATATGCTATTAGAGTTTTTGTAATTCAAGAACTAAGACGCATACCAAGGAATAATCTCACTTGAAGGTCCGGTAGGTAGACTTGCTACTTTTGAGCTATCTAACTTTGATAATTACAAACCCAAGAATATTGAATATACCTTCAAAGCTAAGGTATCATTAAAGGAACCTAATGAGAAGTAAAAGAGGAAAAAGATAAAGTATGTGTCCAGTGACAATGATATAGATGAGGAGGATGTAGAAGAGCTTGAAGCACTACTAGCAAGAATATTCCAAAAAGGTAAAGGCAAGTTCAAAGGTAAATCACCTATCATTTGTTTCAGTTGCAATTGGGTCGGTCATATTGTTTCTAGATGCCTAGAGAAGAAAAACTACAAAGATGGTTGCAAACACAAAAGTAGAAGAGATGAAGATAGCATAGATTATAAAGACAAAGGTAAAAGGTCTTTCTATATTGCTAAAGAGGAAACAAAAGAAGAATCTGATGAACATGATGATGAAGTGGTGTATGTTGCAATGAAGGACAAATCTAATGAAGATGAGGGAATTGCACTTGTAACTTGTGTGAACAAGAATGATAGATGGATCATTGACAGTGGGTGTTCACATCACATGGCTCAAGACAAAATTAAGTTCATTACCTTAAATTGTTATGATAAAAATAGTGTAAGATTTGGTAAAGATACACCATGTTTGATAAAAGAAAAAGGTTCTATCAAACTCACAGATAAGATTTTATGTGACAATGCTTACTATGTTGAAGGACTAACTATAATCTCTTGAGTGTGTCACAACTAAATAATTAAGGATGTAAGGCTAAGTTTGAAAACAAAATTGGTAAGATATACAACTCAAATGGAAAATTGATTGGAAAGGGTGATTGGACTAGGAGTAATCTATTATATCTTGACATAAAGGATGCTACTTGTCTAATTGTAAAATTTTATGATGTATGGCTATGGCACAAAAGGTTATGTCATGTTAATTTTGATAACCTAGTTAGTATCAATAACATGAGAAAAGTTAGAGGTTTTCCAAAGTTGAAGAAGCTTGATAATATAATGTGCAAACAATGTTAGTTAGGAAAAATGACAAAGTCAAGGTTTAAGAGTAAAGCTCATACCTCTAAAGAAATATTAGAGTTTTTTCATACTAACTTGTGTGGACCAATTGAAGTACAAAGCTACAAAGGGGATAAGTACATTATGTTGTTTGTTAATGATTATTCTAGAATGATGATGGTTATGTTTCTAAAATAGAATCTCGATTCTTTCCAAATGTTTAAGTGGTACTTAGCAAGAGTTGAGAAGGAAATAGGTAAAATTCTGAAGTGTTTGAGATTTGGTAGAGGAGGAGAATTTACATCAAATGAGTTTGAGATGTTCTGTAATAATAGAGGAATTAAAAGATGGATATCTTCCCCTAGAATCCCTCCATAAAATGGAATTTCTCAAAGAAGGAACAGATCAATAATGGACTATGCTAGAACACTCATGATGAAGAAAAATGTTGCTTTGAAATATTGGAGAGAAGTTGTAAACACAACCATCTATACCTTGAATAGTGTACAAGTCAAGAAAGGTACTCATTCAACACCTTTTGAACCATGGTATGGATACTCACTCAATATAAAATACTTTAAAGTAGTTGGAAGCAAATGTTACATTCTTAAAGACTTCACGAATGGTAAACTAGATGCAAAAAGTGAAGAAGGTATATTCCTAGGATATTCTACAAGAAGTAAATCTTATAAGTGTTTACATACTACCACTAACAAAGTTGTGGAAAGTGCAAATGTAATTTTAGATGAATATACAAAAGTATATGAGGCTGAACCTATGAAAGAACTAGAAGCATACAAATTATTTGTATACTCTTATAAGGTATGCCTACTGAAGAAGATGCTACAAATCAAGCTACAAACCAATAGTGAGTTTCAGTGATTACCAAGTCACATACTATGAATGTCAAGTTGCATTCAGGAATCGATCCACATTCAAATGATGAGTTATAGAATGAAGTCAAAGCATATTTTGATTTTGAGATTAGTGAAGATGTTGAGCTACTTGAAAAAGATGTACGTAGTGACTCTGAAGTTGAAAGATTGAATGGAGAAAAAAGAGATGAACCAAGATTGTCTAAATATGTCAAGAAACATCATCTGGTTGAACAAATTATTGGAGATAAAGATGCTAGACCAGTGACAAGAAATAGATTGAGAAATGATACATGTTTATTGAGCATGAAGGAACCCAAATCTGTAAGAGATGCATTAGAAGATGTGGAGTGGAGCAATGCCATGGAAGAAGAGATTGAAAAAATTGAGAAAAACAAAACATGGACTCTAGTTCCTAGACCAGAAGACAAAAATGTGATTGGCACGAAGTGGGTATTCAGAAACAAGCTAGATGAAAATGGTTAAGTCACAAGGAACAATGCAAGGTTAGTTTGCAAAGGATATTCACAAGAATAAGGAATTGACTATGGAGAAACATTTGCCTATGTTGCTAGATTAGAAGGAGTAAGAACTCTACTTTCTTATTCTGCATACAAAGGTTTCAAAGTTTGTCAAATGGATGTTAAATCAGCATTTCTGAATGGCATATTAGAGGAAAAAGTTTACATAGAATAGCCAAAAGGTTTTGTTGATGTTAACAATAAGAACATGGTATGTAGATTACAGAAAGCTCTATATGGTTTGAAACAAGCACCAAGAGCATGGTATGAGAGACTTCATAAGTATCTTGTGAAGATTGGATTTGAAATGACTGATGATAATATCAATCTGTACATGAAGATAGAAAAAGCAAAGGTATTTTGTTATCTAAATTTTTGTTGATGATATCATATTTGGAGGTTAAGATGCTTTATGTAAAGCTTTTCCAAATGAAATGAAGTAAGAATTTGAAATGTCTATGTTTGGAGAGATCAAGTTCTTTGTGGGTTTTCAAGTATATCAGATAAAATATGGTATATACATCACTCAGTCAAAATACATCTAAGAAATATTGAAAACTTTTGGACTAGAGGATTCCAAACCAGTAAGTATACCTATGGTAATAGGACACAAAATTGTCAAAGAATGATGATTCAGTTGAGGTGAATGAAACATTATATAGGTCTATGATTGAAAAATTACAATATGTAGTACATAGCCGACCTAACATTGCATTATCTATAGGGATAGTTGTAAGATTCTCTACTAATCCCAAGGAGAATCATTTGATGGCTACAAAGAGAATAATGAGATATTTGAAAGAAACTGAGGGATATGGTCTATACTATAAGAAAAATGAGAAATTTGGATTAAGAGCCTATACTGATGTTGATTGGGCTAGAAACATTGATGACAGAAAGAGTACTAGTGGAGGAGCATTTTTCTTAGGCAAGAGGTTGGTCACATGGAATAGCAAAAAATAAAATTGCACCTCACAATTTATTGTTGAATTTGAATATGTTGTTGTTGTTTTAAATTGTACAAACATTGTATGGATCAAAAAACTACTCAAAGGTATGAAGGAAGAAATCACAAAACCAATAACACTTTATTGTGACAATACAAGTGCTATAAACATATCAAAAAATCTTGTTATGCACACAAAGACTAAGCACATTACAATCAAGTATCATTACTTGAGAGAATTAGTTCAAGATAAAGAGGTGAAGACGAAATATGTTAACACAAAAGAACAAATTTTTGATATCTTTAGAAACGAATTACCTAATGATGTTCATGAGTATCTAAGAGATAAACCAGAGGTGATACCCTTATCAAAGGCTATCTAAGTAACAAAATAAGTGCCCTGCATCAAACAAGTTGATTTTCATATATTAAAAATTGATGCAAAAGATCTTACTCTAGGAGTTGCCTAAAGTAATCAAATAATTGACACTACAAATCAATCACAAGAAATGTGACAAAGGAAGAAACTTAAAAACTTATATTTGCATGATAAGATGACAAGTCTT
Organism: Cupressus sempervirens; assembly: GCA_028749045.1. NCBI lineage: Eukaryota > Viridiplantae > Streptophyta > Pinopsida > Cupressales > Cupressaceae > Cupressus > Cupressus sempervirens. The sequence continues at coordinate 501,656,194 of CM053791.1, forward strand.
GGGCATTTTTGTTAAAGAGGGAGATAGTTAATGATGAAGGGAAATATAAGAAAGAGGGAGATAGTTATTGATTAGGAATTATATAAGAGATTGGAGATTTATCGAAGAGGGAGAAATCTTATACCTCTACCTAGTAAGAGGGAGATATAAGAATAAATTAAAAGGGAGTTATAAGGAACAGCTTTGTAACCTCGTCAGAAGATGGAAGTTGTTGATAGAGGGAGAGATTTCAATACAATTAATTATTTTCTTTTTGGTATTTTGATTAGTCTTATTGTTTTAACCTAGTTAGTTTGGTTGATTAGTTTGGTTTTCCATCAATTCCAAAGAGGGATATTGTTGAGAATAGATTAAAGAAGATTATTGAAGAAGAAGATTGTTGAGAACATATTGAGATAAGTATGATCAATATGATTCAATCATTATTTTTTCATTGATGCCAAACCTATTATTTTCTAGTAAGACAACTGCTTATATGATTTAAGTACTACCACTTATTTGATTGATGAAGAGGATTTAATCAAAAGATGTAACAATAGCACCTAGAAGAAAGGTTGAGTTATGATATGAAAAGGAGTACAAGAATCAGTTAAGATAGTGATAACATGATGTATTGATAATCTGCTTAAGGTTACAAAGGCTAGTTACACTAAGAAAGTATAGATAAACAAGTTAAACAAAAAAATTTTGCCAAGATTGATCGAGTGGATAGTTGGTGCCAAGAAAAGTCAATATAAACCACATAGAAAATTAGTTGAAGCTGAGTAAAAGTCTATCCTAGTGTATGTTGAGAAAAATAGTGGATGCTAAGTAAAGCTCAGTTGATACTGAGAACCAATAAAATGTAGTTCATGTTGAGTGATTTTGTTGTGGTGTCCACAACACACGCCTCATTCTTCACTAGGAATGGGGACCCCCTACTCTTTTTGACTCCCAGACTTAGAGTTCGAGAGTCAGGAGAAGGAAATTTGGTTAGAAGTTAGAACTCTAGAGTCAAAAAATAAAAAATAAAAAATAAAAAAATAAAAAAATTCAAAAAAAAACAAAAAGTTGAAAAAAAAAACAAATCAAAAAAAAAAAAAAATCAAAAAATCAAAAAAATTACAAAAAAAAAAAAAAGTCAAAAATAATTTTAAAATAATAAATAAATACATAATAATCGCACGTGCATGCGGGGTCGAGTGTGCACTGTGCATCGGCACATGCACGCAAGGCAAGGTGGGGGTTTATAAAACCTGCCCAAACTATATGATTTTTTTCATTTTTTTGTTTGCACTTTCTGTAGGGGAGACTATCCACAACGTATGTTCTAAGTTTTTCTCTGCCACAATATGCCAGTAGCACAAACATGGCACGTGGCCCTTTGATATATGCCACCAGTGCAAATATGGTACACAGCCTTTGATAGTGCCGCTAGTGCAAACATGGCACATGGCTTTAACAGTGCTACTGGCACAAACATGGCACATGACCTTTGACAGTGCCACCAGCGCAAATATGGCATATGGCCTTTGATAGTGCCACTGATGCAAACATGGCATGCGGCCTTTGACAGTGTTCCTGGTGCAAATATGGCATGTGACCCCTTTGATATATGTCACTGGTGCAAACATGGCACATGGCCCCTTTGATAAATGTCATTGGAACAAACATGGCACACGACCCTTTGATATATGCCACCAACACAAACATGGTGCGTGGCCCTTTGATATACGTTGTCAATGCAAATATGGCACGCGGCCTTTGACAATGCCGTCATCCCTCAAAACATTTCCACCAATGGGTACGCGGCACCACCCTAACAATGCCATGACACCAAGGAAAAGGGAGGGGTTTTCAGCGGCGCTTTGGACCCATGTGGCCTTAGGGCCATAGTGCACCTCCAATACCCCACTCCCCACATGCAATTTTTTTTTTATTATTTCATTTTTTCTTATTTATTTTAAGTTCTTAAATTGAAATAATTTTTTAAAATATATATATATATATATAATTTTTTTTAAAATAATAATAATAATTAAAAAAGATTTAAAAATAAAAAAGGGAAATAAGATTAAAAAATTTCAAATTAGAAATAAATGAATCCCCAAAAGGGGACTATTTTTTAGTTATGTTTTTTTCTTTTACGCTATCTAGGGACTAATAAATGCTTTCTCTTGCAATGTGCAGGTAAAGTAACCAGATGGCATCCACATCTAGAGCAGTACCCAAGCTAGTCATATTCAAGTTCCAAGGTGTACCTTCAAAATCAAGATTCCATGACAACTACACTAAGATCAAAGATACTGATCTCGGACACACGGATCTAGAAGATTTCTTAAGAATTTGCAACAAGCCAATGGAGAGGTCAGCCTTGGTATCTGTATTGATCCATTATGGATTAGTGAGTGCAGTGTCACATCTCATGTCAGTGCAGTTGGCTGAACTAATCATGGCCCTGTCACAGTACTTTGTTCCTGATGAGAGAGTGGTCAAGAGCATTACAGGGGAAGTGGTATTAGATTTGAGACCTGATAATATTGAGAGGGTCTTCCATCTTCCTAGGGCTGATTAGTTCATCTGACTTTCCTATGAAGCAGTTGAGAGATGGTACAGGGAGCATCAACAAGAGGCCATTGACATTATACAATCTTTGTACCTGATTGAGAAGCCTCCTCGAGGAAGGATAACCAGCAAAGTGGATATGACTCAAGGATACATGAAGGATGACATTGGATACTCTATCATTCTCCTAATCAGAGTCATGGGCTTACCTATAGCAAGTCATCTCACTACATTCATAGTCAACTTCATTGAGACCATTAGACATTCAAGGGTACCACTAGATTGGACTACCACACTAAGTGAAAACTTGTGTGATCAACTAAGGATGGTTAAGGACAAGAAGAAGCTTTATATGACTTCTTATATGGTGTACCTACTTGTAGCGAAGGAAATGAACTATCCTAGTTTGTACAAGAAAGGCAGTATGTAGGACCTTAATGCCTAGCCATACATAGTCTACCCTCAGTTGGTGAAGAAGAAGCTCTCAATGCAAAGTAAGGAGTACAAAATCATCAATGATGTGTTTATCTTTGTGATCATCCAATTCATTGAGGCATACTATGGGAAGAGGTTATCTGATGAAGCCAAAGCATAGATCATGGCTCTCAGAGACTACTTCATTTAGTTCAAGACATTTGTGTATCTTTGGGTGGGTGGTGCATCTATCAATCCTAAGAAGCTTTCGAGATACCCAAGTGAAAAGTTGGTACTATTAGAGATCTCTAGGAAAATTGAGTTGGCCTATGAGAAGATAAAGAGGCAACAGAGACCTAGCTAGGAATGACCATTGGTCATTGGGTCATATCAGGTGAAGCAGAAATAGAATATTCTGACCTTCAAGTGGGAATGGGAGAACTATCCTCTTGAAGAATACAACTCTCCTTGGCCATACTTTGACAATGTTGGTAAAGTGGAAAGCTTGGCAGGAAAGGACTTCCATCACGAGGATGCCATTGAAGATCATTGAATGAATGCCACAAACAACTATGATGTTTGCATCAGGGACTATTGTAGGATGACTTTGTATTTAGTAGAAAAGGCTCTCCATTTGAATATCCCTAATGAGATAAGGCTACAAGACTCCAAAAAATTACTGGATCCCTTATTCAATGTAGATAAGGTCAGTGAAAGACCCATTCTAAATGCAAAGGTTGATAGAGAGGAAGGAGATGACATTAATCATTGAGCAAGACATGTCATTAGAATAACAAAGGATTAGATCAAGAAACCTTTTCCACTTGATCCAATTCCTAATACTGTAATCTTCTATGCACATGCTCACCCAAAAAGGGGTAAGGGAAGGAAATTCACAGTTCCTATCTTTGTGCTCTAGTATCCTATTAGGCCAGAGATAGTCTACCAGCTTGATCGCCTAGTGGGATATTATCACCCTTTTTAAAGGAAGGGAAAGAGGAAGAGAACCTCTCCTCAGAGGATTTAGATAGAACAAGTTGCAGAACGTGTGTCTTCCCAATAGCATGAATAGAGCTTACAAGAGTCCCAAGGTAATGGAGCTACTCAAATCCAAGATGAACCTTAGTTGCCTCCTATTGTACCAAGCCAACTAGAAGAGGGAGAAATTCCAAAGGCCTCCATTCCTCCTATACAAGAAGAGCCCCCTTCTCCTTTCATCTCCAAGAAACATAAGAGGATCAAGATTAAGATGAAGAAAAGGAAAAGAATTAGTAGAAGACTAGCACCTAATCCATCTATTCCTAAAACTATTCTAGAGGAAGAAGAAGATGAGGAAGAAATAGAATTAGAAGAGGAGGAGGAACAGGTACCCCTACAAAGAAGAACTCAGTTAGCAAAAGCTACAGAGTTAGAAAGAAGAAAGAGTGTCATGGGTACCCTGCCATCCACTCAAGTAGAACCATTAGAACTCTCTTCTTCAAGAGATAAAGTGTAGCACTAGGTGAATGAGCAAAGGGAAGGAGATGAGGATGTTTTCTCCATGATGGATTTTGATTTCATGCCCATGGGTACAGAGTTGGTTGGAGATAAGATTAGAGATACCCCTACAAATGAACTCCAAGAAGAAGACTAGATGCAAATGCCACCAAATACATAGGGTCCTGATCTTACTCCTCCATCTTCACCATAGATTGCAATGATAGATAACGGTTTAGTAACTCCCCCACCTCTAAGTTCAAAAGAGGAACAAAAGGAACCATCACTACAAGAGCAACCAAAGCCGAGGGCTACTGATGAAGTGTCAAAAGATCGACAGATGGTAGAATATGCACAACAACCTTCCCAAGGTGCTAAGGAGCAAGCTATAGGATCTATAGAGATTGAAGTTACAAAAGGAGAGTCCTCACAATAGGAGGTGACTCCAAGCAAGAGCGATAAAGGGAAGGAGGTAGTTGAACACACCCCTTCATCATCAAGAGCCAAGTAGAGAAACACATTCCAAGATGGTTCTGAAAGGAGATAATGAGGAGTGCTAAGCCTTAGTTTTGTGCTTCAGAGGATGATATTTGTGATATTGCAGAGATCCTGAACAAACCTAAGTCTTCATTACATGATGCAATGCCATTCACGTTTGTCACTACCATACAGAACTAGGATTTATTTGCACAAGTGGCTCTCCCTCTTGAAGGTACAAATGTGGAAGCTATTAGTCTGGAGGATTATGAAGTGAAGGATGTTATGTTGGGAAAGCATACATGGGATTTAGCCCAATAGATGATGACTATGTGAGTCAAGGAGGTCCTCAGGCACATGGAGCAAGATGAGATTGAACTCTAAACTCTTCAAAGGCAAGTTGAGATCCTAAAGGGATATCTAGCCAAAGTTGTTGGTCCTCTTCATCCTGAGCACCCCAAAGAGACTCTAAATACCATTCTTAGAGAAGGGGAGGTGTACAGCTCAATCCATTTTTGAGAGCTTGTCAGGAATGGCAAGAAAGCCTTGATGATAGAGGTGTTACCACAATCACAAGGAATTTGAAGTTACTGCATGCTACACAAGAGAATGTGAATAAGATCATGGCAATTTTGAGGTAGGACTTTAGTATCATGGATGAGGTACAAGCATGGAGCAAGGATTTGTAGACTCTACAAGCCATAAAAGGGAAAAGGTACCACACTTTGATCAATGTATATACCAGAGAGGAGCTAGACTTGATTGATGTTTGGATAAAGAAGATAGAATATAGCAATAAAGTGATGGAATCATTACATGAGGAGATCTATCAGCTCAAGGACCAAGCCTAAGAGAAAATTTTGAAAGTAGAAAAGTTGTATAGTGATGCATGCTTGGACATTTTTGAAGATGAAGAACAAGAGAAGCCAGTTGAGGTAGTAGTGGAGAATTTCAAGAAGACATTAGAGGAAGCATCCAATGATTAAGATATCAAACAAGCCTTTAAGATAGAAGAAGCACTATTAGAGTTGGACATCAAACTCAAAGACTTTACAGAGACTTGAATTGAGGTGGACAACTATAGACAGAAGGTCAAGGACAAATATGAGGCTTTAGATCTTCCAGATGCGGCCAAAATTACTTAGATGATAGAGAAATTCAAGGGCAAACATCCAAACATAGCTTTGCAATGAAGAAAAACAAAACCTAGATACCAAAATTTCAATTTTGACACTTCATAAAATTTTGAGATTTTTACCCTATCAAGGTCCGTACGTCCATAGCTCTACATTTTCATGTAGCTTTGTACGTCCACAGCTCTGCATTTTCATGTAGGTCCACAGGTGCACAGGTATGCAGGTCTATAGCTCTGCAATTCAGAAGTGCACTGACAGTTAACTGCTAGTTCAAAAAATAGCACCTTCCATGCATCAGGAGTGCATTTTGATGACATTTTAACTCTAACACATGCCTAGTGAAGGACCAGCTTCTATTTTTGGCCTTTCCATGCACTTCTACTTTGACTGATGGCTTCCTCCTACTTTCTCTCTCATGCTTTCTTTGTTTTTGACATGTAAAGGGCTCATGCATTCAATCAATGAATAAAATATGGATGGAGTCCTTCTATTCACCAAATTAATGGTTAGTTTGCATATATTTAGTTCGTTTTAATGTTTTAAAAGCATTTTATTGCATAAAGATATCTCTCACTCTCAACACAAATTGAGGAGATGATTTCTTATAAATACCCCATTGTAAAATGTAACAAGGGCCACCATTATTATGCAATAAAATTATGCTTTTGGTGCTCACATTTGGAGTGTGGTGATTCTTTCCTAAATGTTTCATTGTTTTGTGAAATTTGTTCATGAGATTGTATTGCATTGTTTCTAGTTGTGTGATCTTTTAGTTTTGGTGTTTGCTACAGATTTAAGAATTTCACTGACGTAAAAAGCTTGAGAAGAGATCATCAAATTGTGCCTGCATAACTCTTTGTCTCACATAAGCACACTTTTTGTGGCCTTGCGGTTTGATGAAGAGTGAAACATCATTCGATTATTAAAGTTTCTCACTGACAATAACATCAATGGATTATAGAAAGCATTGCTCTTATTTTCATTGGTTTCCTACCGATTTCTTTGAAAGTTTAACTTGCAACATGTTATTTTCTATAGCTTATGTCTATTTAGGATTTCAATTTTGAGTTATTTCAATTTCATGTTATTTTCTTTCAATTTTTTTATTTGCTTTGTTAACCCCTTGTTAGAATAGGAACTCATTTTAGTTGCATTGTTAGAATTGCATTCATTGAAAAAACCAAAAAATAGAAAAACATTGTTCTTTTGTGTGTTATTTTGAGATAGAAAATAGATTTACTTCATTCTGAGTTTAAATCAAAACCAACAAAGGCCTCCTCATGAACAATCACATTTATCTTCAACTGAGCAAATTTTGGTATGTCGCAAGACAAATACTGAACCTTTGAGTTGATCCCAAATAATTAGCTTTTCAAGAGAGGAATCGCACAATGGATTCCTACCGTTGACCTTGTGTAAAATGACCACCCAACAGATTCCATAGAGGATTTCAAGCAATGCAATATGTACCGAGCATTAGAAGCAAGATAATGCCGAGTGACTGCATTATTTGAAAGATCATGAATTTGATGGATTTGAGCTTACAAGTTTATTTTCTTTGATTGTGTGAACTAGGTGGGAGATAAGATTGATGAGCTGGTGACATAGAATTCAAGGTAAACTAGTTTGAGGAAAATTCAAAGAGGATTGAAGGAAAAAATTCTAGAAGAGATATGAAATATGTGGTAGATTAATTGTATCCTACCTAATCTGTCTAATCCTAAATTAGATGATGGATAATGAGCAATAAAATATCTTAATTTCCTATTTATAGGAATGGCTGGTTAGAAGCAATGGTTGTCATGTACGAGAACCTAAGGAAGACAAGGAGTCAAGGGTTATGCTTCATCTAGTGACCTAAGAGAAGAGTCTACATTGGCATGTTAAGCAAGAAGGCTTAAAGATATGAATGCTTGAAGGGTGAACAAGCTATCAGAGCTAAAATGTGTGAAGGCCAAACAAAATGGAGGACTAGAATTTAGATCTATAATCTACAAATGGAGTTGTAAGTTATTATCAAATCAAGCCTTACTATTACTCTCTAATAATTATATCAGTCTAGGGTAAATCCTTTGGATTAAGGTTGACCTAATAGTCATTTGTAAATCCTTTAACCAGTTGACATTCTAAGTGAATGGTCTAAATTTTTCTGACAAGGCTCACTCCTAATAAGGTGATTGAAATCTTTTAATAGGGTCACATTTAACAGTGTGTATCGTAACCTTTAATAGGGTTGGCCTTTCACAAGGCATCACTTTAGAAGAGTGAAAAAGAGTAGTATGTTATTGGTGGTTTTTCCCAAATTTGGTTTCCATGTAAATTATTTTGTCAAATTTGTTGTTGAATATATTATGTTTCATGTTTACATTTTTGCAAATTGATTTGATAGCAACCTACAAGTTTTAAGTGATTGCATAATCTTATAGATGCATGCATGATGATATATGGTTTATGGGTTCACTAAGCTGTAAAAAGTTTTATTTATACATCTAGACCTTGGATAAGTGATTCACCACCCACCCCCCCCCCCCCCCCCAACTCCTCAATTATTCTAAAGTATTCCAACATTGATTACATGATTGAGAAAGAAATAGAGTTAAATTTCTACTACTGAAATTGAAAATGTTGCTACTACAATTTATTGTTCTAATATTGTTTAAATTAACCAATTTTTGGATGAGATTCAAGAAGTGGTAATAAAGCCTATTACTATTTACTATGATAATACTATTGCAATAAATATATCAAAAAATCTAGTAATGCATGTAAAAACCAAGCATATGTTTATCAAGTACCTCTACCTGAGAGAGAAAGTACAAAATAAGCATGTGAGGCTTGGATATGTGAGGTCTAAAGAACAAATGGTAGACATATTTACCAAGCCATTTCCTAAGGATTATTTTGAGTATCTAATAGGTAAACTAGGGGTTCTTCCCCTATCCAAGATTCCTTAAGAAAAGATGCATGTTGCATTAATTAAAGATGTGAATATTACATGCAAGGTATAAGGTATTACTATAAGGTTTTATAAGTTTCACATTCTGACTTATATTTAACTTTGGCATTGTTGTCAAAGGAGGAGACAGTGATTAAAAAGGAAGAAAATGACTAAAGATAGAGTAATATACTATGGATAAGAATAAATATTATTGTCAAAAAGAGGGAGACACATATTTATAAAGTTTTTTTTGTAGAGAGAAGTACACCCTAAGGGGGAGAAATTAAGACATTGTAAAGATGAAGTTGTTGAAGATATAGATTGAGTGAATTCTAATGTTCAAATATGTTGCTGAGAACCTGAATAAAATCAAATAGTTGAAAAGTTATATTCTTGTCAATGAATATATTTTATTATCTTATGTGTAATGATTTTTAATGTAAAATCTTATATTATGTGTTGTCATCAATGACAAAGGGTGATATTGTTAGCCCCAATTGATGATGTAACTTATAATGCTAATAGTGTATGTCAAAAACTCATATAATTTGTTATGTTATCATTGACATCAAGCCTTAGTTAGTTATAAAATTATGCTAATTCACTAGAGTTCCATATCATTTGATTGATGAAGAGGATTTTAAGAAAGTACGATGATGGAGTTGATAAGTAATGGTATTCAATGGGTTCTTTAATGAATTGGAATATGATAATATAATTTTAGTTTGATTATTTTGGAATCATGTTGTGTTGAAGTTCATGTATTCACTGAACTACACAAGTTACACCAAGTGATTAAAATTATCATTGAGTGTCTTGCAAAGAAAATTTAAAGTCTAGTGTTAATCAAGTATTTCCAATATTAACTGAGTGATGTATTGCCTAAGTAAGTTGCAATACTCACTGAGTATGGATAGGAAGAAAAATTTAAGAAGATTGAAATTGAGGCTGGCTTATGATGAAAATAAAGAATATTCAAGAAGTCCAAATGATAAAGTTAGAGTTAGTTACAAGATCCATGGTTGGAGAAATGTAATGAAAATATGATGAAGGAGATTTATACAAGATAAGGATAAGAACAAACATCAAGGAAATTCTATTTTCCAAGTGACTAATTTTAATGAATATGAGATCTATGATCATAATTAAGTGGAAAAAATTGGAAAGATCTAGCAAGTAGAATTTCGTTATTTAAGGATATGATTGGAACTATTTTTTGTTTATTGATTCTTGTTGATAGATGCTAAAAAAGTGAAAACTATTGAAAGTGAAAAAAGAGAGATAAAAAACAACAAAGCTAACTGAGTAGAGTGGAGGAAGTGTTCAAAACTACAATTAGAACAATTGTTATGTTTTTATTGATGTCAAACCTTATTGGTAAGGTATTTTCTAATAGTGTAGTGTCATATTAGTTGACTGATGAAGAGGATTTGAAAAGAGAAGATACTGGTAAAGTTGTTAACTAAAGAGGAGTAAGTATGATGGAATTACAAAGGGAAATTGATTATTTTGTATTTGACAAGATAATGTGTTATTTGATCATTATATTAAGTGAAGAAGAAAGATGAGTTGAAGTATAGAAGAGATGATTGATGAAAGAAAAGAAGTGAAGCAAAACACTAAGTTTGACTGAGTAACATATTACTAGGTCACTAAAGAATTTGAAGTAGGAGATCAAGGAACATAAGTAATAGGCTAACAAAATACTATTAGCCAAGTGATGCTAATGTGATGTAGGAGCATTCTAGTTGCCTTGTAATCCTACTCGTTTGTTCATTCTAGCAATTTTAACCAAGTTCTAGCAGTGTTAACTGACCTCCATCAGTGTTAACTGAGTTGTTCAACGTTAACCAAGTTTCGTTCATTGTTAACTGAGTTGTTTAGTGTTGAACAAGTTCCTACAGTGCTAACTGAGTTGTTGTTCACTATTGACTGAGTGAACTTGATATTTGTTAATGCTTATGTCCTCCTTTGACTGAGTTTGTTTGTAATTGGTTCTTCATTTGAGCCAACTTGTGTATCTAATTTGGATTGTGAATTTAATTATAGGATCTTGTCTTGAGATGAGTGTAGACCATTTTGAGATTGGCCTTTCTATTATATAATGATCTAGAATCTTCTGTAAGTCATTTTGGCAAGTATAAGTAGAGGTATTTATTTTAGTTTAGGGGAGGACTTAGAGAGTTAGAGCCGATATTTCTGAGATTGTGAATTTGAAGCTAGATCATAGATCTTGAAGTTGTATTTGTATCTGGCCATAATTCAGAAGGCCTTACAATTGGGCATGTATGTTGTTAACTTGATGAATAAATAAAAGTTTTTTGTTCTCTCTCTCCCCTTGGTGTTATTCTTCATGTTATTTTCTTCCATTGTGTTTACTTAGAAAGGTGGTTGGATAGTTACATGAGCCTTTGGTCCTATCTTTTCAGAACCTCCTTGTGTCGGGTGGTATGAAAGCTTGAGGTTTGTCTTTGTGAAGATTGGATCATGTAGAACCCTAAGTTGAATGTGGTTGTAGAATGGAAAATCTTCTTATTTGACCTATAACTAGCAGAGGGTTATGATATTGCAAGAACCTGTTTGTAAAGATGGCTTGAGGTGGAGGAAATGCTCACACTACTACTATGGACATGTTGAGACAAATTTCAGCTAGATTAGATATTATGGAGACATCCTTGAGGAGAGGAGCACATCTTGATGATGTGAGTGATAGTGAATCAATGGTACCAAACCCTAATCCAGAATATGAGGAAGATCAAGATGATGAAATATTGTTGAGAGTGTTGTCTAGGGCACATTAAAATCCTTCTTTAGAAGTTGTTCCTTATGATGGAAAATTGGCCACCAATGTTGTGTTGAATTAGATTTCTACTATGGAGAAGTTCTATGAGTTTGAAAAAAACTCTTGATAATAGGAAGGTGAAAATTGTACTAACTAGGTTGAAAGGACATGTCTCATTGTGGGGGAGAATTTGAAAACTAATAGACAAATGAGAGGAAAGGAGAAGATTAGGACTTGGCTAAAAATGGTAAACAAGGTGAAGAAAAAGTTCCTTCCTACTAATTACCAAATTAGCTTGTTGAGAAAGATGTAAAATTTGAAATAAAAGGACATGACTATGAAGGAGTATACTGAGGAATTTTATATATTGGAAATTAGATCTAGTGATGTAGGAGCATCCAGAGGTATAAGGGCAATCCTGTGTCACCCAAAAAAATGTACTTAGACTTAGTTTTTGTTTCATGTCTTTACATTTTTGGATACCCATTTGGGTCAAATAAAGGTTCCAACTCTCACAGCTCAACTATCAGTGTGCTAGAAAATCCTGAAAAAAATAGGAGCATGTAATTTGGCCATCATTTTGGTGACCTAGAAGGTGTGAATTGGCCAGATGAATGTAATTGTGATTTAGAGTATTCCAAAAAAAGAATCAGGTCAAAAGGCCCCACGGTTTGAAAGTTATTGCAGTTTTTCAGGTTTTGGAGACCTCCTAAGAATGCTTCAAAGTTAGGTTAGGGGAATTAAATGACCTCAAAAAGGGCTGAAAATGGGGGATGAGTAAAGCTCATCCATAGGGCTATAGAGCACTTCGAGAGCTTTTCGGAAATGTAAACGGTTCGTCAATCGAAGCTACGGTTCAAAAGTTATGCCTCCCAGAAGTTCAGTTACCATTTCTAGATTCTTCTAGATTTGCGCCAACTTCTACCGCAGCTTCCAAAACCTTCTATTTGGTCAGTGGATGCCTACTAGCACTTTCTAGAATTTACTCCTAGTCCTTAACCCTCCAAGGTATATTTAAGGTGATTTATGGCATTATAAAAGGCAGTTCGGAGTGGAGTTTGAGAGGAGGTACTGAAAGGAGAAATTATCTCCAGATTTATGCTATTGTAAGCCCTTAGGGCATGTTTGAAGTTGATTTTCTCTATACTATTTGTACTAGCTTATTTTCTTAGTTAATATAATTTCCCCTTTTCTGTTGTGTCCATTTTGTTCTTGGGTTGTGTCCCCATCAAGTGGTATCAGAGCTGGTTTTCCTGAGTGTGTAGACAGAGTGCCGACTGTGAGGCAGTTTGCACCAAGACTGTGTGGTTCTGGGATCGAGTTAGAAGATGCCTCCATGAAGAGAGCATGGTGGAAGGGCTAGAGCTATTAATCTTGAGGAGGTTAGAGCCCTCCAAAGGCAGGTGCAAGCATTGCAAGAGGAGCTCCGTAGAGGAGCAAATGTTGCCGCTGGTAACGACAGTGAGGATGACAATGAAGAAGAAGTTATGGGACCAAATGGGGAATTTGATAGGGAAGTTCTAAATCATGAAGAGGAAAGGCTTTTTAGGGCCATTACTAAGTTTGGGAAAAGACCCACAATTGAAGTGGGTGTATTTTCAAGAAATCTGAAACCAGATGAGTTGATCGATTGGATCAATGAACTGGAAGAATACTTTGAGTATGAGGATATCAGGGACCCAAATAGGGTTAAGTTTGCAAAGGCCAAACTGAAAGGCCATGCCAAAATCTAGTGGCAAGAGGTCCAATTGGAAAGAAACAAAAGAGGAAAGGAGAAGATCACAAGATGGGATCGCATGGTGGACAAACTGAAGAAGCAGTTCATTCCTATGGACTATGAGCTTGATTTGTTTAAGAAGATGCATGGTTTAAAGCAAGCAGGAAGATCAGTCCAAGAATATACAGAGGAATTTTATCGACTCTTGATTAGAGCGGGACATGCAGAAGCAAATAAGGAGAAGGTTGCTCGTTATATCAGTGGGTTGCGACATAGCATCCAGGAGGAATTAAGTCTAGTAAGAATAACTAGCGTTGAAGAGGCATACTAGTTTTCCCTACGAGTTGAAGAGAAGCTGAATAAAAGGTTTGAAGGAAGACAAAGAGCGCACGGTCAAGGAGGAAGGGGAAGCAGTAGATCATCTGGAGGCCACAATGAAACCCAAAAGAAAAATGAAGATGTGGGTACTAGCAGGAACCAGAGGAATGAGGGTTTCAACTATTCCCATGATCAAGACTTTGGAAATCAGAGAGGAAGAGGTAGAGGACATGGACAAGGAAGAGGAGGCTTTCGTGGTACCTATTTCCATTGCAATGAAGAAGGTCATCGTGCCTTTGAATGACCTCAATGACAAGGAAGGACAAATAGGAGAGCTGAGGGCCAAGCTAGGGTTGCTCATGTGGATTAGGATGCACAATCATCACATTCAGAGGATGCAGAAAGAGGAGAGACCTTGGTAAATGAAAGAGTCCTACTAAGTGGTGAGATTGAACTAGGACAATGGAGGAGTTTGTTCCGTACCAAATGCAAGTGTGAGGATAAATTTTGTGACGTGATCATTGATGGTGGTAGCACTGATAACTTGGTATCAGAAGAGATGGTCTCTAAGCTGAAACTCAAGAGGGAGAAACATCCCCAGCCCTATCGGATTGCTTGGGTAAAAGATGATCATAAGGTCCTGGTAAGTGAACAATGTTTAGTGAAATTCAAAATTGGGAGTTACCATGATGAAGTTCTCTGTGATGTTATTTCGATGGATGTTTTCCATCTATTGTTGGGTAGACCATGGCAGTTTGATAGACATGCAGTACATGATGGACATGCAAACACATACTCTCTGACAAAGGATGGAGTTTCCCACAAATTGAAGCCCATGAAAAAGGAAGGTGAAAAGGCATGTAGCAGTGCTAGGATTTGTGTTGTTGATAAAAGGAAGTTTTTAAATGGCATGAAACATCAGCATATGTGCTATGCTTTGATTCCTAGGAAAGATAAAGAAGGTAGTAGTGAAATACCACTTGAAGTTTCAAATTTACTAGGGGAGTTTGGAGATATTATCTCTGATAATGTTCCAAATGGATTGCCACCAATAAGGCAAATCAGTCATCAGATAGATCTGATTCCAAGAGCTAGTTTGCCGAACAAGGCTGCTCACAGGATGACTCCTACTGAAACAGAGGAGCTAAATAGACAGGTTCAAGAGCTATTGAGGAAGGGCTTGATTCAAGAGAGCCTGAGTCCATGTGTAGTACCTGCAGTACTTGCACCAAAGAAGGATGGAGAGTGGAGGATGTGTATAGATTCTCAAGCTATAAATAGGATCACCATCAAGTACTAGTTTCCTTTGCCAAGGATGGATGATATTATGGATTGCTTGAGTGGAGCTCAGTACTTCACAAAGATAAATCTAAAGAGTGGTTATCACCAGATATGGATTCGAGAAGGAGATGAGTGGAAAATAGCCTTCAATTCCAAGGAGGGTCTTTATGAGTGGTTATTCATGTCCTTTGGACTGACGAACGCCCCAAGCACCTTCATGCGGCTCATGAATGAGGTACTTAAGAAGTTCTTGGGAAAATTTGTTATTGTCTATTTGGATGATATTTTAATTTTCAGCAAGACTTTGGAAGAACATTTATTGCATATTCGTAGTGTCCTTGAAAGGCTAAGGGAAGAGAAACTGTTAATTAATCTGAAGAAGTGTAACTTTGCAAAAAGGGAGTTAGTCTATTTGGGGTTTGTTATATCACCTGAAGGTCTCAAAATGGATCCGGAGAAGGTAGAAGCCATCTTGGAATGGCCTACTCCAAGGTCTGCTACTGAGGTAAGATCATTTTATGGTCTGGTTAGTTTTTACAGGAAGTTTATTAAGAATTTCAGTGGCATATGTGCACCCCTAACAGATAGAATAAGAGGGGATAGAAAAGAGTTCAAATGGACTGCAGTAGCTGCAAGAAGTTTTGAATTGCTGAAGAAGAAGGTAACAGAACAGCCTGTGTTGGCACTTCCAGATTTTAGAAAGGTTTTCCAAGTGGATTGTGATGCTAGTGGTAGTGCTATTGGGGCTGTATTAAGCCAAGAAGGTAAGCCTATTGCATATTTCAGTGAAAAATTGAATGATGCAAAGAAGAAGTATTCTATTTATGATCAAGAGTTCTATGCAATAGTTCAGGCCTTAAAGAAATGGAGGCATTATTTATTGCCAAAGGAATTTGTTTTGTATGTTGATCATCAAGCATTACAATACCTAAATAGCCAAGGTAAATTGAATTAGAGGCATATGAAGTGGGTAGACTTCTTGCAGAGCTATACATTTGTGTTGAAGCATAGAAGTGGAAAATCTAACAGGGTTGCAGATGCACTAAGTAGGAGACAGTTGTTGCTTACAGTAATGTAGGTTGAAGTAGTTGGGTTTGATGAACTCAAGAATTTGTACCCCGAGGATCCTGATTTTGCTGAAGCATGGAAAGCTTGTAAAGAACCTGTTGTTGTAGATAGAACCAAGTGGTTAGACTATTTGATTCAGGATGGCATGTTGTTCAAGGGTAGTCAATTATGCATTCCAAGGAGTTCCATGAGGGAAAATCTGATTAAGGAGAAACACAATGGAGGGATGGCAGGACATTTTGGTCGAGATAAGACCATTTCCATTCTTAGAGAACATTATTTTTGGCCTCAAATTTCATAGGATGTGAAGAAGTTTTTACAGAGTTGCCAGGTTTGTCAAGTTGTCAAGGGGTTTAGTCACAATACTGGCCTATATTAGCCATTGTTTGTTCCATCAAGGCCATGGGAGGACAT
This sequence comes from Cupressus sempervirens, assembly GCA_028749045.1. Lineage (NCBI taxonomy): Eukaryota > Viridiplantae > Streptophyta > Pinopsida > Cupressales > Cupressaceae > Cupressus > Cupressus sempervirens. The sequence continues at coordinate 501,672,759 of CM053791.1, forward strand.
AAGTATGGATTTTGTTCTTGGATTTCCAAGGACACAAAGGGGTAATGACTCAGTATTCGTGGTAGTTGATAGGTTCTCCAAAATGGCACATTTCATTCCATGCCACAAAACTCATGATGTTGTCCATATTGCAGACTTGTTTTTCAAAGAGGTGGTAAGACTACATGGTCTCCCAAGGAGTATAGTTTCTGATAGAGATACTAAATTTGTGGGGTATTTTTGGAGGACATTATGGAAAAAGTTGAGAACAGACTTGAAATTCAGTTCCACGCATCACCCACAAACTGATGGCCAAACAGAAGTGGTAAATAGAAGTCTGGGCAATTTGATGAGATGTTTAGCTGGGGATAATCCCAAGGGATGGGATTTGATTCTACCACAAGTAGAGTTTGCTTACAATAACTCTATAAATAGGAGTACTGGAAAATCACCATTCCAAATTGTATGTGGGAATAGCCCAAGGACTGCACCAGAGCTGAGGAAGATAGAACACGGGGAGAGGACGAGTGCTGAAGTTGAGGAATTTTCTGAACATATCAAGCATCTACATGAGGAGGTTCAAGCACAAATAACCAAGATGAATCAAGAGTATAAAGCTAGGGCTAATCAAAGGAGAAGACATAAGGAATTCCAAGTAGGAGATTTAGTCATGGTGCACTTACAAAAAGAAAGGTTTCCAGCCAGTACTTACAACAAGCTGAAAATGAAGAAATTTGGCCCCTGCAAAATTTTGAAGAAACATGACTCAGGAAATGCATATGAGGTGGAGCTGCCAGATGGTATTCACGTTTCTCCCATTTTCAACATTGCAGATTTAATAGAGTATCATGATGATGGTGCAGATAAGGAGCTGGTGTTAGAGCCATGTCCAATTCCTGCTTCTAAGAAGGAGGAGATAGAAGATGTTCTAGATCATCGTGTGGGTAGGAGTACCAGAAATAGGCAGTATGAAGAGTATTTGGTCAAATGGAAAGGACGGCTGATCGAGGACTCAACTTGGATTTCAGCAGTTGAGGTTTCCCATTTGGGATTTCCTCTACCATCCATAAAGTGATAGGGTCACTTTTCAATCTACCCTGGGTGTCTGATGCAGGAGCATCCAGAGGTATAAGGGCAATCCTGTGTCACCCAAAAAAATGTACTTAGACTTAGTTTCTATTTCATGTCTTTACATTTTTGGATACCCATTTGGGTCAAATAAAGGTTCCAACTCTCACAGTTAAACTATTAGTGTGCTAGAAAATCCCAAAAAAATAGGAGCATGCAATTTGGCCATCATTTTGGTGACCTAGAAGGTTTGAATTGGGCAGATGAATGTAATTGTGATTTAGAGCATTCCAAAAAAAGAATCAGGTCAAAAGGCCCCACGATTTGAAAGTTATTGCAATTTTTCGGGTTTTGGAGACCTCCTAAGAATGCTTCAAAGTCAGGTTAGGGGCATTAAATGACCTCAAAAAGGGCCAAAAATGGGGGATGAGCCAAGCTCATCCATAGGGCTATAGAGAACTTTGAGAGCTTTTTAGAAATGTAAACGGTTTGTCAATCGGAGCTACGGTTCAAAAGTTATGCCTCCTGGAAGTTCAGTTACCGTTTCTAGATTCTTCTAGATTTGCGCCAACTTCTACCGCAGCTTCTAGAAGCTTCTATTTGGTCGGTGGATGCCTACTAGCACTTTCTAGAATGTACTCCTAGTCCTTAACCCTTCGGGGTCTATTTAAGGAGATTTATGGCATTATAAAAGGCAGTTCAGAGTGGAGTTTGAGAGGAGGTACTAAAAGGAGAAATTATCTCCAAATTTATGCTATTGTAAGCCCTTAGGGCATGTTTGAAGTTGATTTTCTCTTTACTATTTGTACAAGTTTATTTTCTTAGTTAATATAATTTCCCCTTTTCTGTTGTGTCCATTCTGTTCTTGGGTTGTGTCCCCATCATGTAGACATGTAGATGATGAGGTTGAGAAATTTGAAAGGTATCTAAATGGATTGAGATCTAGAATTCAAGATGAGATAAGTTGTGTGAAATTGGGAAGTGTGGAAGAAGAATATCAATATACCTTGAAAGCTAATGAGAACTTGATGAAGAAGAATGAACAAAGACAAAGAGGTAGAGTTGGTGGCTTCTAGAAAGGAAGAGGTGTATCTTATGGAGAAGGTGGCAGATCTAAAAATTCTATGCAAGATAAGGGAAAATCTGAATGGAAAAATGATGAAAAAGGAACGATTGAATGGAAAGGTGGTAATTATTATTGAGGAGGTACTAGTTCTTATTGAGGAAGAGGTAATTCTTATTGTAGAGGTGGTTTTCATGGTAATTGTTTCAAATGTGGAAAAGAAGGGTATAGATCCTTTGAGTATAGATCTCGTGGTGAGAATGAACAAGGTAACAAATTTGTTATGATTCAAGGAGACCTTGAGGGTTCACGGAGTGCACCCAAGGTTGGAGGAAAAAACTTTGTGTAATAAAGGAATTGATGAGGAACATGTCCTAAGGAGAAGCCTTTTCAAGATTCAATGTAAGATGGTTGGAAAATGATACAAAGTGATCATTGACAATGGAAGTTCAACAAATCTAGCATCAAGGAGTTGGTTACAAAGTTGTAGTTGTAGAGGATGAAGCATCATAAACCCTATCGTGCTTCTCAGATCAAGGATGAGTATAAGATATTGATAAGTGAACAATGTGTTGTGAAGTTCAAGATTGGCAATAACTTTGATGAAGTTCTATGTGATGTTATGTCTATGGATTGTTGTCATATTTTTTAGAATGTTTTAGAATAATTGAGAGGGGGTGTGAATCAGTTATCCAAGATCCAAATGTACAAATAAAAAAATTTAGTACTAAACAAATACTTGTGCATGCATTGATCATCCAATATCTCAAACCATAGTATATTATTATCCTAGGTCAAATGAACTTTTCAGAAATGTAAACATGAAATACCACAAAATCATTCACACAATTTGACACAAGGATTTTACATGGAAACCCAATTTGAGAAAAATCGATAGTAACATGCTACCAATTTTAACTCTTCTAAAGTGAGCTCTATAAGGAGTAAACCCTATTAAAGGTTATAGTGCACAATATTAAATATGACCTTGATTAAAGGATTAAAATCACCCTATTAGGAGTGACCCTTATTAGAGGACTTTAGAATATTCCATTAGAATGTCACCTTGTTAAAGGATTTTCTCATGACTATTAGGTTAACATTAATCCAAAGGATTTATCCAGACTAATACAGTTGTTAGAAAGTAATAGTAGGACTTGATATAGGGTGATCCCACAATAATGGGTTCCACTTTTTGACTAATTTTGACACTGAAATCAATATTTTTGAAACAAACCACATGTTTGAGTGATTGTATCTCTAAAATTATGAATAATTTCAAGATGACATAAACTAGTGATTTCTAGTACTTTGTTCCTACTTTTTAACCATATTTTCTAATTTTAAAAAAAAATTATTTATGTCAATTTTCCTTCTCCTCCGAAAAGTGGTACATATAAAAATTCAATATTTTTAAAGAGTGACAGTCTATTTGACACACATAACTTTTTTCCTACAAAAGGTAATGAGGTAATTCTTTTGGCGTTGGATTTGTAACATCAATATCTAGAGGATGCATTTGGTTTGATTCAATTTGGTTGAATATTGTATAGTTTATGAAGTTTTAAAGTGACACCAATTGTAATTCAAACATATGTTCATTTTGACACAGATAACTTGAACTCAATTTATCATGAATGTAAAAAAAATTTGAATAGAAAGCTATCTCAATAACCCATTTCCTAGATATTTTTCAAAAAAAATTTACCTACTTCACTAATTTTCCCAAAGTGTTGAAGTCAGTTGATGTTCAATCGGTAATGAATCTATAATGAGTTAAACTCATATTTGAAAGTCTTAATGAATATAATATGTATTATAGTTATAGTCATAGGAAAGCTTGGTTCAAGCAACACAAATTGAAATTTTATATTTTACAGTAGGAGATCAATTATTTTCAATTTTGGGTGTCAAAAGAGCCAATTTTATTTTTTTTCAAAAAAGAGGATAAAAAATTTGTAATTTGACATGTTCACTATGAGCGTATTGTTCGCTATGAACATATATAATGGGTTCGTTGTGAACATATGTTTTCACGAACACACACCCTTAAGTTTTACAAACATATTAATGAGGTATGTTCACATTGAACATACCTAATATACGTGAAATGTGTTCATTGCGAACATTATTATAACATATGTTCACTACAAATATGGTTAATATGTTCACGCAAACAATTGATAAATGTGATTTGTGGATTTTGCAATATTTTTGGATTTTCTTCATCCCACAAAAGTGGAACCCATTATTGTGGTTTCACCCTTAGACAATAACAAAACAACTCACTTGCATATTGTAGATCACCTGTTTAGTCCTCTGTACTACTTGGCATTGAATCTTCTTCATTTCTGATAGCTTGTTTACACTTCAAGCCTTCACCTCCTTAAGCCTTCTTGCTTAGTATGTCAAGTACAAATTCATCCCTTCAGCCACCAAATGAAGCAACACCACAAGACTCCTTGTCTATCTCTGGTTCGCACTATGACACTCTTCTTCTAGCATGTTATCTCCTCATATAGAGAATTTAGATCTTTTTCCACTTCACCAAAATTTTCCATCTTAGGGTTAGGTCAGATTCATTAAATCTACCCTCTTTTCCATTTCATTCCCTCGAGAAAATTCCTTTACAATCCTATTCAAATTCATCTCAATATAGTTTATCTTGAATTTTAGGCCACCAAGTCATCATACTTATCTTCCACATGCTTCACACAATTCAATTAAAAAAATTTGTTAGCTCAGATTCATCAAATCTTCAATCAAACTCATTTTACTAGCACTCAGCAATAACATGTTGTTTTCTCAAAAATCATTGTCTTCTAATGCTTAGTCGACACTAGGTTTCTTGGCATACACTAAGTCTCTACTAGTTCTTAGCACACATTAAACTTTCTTCACTTGACACCTATTAGATTTCTCTATGCTCAGTACATATTGAGCTTACTATGCTCTGCTTCAACTAACCTTTTGCTCGGCTTGCACTGACTTGCTCGACTTTCACAATTTTTTCGGTTAGGCTTGGTAGACACACTTCTTTTCTTAATCTTCTTCTAGTCTTAATTCAAGTATAATTTCATCATAGCCTTAAGTAGATAAATAATACATAATATCATCAAGTCTTACTTGGTCTTAGTGCTCCTTTTATACACCATATAACTCAACCTTTCTCTAGGTACTCTTGTTATCCATTCTTTTCAAATCATCTTCATTAATCAATTTAAATGATAGCATTGAGACCAAATTAGAAATTGTCTCACCATCAAGTAGTAAGTTTGACATCAGTGACAAAGTAATGATTTTTCCATGATAGGTTTCATTAATCTTCGTCATTTCTATACTTCAATAATCTCCCTTTTTAGCATTGATGGAAAATCAATACCAAAAAGAAAATTAATACCTTGTATTTAAATCTTTCCCTCTATCAGTATCTTACCTTCTTTTGTATAGGCTACAATCTCTCTTCTTCTTCAATTCTTCTTAAAATATTCAATCTAACTCTTCCTCTTTCTCTTTGTATATTCTCCCTCAATATACTCCCAATAAATTCTCCCTCTTTCTCTTTGTATATTCTCCCTCAATATACTCCCAATAAATTCTCCCTCTTTGACAACAATGCAAAGACTTGACATGTTCTCATGTAGATATCATCAATTCAGGTTCTCCATCTATCACCTTCATGTGACTATAAATCTTCTATTTTATCTCATTCCTTCGTTCAGGTAGGTCTTAAAGTAAGAGCCACTACATCAAGTTGAAAAATATGTCATTTAACTCAGTTAATGCAGCGCACTAATCTTTCTTCTTAAGTAGCTTTGGATAGGAGTATGACCCCTAGTTTACCTCTAAGATATTCATGTACATCCTTAGATAAAGCTTTTGGGAATATATCAGCTATTTTTTCCTTTATATTCACGTACTCCAATCTCACTTGTTTTTCTTAAACCAACTCTCTCAAGTAATGATACTTGATTGCAATGTGCTTTGTCTTCGTGTGCATCACAAGGTTCTTAGATATGTTTATAGTACTTGTATTGTCATAGTAAATTACCATAGGTTCAATAATTTCCTCCCTCATTCCTTTGAGTAATCGATTGATCCACACCACATTTGCATGATTCACTACACCAGCTACATATTAATCTTTAGCATTAGATTGTGAAATACAATTGTGTTTCTTGTTGGTCCAAGTAACCAATATTTTTTGTAATAAAAATGCTTCTCCACTTGTACTTTTTTTGTCATCAATGTTTCCATCCCAATCAACATATGTATAGGCTCTCAATTCAAACTTATCTTTTTTCTTATAATATAGACCATAGTCTTATGTACCTTTACAGTATTTCATAATACTTTTAACATCCATTAAGTGATTCTTCTTAAGATCTGCAAAAAAATTTACAACAATCCCAATAGCTAGTGCAATGTTAGCTCTACTATGAACTACATATTGCAATTTTCCAATCATAGACCTTTACAATGTTTGGTTTACTTCAGCAGAATCATCAATTTTGGATATTTTATGTCCTATCACTATAGGATTACTAATTTTTCTTTTCTTCCATACCAAAAAAATTCATGATTTCCTTTACATGCTTGGGCTAAGTAATGTAAATACCATATTTCATCGGATACACTTGTAATACAAGAAAGAATTTTATTTCTCCAAACATTGACATCTAAATTTTTTTTCATCATTTCATTTGTAAATGTCTTACACAATGCATTGTGTCTTCCAAATATGATATCATCAACAAATATTTCAGCTAGTAAAACTCCTTGACCTCCTTCTATCTTTAAGTACAGATTGTTGTTGTCATCAATCTTCTCCAAACCAATCTTCACAAAATAGTTGTATAATATTTTGTACCATGCTCTGGGAGCTTGCTTTAAATTATATAGAGCTTTGTGTAGTCTACACACCTTGTTCTTATTGTTTAGATCAAAAAATCCTTCAAGTTGTTCAATGGAAACTTCCTTTCCCAGTATACTATTCAACAATGTTGACTTAACATCCATTTGATAAACTTTGAATTCTTTATAGGAAGAATTAGCAAGTAGAGTTCTTACTCCTTCCAGTCTTCCAACTAGGGAAAATGTGTCTCCATAGTTAATTCCCTCTTTTTGTGCATAACCTTTGCAAACTAACTTTTCCTTATTCCCTGTTACTTCACCATTCTCATCCAATTTGTTTCTATACACTCACTTGGTTCTAATAACATTCTTGTTCTTTGGTCTTGGTACTAATGTCCATGTTTTGTTCTTCTCAATCTCATCAAATTCTTCTTTCATGGCTTTACTCCAATATTCATTCTCTAATGCATCCTTCAGTAATTTAGGTTTATGCATGCTTAAAAAACATGTCTCGTTCCTTACTCTATTCCTTGTCATTGGTCCAACCTCTTTTTCTCTAATGATTTATTTAGTAGGATGATGTCTCTTGATATATGTTGATAATCTTGACTCTATTCTTCTTTCAACAATAGATCATTCATAAAGTTCAATCCCAGGTTCATTGTGTACTTCTCTATCAAGTAACTCTGCATTCCTCTCTTATAAACTAATACTAGCATCAGAATGTACCTTGACTTCTAATTGTAACTCAACTCCTAAATGCAACTTGGCATCCATTGTATGTGACTCTACAGTCATTGATTCTTGTTGATTAGTAGCTATAATATCATCAGCATTAACATACATACCTTTATAGTAGTACATAAAGGTTTTGAAATTCTTAGGTTCCTTCTTTTGTTCATCTTCATGTATTTTTGTATATTTATAAAAATTTACATTTGCACTTTCCATAACTTTGTTAATGTTAGTATTTAAACACTTATAAGCTTTTCTTCTTATGGAATAACCTAGGAATATACCTTTCTCACATTTTGCATCAAGTTTACTATTTTTTTCTCCTTATGAATGTAACACTTGCTTCCAAGTACCTTAAAATATTTGACATTGGATGAGTATACATACCATAATTCATAAGGTGTGAAATTTGTACCTTTCTTGACTTGTACTTGGTTCAAGGTATAGACAATTGTACTAACAGCTTCTCTCTAGTATTTAAAGCAACATTCTTCTCCACCATTAGTGTTATGGCATAATCCATCACAAATTTGTTACTGATTTTAGATATCTCATTTTGTGGAGGAGTCTTAGGTGTAAAAGTTGTCTCTAGATTCCTTTGTCATTGTAGAAGTTATTGAATTCATTTGATATAAACTCTCCACCTCTATCAGATCTCAAAAATTTCAAGATTTTACTAGTTTCATTTTCAACTGTTACCAAATACCACTTGAACATTTGAAAAGCATCATATTTATCACTTAAAAACATAATTGTCATCATTCTTGAGTAATCATCAAAAAAAAGAATAAAATACTTGTCAGCTTTGTAGCTTTTCACATAAATTGGTCCACATAGGTCAAAATGAACTAATTCCAAAATTTCTTTTGAGGTATGAGTCTTAATAATAAAACTAGACTTTGTCATCTTTCCTAACTAACATTGTTTACAAATCACATTATCAGGTTTCTTCAATTTTGTTAAGCGTTTGACTCTTATCATATTGCTAATACTAACCAAGTTATCAAAATTTACATGACATAATCTTTTGTGCCATAGCCACACATCATCAAATTGTACAACAAGACAAGTAGCTTCATTCATGTCAAGATAAAATACATTACCTCTTGTTTGATCTCCACTCCTAATAATTTCTCCATCAACATCATAGATCTAAGCTTTCTTTTGTTCAAATTCAACCTTGTATCCTAAACTATTCAATTGTGACACACTCAGCAGATTATAATTAAGTCCTTCTACATAGTAAACATTGTCACACATGATCTTGATTGTCAATTTTATTGATCCTTTACCTTTCACTAGATAGGTTGAATCATTACCAAATCTAACACTATTTCCATTGTAATGCTCAAGGGCAATGAACTTACTTTTGTCACTAGTCATGCAATGAGAACATCCACTATTAATGATCCACCTTTCACCTTTAGTTACATAAGATACTAGTGCAATTGTCTCATCTTCATCTGAATCATCTTCCATAGAAACATACACAACTTCATCATCATGACCATCTAATTCTTCAGTGGATTCTTCTTCATCAATGTAACAAGCTTTCTTTGCCTTCTCTTTATAGCCTTTGTTACTCTCATCTTTTCTACCTCTAAATTTTTCTTCATTTCTATTATTTTCTTCTTAGTACAGCTTGTTGCAATATGACCAACTTCATTACATTTAAAACATATGATTGGTAACTTACCTTTTTATTTTTCTTTGCCTTTGTGAAATCTGCTAGTCAACAATGCTTAAAATTCTTCTAGATCTTCTTCATCTATGTCATTGTTACTAGCAACATGCTTGACCTTTTTCTTTCCTTTAGGTTCATTGAGTGTCATCTTAGCTTTGAAAGAAGAATCAATATTCTTAGATTTGAAATTATCAAAATTTGAAAGTTCAAAAAAAATGAGTCTACGAACCAATCCTTCAAGGGTTAGATCACTAACACGAGTACACCTTGGTTCTTGTATAGAAGAGACTCTAATAGCATAGATGGGAAATAGGGTTCTCAACACTTGGTTGATCACTATCTCATCTTCAATAACTCCATTTTCTCCTTTGATTGCATTTACAATATCTTTGATTCTTTCACAATACTAGACTATAGTCTCACCTTCTTGCATTCTCATTTCATCAAATTTTCCCCTTAGACTTTCTTCTTTAGCTCTTAGCACATTCTTGTCTCCTCTATAGATATTTTGTAGGGAATCCCACATTGCTTTAGAAGTGGTGCATATTTTGATGTCTATTTAAACTTTGAATAGCTTAGGGCAGATGCAATCTCCATCCTAGAAAAACTACTCAAGGAAATCTAATTTTTTTCTATAGCAAGTTCCTATAGCAGCAATGACACTATAGAAAATTACTATAGCTATGACACTATAGTAGTGTTACTATAGTAAGTTACTATAGTAGTGTTACTATAGAAAGTTACTGTAGCAACATCACTATAGCAATGGTACTATAGCAAGTTACTGTAGCAACATTACTATAGAAAAGTTACTATAGCAGCAATACTATATAGAGTTCCTGTAGCAAAATCCAACTTATTCCTTCTCTATAAATTCACACAATGAAAAGACTAATTTATCTTCTCCAACAATCACAACCCTTTGGAAGATATTTAACCACCTCATTTATGCAAATCAATGGGAGTGTTCATTCCCAATTATCAATGTAGCAACTCTAGAAAACCTTGGCTCCACAAGTTATTTGGAATAGTAGATGGCAACATATTCAATTCTCAACTATGAAGTTGCCCTCCCTATTTATTCTTTTCCTCAAATAGATGGACCTCCTTCTAGAAGATTCTTTTAATTTATTTATTTAACTTTAGTCACTTTTAATCAAATTAACTAAATATAAAGTCACATTTTAATCTTAATTTATTTAATGACTTTGTAAGAATTTAATTTAATCAATTTCTCCTTATTTCTCCACTTAGCCTTTGGAAAATGTAAAGGCTAAGAACTCCAATGAGATGCTAAAAAGATGGGGACATTATAATCCACCCTCCATGTAATTTCTTTTCCTCAAGCAATGTCAACTCTAGATGCTAAAAAATTTCCTCACCTTCCCTAGTAGCATCTTCAACCGACAAGTCCTTCCATTTGATCAAATATTCCCTAATAACTTGTCTCCTCAAATTTTTTTCCCTAATATCCAATATAGCCTTGGGTACAAAAATCAACTTACCCTCATCATCTAAGGGAGGCAAAATTGTGAAAAGAACCACACAATGTCCTAATGCCTTCTTGAGGTGTGACACAATAAAAATATTAAGGACCTTACTATCAGTTGATAACTTCAACTCATAAGCTACCTCACCCACATGCCTAATTATTCTAAAGGGTCCATAGTATTGTGGCTCCAGCTTCCCTACACCATTCTTCTTTAGTGTAGACTATCTATAAGGATTTAGCACCAAGTACACCATGTCTTCTACCTCGAATGAACATTCAACTCTTTCCTGATCTATATATTGCTTCTACTGGTTTTGTGCTCTCTGAATATTCTCCTTAAGAGCCTTCATGATATCTTGATTTTCTTTTAGTAAAGCTCCAACACTAGGCATTCTATTATCACTCATCAACAAATCAAGAAATTTCGGTGTCTCATAACCAGATAAGACCATAAATGGTGTCATCTAAATAGAAAGTTGATAGGTGGTATTATAGCAGTACTCACAAAGACATATCCACTTAACTCATCCCTTTTTCTGCCCTGCAATGTAGTTCTTAAGATATCCCTTCTTGGTTAGTTCAGAAAGTGGTGTTGCATGTCATGAATATCCATTAACTAATCTACAATGAAAACCACATGAGCCCAAAATTCCTCTTAGTTGTGTGAGATTATCAAGTATAGGCCACTCAATTATTTTCTTGACCTTGTCTAGATCAATGCATACTCCCTTTGTGCTAATGATGTGTCCTAAGCACAATAGCTCTCTAGAGCCTAACTCACACTTGAACTCCTTAACATGCAAGGTCTCTTTTCCAAGAATACCCAAACCTATATCAAGATGCAAAATAATCCCTCCACAATTTGTTGTACACAAAAACTAACACAAACTAACTCAAGTGTTGTATGTCTAGATGATAAACACATTTTTGTTGCTCCTCATGTGTTGATATCAAAACACAATCTATGTCATGAAGCCATGTCATCCACAATACCATATCAACATCTCCCATGTTTAAAACATAAAAAACTGCACTAAACTCAAAGTTATTCAAATGCATGGGTAGATCTGAAATATTCCTGTCACACCTAAGAGTGTAGCCATTTGTAACCTTTACTCTTATACCCTCAAAAACCTTCATCTATATGTTGTTTCTTTCAACCAACCAAGCATCAATGAAGTTATGTGTGGCTCATGTATAAATCAAGGTAATGATCTTTTATCCAACTATAACTCCAAACATCCTAAAGGATCCCTCAAGTTGTATGCTAGTGAGACATGTTTCTTGTAGCTAAACTGACTCTCCCCTTTCAGCCCTTTCTTCCTCATGTTTTGATCCTGCCAGCTCAAACCCTTCTTGATCAATTTTTTTATCTAAATTTTTAGATTTAGAATTCTCATTATATACCCACATAATACAGTCAATATTTTCCTTACACCTTAATGGACAATCATGGTTTACATCATGTTCCCCTTTGCAATAAAAACAAAACTTCTTTTCACTCAAATCATTAAGTGTTTCTCTATCTAGGGTTGTTGTTGATTCCCCCTTTGGATCTAACTTTTTCTAAACATCCCAAATATGATCCTCAATTTTTTTGTGCATCATGTCATGATGAGATAATGTGACAATAATCTCATCCTTCTTCACCTTCAACTAAGTCTCCAAGCTATGAGCAACTTTAGCAGCACATGAAGAACCCTCAAACTGTTCTTGTTCCTTCATGTTTCAAATCTTTACCAAATCCTTTAATTGACCAAACTCATCGACTTCATTTTTGTCATAAGATCCAAGTACATTTTTAGATTCATTCTCTATTTGAAATAAGAATCCTCTAATGTTATCCAGCCTCTTTTTCCTTACTATGTTGAGGAGATTGACCTTTCCTTTGACTCCTTGAAGATGTCTTGCATTGGCAGCCATCAATTTAGCATTTTTAACTTTTTGCAACCATTCATTATTCATTCCTTTAAACTTCTTCACATCTTTAATGCCAAAGTATTTTAATCTAGCTCTTGTATAATTGATATCTTTCAATTTACCAATAGGTGTAAGGCTTCCATTAATGGATGTTATCGTAGTGTTGAAGTTTTCATTATATGGAGAATGGTGGTGCATAACACAGTTGTCCTCAAACAAATCAGTAATGATATCATGCCATTGTAAAGATTTACCTTTAGCATGTGTAATCAAAATACTAGAGGTCATATCCTTACTAAGAAAGGAAAGCAAACTGAGCTCTGCTAGGGTTTGTATGGCCTCCATTTAAATCCATGTTGCTTTCCACTATTTTGCATACTACATTTATTGTGGGAATACTTTCATTTATAATGAGTTCGACCTTCTCTAGTCAAGCAATTTTCGCTGGTCTTGGAGTTGCTACTACTATTGGAGATAATGGCTCTGCCAACCAAATGACTACACAAGTTTGTTCCTAAAGTGTTCCATGAGGTAATTCCTCTCCTAATATTATTTTGAATGCTAAGGAGTTTGATAGTGCATGCACCTGGTTAGAACAAAAAACCCTTATTGGGTATTTTGTGGGTCATACTCCTTATGAAATCACATTGTGGGAATGAGTTTCCAAGGTTTGGACACCTCAAGGTGTTCACCTTGAAGGCACTCAAAGCCTTATTAAAGGCTTTTTTCTTTTTTTCTTTGGTAAAGCAAGCCAAGCTGAACATATTTTTGTATGAAGCACCTAGACTATAAGGTCCTCCCTTTTGGTTTTTTAGTGTTGGTCATGAGATTTTTCTATCTCTGATGATCAAAAACTTAAGGTACCCATTTGGGTGGAGTTCCTAGGGCTTCCCATTCCTTGCTGGTCTTTTTACCTACTATTGCACAAACTATTGGCAAGATTATTTCCCTTGACCTAGATAATTTTTTCAAGACTCGTCCCCAATGTAGGGTTTGTATTGAGGTCAATCTCTCTAGGGACCTCAAAGATACAGTGGATATACAAATAGGTGGTACCACCTTTACTCAAAAGATGATTTACCTTAACCTTGTAAATACCTACTACCTATGCTAGTCAAGTGAGCACAAGATTAGGGATTATCTCTTGTTGGATCATAACCATCCTTCTAACTTAGAAACCAAGCCTACTAGAGCTACCAAGAAAGATGAATGGACTATGGTGGTGAAAAAAGGGAAAGGTTCAGCTGCGGCCAAGGCAATCTATGTACCTATGGATCATGGTAAATCTAGCTCAAGCCAAATACCCATAGAATCCTTTGTTCCCTTGCTCCCTCCACTTCCTATTTCAAACCTTGGAGGTTAGGGGATAGTGGGTGTTCATATCCTAGACATGTACCCTCTATGGACTCAAGCATTGCAAATGGTGTCAATGATTGCCCAACAAAAGCTACATTGGTCTCACAGCCTAGATGGTCGTGATGAGTTTTTTGACAATGGGGAGAAGCTTCGATGGGTCATTGCTATTAATGACCCCTCTTTTGAGCCTCCCTCTTTTCTACATAATAGCTTCTCCTCTCTTGGGGATGAGGATGACATGCAATCCAAGTTACCATGAATTGCATGTCATGGAATGTGCGAGGGCTAACAGACTTCCCTAGAAAATATTTTGTGTGTAATACCAACCATTAGTTTGATCTTGATGTGCTTTGCCTCCATGAAGTTAAAGTTTTTGAATTTCTTCTTACCTTAGCCTATCATGGTATTTGGCCAAATAGTGTCGTCTTTGCTTCTCAACATGAAGCTAGTCAAGGTGGTGTTGTTACTCTTCTCTCACCTTGTTTAGTTTCCTCTATTGTTTCACATTGTTCTAACCCTTTGCACAGGGTGGTTTGGATTTGTTTGTCTTTTTAGAACCATTATTTTGGTATTGTTAACATTTATGCTCCTAATGATGTTGTTGAACAACCACGCCTATGGTGTTGGTTGGCAGATCATTTGCCACCTACAACATGGGTTTTCTTGTGGAGACTTTAATATGGTTGAGCTAGCCTCTGACAAGGAAGGCCTTCTGCCCTTTGGATGGGCAGATAATGAACAAGAGGCCTAGTTTTACATGCAGAAAAAATTAGGACTTTTTGATCCTAATGTTACTCATCGCCGCCCACATGGGATTTGGCATACTTGCTCCAATTTTTGGGCTAGATCTGATAGACTTTATAAAAGACTTCACAGGGCTATGATTTTTGTGCAGTCCTTTTTTCCCTTTTCTCAAAAGCATACCTTTCTTGTCATTCCTCTACCTAATGTGACATTGTCAAATCACTCCCCTAGCCTCTTTTCTATCACCTGGCAATCATCTCAGCCTTGCCTAAATAAAACCCAGTTTTACCTCAACACTTCTTTTTTATCTGATCCACCAACTATTGCTCACATCCTATATGTCTAGAATCTTGAGCCTTGACCCTTCAATCACCATGGATGGATTAAATGATGGAAGGATGCTATCCTTCATACTATGAAATTTCTTCAGATTTACAGTAGATAGCTAGCTATGTACTACAAGAGATCTTATGAAGCCACTACTCTCGATCTACATATGGCCTCCAAGGCTCTTGCCATATATCCATTTGATATGGATTTCCATGTTTGGGTTACCAACCTTCAACACCAAAAATAGGTTACAGATAGTTATGCTACTAGGGGAGCTTAGATCAAAACCCATCTCCATTGGTTGGAGGTTAGCTATCAGACTTCCAAGGAGTTTTTCAATGCTTTTGGGGCTTGTTATACTATTTTAGGTATCAAACACATCCGAGAGGATCAATAGGTTCACACTACCCTATTGAATATTCTTCAAACTTTTGTGCATCATTATGAGTAGGTTTTTATAGCTCAAGGGCCCTCTATTGTACATGATCATACACTACAAGCTTGCCTTGATCTTACTCCCAATAGACTTGCACCTAAGAAATATGCCTTCTATAAACAAAAGCTTACTCTTGTAGACTTAAAGGAAGCTATCTTATCCATGGCTAATGATAAAGCC
Organism: Cupressus sempervirens; assembly: GCA_028749045.1. NCBI lineage: Eukaryota > Viridiplantae > Streptophyta > Pinopsida > Cupressales > Cupressaceae > Cupressus > Cupressus sempervirens. Next base: position 501,688,600 of record CM053791.1, read on the forward strand.
CCTGGATGTGATGGCTTCCCTTGTGAGTTCTACAAGACTGGGATGACATTGGTCCTAATTTGCTTCAGGTTTATTTTAAAGCACACAATTCTAATTCATTGGGTAGCTTCATCAACAAAGGGAATATTAAATTCATACCTAAAGCTAGAGATCCTAACAAAATATACAATTGGAGGCCCATCACTTTGTTGAATGTCTCCTACAAAATCATTGCCAAAGCCCTCTCTCTTAAAATTCGGTATTTGCTCCCTCAAATTATTTGACCTGAACAAACTAGATTCATTAAGTTATTCTATATCTTGGACAACATCATTTTTGTGTAGGAAGGAATTGAATAGTCCAAGCAGTCCAAACAATAGGCCCTTTTCTTGAAGATTGATTTTGCCAAAGCATATGTTCGTATTGGATGGCCTTTTATTCTTGCTATGCTTAAAGATCTAGGCCTTGGCCCAATTTTTTTGTCAATCAGTGTAGATGCTATTTGGGGATGCTTCTACTTGCATCACCATTAATGGTCATCAATCTGAAGCTTTTGGGCTCTTCAGGTCTATTTGTCAAGGTTGTCCTCTAGCACCTTCTCTCTATGTTTTAGCAGTTGAGGGTTTTGGTTATCTACTGGCCAATGCCATCTCACGTGGTCTGGTGCATGGTATTTCTTTACCAAAATTAACCACTTAACTATTTAATGGCCATCTTGTAGATGATTCCTTCCTTGCATTAGTTGACGATGAGGAAAATATTACAAATGATTTGCAGTGTTTAGATACATTTTGTCTTGCTTCAGGGTTGGCTATCCAATGGCACAAAACCCTTTGCTACCAATAATTTTTTTTGCCATGCCCTCATTGGTTGTAGCAATATGGATGGAAATGGGTCTAACATGGGGGGATTTTTTGATTTTTGGGCATTCCCTTTGTTTTTCAAGCATCTCCTGTGGAGTTGTGGAATGTTGTGCTTGCTTGAATTGAGAAGACGGTGTAATATTGGATCAATAAGCCCCTTTCTCTTGTAGGAAAGTTTCAAATATGTTCCAAAGAGCTTGTCTACTCATGTTTATTATTCCTCTTTTTGGGCTCCTTCCAAAGCCTTGTACCTCAAGCTTGAACATCTTCTCAAGGAATTTTTGTGGTCCTCTGATGTTATGCATCATGGCTTTCACAAAGTAGTCTAGGACTTCTATTGTATACCCAAGGATTTTGGTTGTCTTAGCTTGCTTTGCACCCATAAGTAGGGGATAGTCCTCTATGCCAAATGGGTCATACAAGCTCTCACTAGAGATGAGGCCTAGAAAGTTTTATTGCCTCACTACATTTATTCATGCTTGTTGATCAACTGTCTAGCCTGGAAGGGGATTGGTTTTCAAACCCTTCTTGTGACTTCTGAACCTATTCAAATTTAGGGAATTTTTGTTGCTATGAACATTTGGAAATCTTGGGAAGCCATTAAACCTTAGCTTCATTGGGTTGGTAATGGATTTAGAGATGGGCTCTCTATGAATCATCAAAACCTTTGGTCGTCACCCTTGTTTACCACTCAAGGGGTGCCTTTAGCCAAGCTTCAAGGAGCTAGTGCTTTGTGTTTATTTCATAGGGGTATCAAAACAACCAAAGATTTATTCCCTATGGTTACAATGAGTCTTCTCTCATGGGTGGATTTTTAGGTGTAGTTTAGGCTTATCCATCTAGATCAACAAACAATTCATCTTCTAGTTTTTGTGGTTCCTCCCTATTTGTTACACAAGCTTAGAATCTGTTCATCTAGCCCTTGGTGGAAAGATTGGAAGTGGTACCCCACCAATCTAATGGCCAATTATAATCCTAGACTATGGTATCAGTGGCTAGTGCCCCATCTTCAGATGGTTGATACCCTCAATCAGCGTTGGCATTTACATTCTTTGCATAAGACTTGGATTTTTAGATTTGTCACTGTCTAGTATACTATCACTGAGCCTAAGATACCTCACTTCACCTAGTGTCTCCTCTTATAGGGATTTCCTTTGGGTCCTTGACTCTAGCATCTAGGAGTTCATAATCCTAGATGCCCTTTTTGTGGCTAACCTGAAAGCTTTCTGCATATTTTTTGGTTTTGCAAAAGAACTTAGAATTACTCGCTCTAGATTTTTTATTTCTTTAGGCTTTTTCATCTAAAGGCCTTCACTTGGCATATGGTGGTTCTAGGAGATGCTCCCAGACTACCCTTTAGATATGCCCAGATTTGGCATGCTTTTAGAATGGAGATATTCTTCACAATTTGGAAAGATCACAATGTTGTTTTATTCTCTCATAGCTTTCTTGATATTTATGTTGCAATATACTCTAAAGCACATATATGTAATAATGTCACTATGTACATTCAAGTACAAATTGACAAAGTCATGCTAGAAGTGGCTCACCTGTAGGAGCTACTTACTCACTAGGGAAATGCCCCTTATATAATTGCTTGAGTGCATGTGGATTCTTTTTCTAGCAATTGTACTTCTCACAATCAATAGAGAGGTCAGAGAAGTTTTGCTCATTGCTCATAGACCCCCAGGTCACAACATTATTATCACTCTCCTAGTGGTGGCTCTTGTGGTTGTTATCGCTTGGCCTCGCCTCTTTGGAGGTTAAGCTTGGGTTGGTCCCTAGTGGCTCCCTTGCTACCAATGATACAAGTTGGCTATCTGCTCACCGTGACCCCAAGTGGGCTTTCCCCCATTTGGATTTATCCATCTCTCCTCCCAAGGCTGAGGAAGATAAAGACAAGGATAAAAAAATTGTTGCTACTGATAGTTGGGCTCCCCTTGAGCCAACCAATAACCCTAAGGATTTCTAAGGTTTTATTGAAAAAGAGCCTCCTTCAGCTAGCACTGCTCTTGCAGCCTAAAGTTTTTAATTTTTTTTCATATATGTTTTTTTTATGAATTGTTGATCTCTGGCCTTGGGCCATTTGAACTCACAAGGTGATCCTATATCCCTCAGCCCCTTTTTGGTGAATATGTATCTTCAAAGTTTTAAATGGAAAACATCTATTCATCAAAAAATACTAGAGGCTGCTCCACTATGTAGAGGATCAACTTTCATATCCACCTTAAATGGCTCAATAAAATGATGAGGTCTTTATAACTTCCCAATCCAAAGTAAGCTCCCTAACTAAAATGAATCTAAATTAGATGCATTATGATGTCTGTTATCATCCATGCACACATCAACATCCAAGGTACTACTACTATGTCCTTCAACAAATAACTCTACTGCATGTTCCTCTAGGTCATAATCCTGGGGATCCATCCCAACAATTGAATCTTCAAACTCATTTGCTAAGGTCTAACTTGAAGAATTAGATTCATCAATGCATGAATATACATCATACATTGTGTCATTAATACCTCTTTCTTGAGTACTACCAAGTCATCTCAAGGATAGCATTAGGCCCTTGTGGATATAAGGTTTAATAACTGATGTCATAAAACTTAGAAATGTTTATGAAATCTACATTCATGGCATCGATATCTTGAGTGTGAACACCCACAGTCACTTCCATAACCTCTTGTGAAACCTCTTGTAAGGATGATGTAGAAAATCATCACACAAGGTTGTCATGATATTTTACTAATTCAAATTTGCATGTCTATCAAATTCATCATATAAATTTTTGCATCCCTTATTAGAACTAGCGGACATAAAGTCATTCTCCTTTATCATGGGTCAAAGGTTCTCATGAACCCAAGACTAAGCTATAACTTTTCCACTTCCATCAAGCATAGGTAATGTGATACTATTGGTTGCATGCTTCAAATCTTTGTTTTGGTCTCTTGGCCTTTGATCTTGCCTTTTCTTGTAATGCTCTCTCCTTTGATTTAGAAATCTATCAAAGCTCAGGTGTTTCCTAACCTCTAGTGTCAAGGATTCTCATTCAACATTCATTTCCATAAGATGATCTACAAATGTTTCCTCTCCTTCACCATTATCATCTTCATGTTTATTTATGAGAAAGCTAGGGCATGTAGCCCTATGAATGGTCCAAGAGGAGGCTCTTTGTACTATACTCCTATCACCATCTAGGACTTGGTTTTGTTTGATCTGTGGGTTCATCTTCTATATTGTTGTTGTAAGTTTTTGTAAAGCTTCAACTAAACATTGTTTTTGTACTACCAAATGTCTAAAGAACTCTTGTGCTTCTCTTTGTTCATTGTCTCCACCATCTTTTCCGTTATTTCTTGTCATCTCTTCTCCTCCCTTGTCATCCATTTCTCCTATGGGTATATTTTCAAACTAATTTTTCTCTTGTTTTGATCTCCTACGAGTGTAACCTTGCTATTGTGGCTGCATATGAAACCTCAACCCTCCAGGATGGTAGGATCAAAGCTTTGATACCAATGTAATAACCCTAACTGGTTATAACTTCAACAAACACCAAATTATTTACTAATCTAGTTGTTTGACATGTCGTCAAACACTTTGCAAGAAAGCTCTTATACAATTGTAAAATCTTGTGCAATTTTGATTCTTATTTCCTAATTGCTAACTTAAGAATTTCATTAAACACTTTGCACACAAGGGATATATGTTGCAGATCTTAAGTCTGATTACTTTCTAAATGCCAAACTTTAATTGATATGCTTACAAAACTCCAAACAACCAACAACAAATATTTTTTTGTATTTTTTTTGAAACATAAAGCATCAACTATAATTGAGAAAATATGCATCTACATCAATAAGACATTAGGGAAACAATTTTGATGTAAAACTCTATATAAATCAGATTACAAATGATTTCTAAATTCTTCACATGCCCTAAAATATTCAAATCTTAGCCTCATGCATTACAAATGAAACAGATAGGAACTTGGAAAAACTGCTCAATGGAATTTGGATTTTTTCTATAGCAAGTTTCTATAGCAGCAATGACACTGTAGCAAATTACTATAGCAAGTTACTATAGTAGGATCACTGTAGCAATTTACTTATAGCAGCGGTATTGTAGCAAGTTACTGTAGCAACGGTACTATAGTAGCAATACTATAGCAAAGTTCCTATAGAAAAATCTAACCTATGCCTTTTCCACAAATTTGGCCCTAGGCAACAAATTTGGCATGGTGAAAAGAATAATTTGTCTTCTCCAATAGTTGCAACCCTTTGGAAGATATTTCACCACCTCAGTTATGCAAATCAATGGGAGTGTTCATTCCCAATGATAAATGTAGCAACTGCAGAAACCTTTGGCTCCACAAGTTATTTGGAAGAGTAGATGGCAAATAATTCGATGCTCAACAATGAAGCTACCCTCCCTATTTATTCTTTTTTTCCAATAGATGGACCTCCTTCTAGAAGAAATAAAATAATATTTAATTCCTCCTTTTAGAAGATTCTTTTAATTTATTTATTTAACTTTATTCACTTTTAATAAAATTAATTAAATATAAAGTCACCTTTTAATTTGAATTTATTTAATAACTTTTGTAGTGCCTACCCCTAGTTTACAATCAGATATTATTGGCAAACTCTTTTAGGCTAGTTTATGTTTATGCTTGATGATTAGTAGCATTATTTTTTAGATTATTAGATATTGTTTTCATACTCAGTTGATTATATGATGAGACTACTTTGGTACTAGTTAGTTCATGTATGCATAATTATACCTTGATGATGATTATTTACAGTGATTTCAATTATTTAATGATGTTAGTTAGATGGATTGTGTGTGTGTGTGTGTGTGTGTGTGTGTGTGTGTGTTTTCTATGGATACTTACCCCATGTTGCATGTGTATGGTGTGTGTGTGTGTGTGTGTGTGTATGTTTTCTTTATGTATGAAATTTTTGATGTGGTTAAGTAAGGGAGTCGTAGTCATCTAGTAGTCAGGATCTACATGATGCACCACTTCCTGTAATTGCCTATTTAGTTTAGAATTTATGTGTTTGTACATGCCTGGATTTTATATAGATTAAAGGTACCAGGTATCAACTTCCCTAAATTGCTAGGATAAGCATACCCTATCACAATATCTCAATGGTAAGAGAGGGGATATAAATTCTTGAATCCAAATCCTAACCAATTATCCTAGAAAATTAGGACAAGTATTTGAGATGATTACCCTTTTGAATTTGTCATAGGACGTAAATTTGTGATTATAGCCCTTGAGTTTGATTTTGTATGTTACATTTTATGATGGATTTACACATTTCATCTTGTAGGTCTTTGGTGAATTTTTTGTTAATTAAGTCAAATTAAAAGAATAATTGATGGTTTAGTTAAATGGAAAATTACTAAAATAATTTCAATCTTTAATTAATTGGGAAATTAATTAAATAAAAAGAATTAAATTTAAAGAGAAAATTATAGTTCTAATTTTAGAGCATAATAATATTTATTTAATTTAATAATAATATATTTAGGAGATCATTTTTAAATAAATGCTAAATACTATTATTACTTAATAAATATTTTATCAAAAATGCTTCAAAAATTAAATAAAGAGAGAGAGAGAGAGAGAGAGAGAGAGAGAGAGAGATTAATTTATTAAAGATATTTTAATTTGCAAAAAGTGTGCATGAATATTCAAAAAGTAAATAAAGAGTTAAAAGATTGTCATCAATGAGTTTTGTCACATGATTGCACAATCAGTGTGCCGAATTTAGGGGAGAACTCCATATCAGAGATTGAGAATTTTTTTGCATGGACTAGGATTTTTGGAGAAGGGATTTTCAAAGAGAAGGTTTTGAGAGAAAAGAGAATCCTCTCACAATCTTCAAGTGGTTGTGTATTAGCATCAAACCCAGGTAGAGCCTTGTGTTTTATTCACACAATGAATTATGTTTATCAAAATTCCTGTCTACATCAAGTTTGTTGAATTGTTTTTCCAAATTTCATTTGTGATGAATATTTCAATCTTTCATTTTGAATTTACTTGAATTCATATCAAATTCTATCTATATATGAGGATTGAAAATTAGGAAACCCTCGTTCTATAAACTGAATAGTCATTATTTTAATCAGAGTTAGTTTTGAAAAGAAATCAATTTTAGAATGAAAGTTTGACTGGTTTATCTGGGTTTCCCTATCAGACTAAATTCACAATGTTTATAATATATATATATATATATATGAATTGGAAGAGGTTTGGTTTTAAAATGATTTATATTAAAAAAATTAAATCAATAAAATTTGGACAGGAGGCGGGGCCACCAAACCCCCACCTCCCTTTATTTTGTTCACAACCTTTAAAAGGTCTACACATGCACAGACATACTACTGCACATAGTAGCAGTATTAATATTGTTGTTTGTGGCAGCAGTCATTTCTACGGTCGCATGGCATAGATAGGTTAGTGGGCAATAAACATGTTTTTCATATGTTTTAAAAAAAATTGTTTTATAATTTTTAGTTTTTATAAAATTTTGTTATTATTTATTAATTAATCTTATTAATAACTTTTATTAATAATTAATTAATTAATGAATAATAGTTTAGTTATATAGTTGTTTTAAAAATAATTATTAATTGAATTTAATTAATTTAGTTCAATTAAGTTTTTAATTGATAATAAGTAATAACACTTTAGTTATTTATGAAATTATTATTTAATAATTTTGATTGTTAAAAAAATCATACTAACTTTAATTAATGATCAATTATTATCCTTTTAATGATTTATTGGAGATAATTATTTTGAAGTCATCTTATAATATTTAATAGTGAACCTTGAAGTTTCATAGGATAAGGGCAATTGTGCAATTTGTTCAAATAAGAGAATGGGTTAAGTTGTAATGGTAAAATGTAAATCTCATCTATTCGAAAACTTACATTGAAACGAAAATTTAAACCTTACTGGTAACTTAGACTGTGTTTCTTGAAAATCAAACCAAACTATGAAACTACATTGTTAACTATATATTGTCTTATGTTTTGGGGTTTGGGTTGACTAGAGTGTTGACCAGTCTTAGGATGTTTACCAGAAGCTTGAGTGTTCTATTTTTGTGATATTATGATGATGCTTTAATCTTGATCTTTCAAGCTCAACCATGGTAATGTGTCTGGTATGCTCTATGATGAGTTTGGATCTATTGTTTGTTATTGATTTTAGTGATATTGTGTGAAAACAAGATGAATGGTATGACCTATTTGACTTAACCTTTGAGTCATCAATCATTTATTTTTGGATGCTTTTCAGTTGCTAGTAAAGGACTAAGGTGTTATTGTGAATTGTCTTTTGATGTTTTCCAGTCACTTGTATAGGGCTAAGGTGAAAACTATGATTCTTTGATTTGTATTTGTATAAGCTTAGGGTAGCTTATCTGTATGTAATATCTAGAAGTGGCTTGCAATGGAGGCCGGAGCCCAAAGTGGCTGACTGGGTAACCTATTGTAGGTTATCTTAATAAGTGAAAACACTACACTAAATGAGAGTAAAATGAACCTAATAAGAGTCATTGTCTTTCTTCACCCATGCCTTGACTGCTAGTACAAACTAGGATGGAAGTAGAGAGGACACTTAGTTGCGACCATGCATCATTAGTATGCCTTGTCAGTACAAAAGGATACTAGTGCCGCATAGAGTCACTAAGGGGGTAGGGTCAAGTAAAATACTAAGATAACTCTAGAGTTGACTCATGCAATGACACTTGCCCACTTGCATAGTAGATTAGCTATGGGTCTTTATTTTCCTCTTGGTTTAGATGTCATTTTATCTTGGAACCTTTAAGTTAGATTACTTTTAGGGTTTTCCTTGACCTTTTGATTTTTGAGATTGTTATCCTATGCGAGACTTGAGACTATCTCCTCAGTGTGGTAGGAGTGGAATTTTTTGGGTTACCACGAGGTTGAGTGGTACTATTTTTTTTACTTTTACCATTGAGATCCATTCATTGATTTCGTGGCTAGAGTTCCTTGTTCTGCATTTCCTTTCATGCTATCTTTGTGTATTATGATGGATGGTTATATCTATATGATGGATGGTTTTAGTTATTGTATTGTACTTTGTTTTATGGATCTAAAAGGGATGATGTAATCTATTTTATAAATGTATATCCTTTTAGCTTTTCATACCCTATGAGATGTACATTGGATGATTATGCATTTCAATTATTGCCAAGTGGCATTCAGGACAAATGTATATTATTTAAATGGATTTGAACTTGAAGTTATTGTTTCATGTGGATGTGTTATTTATTAGACTTAGTATTATTTAAATTTAAATGTGATTCAACATCTTAGGATCCTTAAGGAATATAGCTCGCTATGTTTGCTTATGTGTGATTTTATGTTATTGCTTTTGCTAATTTATCATTGTTCTTATATGTTATCTTTAAAAAAAAAATTTGGCAAACTTAGTAGAACTTTAGGATTAGTTCTTTTGGATCCCTTGGTGGGGCGTTACAACTTTATAAGAAATTAATTTAATCAATTTCACCTTATTTCTACACTTAGACTTTGGAGAATGCAAAGGCTAAGAACTCCACTGAGATGCTAAAAAGATGGGGACATTATAAGTTAGATGAATAAGTTGTTGTATCGTATGATTATCCCAAGAAGCATATTGAAGAGGTTGAGTAGATATTGGATTAGAGATTTGGTAAAAGCACAAGAGGAAAAGATTATTATGAATGTTTGGTGAAGTGGAAGAATAAACTAGTTGAAGATGCAACATGGATTTCTCAATCTGAGTTGGATTCATCTTAGGTTGTGACACTTACATGATTTAGGAGAATCATTTCTTTCAAACCTAGTCATCTAATGTAGGAGCATCCTAGGTTGCCTTGTAATCTTAATCATTTTTTCAGTCTAGCATTTTTAACCAAGTTCCAACAGTGTTAATTGAGCTCCATCAATGTTGACCGAGTTGTTTAGTGTTAATTGAGTTCCACCAGTGTTAAAAAAGTTGTTCAGTATTGACCAAGTTCCTACAGTTTTAACCAAGTTGTTTAGTGTTGACCAAGTATTCCTTCATACGCTGAGCGAACTTAATATTTTTTGATGCTCGAGTCCTTGTTTGACCAATTTTTTTAGTGATTGATTCTTAGTTTGATCTGACTTGTGTATTTAATTTTTATTGTAAATTTAATGATAGGATCTTGTATTGGGATGAGTGTAGACCATTTTGAGGTCAATCTTTCTATTATGTAATGATCTAGAATCTTCTATAAGCCATTTTGGCAAGTATAGGTAGAGGTATTTGGTTTAGTTTAGGGGAGGACTTAGAGAGTTGGAGCATATGTTTCTAAGATTGCAAATTTGAAGCTGAATCATAGATCTCAAAGTTCTATTTCGTATCTAGCCATAACTCAGAAGGCCTTATAGTTGGACATGTATGTTATTAACTTGATGAATCGATAAAAGTGTTTTATTCTCTCTCTCCTTGGTGTTGTTTTCTTCCATTGTGTTTACTTAGCAAGGTTGTTGGATAGTTAGGTGAACCTTTGGCCCTAGCTTTTCAGACCCTCCTTGCATCATAATGGTTGAGCAAGATGAAGATATATAAACTAAAGTTATGACTAAGTGTAGTATAGACCGAGTGATCCATTGTAAGCTAAGTGAGATAGATTAGTAGTGACCGAGCTACCTAGTGATGACCAAGTTGAAGAAAATACTAATGACCAAGTGTCAGCAAATTAGTAGCTTGTGAAAGAATCAAAATTTGAAGCCAATAGAGTTGAATTTATGTATTTGTCAAAATGTGTAAAAAAAAGGATTGATGAGGAGTATTTAATGAAATAATTGAGTTTGTTAAGTGATCTAAGGTGAAGATTTAATGAGAAGGTTGTGGAAGTTTCAAGGAATAAGTAGAAGGTAAAAGTGATGGACATATTCAATGAATATGAACAAATTGTAAGATCTACGACTATGTTTGAGAAAAAAAATATTAAACCTATCTATTTAAGGAGACGTGATATTTTTTACTTATGTTGTTGGCTGGAAAATTTGTGAACAAGTGACAAATAGAGTTATAGAGGAAAAGTGAGAAGTTGGTGAAGTGATATTGCTTGAAGAGTTGCCAGTAGATCAAAGATGGAGAATTTGATGAAGTCCAATCAATGAACCAAGAATGAACCTATTAGCATGAATGTTGATGATACTAAATTGTGGGAGTATCCTAATCATTTAAGAGTATTGAAAAGTTGCATTCATAACTGTATTTGTCATTGATGTCAACATTGAAGTGATTCTATTAAGACTAGAAGAATAACATTTAATAACTAGAAGAATAGCATTTAATAATATTAGTATATGCAGAAGCTGATGAAGTTTAGATGATGCATAGTGGAGGACATGTTCCTGAGTTTGTCCCAATGATGTGGTTTAAAGGACTAAGTCTGATTCAATCTTTTACAAAAGTTATACTTGTTTTATTAGAAACGGTGTAGAAACAGAGCATCTACTTAGCAGTTTCTGATGTTTGCATTATATCTTTTAGCCAAGATGTAATGAAGGTGATGTGTAGATAACAATCATAGAGAATATTTTTTTGATGATGCCAACATGTGCGCAAGATGTGGTTTCACATGATTAAAGTTTTGTATAAATGGTGAGCCTGTAGGATTTGAGCAAATATGCAAATCAAATCCATGAAGTCCAAGAATACCTATATGCAGAAAACCTGTCATAGAAAAGAAAAAGACAAGAAGAGGAAAGGGTTTGATCTAAAAACACAAAAATTGTATATTCAAAAGAAGAATAGATTATTCAAGAGATTCATTAATTATAAAGAGATCAATCCTTATAAAAGGAGATCGAAACCCAAAAAGGGTAACCTAATAAGTTACTAAGGGTAACCTAAAGGTGAAAGCTATTTAATAATTATTAAATAATTATTAAATAGAGAAAGCTAAAAAATGCATAAAGAAAAATCTTAAGAAGGGAGAAAAGTTAATTTAATAAATGAAATTAAATTAGCCTTTTTCTCTAATAGCCCCCTTAAGATGAGCAATAATGTAGAAACCAAACTTGGGTCCTGGCAACAAGGCTTGATGAGGCACCCAATCACAAAAAAATCTCTATGAAATGGAGAAATTGAGAAAACTTAGTGGGAAAAACTCTACTCCAAAAAGAGATAGCAGAAAATCTAGTGGACTGCAAAAGCCTTTAACTAGAGGAATGTTTCAAAAAATAGGAACAAAGAGTGATCATGAAGAAAACCACTGAAGCATGAAGAAGTTGTAAACTCTGTCAAAAAGAAACTACTAATCTAAAGAACCTCCATGGAAATAGAAGGTTGTGAACCAAGAGTGTCTATATGTTAGATGATTCATCTCACTAAAATGCATAGGTAGCCAGCCATTGCAATCACCTAGTATACAGGATCAAAAACTGAATACATGGCTTACTCCAATGAACCATAAAACCAAGAAAGCATTAGAAATAATAGAAGAACCCCCCCATAATGTAGACAGGTGAGGTGATAGGCAACTAAGAAAGTGAGCCAAAATCCTCTACAAAAAGAACCAAGAACAGCGAGAGAGAGGAAGTGGTACAAACACCTATAAAGGCACGTGTCACTGACACATCATGGGACTAATGTCATGGAAGGGACACTCACTTGACAAAGGAAGAGGGCACAAAATGGCATACAACTAACCCCCCCATGGAACTTTATAATATAGTGTGAGTACAACTGTCTCAAAATAACGTTCAGGATCCCAAAATGCAAGAGTGGCACTTTACTTCGGTGTGTTTGCATAAAGATGCTTACAAATGATATCAACAATAATCAAAAAGGGAAAGAAGTTGATATAATAGATAGTACAACTCAAAAGAAAAGATCTCATGCCATGAAAATGATCCTCAGACCTAGAACACCCAAGATATCCACCATATTACAAAAAAGCAAAAAACATGATAGAAAGAGCATGGGGTAGAATCTAAAGGAAATTAGAGCATTTTTGAAAAGTAGATAGAACTAGCTTTCCAAAAATATAAAATTTTTGAAAAATGGAGATGGGGTGCTCAAGATAGGCCCTCTAGAGTGAAAAACTGAACATCTAGATTTGACTACCAACATAGGCAACTAAACTACATCAAAACCCAAAAACACCTAGACCAATGTCTCTATCTTGAAACCAACTTTCTAGTGCATTTTTTGGATCAAAAAAATACATCTGTATACTCAAGTTACAGAGAAAAAACTAATAAGGCCCCTAGAGATGCATAAAATAATAATAATAATTTAAAATAAAAATACCACGCCACCCCTACACGGCTAGCAGAGCAAAAATCGAGTGGTGGGGGGTGGAGCTTGCAAGTGGCATGGCCACAATGGTGGATCCATAGTGGAGGGTGAGCAAGAGGCATTGTTGGTGGGTCACCATGCAGGACTGCTGGTGGTTACCACCGACTACTAGCGATCTCGATGATCGCTAGAGGTTTTCTAAATTGTTGTAGCAAAAAAAAGCCACTTTTTATATTATTTTTGTGAATTTTTAGAAAAATCCACCTCAAACTACATGCTAGAGATTGTACAGGCCCGTCAAGCAAAAAAAAATTTGCCTCCTAGAGCAACGTTGTCCAAAACAGACAAACTTTATATGGAAATGAAGGTTTTGATTGCTTCTGGATCTATCCATGAAGTCTGTTTGGCCTCAAACTGCTCCAAAAATTGGTGACCCCCTTGTTTTCTTAGGAAAGACCTAAGAAACACTAGATCTGATCCACTAAACCCTTGTTCTCCCTTTTTCTCCAAATATCGAACAAGCTACAATAGATCAGGCTCTAATACCATGTAGGATTTGAGAAAATATGAAAATCAAATCCACAAAACCCAAGAATAATGTAGAGAACCTATCATAGAGAAGAAAAAGACAAGAAGAGACAAAGGTTTGATCTGAAAACACAAAAATTGCATATTCAAAAGAATAATAGATTATTCAAGAGATTCATTAATTACAAAGAGATCAATCCTTATAAAAGAATATCAAAATCCAAAAAGTGTAACCTAAAGGTGAAAGCTATTTAATAATTATTAAATGATTGTTAAATAGAGAAAGCTAAAAAATGCATAAAGCAAAATCTTAAGAAGGGAGAAAAGGTAATTTAATAAATGAAATGAAATTAGCCTTTTTCTCTAACAGAGCCGACAGTGTTGTGAATGAATTAATTATCTTATTTTAATTAATTGGGAAAGACTCAAGGCTGACTCAAGGAATTATTATGAAGATATGGTATAAAGGAAAGTTGTTTTCCTTGTTTGTAAAGTGACTTGGATTTAGAGGATCAAGTGGAATGTGAAGTATTAGTGTGTAGCTCAAGAAGGAGTAGAATGTTTACAAAATGTGTGTAAGCAATCCAAGAAATTATTGGATGTGTAGTATGAGATCTAGTTACAAGATCTAAAGGAGCATAAGTTTGGTTGAAAAGATAGAGACAAAGTAAGAAGAATATTTTAGTTCTATTATTCTACAAGGAATAATATACAGATCATTTGGATAGTGGGTTCTTTGACCTTAACCTTGAAGCTATTTAGACAGTGTGTCTAGTTGTCTTCCACAACTTTTAACAGGTTGGCACAACTCTTAATAAGGTTAGAATCTACTAATAGGGATTCAAAGTCTCCTAATAGAGATTCATATGTACTGAATGTTGTAATAGAATCCTAATAGGGTCTATCCTCTAACAAGGAATATTTATATTGGTACACCTTGTGGGTACCATCCCCACTGGGGTTTTCCCTCTGATCAAGGGTTTCCCTAGTTAACATATCTAGTGTTAATTGTGTATGAGTATCTTGTGGTTTCATTTTATATTTCTCACATGGTTAAGTTTTTTTAAGGTTAATGTTTGTGACGATAGTTGTATAACTGATTCAACACCCCCCCACCCTCCCCCCTCTTAGTTATATCAATGGACTATATATTCTAACAATTGGTATCAGAGCATCAGGTCCTTGAAGATAAGGCTTAAGAACTTTGGAAGATCAATGGTGAATATATTTAGGAAAGGTAGTCTCAGATTTGATGGGGCCAACTATGATAGTTGGAAGGAAAATTTGAGGACTCAACTACATTGGCTTTTGATGAAAGGTAAGAAGGAAATTGTTGAAGAATCAAAGCTACAGGAATGAAGTGAGGGAGAAAGAGATCTATTCATGTGTAACATGAGATCCAAAGAAGACCTATTATCAGCACTTCCAAAGAATGAATACAGTCAGGTAAAGACATTTCAAACTTCTCATGAAATTTGGAAATCATTATAAGTTACTTTTGAAGGTAATGATAATGCAAAAAGAATGAAATTACAAAGTTGGATTTGTGCATTTCAAGATGCTAAGATGATGGAAGATGAGTCCATCAAAAATTATGTAGGATGAATATAAAAAATTGTTGTAGGTATTCAATCTCTTGGTGGAACTAAACATGATGATGAGCTTATATGGAAGATCTTGAAAGGTCTATCACCACCATTCAAGTAAATAGCTCAGGTGATTTAGCTAGTAATGCCCTGCATCAAAGATTTCACAAAGAAAATTTTACTTAGAAGATTAGAATTTGTAATAGAAGATATGAAATAGTTTCAAGAATTAGCCAAAGTTGAGATAGCTTTCAATGCTATGCACACTTGACCTAAACTATCAAGAAGTACAAGTGCAAGAGGAGACTTTGCCAGTAGTAGTAGATCTAAAGAAGATAAGAAGATTGAAGAAGGAATAGCCCATCTAGTAAGAAGAGAAAAAGATGGTAAGAAAATATTTAAGTTTTGGACTTGTGATATATATGGTCATTTTGCATCTAAATATCCTAAAAGAGAGAAAAAATTTAGAGGAAAATTCAAGCCTAGGAGAGATAAGGATAGAAATTGTTTATATGATAACCTTGATAGAGAAATTGTTTATATGATAACCTTGATAATCTGATGAAAAATTTATGGCTATTAAGGAAGATAACCTTGATAGAGAAATTAGAGAAGAAATAGCTCTAGTTACCCAAGTTGAGAAGAAATCAGATTGGATAATTGATAGTGGATGTTCACATCACATGACTAGTGATATGAACAAATTTGTTAAGTTCAAAAATCATGATGGAGGTATTCTTAGAGTTGGTAACAACGCAACCTATCATATTACAAGGATTGGATCTATTACTCTTGATGGTAAAACTAACACTGATGATGTTTACTTTGTTGATGGTTTGAAACATAATTTCTTAAGTGTTCGACAATTGGTAGACAAGAGATATCTATTGCAGTTTACAGAGAAGACTTGCATTATCAAAGACAAAGATGGGAAGTTGATTGGTACTGGAACTAGATCCAAAGGTAATGTATTTTAGTTGAATCCTACTGAAATAACATGTTTGGTTTCAAAAGTTGATAATAATTTGTTATGGCATAGAAGGTTTTGTCATATAAACTTTGATAGTATTGTTAAAGCTGGCAATACATTTACAGTGAGAGATCTACCTAAGATTATTAAGCCCACTAATGTTGATTGCAAGGAATTTATTTTGGTTAAGCAAAGGAAAGTGTCTTTTCCTAGAAAGAAGTTCATGACTATAAAGAAATTGGAGATTGTCCATACAAATCTGAGTGGTCCTACAAGAATCAGAGGATTCTATCATGAAAGGTACTTCATGATTTTTGTTTATGATTTCACTAGGATGATGTGGGTAGTATTTCTCTAAGAGAAGTTTGAAGCTTTTGAAAATTTTAAGATATTCAAGAATAGAGTTGAAAATGATTTTGGGGTTAAGCTTGAGTGTTTAAGATCAGATAGAGGAGGAGAGTTTAACTCTCGAGATGTCAACATGTTCTATGAAGAGAATGGAATCAAAAGACAATTATCTTCACCTAGAACACCTAAATAGAATGGGATTGTTGAAAGAAGGAATAATTAAATAGTAGAAGCAGCAAGAGTGATGTTATTTGAGAATGATGTCTCAAAGACATTTTGGAGAAAGTAGTTAACACTGCATTATATACTTTGAATAGAGTATAGATTAGAAAGGGTATGAGCAAGAAACCGTATGAGTTTTGATTTGGTCACTCACCATCAATCAAGTATTTCAGAATTTTTGGAAGTAAGTGTTACATAAAGAGAGATGATGATATTGGTAAGTTTGATCCTAGAAGTGATGATGAAGGCATGTTTCTTGGTTACTCATTGAAAAGAAAAGTATATAGATGTTTCAACTATAGAACTAAGACAATAGTTGAGTGCTCAAATGTAAGGATTGATGAAAAGTTTGGTACTAAAGAGAATATTGTATATTATAATCTTGATGAAGAAGAGGATAGTTCTAGAATTGTTAGACAGAATGTTGAAGTTCTTTTTGAGACTAAAAATGACTTGTAGAATGATGTATCTATTGAGCATAGAGAAGATCAGAGATCCGAACCTAGAGAAGAGATAAGAGTTGATATGTCAACTCCTACTTCTAGAAGAAACATGACAAATAATCACCCTCTAGAGTAGCTAATTGGGAGCAAGGATAAAGGTGTGATCACAAGGAACAAAGTGAAAGAGGAATTGTGTCTAATTTCTCAAGTGGAACTTGAGAGCACAAATGAAGCATGTAAGGATGATCACTGGATCCAATTTATGAAAGAAGAACTAGATCAGATTGAGAAGAATGAGACATGGGAATTAGTTCCTAGATCTAAAGACAAGAATGTGATAGGAACCAAATGGGTATTTAGAAATAAGATGAATGAGCAAGGAGAGATTGTTAGAAACAAGGCCAAACTTATTTACAAAGGTTACTAAAAGCAAGAAGCAATAGATTATGAAGAAACCTATGCACCTGTGGAAAGAATGGAAATAACAAGGATGTTCTTGGCTTATGCAGCAAGCAATAATTTCAAGGTTTATCAGATGGATGTCAAGTCAAATTTTTTGAATAGAGAACTTGAAGAAGAAGTCTACATTGAGCAACCTAATGGATTCCCTCTGACAGAAGATAAAGATTTTGCATGCAGACTAAAGAAAGCATTGTATCATCTGAAGCAAGTCCCTAGAACCTGGTGTGCAAGGTTGGTAATGTATTTGGCTAAGCTTGGATTTATTAAAGGTACAATACATGGTAATTTGAATTTGAGGAAAATTGATGGTGGTATAATTATCATTGTAATATTTGTGGATGACATAATATTTGGAGGAAATGATGAAGAAAGTGATAAATTTGTTGAAGAGATGAAAAATCAATTTGAAATGAGCATGGTCAATAGGAGAAATGATTTTTTTCCTAGGATTACAGATTGCATGAAACAAAGATGGGATATTTATTTCAAAAACTAAGTAGCTGAAAGATTTTTTGAAAAGGTTTGGTTTGGAGAATTTGAAACCTATTGGTACACCATGACAACTGGTCACAAGTTATTTGGTAAAGATTAGACACCTACAATTGAGAAGAAGTATAGATCTATGATTGGAGGATTGAAATTTTTGATTACACCAGACTAGATATAAAAAATGTAGTTGGGATTGCAGCAAGATTTTCAAGCTGATCCAAAAGAGTATCATTATGTAGCAGTAAAGAGGATATTCAGATATTTGAAAGGTACATCTGATTATGGAATTTAGTATGATAGATCAAGTGATTTCAACTTGTGCACATAGATTGATGCAAATTGGGCAAGCAATATAGATGACAGAAAGAGCACTAGTGGTGGAGCATTCTTCCTTGGAGGAAGATTGGTTTCTTGGTTGAGCAAGAAACAAGATTGCATATCTTAGAGTACACTTGAGGTAGAGTATGTTGCAGCAATAAATAACTATAATCAAGTTATGTGGATGAAAAAAATGTTGAAATATATTGGGATTGAGTTCATAGAAGCTGTTATCATTTACCATGATAACACAAGTATAGTAAGTATGTCTAAGAATATGTTATTGCATTCTAATACTAAGCACATATCCATAAAGTATCATGTTTTGAGAGAAAAGGAAATAGAGAAAGAAATAAGGTTGGAGTATGTAAGCACTATAGAGAAAATTGTAGGTATCTTTATGAAGTTGTTTCCTAAAGATACTTTTGAGTACCTAAGAGGTATGCTAAGGGTTATGCCCCTACTTATGCCAAAGTAGTTAATGCAAGGAGTGCAGCAGTCTAGTGGTATACAATACTATGGTTAGAATGGATTGAATGTTGATGCTTTATCAATGGGGGAGTATTTGATATGTACTGAGATGTGAAGGACTCTAGGTAATTGGTATTGAACAATGTCTTTGGACACTCAAACTAGTTGATGATTTGAGTAGGTGATTAACAATTGGTATGTAACAATTAGTATTATGATTGACACCTTTGACATTGATGTCAATAGGGGAGAGAATGTACATGAAAAAAATATTGAGAGAATGTGCATAAGAAATTAACGTGTTCTATATATAAGAAATTATTTTGTACAAAATGTGTCACATGTCATCTTAAAATCTTTACAATGTCTATGTGTCTAGATATAATGTGGCATATGTCATCTTCATAAGGTGTCATGTGCAATCTAAATATGTAAAAAACTACAAATGTTTGTAGGACATCCTATTCTACTGGTGGATCCTCAAAATAGAGCATCTTAAAAGTATTGTTTGGCTCTAATGGATCCTATGTGAATGCAAAAGTGAAACTCAAAGTTGGATTACTTTATTAAAATATGATTTGTACAAAAAATAGGGATCCAAATATATATTAAACAATAAGAAATAATAAAAATTTAAAATTTTACTCTCATTCACCTCGTCTCCCTATCTCCTCATGTGGTCATGAGTCCTAATATATGTCCTTGGTAGAGAAGGGATAGCACTATCAATATAATCTCTAACCTATACATGTTTTCAACCATGTGATTTATCTAAAAGTTATACTATAATGTTAAATCGCTGGTAGAAAAAAAAACTTACATGATAATTGAATTTACATTAAAACCTACATGTGGAAAACTTTCTTCAGGCAATGTTGATTAGATCAACAAATGAACAAAGCCCTAACATTGTGCTTCCCACAAACTAGGGGTTACATACAATAGTCAAAGGGATACTTTATAGATCATGGATTTATCATGTCTATACTTGATACAAAAATGCAAACAAATAAATTTTGAAATATGTGTATCATGGGGCTATCACTACAAATTGAAATGTATGTGATTCTACCATGGTGAACTAGTGTCATGACATTATCAGACACCACCCTCTATCCAATAAAATTATAAATTAGATATTAGTAAACACTACTAGTGACAAGTATACATATGCATAAACACTCTAAAACACTTTATTACCTTCCACTTGTCAATGTATGATGCTTAAACCCCATCACATTGCCCCCTAATGGAAACTCTAAAATGTACAATTTAGTATTTAATAAGATGATCATAGAAGTTAGGAAACACATGTATATATGAATATAAAAAAAGAAACTAATGAGTCCTTATAAATATATGTACTATGCAAGTGTCAAGCCAAATTAAATGGCCAAAAGCATGGAACCCAAGCCACTCATGTAATCTCCTCCTCTATCATCAACTAGCTATAAATGAACCACATATTTATATATAAGCATTCTCTTATTATAAGTGGTTTCTACTAAAAATATGAAAATTTTAAATTATATGCATTGTGACAAATTAAATGTTTAGTCTTATTGTAATAGTAGGAGTCCATGACTCTGCCTTCCCCTCCTCATCTCTTGTGTGATGTATCTATGAGATGCTTTAGTCCCTATAGTGACTTGTGATGTTTCATCCACTTTGAACACATAGTCATATCTATCAACATCACTCAAGGGACCTAGGAAATAAATAGAGCACACAAACATGTGAACTCGTAGAAAATGTCAAAAGGTCAAAATCATCAACATGAGAAGGAAAAAATATTGCACTCTCCCTAACTAGAAGATCAGTCAAGGTGTGAATGACTCTAATAGTTTATGAGTTGACCTTATTAATAATATCATAATGTTACACTATAGGAGGGATTGAAACATCAACACGGGGGGGGGGAATATGTGTAGAATTTCACTTGGTGTGCCTACAACCTATCTTGAGGAGTTCCTAAGCCTACACCCCAGTTGACTCTCATGCTCCTATAGTTAACTTTGTGACCAAGAAAAAATTCAACATATAAATTTTTAATAAAGTAGAATGGGACCTCCAATTTTTCTTGGGGTGGTCTATCAAAAACCATCCACCAATAGCCTCACACATCACATCATTTGTGCACCATTTAACTAAAAATTTGAGCTTTTTAGAGTTCACTTTTAATCTCATTTTGGGATTCACAAAAAGGTTACATATGTCATCTTTAGTTATATGTAGGCCTATAACCACATCATAATTGAGCCCATCATCAAACTTGGTGTGCATGGAATTGTGCCAATGTAGTAGGACATTATATTGCACTATAAGTTTCACCATATTTTTAACAATGGAGTTCAAGGTGGAAAACATGGCTCAAAATGTGGGGATATTGGCATAGGTGTTCTGGAAGCCAAGTCGTGGTAGATTATTTTCAAGTGGTGGTGGATTGTTTTGTGGTGGTTGTGGATTATTTTTGGGTTCATTATTTGGTAGAAGGGAGCTTATGGTTGGATTGAGTCCATTCTTGGTTACATTAAAATGAAATATGAAATTGCAATAAAAATTTAAAAAATGATTAACAAATTCAAACAAAAGCATACTTTTTAGCAGCAAAAAAATGGTTTCATTATTATAAAACAACAGAGAAATGATGAAATATCAAAAGTTATACATACCTTGATGATTTTTGATTAAAATTTTCAAGAAGATAATAGTATACCCAATCTCAAATTGAATACATGATTTCAAATACCATTTTTAGAATGGAAAATAAAATACCTTGGCCATAATTTTTTGTTTTTAAGTCACAAGTATTGGGTATCTGATATCAAATCATATATATGATATTTGTGGATATCCAGTTTTGTATTGGATTCCCAATCAAGCTTGTGCATTGTAATTAACTTTGGCATGCATACAAAAACCCAAGACTACTAAAAAGTCAACATATTTTTTAGTGTATTTTTAGATGAGTGAAGAGGATTTTTTTTTTAAACATCGCCACTTTTTGGCATACCATGATCCTGTACATACCCCATGTGCACCCATGAAAAAGTAAATCTTTTATTTTTGTCTCTATATGGATATGATAGGGTCATATTGTAAATAATTCTTTGCTAGGGAAATTACACTTTGTTGTTTATGGCTTGTACAAATTTATTTCATTGTTTGTAACATTTGGTTTAATATTCATTTTATGTTAACCCAAATGTGCAGTTGAATATCACAACCTTCCTCTTTATAAATAAGATAAAGGTATTAATGAGAAAGATAAACATATAATGAGTAACCAAAAGAACAATTAAAGAAAAAATAACATGAACAACTCAACAGGAATATCTATAAGAAAAAAATAACATTGTGGACATATTGAAACACCTTGATACCACCAAGAGGCATGAGAAAAAATTGGCCTTCAAACCACCCAACCACTAGTTTTAGATAATCCAAAATATGTAACATTGGTCTACTAAGAACCTTTATCAATAAAAACCCTTGTATTGTTAGGTTAACATTTCAACTTATAATGATATCATTGTTGCTAGTATTGGGTAAACTTCATATAAATAATACACTTGATACAATAAAGGAAATAATGTTTTTTGTATACCATGAGAAGTGGACCTCCAAATTATGGTTTTTTCAATGATATGATATCAAACATAGTGTATTTTGTGTACATTGTCAGTTGGTACCTAGAATTTCAATGGTGTTTGTTACTATATCATGGATACATAAAACCAACCCATTATTTCAAGTTATTATTTCACTGTAAGTATATTTGTGGCAATTCATATTTAATATTGATTACATTAATATTTTTAAAACAATTTTTGTCCTATAAATCATGTCATCCTTTACTCAGTCATACTTGAATATATTATTAAGTACATGCATAATAAAAGCCTTTAAATGATTTGTTAAGCCATGCGCATAATCCTACAAAAATATTGTTAGAGTAATTAGATATTTTCTAATTAACTATATTTAACTTAAGCTAAACTTTAAGAATCTAATAATTAATTCTTTTATTAATTATTATAATGCAACCTAAGTTTTACCTTTTAGGGTTTCGATCTCCTTTATAAGGATTGATCCCTTTGTAATTATTCATTCATTCACTTTTGATAATAGTAATTCTTTTTTTCATATCAAGAATGTCTCATCTTTTTTGGATCTTTGAATTCAAGCCTTCATAGCATTGCTCCTCTCTTTATGTGATAGGTTTTGCATGCACTGATTCTTGGGAGCTATAGGGTTGATCTTTCATCAATTTTGACATGGTATTAGAGTTGTGGGGTTAAGCTTTCATCAACTTCAACATGGTATTAGAGCTCTATATCTTCATGCCCCTATTCCATTTATGAAAGATTTGGCTTGGCTTTCAAATCTGTCTTTTCTTTCAAAGGGTTTCATTTTTTAGAGATTTTTTTATGTTGCATTTGGGGGGCCACTTTTTTTAAGTGTAGTTTGAGCCCAAACAAACCTCAACATTAGATTCGCAGTGCCCAAAAACCACTATTTCCATATGAAATATATCCAATTTGCACACATTTGACTATATGGTAGATTTTTTGCACTTAGATTGAGACACACCTCCCAAGGCAATAATTTTTTTATTAAAAAATAAATTTAAAAAAGGAGCATTGGTTTAATTTTTTTGGATAGAAGTGCTTTCTTTTTTAAAAAACAAATAATGGGATGCTTGCATCATCAAAGGACACCTATGTTAGCTAGGTACTGACACATGTCAGTCTAAGTATGCTACATGCGCAAGTCATGATGTCATCCTTCTCAGGCCAAAATTTGATGGCCTTGAACTGTCATCCTTTTGACTTTTTTTGTCATAAAAAGCAATTGGTGATATTTTGGTCATATCTTCATCATGCGAGGGTGTTTTTTGAAAAATCCTATATCATCATAAAGCTCTTTCTAAGCCCTTCATGATGGTGCAAGTTATTTGGACTTTTGATTCTTTTTAGATTTCTATTTATGTAGTCAAAGCCAAGGGTTCTATTTTATAGTTTGAGAGACATATCTTGAGCATCTAATCTCCAATTTGGGAATTTTTTGTATTGTTGGAAAGATCTTTGAGATCTATTTCCAATTATATTAGTTGTTTTTCTAGATTCTTCTCTAGGCACATTCTATTCATTTTTTTGTATTTTTCCATTTTGGTTGATATCTTGGTTATTTCAGGTCATGGGATAAAATTTTTTGCTTCAGATGATTCGTCATGGGTTGCACTATTTGTTGTATCAGTCTTATGTCTCTTCTAGTCTTTGTAGACATCTATTATATGCATTCTTGCAAACACAATAAGATAAAGTGCCACATTGCAATCTATTTTTTCATTTCAGTTGTTTTGCCTAGTTTTTCCTTCTTATTCGAGCAATGCCATCTAAAGACACTCATGGAGATTATTGTATTCTTGGGATTCACTATATCATGTGCCTTACTGTACATGCACTACTCTGATTAAACTACCATGAAGGTTTGACATCTTGCCTTTATTTTCCATCTTCTTTTGTCCTATAAGTTTTCCTTTCATGAAATTAGCCTCATGTCGTCTCTAAAATTGACCACCTCAGCACACACCTATGTATTCTTTTGTGCATCTTGATCATGGTTCCTTAACATGCAGTTCTTTTGGCCCACTTTTTTAGTTCCCTATCAACTCACCCTTATCTGCATTATAGGGGGTTCTTTTTTTTTTGTTCTTATGCTTCCTTGGTTCGATGGAGTGAGTTGTGTATTCAATATTTATTCATATGTACTAGATGGGTGTAGTGGTTGGGTATCTATGAATTTTGGTGGGATGAATAATTTACCATATAGACACTCTTCTTTCATTACTACTTTGGTTGTAGCCTTCCATGTTTGATTGCTCAACTCTTTAGGCTTTGGTGTTTCATGTCATCTATATCTTTGAGTTTAGTTATTTTCCTTTTTGTGCCTCCTAATTCAAGTAGTATCTTCTAAGAGCACTCATGCATAATACAGTCTTCTCTACCTAGTCAAGTTCTATTTCAGTGGAGGATCTTCAAATCAATAGTTAGTTTTTACAAAGCTTTGTAGCTTCTACATACTTTAGTGGCATTCTTCATGATCATCTTTTGTTCCTATCTTTTGGGACATTCGCTAGTCTGGGGTCTTCTTTAATCCTTCACTAGGCCTTTCAACATTCTTTCCATCTCTTCTTGGAGTAGGGTTTTTGCAATGTAATTTTCTCCATTTCTCCTCTTTATAGAAATTTGGTTGTGCTTAGGTACCTCATCAGGCTTTGTTGCCAATACTCAAATCTACTTTCAATAATAGTTGCTAGGTTTTTATCTACTCCCTAAGTTTATCTTAAGGGGGGTGTTAGAGTAATTTGATATTTTCTAATTAACTCTATTTAACTTAAGATAAATTTTAGGTATCTAATAATTAATTCTTTTATTAATTATTATAATGTAACCTAGGTTTTACCTTTTAGGGTTTTGATCTCCTTTACAAGGATTGATCTCTTTGTAATTATTCATTCATTCAATAAAATTTGTTATTCTTATTTCAATATCAAGAATGTCTCTTCTTCTATGAATTTTTGATTTCGAGCCTCCATAGATGTGCTCCTCTCTTTCTGTGACAGGCTTTTCATGTAGTGATTCTTGGAAGCTGCGGGGTTGATCTTTCATCAACTTCAACAAATATTAAACTAGGGATAAAATTTAAGGTACACATATCTTTGATAAAAATATGTATGATATTTATATTGTGAATACAAATAATTGGGGTGTACATTGATAAACACACCACATTTTCAAATGCTCTATATTGTTTATTTCCATTCTTTGTGTTTTTATACATTAAAAAATAAAATGGAGATGAGTTGTTCAACTTACAATTTCATATTTACAATGAAATACTATCAAGGTACACATACCACTTTTGGATAAAAAGGAGGGTTGTGATATCAAACCTTTAATTTGAGATAACATTATGTGAGTAGGAAAAATACATCTTACCCACAATGAACTAAGTTTTTGTAGGTTGCAAAACATGATTTTAGTTGATCTTGGAGATTCATATTTATAGTGAGACCTTGTTAAGAAGCACACACCTCCTTACAAAAAGAGGCAAGTTGTGATATACAACACCTTTAATTTGAGATAGCATCAAATGAGAAAATAAATGAATATTTCCAACTATGAACTAAGGCTTTGTACATTGAAAAAATGATATGTAGTTTAACATAGAAATTCATATTCACAGTGAACTTGTCAAAGTTCACATGCATGTTTTTATCCATCTTTTAATTCGAGATAACATAAAATGAGTAAAATACCTTACACTTGAAGGTAGGTTTGGATTTTACTACTACTATCACTTTCCACTGCTCAATCATTTTAGAAAAAGAGATTTCATTTCTATTCCATTTTTTCTCTTACATTTTCTGGAGGATATGGTTAATGATGTTAGAGGAAAAAGGAGTAAGGGTCTAAATTTTACCATTATCCACCAAGGCCTAATTTTTAGGCTCTATCAGTTCCACGTTGCCCTTTGTCCCCCTAGGGTTATAGTGGTTGATAACCAATGCCAAAATAGAATCCCCCCCCCCCCCCCGAGTAGCAACACAGGTACCAAAATCTACACCTCGCACCCCTCCCCTAGTGAAGATGATAAGTAAAAGAAAAAACTAGAGTCGACCACTGAAAAAAAGGGTTGTAAAAAAATTAAAGTTGAAAAACCTGTGGAGGTGGAAATTGAGGATTCAGAAGAGGAGGGAGCGGGTAAGGGTAGGAGAAGGTTAGGAAGGCTTGCTAAATCCTAGGCTAGGTACAAGTAGAAGTCCAAAAGATATAGGTTGGAAGAGGAGGAAGGGGAGAGTTCTAAAAGCAAGGAAAGGGAGTTGGAGGAGAATAAACTTTCTAACTCCAAGAGAGATTTCATTTCTATTCCATTTTTTCTCTTACATTCTCTGGAGGATATGGTTAATGATGTTAGAGGAAAAAGGAGTAAGGGTCTAAATTTTACCATTATCCACCAAGGCCTAATTTTTAGGCTCTATCATTTCCACCTTTCCCTTTGTCCCCCTAGGGTTATAGTGGTTGATAACCAATGCCAAAACTAGAATCCCCACCCCCTGAGTAGCAGCACAGGTACCAAAATCTACACCTCACACCCCTCCCCTAGTGAAGATGATAAAAAAAAGAAAAAACTAGAGTCGACCATTGAAAAAAAGGGTTGTAAAAAAATTAAGGTTGAAAAACCTATGGAGGTGGAAATTGAGGAGTCAAAAGAGGAGGGAGGGGGTAAGGGTAGGAGAAGGTCAGGAAGGCTTGCTAAATCCCAGGCTAGGTACAAGTAGAAGTCCAAAAGATATAGGTTGGAAGAGGAAGAAGAGGAGAGTTCTAAAAGCAAGGAAAGGGAGTTGGAGGAGAATAATCTCTCTAACTCCAAGAGAGATAATGAGGAAGGGAAAAAAGAAAAAAGTGAAAACTCAGTGGATAATTCCCAGGTGTCTACTGGTAAACCCTAGAGTTGGCTAGTAAAAACATTACCATCGAGAATCATGTATTGCTCAACTTCACCCTTCAGCCCATTACTTTTTGTGAAGACAGTAACAAAGTGTACACTTCCCCCATCATAATTTCCTCCCCAATTAAAGAAAAATGTAATGTTTTTACTAACCCTCAAGTTTTGCAGGATGAAAATCAATTAAAAAAGACTAATGAGGGACCTGGAAAGGTTGATAAAGATGGAAATGAAAAGGAGGAGGAACGAAATGAAAAGACTGCACCGATGGAAAAAAGAGTTAGAACCTTGGAGGAGGGATTTCATGCTTTCTCTAAATTTGCACTGAAGGTCACTCATGCAGTTGCTACCACCCTCTAGTTATTGGCATAGGAGAAGGATGATTCAGGGATGGACATGGAAGATAATAAGCTCCTCCATAAGTTTCTTGCTGATGACTAGGCCAAGGTATAATATAGTGGCAAATTTTCATATTTTGGCAAATTTGACATTTTTCCAGTGTTATTTTTGGCAATTTTTGAGCCCTTCCATGGTTTCCTGGTCGCTGAGCTTTGTTGGGTTTACCTGGTTGCCTAGCATTTTAATCACTAAGGCAAATGTTATGTTTGAGTTAAATTTCCCTGGTGGTATTCGCCTTTCACACAGCCGACCAGGTAACGCTTATCATGGAATGTTTGTCAGGTTTCAAGTTTTTGTTTCATGCAGTATGGGAGAATTCACAATCCCAGTTTCATTTTACCGTGGAGGAGTTGGCTCATTTCATGTTATGGGAAGTGGAGGAGTCAAATCATTTTGCCAACACACTTTCATTTTTTTGTGGAGGAGTTGGCTCATTTGGCATGGTAAATTGGTAATTGTATTGATTTGTAATATGTATAAATCCAAATTTTCCCAAGCAATGAGACATTCACTAAATACCGTTGGCACTCCATCAAATTTTTGGCAGCGCAGGACACATCGTAGGCACGACTCAGACTCTAGAGATAGCTTCCACAAGTGGTGGTACACTGGTATGTGTAGTTGTGCTATAAAATACTCTCCTTGAGCTTATGTAGTTTAATTTAATTAGAAGCTTATCAACAATTTCCTTTCTTATCTCATTTTCATTAGAAATTTTTCAAAAATTGGACGCAATGCTGAAAGTTGTTGGCAACGTTAATGATTTTTAAAGGTTTCATGCATGGATATTGACCACCTAAGGTCAATATCTTATTTCCTTTTTCGTGGAATGTCAATTCACCAACTGTCAAAAATCAGATTTGAAATTTAACTTTTTTTTCTTTAAGTTTCAATTCCTAGTCTAAAAGTAATATTGCTTATTCTCAAGGAAGTAAAGTTTAAACAGATTGTCAGTGGATTGAGATGTCAGGGGAGGGTGAGTCTATAACTAATATTGTTCAGTCTTAGGGAAGTGACAAGGGTAAGACCCCCAAGGGTAGTGAAGGGATTAATGTTACATCAAAATGCTGAAAACTTACAGATACTACCATAAAGGCTTTCTTTGGAATTGACAATATTTCTGGTCCACCAACTTGTGCAAGTACAAGTGCAGAAGGAAATCACAATACCTCACCACCACTAGAAGACTAGGTTGTTATTCAATTAAGTCAAAATGCATCAAACGGGGATAACAATGTTCGAACAACAGAAGATGTTGTAACAGAAGATAATATTGATGTTGGTAGGAAGAAAAGAAAAAGGAATGTAAAAATGGGGCGGAAGTGGGAAATGAAAAGGATTTTCTAGGTTGACTGGGTAGCAAAGTACTGGTTTATTGAACCAATTACAAACAATGATGAATTACCAACATAATGCAAGTGTACGATTTGTACCTGGAAAACTAAAAGAGAGAAAAAGTTGTAGTTTAAAGCTTGACACTATAGAAAAACATATTGGTAAGGTTTATGAAAAAAAAATCATAGATGGAAAGGAAGTTGCGGCAGTGAGATGGAAATCAAAGGAAGAATGCCTTCATGTTAAGTATGCCATAGAATATGAAGAGCATTTCAAGAAAATAGTAGTAATTGGTAGTGGCAGTAGTGGCAATCCAATCAAGGATGGGCTTCAACATGTAGCCAATTATGCAAACTTGGCAAAGACCATTCAAATGAGTGTTATTTTGCATATTCTATCTAGAGGGTGTCCTATAAGAGACTTTTCAGAATATAGTAATTTATTATCTTTTTTGAGAGTTCCTCACTATCCTATGTCACATTGGTCAATATACATTGGATGGGAAATGACAAGTTGTCTTGCTGAGGTGGAAAAGCAAAATGTATAGGAGAGAGTAAAAGAATCCAAGTTCATTTCATTATCCTTAGATGAAGTCATTATGATAGATAACACTACTTGGGTCTGTATGCATGTATATACTGTAAAAGATCATGTCTGTCAAGCTAATCTACTTTGTGTTCGTAAAATGAGGGCCAATTCAACTGCAAAAAAATTATATTTAGAAGTTAAGAAAGCTTTGAATGAAATTGCTAGTATGGATGACTTGGCAATTGCAAATAAGTTAGTATGTGTCGAAGCTGATGGAGCTACAGTAATGCAAGGGAAAAGGACTAGTCTTTGTGCAAGATTACAAACTAGTATTGCACCTTACATTCTTAGCATACACTGCATGGCCTACTGAATGAATTTAGCATATAAGATTGTAAGTACTTTTCCTACAGTGTCAAAATTTTAAGATCTAATCCATGAGCTCTACTCATACTTTTGCAAAAGTCCTAAATGCTTTGCA
Organism: Cupressus sempervirens; assembly: GCA_028749045.1. NCBI lineage: Eukaryota > Viridiplantae > Streptophyta > Pinopsida > Cupressales > Cupressaceae > Cupressus > Cupressus sempervirens. Next base: position 501,718,837 of record CM053791.1, read on the forward strand.
GAATTTTAAGATTTTTTCTGAGGGAGTAACAATAGGAAATAAGATTCTCAAGGATATTGAGACTAGATGGATATCTTTGCATGGACTAGCAGAACGAGTTCTAGAAAAATATCAATCCTTGATTGGAGTTCTATATGAGCAACACCTTACAGTGGATGGAGCTCCTAATTTGTTAAATAAGTTAAGTGATATAGAGAACCTATTAAATTTAGCCAGTCTTCTCCCCATGCTGGATTTAATGAACAAACTTGTTAAGAAAGCTCAAGATAGAACTATGTATATTCATGAGTATTCTAATTTATGTAAAATGACATGCATGGCTCTGGATTCTTTGTATTCAGATCTCCCAAGTCATAGCCCAATTTTTTCAAGGTGGGAGATAATTACAAATTTGAATCATGCTAAGAATTTTTTACAATTCAATGGGAAAAATGAGCTATGTGTGTTTGTGAAAGGATTTGAAATACCTATGCACCAATCTAAAAAAACCAAGAGAGGCAGAGTACTACCAATTAGAAAGGATGATTTTGACAAGATTGTTAAATTTGTTAGTAAAAATGTGAAGTCTATTTCCTACCAACTTTCAAGTGAGATTCGTGAAAGATTCCCTCAAGAAGAAATTCTTGAAGCCATGAGTTGTATGTTTCATCAATTTTGGAAACACTTCGGACATAATCCAACTAATGCAAAATTGTTTCATAATAAACTTGAAAAATTGATAACACATTTTTCAAAGCACACAGATTGCAATGGACAACTAATACAAGGAATCTTAGATTCAAATAATCTTAAAAAACAATGTAAACTTTTTGCATTGTGTATGAAATAGCAGATGGAAAACTTCGAGAATCCATTCGATCTTGGTGCAATAACAAGGCTTTAGAAAAGGATAAGTCAGAGTGAAGTATTACATACTTCAATATTAAAATATTTCAAACTTGTTGATTTATGTCAAACAATGATATTAGGGTTGGTGGAAGATGAGAGAGTTTTCAATGCATTGGGGTTTTTGAAATCAAATGTCAGAAACAAACTAGACAAAAATTTGGAAACTTGTTTGAGGTTGTTTGTAACTCAATACAATGTTAGAGATTTTCCTTATGATAGGTCATTGGCCATTTGGAATTCCACACATGAAAGATGAGGCCTTTGTAACACTTTAAAAGATGGTGGTTCTACTTCTACTGCTAACTCCAACATAAATGATGAATTTAGGTCTCAAAGCCAGAATGAAGATGAAGATTTTATAGATTTTGAATACCCAATTCAGAATGAAGAGGAACCTATTAGTACTAGTCATTTTTAGGATCTGGAGTCCATATGGGATATAGAAGCATCACATTTGAGACTGAGTCAATGAACATTGAAGTGAATCATGATTTAGCAATGCAGAATTCAGTTCTAAGGATTTTATAGGTATACTCTACTTTAGTTCTTCCATATTCAGTCATATTGCAATTACAATTTACAAAAATTGAGTTCAAGATTTTTGTTACTCTATTATTGACATAATGTTATTTTTGTACCTTTCTCTTGATTTGAGTTCAAGATTTTTGTTACTTGTTACTCTATTCATATTGTTGAACTTGACACAATGTTATGAACTTGACATAGATCTAATTTGTTGCCTTACAATGTAATGCCCCGCCAAGGGATCCAAAGAATTAACCTAGAATTTTTCACTAAGTATGGTAATTTATTTTTTTTCCCATGAAAGTAAATACCACATAAAACTTATGCACAATAACGGAAGCAATAGCAATGACCATCTAAAGAGTAAACATGATATGCGCAACAGGTTACATTCTTTAAGATCCCTTAATGTGAGTACTTACATGAATCCATCAGGTACAACATCCACATGAATAAATAATGATAAGTCCAATGTTCAGTTATTACATTTCCAACTGCTCATTCATCCACTGTACATGTCACAGGGTATGAAGGCTTAAAAGAATATACATATGTAGAATAAGGTACATCATCCTATTCTAATCCATGGCACATCGAAGTAAAGATAATCACATGATACTCATGATACATCATCATAAAATTCATATACATCCATCATAAAGATCAACAAAATAAACTAAGTGCATGGTTCCTCCCAACCGTTAATAGCATCATTAGACCATCGTGGGCCCTAGCCATCCCTCCGTGCGTAACATCCCAAATCACCAAAGAGATCATCGGTATTAACATAGTAAGAATGTCACTCCTAATAAATACAACATCATATGTAGAAAGTAATCTAACATGTAGATATAAGCATAAGATAACATCATCTAACATATGCTAATCATCAATGAAAGGATACATATCCACCATCATGAAGGATGCATCAGCCACGATGTCTCAATGAAACTCAAATGATAAGAGTGGAAAATACACTACCTCCCGACCGCGTGGTACCTAAGTGGTCCACTCCCACCGTGCTGAGGAGATAATCTCAAATCCCAAACAAGCTATCAAAACCACATAGCACAAATCTCTAAAGTCCAGGAATCCTAAAAGTATACTAACTCAAAGGTTCTAATCACCAAGACAGACATCTACTTCCCAGAGGCACACAATGACATGTAGGAACCTACTATGCAAGCGAGAAAGTGTCATCACATTTATCTCATACAAGTTACCCTAGCAGTTAGTTAAACTCCACGGGTCCATACAGATCTCATGCAGCCACTAGTATCCTTTCATACTGACAAGGCATACTATGGAATGCAAGGTCGCAACCATGCGTTCTCTCTACTCCCATCCTAGCCTATACAAGCACTCAAGGCATGGGTGAGAACCAAAACTCTTATCTTTTTAGGTTCATTCAGTTAGTATTAAGTGTGAATGTTATCACTTATTAAACCAACTTACAATGAGTTATCCTGGCAGCCTCTTAGGGCCCCGGGCCCCATTGCAAGCCACTTCCCGACACTACATGCAGATATCCTACCCTAATGCTCATGGTATCATAATCATAAAGAAAATCCACAAAATCATCAAATATCCATAATAAGAATCAACAAATATCCATGATAAAATCATTAAATATGCACAAAAGCATCAAATTTCCATGAGCAATATCCATAGAAAATCATGACTACATCAGCTCTCTATTGGCAACGGAAGTATCACTGATAATCAAAGTATCCATTGGTTCTTATCAACCAGAATATATCTCAAAATAGATCATCATATCCAAGAATATCTCAACATACTGATCGAAGACTCCAAAATGGTTGAGTCATACATGTCACAACATGACATCATCAAGAATAAATCCACATATTAGTCCCATCATGGCGACTAGAATATATCCAAGGGTAACTGATCGATGACCAAAAATAATGGTTAAGTCAAGGGTCTCAAACATAAGAATCTCAACTATAACAATTAGTATTCACAACCAGTACATAGAGCATTCCATCACATAATCATGGTTGGGTTTATAAAGATCGAGAAATAAAACATCATCATGACATCACAATCACATAACCCCCAAGCCTCTGGTAGACGTCCTATAACTGGTCAACACTAGTCAACCCAAAACCCAAAACATTAGCATAAGGAATACACAATGTAAACACATGTTTTGGTTTTGCTAAGTTTCAAATTCAAATTTCAAATGTCTCAGCTTACATTTTCCCAAATTTAATTTCAAGTGGAGAAATTCCACGTTTTACCTAACCCATGTATTTACTTGTTAGATAAAAGTTCCTCCATTAGATTCAATTTTCTAATTATTTTATTTATAAAAACTTCGTTTGAGAAATAACATTTCCAATAATCAAAACTTCAATTATATAAATGCTAATAATTAATCTTAATTAAAACTAATGTTTAATTAAATTAATTATTAAAAACTTCTACCAACTCACATCTTTTATTGCTAAAATAATTACATGTGTGTGTGTGTGTGTGTGTGTGTGTGTGTGTGTGTGTGTGTGTGTAAAGTAGACTTAAAATGATAGTGGCAAATACTTATTTAAGATATAATAAATTCAATGTTGTTATATATTTTTAATATTAATTATAGTAATTACTAAATAATAAAAAATCAATCCATTCTTTTAAATTAATATAATTAATGTATGATATGTCATCCAATCATAAATTCTATATAAAGTACATAACATACAATTTTGTCAATTTTTATTTTATTTTGAAATGCATGTATTCTATATAAAATAAATTTCTATGTTATAAACAAATGTAAATAATTTACTAAATAAGTTTTATTTAAAGTTATAAAAAAAATTAAAAATTAAAATTTTGTAATATTTATAAAGTAAAATGAAATTTGAATTTATATATAAAGTTTGTTAAATTTTAATATAATTTTTAAGATGATAGTCAACTTACTCTAGTAATTGTCTCATCACGATTAGAGATACACATTAATTTTTCTTAGCTTCAAGATTGTGGCAAGGAGGAATTTGGACAATAATTGTTATAAATCTTATGTTTGAAAATAAAATCTTATATTGAGAAGGACAAACTTTCACACAAACTTCAAAAATATCTAGCTTTGTTATTTTGTTTTGTTTTTATTGTATTGTTCGAGCATAGACTATGCCATACTTTTATAGCTCCATTCATTGGTCTTGCATGGATAACACACATGAAATAACACAGAGATGTCTAAAATATCTACCAACCACATTGGAAAATCACTAGGCTATTACTATTGTATATTAATCTGGCTTTACAATTCTGTTTCATTTTCACTACACTCTTCAACCATAGAGTATGGCTATAATCTTATAACCCAATTTATTACTCTTGTTGCCTATGCAAGATCAATTGTTGCCATATCCATATTTTCTAAATATCTAGCTAGAAAATTGAAGGATCATGAGAGCTTTTTCTATCACACATAATAAACAACACAACAAGTACAAGAGAGCATCAACAAATTAGGTGCATGCCTATTAAATATTTTGTTGCCAACTAACTCTTCAACACCGAATCTTGAAAATTTATCATTTGTTTTCAATATTAGATAAATTTCACTCTTTACAAAATCATCAAAGTCATTTACTTGTTTGCTCTACACTTTATCTTTCTCTCTACTCTATACTTATCTAATTTCTTTATATAAGAAAAGGACTCCTATTGTACATAGTTCTTGTTATTTATTGTTTATTATGTGAAATGTTACATTAATAATTAGTACTTTATTGTTATGTGAATAGAGAACATATACATCAAATATGTTGGAATGTGTATAAAAAGGGAGAGGGGTAATGGGAATAAACCTAACTTCATATAAAATTATATATAATTGTATTAAACATACATCAAAATTAAAATATAAATATATAAAATTCAACACTGCACAATAATAAAATTATAATTTACAAATTATGTCTAACTTTACAAAATATATGTCTATATTAATTATAATTTCTATTTAATTTTTTTTAATAATTAAAAGATTAAAAATTAATAAATAATGTCTAACTTTATAGAATAAAATATTTATTTTAATTATAATTTCTATTTAAATTTATTTTTAATAATTATATGAGTAAAAATCAATGGTAGAATAGATGTATCACTGTAATTACAATTCAACACTAAATTAAATGTTATAAAAATGCAATTGTAAGGCTGAAAACCTCACACTTACCAACCAAAAAATGATAATTGTTATAAAATTATGTACTTCATGTTTCTATATTGAAGAATGTTTTGAAAATCTAACATTTAAAAACAAACTTTCAATAAATTTTAAAAGAAAATAATTGCATTATTACTTCCAAAAGCTCTAATAATCTCTAACATCTCCTACACAATTTAAGAGCTTTATCACTGGGAAAACTATTTTTGATATTCAATAGGACTTGATTCAAACTTATGCATGGTAACTTAAAAAGTATGTTAAATGAAAAATATGTTAAAACTTTAAAAGTGTATAATATAAGTTAACTAATATGGAAGAAAATTGGGCACCTTGAGCCCACATTCACATTCAATCTATCGTCATTGTGTGAACAATATTTGCAATGGCTAAAGTAGAGTGTGACCATTGACAAAAAACCACCTTGAAGACTCTATTTAACTTCTCAACTCCTTCACATAAAAATAAAAGCTAACTTATGATTTAGACTCCTCAATGTTGTGAGAATGTCCAATATCCAATTTCTCCTAATGCTAAAAACACATACATGACTAGTAATATAGAATCAGTGCCAGTAAAACCAAAGCAGGACATCGAAAGTAATGACAGGGTTGAGGAGTATTAAATTCTCTGTTAGAACAAGATAATGATCCAAAGAAATGGGATCAACACATTCTTCTAAATGCTCCTCCCAATCCCATAAATCACAAACCAGGGATCCTAATGCAAGAGCATCTAGTAGTGTAAGGGCAATCCTATATCATCCAAAAATATGCTTAGTGTTAGTTTCTGTTTAATGTGTTTTCGTTTCTGGATACCCATTTGGGTCCAATAGAGATTCCAACTCTCATAGTTCCACTATTGATTTTTTGGGTTAGAATTTTTGAGCACCTTGGGATACGTGTCAATGTAGAAAATAGACTATTTTGTAATTGAGCCATAATTATGATGAGTTAGAGGGTATAAGTCAAAGGGATGCTTATAATTATAATTTAAAGCACTCTAGAAAAAGAATCGAGTTAAAAGGCTTTACAATTTGAAAATTATTACAGTTTTAAGTTGCTTGGAGATCCCCTAAGAGCGCTTCAAAGTCAAATTTGAGGCACTAAATGGCCTTGTACATGCCCAAAAAATGAAGGATGAGTAGAGCTGGTCCATAGTGTTATAGAGCGCTTAGAGAGCTTTCCAAAAATGTAAACGGTTCATCAATCAGAGTCCTAGATCTGATGAAGTACACGCTCTGATACCACTAATGAAGGTACACTCTGATACCACTTCATGAAGTACTGCTCTGATACCACTGATGAAGGGCCACACCACCCTAAGCTAGTCTAGATCCACACTCTGGTAGAAACCTCTAAGATCTCAACTTGTGCTCGCAAGCCACCAAGCAATCTCCTTGTTTCTAAACCGTAGTCACTAGCTCTTTGCACAAACCAAATCCAAGATCCAAGTGTAAACTGCCTCACATTTGGCGCTCTGTCTACACACTCACAACTCCATCACAATCCTGCTGTAAACTGCCTCACATTCGGCGCTCTATCCACAGACTCAGGAAAACTCACTCTTCACTTCCTCCTTCTCTTTTACACCTTGAAGCCTTCCAAGCTTTCCAAGCTTCACCTTCCACAACTTTCACCTTTCCAAGCTTTCCTTCCAAAGCTTTCACTTCTCAAACTTCTCCTAGAACTTGATTAGAAATGCTCATATGCCTTGCTTAAATAGGCACTTACCACCCCATGCATGACTTATCCACAACCTTCTAGAATTCCTCCACAACCTTCTACAACTTCCATAACCTTCTAGAATTAGAACTAAGCACCACCATGTGGCCCAATTAGAAAATTACATTTCCTTTATGGATCACAACAAATATTAAATGCAAGATTTAAGAAACTTTCCACAAGCTTCTAAGATGCCACCTACACACCTTGATTAATGGAATGACAACTAATTTTTCAATTTTTAATTTTATGCCACCTATGCACCTTGAAAATAGAAATTCCTCCTTTTTTCTTTTTCTCCTTTTTCCCTTTTTATTTATTATTTCTCCTCTAATTTTCATCACTTTCTCTCTCCTCCAAATTTTTTTTTTTCAACTTTTTTTTGCCAATAATTTTTCCATGCAAGATGTTCCTACATCAGACTCCCCCGGTAGATAAAAAAGTGTGTCCCACACTTTGACTCCACAAAAGAAAGATCTACCACCATCTTCATCTTCACCAAAGGTTTCCACCTCAACGGGGACAAGAAAACCACCATGCAAATCTTCCACATCTGTATTACTCTATCAAACACTAGAATCGTATGCTCACTCCCAAGAACAAACTGAACATAATGTTGCATTAGCAAACTCCCATTCACATCAACAACTAGTGTGTCCATACCAGCAATAAAAAACTCCACATCAGCAGCCACATGTAGATCTCCATCAACACGTGCCAAACTCTCAACACCAGCAAACTCATTGCTCACAACAAGATGCTCTACAATACATAACTCACCTCCAATAACCAAATCATCCATGACCAAGTGCTCTACAACATTCAAGTCGCCACTAACATCAACTAGATCATCCACAACCGAGTGCTCCACAATCTCCTCAACCAATTGATCATGAAAACCAACATCTGTCCCAACATCAACAACATTAGGAATATCTTTAGCAACAACCTCTAGTTGCTTTGTAGGTTCTGCATCAGGCTCCACAAACTAATCAGCAAAACCATCCTCTTCCACCTTGACCTTCTTAGCTTGATCAACCAATCTAGCATCCAATCGAGAAATCATCTTAGAAAAATTCCTCTCCACTATATCATGGATTTTTGCAATCATCTTAGGGTCCAATCCTCTTGGAGCCATCTCCCAAGATCTTCGTAAACCCTCTGCAACAAATCCTTCCCACACTCCTTGTGACAACTTTGAATTATTTGCAAGTCAGATCGCAACCTGCCACCTCGCACGAACAATTAGGAACCACATCACAAGTCTAGGACAACGGATCTACAATCCACCGGCTCTCCACAATCATGCCTCAACAAGTTTAGTCTTCCATCTCCACATCAATCCATCAATCTACATGTCCTCCCAAGGTCCTAGTGCAAACTGCCTCAGCTTCGGCGATCTGTTTACACGCTCAAGAACTTCCACTCTGATAAACTTCACCCAACCAAGGTCCTGGTACAAACTGCCTCACACTTCGGCGATCTGCTTGTACACTCAGGAACTCCTGCTCTGATAAACTTTACCCAACCAAGGTCCTGGTACAAACTGCCTCACACTTTGGCGATCTGCTTGTACACTCATGAACTCCTTCTTTGATAAATTTCACCCAATCAAGGTTTTAGTACAAACTGCCTCACTCTTCGACAATCTGCTTGTACACTCAGGAAAACTTGATCTGATACCACTTGATGAAGGTATGCTCTGATACCACTTGATGAAGTACACGCTCTGATACCACTAATGAAGGTACACTCTAATACCACTTGATGAAGTACTACTCTGATACCATTGATGAAGGGCCACACCACCCTAAGCTAGTCCAGATCCACACTTTGGTAGAAACCTTTGAGATCTCAACTTGTGCTCGCAAGCCACCAAGCAATCTCCTTGTTTCTAAACCGCAGTCACTAGCTCTTTGCACAAACCTAATCCAAGATCCAAGTGTAAACTGCCTCACATTCGATGCTCTGTCTACACACTCACAACTCCATCACAATCTTGCTGTAAATTGCCTCACATTCGGCGCTCTATCCACAGACTCAGGAACACTCACTCTTCACTTCCTCCTTCTCTTTCACACCTTGAAGCCTTCCAAGCTTTCCAAGCTTCACCTTCCACAACTTTCACCTTTCCAAGCTTTCCTTCCAAAGCTTTCACTTCTCAAACTTCTCCTAGAACTTGATTAGAAATGCTCATATGCCTTGCTTAAATAGGCACTTACCACCCCATGCATGACTTATCCACAACCTTCTAAAATTCCTCCACAACCTTCTACAACTCCCATAACCTTCTAGAATTAGAACTAAGCACCACCATGTGGCCCAATTAGAAAATTACATTTCTTTTATGGATCACAACAAATATTAAATGCAAGATTTAAGAAACTTTCCACAAGCTTCTAAAATGCCACCTACACACCTTGATTAATGGAATGACAACTAATTTCTCATTTTTTTATTTTATGCCATCTATGCACCTTGAAAATAGAAATTCCTCCTTTTTTATTTTTCTCCTTTTCCCCTTTTTATTTATTTATTATTTCTCCTCTAATTTTCGTCACTTTCTCTCTCCTCCAGATTTTTTTTTGGCCAATAATTTTTCCATGCAAGATGCTTCTGCATCAAGATCAAAAGTTATGCCTTACGAAAGTTAGACTACCATTTTTGGATTCTTCTAATTTTACACCGACTTCTGACATGTTTTCTAGAACCTTCTATTTTGGTGGTGGATGCCAAATTACATATTCCAAAATGTATTTCTAACCCTAAACCTAATTTGGGTTATTTAAGGTCACTTCAAACATTGTAAAGGCAGTTTTTGATGGAGTTTGGGAGAAGATACTGTGAGAAAGGTTTTTCTCCAGAATCTGATACCTTTGTAAGCCATAGGGTACATCATTGGGTTTGTTTTTTGTAACGCCCCGCTCGGGAACCCAAGAGAAATAAACCTAACATGTTACAATGTTTACTGAACTATTTTTTTTTTGAAGTTTAAACAACATCAAGATAACATTAATGCGGAAGCAATATGAACATACACAACAAATACACATTTGCAATTACAGATATAGTTTCAATTCCTCAAGAGTTCCTTTACGTTGAGTCACATTTAATGATTTTTAAATTAATAAAAATAAAAATAAAAATAAATAATAAATATATATATATATATATAGATATATATATTTTTTAAAGAAAGTTTGTTTTATAAATTTTATTAAAATAAAATTATTGAGAAAAAGTCTTTTGTTAAAATTAATAAATTAAAAAAAAAAATTATTAAAAATAAAAAATATATATATAATGAAATTGGGAAGTGGGGGCCACGACCTCCCCCAGCTTCCCCCCTGGCGTACGGCCACCGGCAGTCCCTGCTGACGCAGGTACTGTGCAGGCGAGCTGCTGCAGGCCCTACATCAGTAGGCCTACCACCGGCAGCAGCCTTTTCAAAGGCATGCAATTGTTTTAAAAACAATTCGCATTAAAATTGGATTGTTTTTTTAATGTTTATTATTAGATTTTATTATTAATTTTATTTTATTATAATAAATAATATTTATATTAAATTATATGTATTAAATTTAAATTGTTAATAATGTTTTTTTTTATAATTGTTAATTTAATTAATAGTTAATGAAATTTAAATAGTTTATTTTAATTAATTATTAATAATTTTTACTAAATAGTTATGTTAAATATTAATTAATTAATTAATTTTATTATTAATTATTTAATTAATTTCTGAACTGGTAATTGTTATTTTAAAAGAAAGGGGATTTATCTTGTGGATTTTGGAGTTGACCTAGTTTGACCAGTCTAGGATGTACACCAGAGGCTTTGTCAGATTTCTTTAATACCCTTTATATGGCTGGATGTCATGATGTGTTTTGTGATTCATATTGGAGATTATATTTATGAGGTTTATCTTGTGGAGAAATTATGTCTACTTGGGTTTGGAGAACCATCTTATTATCAGGTTGCTTGTTAAGGAACCGAGTTTGATCTTTAGGGTTGTTGTGGTATGGGACACAACCGTGTTTTTATGTGCTTAGGAGAGGTTGTCTAGGTACGTGACTTGGGAGTGGCTTGCATAGGGGTCTGGGACCCAAAGTGGTCAGTACCAGGGTAACCTAATGCAAGTTATGTAATAAGTGATAATCTAGTAAGTAAAATTTATGGGGGGAAAACACACTAAAAAGATAAGTTAGAGATTTTTGATCTATCCATGCCTTTAGTGCTTGTATAGACTAAGGATGGGAATGAGATGAGTGCCTCGTCTTCTTGAGAGGGCTTTCTAGTTTCCATATGTGTGATGTTGAGGGTTTGGGGTTCAAAGTAACCAGTCCAGGGTAACTCAACGCTTGAGGGTTCGGGGTCTTTTAAGAGATCAGTCCAGGGTAACTCAAGCAGCCATGTGATGACACTCCCTAGTATGTAGCTGAGTCTCCTCTGTAGATCTTATGGACTTTGTGTATCTCTGGTGGTGTATTTATTGTTGGATGTGTTTATTGTGGTTATTACTTTCATTGAGGATGATTGGTGATTCATGGATGATGTACTCTTGATATGTGGTTTTTGACTTGAGGTGATTATCTTTCGTTGACTTTACCTTATGATCTTGGTATTTGGTTTATACTTGGTTTGTGTATGATGTTTGGTTATGTGGTGTCAGTATTGGATTGAGCGTTCTTACTTTTGGATTATTTTATCTTCTTGAGTAGCATGTGTTACCTTTGAGGTAGTTTTGGCTATTAGGGGTACCTTGCCTAGGAATGTTTTATATTTGATAGCCGTTTGTGGATCGTTCATTATCTTCCCTGCACGGTGGGAGTGGAAGCCTGACTAGGTAACCACGTGGTCGGGAGGTAGTGCCTTCTTACCATTTGGGTTCCCCTTCACATTGCTAGCTGTGGGATGTTCGTTGTAGAAGATGTACCTTTATCATCCTTATTCCTTATCTCAGAGACTTCTTTTCAGATGATGTATATATATTGTCATGTATTCTGATGTATTGTATCTTTTCTCACATACACTGCGACATGTGCAGTGGATGTTATTAATTGGATGTAATTTCATTGTATTAATTATACTTATGCATTTGCTTATGCGATCTTGTATCGGTTATTTCTTTATGATCATGAGACATTGTACTTGGAAACTTAAACTAATTAATTTAAAAACATTAAATGTGACTCAACGTAAAGGAACTCTTGAGGAATTGAAACTATATCTGTAATTGCAAATGTGTATTTGTTGTGTATGTTCATATTGCTTCTGCATTAATGTTATCTTGATGTTGTTTAAACTTCAAAAAAAAAAAAAAAAGTTCAGTAAACATTGTAACATATTAGGTTTATTTCTCTTGGGTTCCCGAGCGGGGTGTTATAAACATATAAAATTTATAAAACAAACTTTCTTTAAAATATATATATATATATTTATTTATTATTTATTTTTATTTTTATTTTAATTTTTTTTAAAAATTATTTTCAATGTTAATCTGATAGAGAAAATTCGAGCAACTAATCGAATTTTCTTTTATTTTTATTTTATTTTTTTAATATCATCAGCAAATATAGTCTGGTAGAGAAGACACAACAAATCATTCGAATTTCTAATTTTAAATATTCTTTTCCTTCAAACCCTACATGATTTAATTAATTTCCTCTATGATTCTTCTGTATAATAAATGAGAAACTAATTTTAACCAATCAGATCTTGAAACAATCGAGATGATAAACATAATTTCAATCACCCAACAATCACGAAGCAAACAGATATTTCCAATTAAAATTGCATTCACAGGATTTCAAAACCTACCTCGTACTGATGCTAAAACTCTAACAGCTGGACAAAGATTTCTACTGCAACAATATCCTTCAAGCTACGAAAAATTCCTTCTTTTCCAAACCCTTCCAGTTGCTCTCCAAAAACCTGTGTGTGCCTTGAAAACCTGTGTCTGAAAAACTCTCCCCCCAAAATGAACCCTCAAATCCCTCTAATATAGAATCTAATTACCCTTTAGGGTTTCTATCACCACCAGTCTAAAATTATAATAATTTTATTTAATTAATTCATTCATGCACAATTAATTTCCTTTTTAAATTAAAATATTCTTTTATTATACCTTCAAGCACTTTAAGTGAATTGTTAAATTACTTTATTTAACTTTCCACTTTACTTTACTTTTATAACTTTAATCTCATGCGCACTATAATAAAATATCTTAATCAAATTCACATATTTTATCTTTTAAATTAATCTCTTATATTTAGAACTCATGCATAAATCATGCGAACTATAATCTTTATGATAATTAAATATCTTTTCACTTTTAATTTCATTTTTAGAAACTTAATTGATAAAATATTTATTAACTTAAATAACAATAATATTTAGCATTTATTTAAAAATGCACTCTAAATATATTATTATTAAATTAAATAAATATAATCATGTTCTAAATTTAAATTTTAACTTTTATCTCCAATATTTAATTCTCTCTTATTTAATTAATTCATTCATTCACAATTAATTTTCTTTTTAATTAAGATATTCTTTTATTAATCCTTTATGCACTTTAAGTGAATTGTTAAATTACTTTATTTAACTTTCCACTTTGACTTTGCTTTTAAAGTTAATTTATAATTTTAATCTCATGCGTACTTTATTAAAATACTTTTATTCAAGTTCACATGTTTTTATCTTTTAAATTAATTTCTATATTTTAAACTTATTCATGCGAACTTAAAACATATTCATAATTTAATATCTTTTTCCTTTTTAATATATTTTGAACGTTTAATTTGATAAATATTTATTAACTTAAATAACAATAATATTTAGCATTTATTTAAAAATGAACTCTAAATATATTATTATTAAATTAAATAAATATTATCATGTTCTAAATTTAATCTTAAAACTTTTATCTTCAATTTAATTCTTTATATTTAATTAATTTCTCAATTAATTAAATATAATTAAATATTCAAAATATCATAATAATTTTCCATTAAATTAAATTATTAAATTAATCTATTAATTAGACTTAATTAATAGAAATTCATCAAAGACTCACAAAACAACATATGCACAAAATACTCACGGGTTTAAAAAGGGTAGACAGTTTGTTACGAGTCCTCCTTGCAGGACAAGTATTATAGGCTTATGGCTAGGATTGGACCTGATCATTATCTTCCCATTCTCACCATTTGAGTATTTGTAATAGGGCACGCTCATCCTGGCAATTCAGGGAAGTCGATGCCCGGTACCTGCATCCTACATAAAAGACGAGCATGTACATGTATATAATATATCTAAACTAAACAGACAATGGCAGGGAGTGGTTCATCGTGTAGATCCCGACTAGCAGGTGACTACGACTCCCTCCCTTCACCACATCAAACACGTCAGACAGAAAGATAAAATAAACACGCACACCATACACATGCAAGTATGGGGTAAGTATAAAATCACAAATCTAAGATCAAATGCGTACATATAATAATGCATCTCTATCAATACAACATAATCATCATTAAAGACATCATGTTAACATTTTTATGAAAGAAACCACATTTACTAACTAGGAATCATCAAAGCATCATTAACGTCATGAATGAAATCAACTAAGCAATACTAACTGATACATTTGTAATCAAAGACATGATAAAATATCATAATATTGTAAATCCAATATCTCTAAACTAATCAATGCACAAAATCAACCTAAAGCAAATTGACAATGATAACAGAAATGCGAACTAGGGGCAGGCACTACATTTTTATTGTACTAAAAGTAATAGCATATCACTTCTGATAATAATATTCCCTCTTTTCCTCTTTTCCTGTTGTGTTCATTTGGTCTTGGGTTGTGCCCTCATCAGATCCATAGCCTCCATGCTATAGTACTTTGTATATCTACACCTCTTTTTTGCACACCATTCCTCTACCCCAAATACCAATTCCTCTTCTTACATTCAATGATAAAAACATTAACTAGAATGCCTATAATAAGTCCAAACATTTATTTTTCTAATCTTATTTTACAATAGTTTTAAAAAAAGGGAATGAACTAGGGCGAGAAGTTGGTGATAAGTATTTCTTAAATTTCTCTTTATTTTCCTGTGATGGATGTCCAAACCCCATTCCATTTTGGCATAAGTAGAAGGATGCTAGAAATGTGTGTAAAGTTTGGCTTTAAACAAATGCATTTCGTGGTTTCTTTTCTTCACTTAAACTATAATGGTGGGAAGAATATGATTGTCAACAAAAAGTTCTCCGTTCTGATTTTACAACACATATTTTTTCAACACAAACATTTATTCCTTGTTATGTCATAATCTTTCCTTTCACAACTTAATATCCAATGTTCTATTAGGGTAAACATTTTCCTCATGTATAACAACATTCCATTAAAATGAACATGATACTCTCTACCCAACGTGCTCACATTATTGATTGTAATCTTGCACAATATTTCTTTGGTGGATTGTGTCTAATCCTCGTCTTCCCAATGTCAAGGCTACCCCTCACACACAAATGGGAACTCTTGAGATCATGCACATCACCCCATATTCCTTAGATTGAATAGGAGAAAGTTTTGTCCTTCTACCCATGAGTGATATAAGAGTAATCCTTCACCGCCTCTATTGCATAAAAGACATTCTATTGTGAACAAGATTCACATAGTTTTAGAGAATCAAAGTAAAAACAATGAAAAAGATGAAACATCAAATGAAATAGTGGTGAAAAGGGCATCTCTATTTCCTACATGAGCATCTTGCTTGGCTTTGTGTTACTCCTCCCCCTCTCCAAGCCAAATTTCTACAAAACCCTCCTATCGATAAATATCTACAAACCATCTTATCCATATGGTGTGTGGCTACTTCCCATCAGGTGTTGCAACATAGGAGACATCTTACCAAATTCACCCTATAAATAGAAACGAGAATGCTCAAGATCAAGTCTTGCAAACAAGAGAATAAATTTTAGAGAATCAAAAATTAAAAAAAAATTAAAAAAAAGGGAAAAATGAATGTAGTAATTTTGAATATCTTTTAACAATAATAGATTTACACAATCCATTTGTAAAGTACTAAGTTTTCTGGATTCGATTGTGTGTGTTTATTTATCATCAATGTTTCGGATCACACTACATGATCCATCATCGGGATGAGAAAGTGCAAGATATTAAGATATCTTTCTCATCCTAATATAATATCTTGCACTTTCTCATGATGATGGATCATGTAGTGTGATTCGAAACGTTGATGATAAATAAACACACACAATCAAATCCAAAGAACTTAGTAATTTTTGAATATCTTGTTTGGCTCTTCTTTACTCCTCCCTCTCTCAATGCTATTCTATAAGCTTCTCCTTCAAATTCTACCAATGTGTTTGAATAACATGTATGAATATAGGTGTTTATTCTCTATCTAATGTCTATCATATTGTCACATAAGGGATAAGGGATGAGGTATCGTAAAATATGGTATAGTAGAGAGAGAGGGGACAAGGAGGGGGAGAGGAGTCCATAGGAACAAAATAAACACAGGAACAAAATAAACCTATCAGGACTGAAAATGTCCCATCAATTTATATTTCTATAAAGAAGAAAAATTTCAAAATGAACCACTCATATGACATTGCACAATGCACCATTAAACACAATTTAGTGCAAACGTATAGACCTTACTTGTTTTTTGAACTATTTTTGACATTTTCACAAAATGCATGCTAATGATTCTTTTTCCCTAGTATGCATGTTATATTTGAAAATTAGAAGAAGAGACCCAATTATCAAACTAGGTCCAATTACTGTTATGATTTTTGTGATAGATATCCCCCAATTATTATTTTCAAAAGAGCCCATTGTAGATATTTGATGAGCACTTCAAATAACACTTTGCACTACTTTGCTCTCCAAGGATTCCTACAAAGAGATGTAAATCCTCAAAAACTAAAGTCCTAGCTTAAAGCACTTCACTAACCTAGGCAAGTACACTAAAAATTGACAAAATCTGACACATGATACAAATTCGAGGTTGCCCAACGTTAACAACTAGTGGGTGTTTTTCCCTAACCAGTACCGCATGTTAGCAGTCCCAAAAGCACCAAATAGCCTCCCGCCCCGCCGAGCAGAGGGACTGAAAATGCTTCGTATCATCCTCCCCTTTTCTATAAAAATTAGGGTCTCTTGGTTCTGTTAGTTCTAGTTGACAGAATGGGACGATTCAACCATATTTAAGGGGAAAAGAGTAACCCAAGATTGAAAAGGATCTGGTGTACCTTTTCATTTCCGACAGCTACTAGTTTGGTGTCTAATACTTGTTCAATGTGCTTCCTCTTCCTCTTCTGGTAAGTATACGATCTAGCTCATATTTGCCTATATCGTTTCGCTCGTCTACCTTCAGATCATTACTAACTCCAGCTTAACCTCGAATCTACTTTGTAACTTATGATTGGACGAAATATCTCCTTATTTTAAGAGGGTAACTGAACAAACTTGGAGGATCCTTGGATCAAAGACGAACACACAATCTGCAAATTCGTTCAACAATGAACCCAGATCTAGGGCTAGGCCTGATTGTCGTAGGCTCCTTCAAAACAAAACCTACCCGGAGTATTGAGAGGTTGCAACCACGTGAAATCTTCAGCGTAGAAATACTTGGGCAAACAGAAATCGTCTTGTAAAACGATCAAAAACCTCTGCCTTTATACGACAATTACCATGCTTTCTTCTCTTGGCTGTAACGTGGCTATGCAGTTGCAGCAAAAAACCCTTCATAAACTCATTCAACGCTTCCAAGGAAGCCCTAAAACTTTCGAGGGTTTGAAACAGAGTTTCCCTCCCCTCGGCTGTGCGTAAGTTTTTAGGAGAGGAGAGAGTTTACCTTTCTACTCGATAAGACCTCTTTATTGCAGGTGATTTTGCTAGTTAAATTTATCAAGAAGTCTTAATGTGCCGGGCTGTAGAAACTGGGGAAGTTGATCAATGCTTTTAGTAAGTTAAGTTGGCCCAAATTCTCAATATTATGGGCCGAACTGTAAAAAGGATTGTGCATCTAGATGTTACAGGTAAACCTTCGGCTAGCTTTCTAGTCTGCTGCCTTGCCATTAAGGATCAGATCATCAGACTCTAACAAATGATATAGGACCGAGCAATTTAGCTTACCAAACACAATGGGCTAACAAGAATTATAAATTAGAAACTAACATATTTAATAATCCTTCTGTCTGGCTTCTATTGCGTTCTATTCAAATTACTTCATATTTCTTGTATTTGACCCGAAAGGAAAATGGTCTGAATGTACGTAATTTGATATTAGCATTTGAGTCTTCAATTTATTTCATTTGCTTTTTCCGCAAGCCAATATATAACCAAAATAATATATATACTCAGAATATGGTTCTCTAGCTTGGCTCAGAAACAGTTAAAATTACAAGATAAAAAATCCCATGAAAACAACCAAATGAGAATAACGATCCATTCAAAGGAATGCTACACATGATTTAATACCACAAATAAACATCATAGATTATATATTGAGGAAATAGCATGCCATGCTACACACTTACATCTTATTTAAGAAGCACAATGTAAATAACAGAACAATAACGCGTTTTTTTATAGTTCAAGCAAAGCCAGAGGCTGTCACTAAGACTGGAGGGCTGGAGCATTCTTAGTGTTCCTTTCAGCTCTGTGCCTCCTCAGTCTCAATTGCCCCGCCCTGGCCTTCCTCGTTTTCTCCCCTTTGCCAAGCTTACTCTCCAAATGTTTTATTTTGTCGTTAAGCTGAGCAATTGTGGACATTTGCAGCTTTTCAGCTTCCACCAGTTTCTCTACCATTTGCTTCAGTTTCTCATTTTCATCCTCCCACTTATAATGATCTTGGTTCCTTTCAGGATTTGAAAATTTAGGTTCTGAGTAATGGATGCTTGTAGAGTTCTCAAGATCTTGATCTTTTTTATTGACCGAGTTACTTATCACAAGTGTGCCTGCGAAATCAGATGCCTTGGATTCTATATCATCAGTCACTTTGCCGCATCCTAAGACATGTTCCTCACTTGAAAGGGGGAGATCATTTTTAGTGTTGCTCATAGCAGAATTAGCATATCCTGTTGGGAGAGCCTCGATGGGTTTATCAACGACTGAATCGCATGATCCTTCACCCACGGAAGCTTCAAATTCTCCCTTTACACTCATATTTTCTGCTACATCTAAAGCCTTCTCCATTTTGTTCAAATTGGTTTCTTCAAGATCATCAGAATGGGAAACAAAGAAGGTGTCAGAAATCACCTGAGAGGAAGTCTCGGTAATGAATTCCACATTGCCGTCTCCTGCAGTTTTCTCTGGAAGAGCATCTTCCGGTTCTTTGCTTTCGCATATATCCAATGGAAGCCCAGATACCTCAACCTTCTCGGTGTTGATTTGAGTTTCAGGTTCTGCCTTCAGCTCAATGGGCATCACTTCTTCTTGGTGCAGAGTTAATTTTGTCTGAAACATTTCTATTCTCATCCAAGATGTTTGAATTGACAGGACTAACCTCTTTTTCTACTGCAAGAGACTGGGCTGAGTCTGGCGCATTGAAGTTGTTAGGTTCCGGTTTCTCCTCTACAGTAATATTTCCCATAGATGCTTCAGACTTCTCTACCTTAGCCTCAATAAGCATTGTTCTCGCTTCTGGCTCGAGAGTAACATTCTTCTCGAAATCTGGAGCCTGAATTGATGTTTTGCATATGTCATTCTCTACGGCAGGAGGCAGAGTTGAATTTGGTTCTTTGAGGTCATCAAGTTCATAATTCTCCTCTCTATCAACAAAATCATTCTGAGGTGATGATTTTGACTTATCTTCTTCAGGCTCAAACCCAATAACCTTCATTTTTTCTCCTTGCTCCAAAGTAGCAGTCTCCTGCAAAGTATTTGCCTTACTATCCAATGCAATCGAACTGTCTGAAACTTCAGCTTCTTGCTCTTGATCAAGAATTGATGATGCACAGATTTCGTTGCCTTCAACAAGCGGCAGGGCTGAACCTTCCTGCTTGAGGTTATTAGGTTCCGATTTATTATCTTCCTCCAGAGAGGATACCTTAAGAGCTGTTTCCGACTTGTCCTCTTCCCCCCGAGTGATCTTCTGAAGAGGGGTCACTGCCTCGTTAACTAATGAAATTGTCTGCTCTGAAGTGACGAGTGACTTTCTTTCATTTGAAAAATTTTCATCCTGATTTTCTGTGTCTCCATTCTGCAGATCTATCTTGTCGACTTCAATTTCCCGGTTATCAGAATATTTCTCTGTCTCCTGCTCGACGGGTACATTGTCATCTACAGTTTCTCTGTTGTTGTTAATTGTATTTTCAGCATCCTCTTTACTTTCAGCTTTTTCCAATGAAAAAATATTCCCTTTCCCATCATTACTTACTACTGCATTTCCAATTTCAAATGAATCATGCTTGGCAGCTTCTTTCTCCTTTGCATTTCCATCTTTTTTTATTTCATTCTCACTTTCTTGATTTTCTAAACTAATGCCTACCAAATTATTACAGGAATCCTCAGTACCGACTGTTTCATTCTCTCTTCCATGCATCATACATGGCCGCAATGGACTGGAACGAGCCTCTTCCATAAGAGTGTCCAGTCTTTCCTGCAGTTGAACAAGCTCTCGGGCCAAAGATTTTCTAACGTCTCTAACCACTGGATGCAATCCCTGTAAGCACATATTGAGATTATCCTCAAACGCTCAACGGAAGCCAGAAATTAATTTGCATAATATCAAAAATAACTTTCTGAATACATTTCATATAGGCTAGTTGAGCTTAAAATTAAATATTTCAACAGAAATGAAAGGTCATAACCTATAGTTCCTGAACACCCAAACATTATTTTCGAAATTATAATTGAATGCCTTTCATGGAAAATAGAAACGATTCATGTAACACATAAGCCATCACATCCACACTATCAACATAATGGAACCATGAATCTTGGAAACCAGCAAAGTCGAAGATTTTAAGGCAATCAAGCTTTAACAATCTAGTCAGAAGTATAATAGTTAAGCAGTGCAACTAAATATGCGATATCAAGATAATTAAAATGTATTCTGTTATCGAATATTAGCTATATGTTTGAATTAGATTGGAGAGATGGCAATAGAAAAGTTATCTAACGGACACGAATAGGTTCAGGGAGCGGGTAAGTCTGGTGTCCAAAAGACTGCATCAGCTCCGGTAATTCAGAGAGCAAGAATTACTTTTTAACAGGCAATTTTACTGACCAGGGATTGCACCCCCAGAACAAACTCTCCAGCTTTCCAAGCCCAATTATTATCGCTCAGTTGGCAGAACACTATATTAAAAACTTTATTCAAGTGACACAAAACAAACCCCCTTGGTTACAGAGTGAAAAACTACACGGGGCAATCTGACTACAAACATTTAGAATCAAACGGTACACACATACTTGAGTTATTTAGTAAGAATACTTTTAAAATCATATGATAAATTCTTGAATTCTACATACAGTTAGTAATTAAATAGAGTACTTAAATGAAAATGAACTATTACCTGAATAGTATCTAGTTGAAGCAGAAGCCCCATCAAAGTTTCGCTTATTTTCACCTTTATTTTATCATCTCTCCTAAGCTCTTCTCCAAATTGAGGGCTTATGATTTGTTGTTTAAGCTGCTCCATCCGGTGCCTGATCTTGGCAATTTCATGAAGCTTTCTCAGAGGCTGCAACTTCCGTACTTGCCATCCACGGTACACGGCCTGGATACGTAAGGCAGCTTCATCCTTACCAAGCTCTGTTTTTGTAAATCCACCATCCATACTGTGTGCAATTAAATCTTGGTCAACCTTTTTAACTTTGCTATCAAGCAATAATTTTTTTTCACGTTCATCAGCAGGCTTGGAAACTTTTGAACTTTCATTTTGCTCGGCCTTTTTTCTTTCGTCATCAACCTTTGAAACCATCGAACTTGTGTTTTCATCAACTTTCATTGTTTCACCCTCATGCTTGGAAGCTTTTACACTTGCATTTTCCTCGGCCTTTTTTCTTTCCGCAGGGATATTGGAAGCATCAGGTTTACCATTTTGCAATGAGGCATTGCTTGCGAAATCATTATTCTTATGAGGAGGACTGGGAAACCTTGAAGAACACTTGCCATTGACTTTCTTCCCAGGAAGAGGATCAACTCTGAGACACACGGGAGGAAGCTTGGAAGCCCTAGGTGAGGACACCTTATGATTGTCTGCAACCTTTTCCGCTGTCTTCTGCTCCTGTGCCTGCGAAGAATTTTCTCTCTCTGGTTGCTTCACAGGAATGTCTCTTGCTCTCATCTCCAAAGCATTTTCCTTTGACTTTTGCACTTCAGCAGATTTTTCTTCTTCCAATTGCTTCACAGGAATGTCTCTTGCCTTTATTTTCGTAACATTTTCTTTTGCCTTCTGATCTGCTGTAGATTTTCCTCCTCCTAGTTGTTTCACAGGAATATCTCTTGTTTTGGTCTCTTTTCTAGCTTCTTCGGGGCTTTGTTTTTCGTTCACTCTTCCAACCTCCTGCACAATTACAGGTCTATCTCCTGATTCATTCATTTTCTTCTGCTCTTTTTCAAAGCCTCCACTCTTAGTCACTTGCTCGGGATTCCCAATATTCAAATTGCCTTCTCCTACCTCTTCCACATGAACATCTCCTGTCCTTTTTTCTTTGCTTGCCACTTCAATTCCCTGTTTTTCATCCCCATTTCCAAACTTCTGAACAAATGCAGGCCATTTTTTAAGATCTCGATTCAGCGTCCCTTCTTGAGAGTTTGCCATCTTGAGGTTCTCTTCAGGAATCCAGAGAACAGGGAAAGGATGAGATTTCCCCTCCGGAAAAGAGTTCCCTTTATCTTTTTGTTCTCCTTGAAGCCTAGGGATCGAGTCAACTGGAATCCAATATCCAGGAAACTTATTCATATTTTCATTTCCTTCAAACTGAGAACTCTTCTTAGATTCTTCCATAGATTGAGGTCCGAGGCTTGGGTCGAAGGGGATCCAATATCCAGGAAGTTTGTTCTTACCTTCTTCCCACCCTATAGACTTGGAGTTCATGTCGAACGGAACCCAATTCCCGGGTAGCCATCTCCCCAGGTCCTTATCCCCCTCGTTTCTGTTCCAGTTCACAGGAACCCAGTAAACTGGATTTCTACTTCTCCTTTCAGGAGCTTTACTCTGCCATTCCAAAGGATTAAAACACACAGTAGGCCCGGCTAATTCCTTCATATTCTGTGTCCTTGTCTTCACATCCTCCTCAGAGGTACCGTCCATTAGTTGTTTCCGTTCATCTCCCTTCATAGCCCTTGTCTCCGGTTCGCACCCATGATTCGGGCATCCACAGCAGTGGGGTTTCACCTGTCGGTTTTCCCAGGGATCTGATGCTGATCCATAGGCCACAGGCACAAACCTCATTGGATACTCGTCCGGGTGCCAAAACTGGTCGCCTGGATGAAAAGGCCTAAATACAAAAGGCCCACTGGCGGCAGGAGTAGGATGAGGATAAACGTAGATGGGCCTTAAATCTCTGCCAAAACCCCTGCTAAAATCTCCACCAAAATCGTTGGCGTCTCTTTCATAACATCTGGGATCCCAATCTCCATACTTCGGCAGATGAGAATAATATCCATCTTTCACAGGCTGAGGATAATACCAATAAGGTCCTTCACAGTTACCATAGCCCCATTCTTCGGGTCTTGGTTCTCTGTAACAGTAAGGAACCTCCCATTTTGGTTGAGCTTCTATATTTGTTGGAGCCCAATAGTAGGCAGGATACGGGCGCCTATAAACAGGGTTCATTGTTGGAGCAGTATAATTGGATTCAAACAGATTGTAATTACTGAATTTAAATTATCAATGTTTATCTGCGAATACCAGAGAAATCCTCAAATAAGTAAATTGCACAAGTTCTATCGCAATAATGTAGAAACTGAGTTGAGTAATTCAATTCAGACAAATTTACCTACACAACACAAATGTACGCTTTAATCCGCACTTTCTAAAGATAAGAGCACAGAAAATAAACAAACAATTCTCTTTTTACCAAAAAAACACCTACTAATTTCACTATGCACACGAATCTATCGAATTCAAACCAATATATTTTCCAAATCCAAAGAACTCGACTATCCTCATACATTTCTTCTTACCTCGACAAGACATCCCTTGAAACCTATATTATTCAATGGGCTAATACCAAATTCATTGTTGACGAGAATCTACACACCTTGGTGACCACAAACTAAGTGTTCTAATAATTTCACGCCAAATTATCTACAGGAACCAAACAACTCTCTCAAACACCTCCAAAGCAAATTTTCTTATTTATTTCTCCTTCGATAATCCCATCCTAAATATTTTAAATACAGACAGACCGAAACTTATCTTCATATTACACAAACTAACACACAGACCAAACAGAACTTATCTCACATTACCATGTTTAGAAAAAAAAAAAACGCAAAATGAAATTCCTCACTGCTCAAATCAATTTTTTTCATTATATAGGTGTTTGATCTTTTCTCACAAATGTATAGATAGGAAACAAAAATATTACTCAACGAACACACACAAGTAGGAGTGCCTTTTGCACGAATACATAGCTGTCATCAATTTTTTACATCAATGTTTCAGAGCATGTTTAAGATCCATAAAATAATATAATAAACTATCAAACGTTATCAGAAGAGAATTCTCAGATCATCATGGAGGTGCGATTTTATCCGACTCATCCATGAAAAATTGATTAAACAACCAAATTAAAAATCAATCTAATCAAATAACAAATTTTTATTAAAACATTTCTATTAAGGAAATTTTTCGTAAATCTTATACTATTGAGATTTCAAATGTCTAATTAATTTAATATATTCATAATTTAGAGGAAAATGTTCTGCAGAGAGGTGAGACACGAAACAGGAGAGTTTAGTCCATTACAAAGATCCAAAACTCTTTTCCCCTCACAAACTATCACTATCAATACACAAACAAAGAAAAACTTAATAACGATTGAAAAAACTAATATATATTTTTCAATTACAATTGAACACAATCCTTTTTCCTTTATGAATTCCACGCAATACACTCATTTATAAAAATTATGACAGTATCATGTTTTATACTGCGAACTGAAAAAACCTCTTCCATTCGATCATTTGAAAAAAATACATTTCAACCAGTATCTCCACCTCACCAAATTCATCTACCACTACAAACTCCAAAACACAATTAATTAAAAAGATGGATCGTTTTCTTCATTTAAATTCTAAAAGCTTTTGTTTGACAATTTTACGGGTAGGTTATGTAATAGTTTATTCATCTATTACACAGTCAACTGAGAAAATTATCAAACATCATCTAAGGATTGTAGAAATCCGTTCTGTTTAATGGAAAAGCGTTTCTTCCTTCAAAGTCGCTATAAATTTTGAAACACAGTCTACAGATATGCTGCTAGGCTAAGAGCTTTGTTCAATTCGCATATTTACTGATCGATATAAAAAGAAAAGAAGAAATGATTCCCGACTCCAGATTTGGTTTCTTTGATTGAAATTTAATTACATTTAACGCAATGACATTATTTTCATACCTTATATGATTCAATTATTATTTAGCTGTTATATAGATCCGGCCCTTAAGATCAATACGGAATACATAATTTCATATCAGAGATTCAAAGGATAAGAACACATTTAATTCGATCGAAGGATTCGAACTCGTACCTTTTTGGAGCTTACGAATGATCGATTTAAAATCTATTCCACACCACCTGATTTAGCACTAAACGATGCAAACTTTCCGCACGATTTCGTGAATCTCCGAACTTGGTCTGACAATTGTAAATTTGTAGCTCTTGACAGTTTTGTTCGCTTCTCAGGAGTAGTGTTATATAGAGTTAGTTTTCCATTTTCCCGTTGTTTCGTGTATGTTCTTCAGGCCTCCAGAAACGTCCTGAACTTGCTATTTTATTTTCTTTTGATAATTTCATCTAAATATTTTGCAACGTGTAATTTTCAAAATGTGGGACACATTGGGCGTGAGAAAGCGCTGACATGTCGAATTCTTAAAGATCAATTTAGATTTTCCGGGAGTGCGCGTTCTTATCGGAACTTTCTGAAGGAAGTCGTGCATTATTAGTCCCGGCTGTCCGGTGTCAATTAAATTCTCCAATGCCAAAATTCTAAATCCCTGGAGTTTGGGGTATTTTCATTTAAAAATAAAAATAAAAAATAAAATCAGAAATCAACAAAAAGCATTCAAAGATAACACATGTATTAGATTAAATGCTTGTTTGTACTACAGTCTATATAGGCATTTAATATTATAGTCGATAGGATATTTGTGTGAACTTTGTTTACTGAAATTGATTTTTTACTTAAAACTTGTCAATTTGGTTAGAAAATTATATATCCTTCCCATTAATTATTTACCGACTAGTATTTATCTCACTCCATTGTTAACTCTTCTTTTGATATTTATTAATTGTTATTTCCACTTGTGATCTCTACATTAGCTCATGTTGTGATCTCTATTTATTTAACTTTTTAATTTTTTAAATTGATTTTGATTTTAGTTCTAAAATTATTTTAATTCACTTTTTAATATTATATTTGTTTTTTTAAATATTGTTTTTAAATTTGTATAATTTATTTAGTGAATAGAATATTTGTTATTTTCATATCATTAGTTTTTTATCTCTTATTAATTTTTCATAATAGAGTTTTTGATTTTTTTTTTAAATGATTTTTTTTCATATTTGATAAATTGAATTTAAATAAATAATATTTATTAATCCATTTAAAAGATTTTAATAAATATTATGTTATTTAAATTGAAAATTATTAATGCCGATAGGCATTCTAGAATTGGTGTGAGTGTGTTAATGTTAACTTTTATTTTTCTAAGTTAAATTTGACTACCATCTACATGTCAAAAGTTTAAATCTTATTATAAATAGATTATACTTTTAAAAATAATTTAATAAATACCACATAAAATATATGTTTAAATTATAATATTTGGAGATATACATCATCCATTTTTTAGAAATTAAAATAAAAAGTTTAAGTTAGTAAAAAACTAAATAAATGGAGATAAAGAAAATATAAACAATTTTAAATGTAGCAAATTAAATTATAATTATTTTGTAGTGGATATCTATTGGCATTTCTTTAGATTAATTTAGTTAAGATATCTATACTAGTTAATACTCTAATTTGTTCACATAAGTTTATTTAAAAAATAATTACTTGATCTCCACATTAGCTCGCAATTTCAATTTATTTAACTTTTGATTTTAAAATTCATTTAGGTTTTAGTTTTTAAATTATTTAATTTTAAAAAATATGTATTAGTTTAGTTTTTCTTTAAATATTATTTTTAAATTTTTATAATTTATTTAGTCAATAGAATATTTGTTAGAGATGCTATTTTTTCATATTTCTCTTATTAATTTTTAATAATAATTTTTTTGATTGGAGTTTTTTTAAATGAATATATTTTTCTATGTTTAATAAATTGAATTTAAATAAATAATATTTATTAATCTATTTAAAGATTTTAGGAAATATTATTTTATTTAAATTAAAAATTATTAATAATCTAATTTGTTCACATAAGATTATATTTTTAAAATTATTTTATTATCGAGCACCTATCGACTTATTGTTGCAAGCACAAAAGTGTGCAACTGCTAGTTTCTTTGATTGATACTTGTGATCTTTCATATAGGGATTCTATAAGTTTGTCTTTCATGTTTAGGGCGACACAACTCCCACTCTGCCACTGGAAAATCATCAACAATAGTTGGAACATGGAGTGAAGGTGAATTACACAATATATTGTTCTACATTTTCTCAAAATGAAATTTCATTTCATTCCTTTTTTTTTTTTTTGATGAAGGTCAACTTTTTCGCCTAGCCTCATTGGTTAAGAACCAAGGATTGAGGGGTATCCATTCTGCCAAATTCGCTTGAGGCACGATGCTGACCTCATCCCTTTTAGATGTCAAGGGCCTTGCACTCAACAAGACTTGATCCTTGGTGGGCTCTTTGTGAGCCTTTCAACTTCACTAGTAGACCAAGGGCCCTTTGACTCATTCCAATTTGACAAAACCTAATTAGTCAAAAAGCAATAAGGGAAAATAATAACAAATATCATCCCTCAATTACTTTTAAACTCCTTTTCAAATCTGTAACTCTTTACATCTATTTGTGCACTTAATACTTGGCTACCTCGTAAATTGAAAAAACTTTGTAAAAAGTCTCTTGATTTTAGGTTTTAATTAGGGGAAGGAGTGGGTCATTTTCTATTGAGTTGATATCAGATTTTTATAGATTAATTTTTTTTATAGTTTGGTGTAGACTAGCTTCTTAATTAAAGTATATTTGTTAATTAATTTATTATAAAAACTAGAGAGTGACTAGAAATTAAAATTAATTTCAATATTAAATATCATGCTCAATAAAAATAATTCAACGTTGTCAGTTGCAAATCTTAATTGCTTCCTAATAGATTTATATGTATTATAAAACTAAAAAGTAGAATTTCCATCTGTTGAGGCATTCTATTTAGCCATTTTAACATTTGCTCAAAATAACATGAATTAACTTGTTACGTTTTTCTATTTTGGTTGTTTGTATTTAGGAGAAAACTTATCACAATCAAATAATGAGAGTTATATTGTGAACATGATAAATTAATATTTTAGATTTAATAATAGGTATACAATTCTTAAAAAAGATTTATTTATTTATTTTACTTCATCTTCATAAATCTAATAATTATGATTATAATAATTTCAATTATTCATTAACAAAATATATTTCATAGTCAAATAATTAGAACTATGGAGCATGATAACTAATATAATTTTTTTATTTAATATTAGATAAACATTTCTTAAATCGAATTTTTTAAAATTTAAATTCTTCTTGATAAATGAAATATTTATGATTAAAATTTTTTTAATTATCCACTAACAAAATTATTTTCAAACATAAATCTAATTTTTTATGGTATTTTCTAATTCAAATCCAAGAATAAAAATAAAATTAATTATCTCAATTGTAAAATATGAAATTTAATATATTTTTTAAAATAATATATTTAATTCAATTTTTTTCAGTTCAAAATTGAACTATAAAATAAGATTATTATCTTCAATAAAAATAAAATAAAAAATTAATTTAATTTTTTTTGGTGAATAGTATATTTGTAATATTCTATATAGTTAAAAAATCTATTCATTAAAAAAATATTTAAAGAAAGGGTAAAATTAAACAAATAAACTTGTTATTTTTTGCACAGATAGAGATTTCAATAGAATGTAAGAGGAGTATTTCAAACATTAAATTCAAAAAGTCATAAAAGTAACTAGTAAACTAAGTAATTCTATATCTTGTTCGCAAAAATAATATTTTCATAAAAAATGTCTAAAGCTAATGGTATCTTTTATTCAAGTTCTATTGACCCCTAAATCAATGGATTAAATAGAGATACCACAGACAAAGAAAGAAAGTGGTCTACAAATCAAAATAGCTAGATATAGGCCTGTAACTTGATGCCACACTTACCTGGCATATGATTTTTCTATGACGGTTTGATCATTTTGTTGTCTTTTATTTTGAAAAAAAAAAACATTGTCATTTTTTCATTTTTGAATAATCAATATTGAATTTCTAAGTTCAAAATATTATAAATTATATAAGAAGTATCTATTTCCTAAGAAAAAATAAAAAATAAAAAAAATTATACATCCAAAAGTCTCAAATTAAATAGATCAATTTTAAGATTGTATATTTGATTTTAGAAAGATTCTAAGTTAATATAAATATATAATAAACAATATAAAAACATTTTAGCACATACTATATTATAAATTAGTATTATATGCAAATAATAATAATAATATTATATAATAATATAATAATTAGTAATTAAGTTCCTAGATTCATATTAAAATATAAAATATACACATCTATCACTTTAAAATACATAAAAAAACTAAAAATATATAAAGTAAAATACTATATTATTTATAATAAAATTTTACGGTTTGTTAATAACTTAAAGTGCCATATTTACAGTTTTGGAAGAGTATGGCAAGTCACCATATACGGTCTAGAGAAATTTTAGACTATCATATATGGTGAAAAAGTGCAAAAATGACCATTGTGGCAATCAAATTCCAAGCCTATAACCTAGATACAAATGCCAAACATAGAATGTCTCCTATTTCCTACAAAATGTAAATCCATATTCCACTTCCCAAAAAATAGGAAGGGACTCTAGCTCCTTTAGAGCTTGTCTTTTTTAATTTTTTAAAAATAAAATGTTTGGTGTTATTTCTTTTAAAGTGATGAAGTAACACCATATGGTATACTAGTACATTTGGGTCCCATTTTGGACCTAAATTTTTGATGGTAGGAAAATTTGGCTTGTCAACTTCACTTTTTTAATATGATCCCAAAAACATCAAAATTCTGATGATACTTAAGTATCTTGTCAACATTTCAACAGAACTTAAGTTTCTTGTCAAAATTTCGATGACACTTAAGTAATTTTGTCAAAATTTAGACATTGTCAGGATATAAAGAAGAAAAAAGAAAAGTGAAACTTCATTTTATTTCCATGTGGCAAATTGTGGGCGCACGGGAGGGTTGAAGGGGATAACACTGCTCAACATCGTTGAAGGTGAGTAAAAGTCATTAAATTTTGATTGTGTGTGTTAACGCAGTACTGATCCTCCCCTTGTTATCGATCATGTCTCTATTGTAAATGCAGGAAAATGAAGAAAACCAAAAGGAAAAGGAAGGGTTTTATATACACAACGTTACAGGTGCTTGGCTTATAGGTGCATTTCTTGTTTCTTGTTTGTTTTCATCCAAATGTAGTAATGTTGTGGTCAATGCTTTGTGTAATTATGAGCAGATGATGTCAATCCACCTTTAACCTCATTGAAAACTAAAGTAAAATGCCTAATAATTTTGAATATTTGATCCACCCCATTCATTTGCTATCACAAAATTTTGCCTCATAGCTATAAGGAGGCTACACGAGAAACAACACAAATCAAATAATTAAACCATGGTATAATAACTTGACCTAAAACAACAAATTTTATCTTTGTAAAACTCAACTAACACACCATGAATGTTGCCGTAATCATTTTGCTAGCAAAACCATCTACCATGGAGAGCAAGTGGTGCACCAAGTGTACATGTTGTACTATCAAAACACAAGTATACATGACCAACACTACACCTACCACAAAAAATGCGCCCTCAAGACCAGATGTAAGATAATAACTATGACTTCAAAAGTAGTTATGTAAAGGTAAGTGCACTATTTTTGGTACTCAATCAGTTGTGGGAACCTTGGAAGCTTGTAGGGTTGGAGAGGAGAACCAACAACCTTGAGATAAATGGTTTTGAATCATATTAAATAACACCCAAATTTCTTGATTGAGCAACAACTTTTGGAGATAGCCTCTATGCAAAATCACCTTCAATTGTTCTAACCACCACAAACACGAACATATCATTGACCTTGTAGTTTTCCTTCTCAATACTTCTCTTGAGTGTTAACTATGGATAAGGATTATAAATCATGGTACCAGGATCAATATATTGCATTGACCTAGGCACGCTTAGTGATTAGTTTTTCCCCAACCAACCCACCATAGATAACTATTTTCCTTTCATCCTAAATTTTTCATCTTCAGTATATTATGCATATTATTTATTTCAATTATGATTGGTATGAGGCTTCCTCCATAATTCATTTTTTAGGCAAGGTTTTGAGAGAATCAATTTTAATTAATTTTTTCAAATCTATAGGTTGAATTGAAAAGTTACCACATTTTTAGATGTCCACAATACAATTACTAAAATTTGTCAATTATATATGAATGAAAATTGAAGGAAACTAAAATCTATGTGTAAAAAAGTGGCAATGTATAAAATTCTATATGAATAATTGAACATAATGCCTCATTGGGGCATAATATCTTGAATTGCAAGTTTTTGAAACAAAAGACATGAGCCTATATAGATATTAATAATAATAAAAATACAATACTAGACACATGAGCTAGAATAGCTTCTAGAAATGAGAAGAGAATGAGTGATAACCATATATGGGTGACAAAGCCCAATTATTTATCTAGGTTCATAATTCATTATAACAACTTTCTACAAACCAGTACTTGCAGTAACAATAGAATTTGATTCCAAGTGATCCATATTAACTTGCATATCACCTCAATTTAGATTAGGAACATTTGAATTAGGCATTAGAGGAAGAACATGTATCCCATCATGCTGAAATGGAACCATAAAAACTAAACCCACACAAACTCTCAATTGGTTGGAAACAAAAATTTGAGATTTAAAGAGAATAGTCACCAACTAAATGAGTTGTTTGTATAAGAAAAATCCATAAGAACCAGAATGAAAGGAAATAGCATTGTGTAATGATATGAAGAAAATCAAACAACCAAAAGCAAGCCAAACTCTTCTTGCGTGGATAAACCAACTAAACAACTTGAAATACATTCATACAAATATATAACACTATCATGCCAAGTAAAGGTGAATTAAGAGGAAAAGGTAACCAATCTAGAAAACCATACTACTTCTATCCACTAATTCCCAATTCATACATATGAGAAAATGTGATGAATTCATCTCCAATATAGCCATATTTCCTCACATGAGAAGACCCAAACATACTATCCCAACTTACTGGAATAATTAAATGCATTTGAAGCATAAACAATAAAGATTTATTACAAAGAATAGGGGACAATCCATATAAAAATAATCTATATGCCATCTTTAGTCAACCAAAGTGAATATTTTGGAATAACCAGCCAATAAATCTTTAACAACCCTTATAAATTTCAAACTATCATATACATAGAGATTATTTCTAGTCTTCTAACAATAAGAATGTACCCTCAAGCACAAAAAGAAGATTTTCCTAATGCCATGAAATTTAAGAAAAAATCCTCCAAAATACTATAAGTTTACTATCTAGGATTAGCACTTACATAAACTTCAATCATATATAACTTTTGGATTCTCATTCATCACTCATGTCTCGCTCCATTTTATTGGAAAAATCTGAAAATTGATTCATACATTTAGTATTAGGAAGGATGAAAAGAGATCCCCTGTCAATTACCATATTTGAAAGATGATCAACAATTGTATTTCCCTCACAATATATATGTGAAATCATATAAGATGAGAACTTACACAACAATGGCCAAATTTTCTGAAATAGATAGTTAATTTTCCAATTCTGGCAAGGTTGACTCATAGGAGCATTCATAATTATCATCAGATCACCCTCAATATCCAAATCCTTAATATCCAATGATAAATCTAACATCATCTATAACAAAGTGCCAAAGTCTCTACCTTGTTATGAGTTCCATTTATAATAGCAAGGCTTTAGAAGAAATCAATTCCCCTTGAGAATTTATAATAAAAGCACTTTGTCCAAACATACCTAAGTAACCTTGCGAAGCACCATTAAAGTTTAACTTGTATAATTAACAAGCAGGCTTACACCACCTAACCTCCTTCCTATTAATTCTCACATTGGTTTTCATCTAATGATATGTTGGAACACATAACTTTAGTCATCTTTTAATAATTTTATTTTTGCATTCTTGTTCTAATATTTACTGCACCAAAATCTCAAAATTTTAAGTCAAATGGGAAGAGAAAATTAAAATTGTAATTTTTTCATTCTCTCTCCTCAAACCACAACTTTTTGGAAAAGTTAAGGTTAGAAAGTTAGAATTGGGAATTTTGAGTTAATGGTCAACCTTTTCACTCTTTGCCTAAACCTCTGTGCATTCTCTCTCCCCCAACCTTAACATTTTTCCCTAATCCTAACCTATACTTTTCAGAACCCAAACCCCAACTATGCATAACTACAATTCAGAGTTCATACAGGCAATGGTAAGACATAATGAATCTCTTCTTTAACATGTGTAGGCTTTTCTTTCAATAGTTGTACCATGCATATACTATATTATAGGTTTGGCAACTCACTAAAACTAAAGATGGTCGATGCTAGAAATGAAGATTGAATTTGAGATTATGCAATGTTAAGCCAAGCAATGAAAGAAAAATCATGCACTGTATTCTTGAGGAAGACATGGATAACATGGAATTGATAATCTAGAAATTATCAGGCAAGAACTATCGGTATGACAATGTGTCACTCTAAAACCGATCTTGCACTAGAACATTGAAGACTAAAGGTTGAGTCAAATTAAGCCTAGGCATGATAAAAGTCAAATAGATGACTATTTAGAAACACAAATCATGTGTAAAAGTAGAGACAAAGATGATGAGCTACTCCACAATAGTGTGATTAAAGGAGCTTTCTAAAGGTGGTTATGAATGCCCACACAATAATAAATGAAGACTACATATTTGGAACACTAAAATATCTTTTACTAGGTGCCTAAGTTGGGAATGCCACTTGCACAAAAAATGTAAAATTGTACATGAAGCTCATGTTCATCAGAAATTGCTTAATGGAGATGATCAATTCATGTGATTTAATAATATAACAATATTATAGATATTACATCTTTGATACTACTTATCATGGGCATCAAGTATGGAGAACACACGAGGACAATCATTCAACTAAATGAAGCGATGAAGTCATCAGTCAAGGCGACATTGGTAAAATATAAGCATGCCAATTGCTTGAAAAAATGTTAGAATATGAAGACAATGTGCAAAACATAGATATGCACAATGTGGAATAATAGACATACATAAAAAATAATGAATGGAGCTCCTTGTCAGATTTTGGCATTGTGAACTCACTAAAGTTATGTCCACAAATGAAGAGAATCTATTGCTCATTCACTTCAAGGATTTGAAAATTTTATAAGGTACCTATTTGATATGTTGGAAATATCACATAGAATGCATCAATAATAATGTTGAAGAATAGTGCTTGCCAAAATTAAAACAACAAAAAGGGTAGATAAAGAAAAATTGTGGGCTTGCCATTTAAGATTTGGGATACAAGCATAGCTTTTTAGGGAGACATTAATTCTCCCTTTCTCCTTTCCTTTTCTTCTTCTTCTCTCTCTCTCTCTCTCTCTCTCTCTCTCTCTCTCTCTCTCTCTCTCTCTCTCTCTCTCCAAGCTAATTCAAATGGATCTTTCAATGCAGTCATGAAAAATTTGTAGTGCTTGCACCTAAGTCGCATTTCTGTCATCCTTGCCAAACTCTTTCAGGCTAATTCTATGTTTGATGATTAGTATTATTATGTTAGAGATTATTAGATGTTGGTTTACACTCAGTTTATTATATGATGAGATTACTTGGTTTTCTATATTTCATGCATGTATGATGATTATTCAATGTTTTCAGTTATTGATGATGATTAGTTAGATGGTTTATTATCATATGTGCTTTCTTATGGATACTTACCCCATACTGCATGTGTATGGTGTGCGTGTTTGTTTTCTTTATGTATGGTGTTTCTGATGTGGTTAAGGAAGGGAGTCGTAGTCACTTGCTAGTCGAGATCTACACGATGCACCACTTCCTGCCATTGTTTGTTTAGCTTAGAATATTGTGTTTGTACATGCGTGAATTTTATGTAGGTTGCAGGTACCGGGTATCGACTTCCCTGAATTGCCAGGATGAGCATACCCTATCGCATTATCTCAATGGTAAGAGAGAGGAGATAAACTCTTAAGGACAAATCCTAAACCCTTTAGCCAATTGTCCTAATTGATAATTAGGACAAGTATCTGAGTTAAGTACCCTCTGAATGCATCAAATGATGTAATTTCGTGATTATAACCCTTTTTGTTTGATTTAGTATGTGTTTTTCTTTGATGGGTTTTCGTATGTTTCTTTATGAGTCCTTGGTGTATTTTCTATTAATTAAGTCTAATTAAAAAGATTAATTAATGATTTAATTTAATAGAAGATTATTATGATATTTTAATATTTGATAATATTTAATTAATTGAGAAATTAATTAAATAAAAGAATTAAATTTGGAGATAAAAGTTCAAAGATAAATTTAGAACATGATAAGTTGTATTTAATTTAATAATAATATATTTGGAGTTCATTTTTAAATAAATGCTAAATATTATTGTTATTTAAATTAATTAAATATGTTATCAATTAAGTTCTAAAATAAATTTAAAAGTTGAAAGATATTAAATTATTAAGGATTCTAGATCGCATGATCTAAGCATGAGTTTAAATTTGAGAAATAAATTAAAAGATTAAATAATAGAAAATAATAATGTTATTTTAATTTCATAAAGTGCACATGAGATTAAAGTAATAAATTAATTTAAGATAGAA
Source organism: Cupressus sempervirens (assembly GCA_028749045.1). Classification (NCBI taxonomy): domain Eukaryota; kingdom Viridiplantae; phylum Streptophyta; class Pinopsida; order Cupressales; family Cupressaceae; genus Cupressus; species Cupressus sempervirens. The sequence goes on from CM053791.1 coordinate 501,755,583, forward strand.
GTCAAGTGGAATATTAAGTAAAGTTATTTAATAATTCAACTTAATGTGTATGAAAAGATGAATGCAAAATAAAATAAAATATAATAAAGGTTAATCGGGAGTTAGCTCAGTTGTGCAAAGAGTCTTCTCGGGTGAACGCACAATTAGTGCCTCGATTTGAGGAGAAAACTTCTTATCAGAACTTTGGGAGTTCATTTTTGGGACACATGAAATTGGACGAGAATTTTGGGGAGACAACTTTTGGAAGCAAATTTCAGAAAGCTAATACCAAGAAAGATTTCCAGAGGAAAGTTATTGAAGGGGAGCGAATTCTCTCATAGTTTTTCAAGGATTTCGTATTAGCATCAGGATTAGGTAGGGTCTTGTGTTTTGATCGTTGATTATTTACTCAAATTTTTTTATTTCCTATCTTCTTCGTGTCTGTGGATTGTAAACCTAAATTCTCTATGATGAATGTTTAAACATTACAATATTGGAATCTATCAAATGCTTGTCAATTAACTTCTGAATACATAGGATTTAAATGGGAAGGGTTGAATGTAAGACTGAAATTCTAAATTAGAAGTTCGGATGGTTGACTATATTTTCTCTGTCAATATAAAGGAGACAATTTCTTTATATATATATATATATATATATATATATATATATATATATATATATATATATATATATATATATATATATATATATATATATATATATATATATATATATATATATATATATATAAAGAAGAATTAATTTAACATATTGACAAATTTATATATATATCTTCAAACAAATTTAAACTTCAATAAAAAAAAATTGATTATAAAAAAAATTTGTATTTAAAAAAATAAATAAATATATATATATATTAATATGTTAATATTGGGCGGGGAGGGAATTACCCCATACCCACCCCCACTGTCGGCTCTACCAACAGTACCTGCATCGTAGGTACTGCGACGACAGGTACAGGGTACTTGCATCCGCAAGCCCTGCGACCGCAGGACTGCGGCAGGCTGCAGGCAGTCATAAAGCCGACGGGCTTATTAAACGTATGTATATAATGTGTTATTTTTTAAATTTCATTTTTCATAATTTGTATTATTTATAACAAATTTTATTATTAGTTAAAATTTTAATTAATAAATTTTTAATTAATAAATTTTTAATATATTTTAAGTAATAATATTTTAATCTTTATTAATATTTAATAAATAAATATTAATGCATTTAACATAGTTTTTGTAAATATTAGTTTATTAATAATTTTTGGTTAAATAATAATAAATTAACAAATAATGAATAGATTAATATAAGTAATTAGAACAAGTAATTATTGATTTATTTTAATTAAAATTAGTTTAATTAAAGTTAATTAATAATGGATATTATTTGATTAAATTGTAGATTTAGATTATTGATTTAATGGAAGTTATTATAGAAATGGGTTAATCGTAAGGGGTAGTTGTGAAAACTTAGTTACTTGAAATAGACGTTAAACTAGAACATAAACCTTACCTTAACTCAATAATATACTTTCAAATCCAATCTGTGAGACTTTGATGTTTTCTATGTGTTCTCTATGTTTTGGGGTTGTTCTAGTATTGACCAGTTTAGGTTGTTACCAGAGGCCCGGGTTTGTGAATGTGAGGTTATGATGATTTGTTCTCGATCTTTTCAAACCAACCAAGGTAATGTGATAGTATGCTCTATGATGGATGTATTTACTGTTTGTTATTGCTTTCCAATTTCCTTGTGTGAAGCTGAGGTGTATGTATTTGAGATACCTAACTTAACCATTTTTGAGTCTCGATTAGTTATACTTGTATTACCTTCTGGTTGCTTTGACTGAAGTGTTTGTTTAGATCTTGATGATGTCATGTTGTGACATGTTTTGACTTGACCATTTTGGAGTCTTCGATCAGTATTGTAATTTACTATTGGGATACTTTCTGGTTGCTCATTGGAGAACCATTGGATTTTGTGATTTATCATTGATGCCTTCAGTTGCTCATAGAGAACTGTTGTGATCATATGATTATTATTTGATGCTTATCTGTTGCTCATGAAGAACTGATGTAATTTTTGTGGCTTAGTTTTATGATGTTTTTTATTTGCTTGTATAGGACTGAGGTGATTTTATTATGATTCTTTGATTTGTGATTTCATGAGCCTAGGGTAGGTTATCTATGTGTAGAGTCAGGAAGTGGCTTGCAATGGGGGTCGGGGCCCTAAGAGGCTGCCTGGAGAAACCCATTGTAAGTCATTTTAATAAGTGAAAACATTTACACTAAATGAGAGAAAATGAACCTAACAAGATAATTGTATGTTCTCTCCCATGCCTTGAGTGCTAGTACAAACTAGGATGGGCTAGAGAGAATGCTTGGTTACGACCTTGCATTCCATAGTATGCCTCGTCATTATGAGAGGATACTAGTGGCCGCAGGGATCATTAGGTACCCAAGATTCCTAAGGGATTGCTCGGGTAACTTCTACGTGACTTTTGCGATGACACTTTCCCGCTTGCATAGTAGGTTTCCTACATGTCTTTGTGGTGCCTCTGGGTTTAGATGTCGATCTTTTTAGGAACCCTTGAGTTAGCATACTTATAGGATTTCCTGGACTTAGAGAGTATTTATGATTATAGGTTTTGTTATCCTATTTGGGACTTGAGACTATCTCCTCAGCGCGGTGGGAGTGGACCATTTAGGTTCCACGTGGTCGAGTGGTAGTGCTTTTACTCTTACCATTGAGATCCGTCTGTAGTCGCCGTGGCTAGAGCTTTCTTGGTTGGCATTTACCTTCACTATGTTCTTGGATTATTTTGATGGATGGTTAGATTTTATGATAGATGTTTTGTCATTATGGATGTATGGTGAATAGTTTCATATATTTTTACTGTACTTTGTATCATGGATTCGTTGAGGTTGAAGCATTTCTATTTTTACATATGTATATTCTTTTAAGCCTTTCATACCCTATGACATGTACAGTGGATGATTGAGCATTTCAAATTAATTTGCCAAGAGGCATTCGGAACAAATGTATATTATGGACATTGGACTTTCTGATTATTCTTTCATATGTATGTGGTAATTGTTAGACTTAGAATTTAATTAAATTTAAATGTGACTCAACGTCTTGGGATCCTTAAGAAATGTAACTTGCGATGTATGTTTGTCGATGATTACATGGTATTGCTTCCGCTACTATGTGTTTGATGTGTATGTTATACATTCTTACTTAAAAAAAAAAAAAATGTTTAGCGAACTTAGTGAAACTTTAGGTTATTTCTTTTGGATCCCTTGGCAGGGCGTTACAAAATTCTATGATTTTTGTAACTCTTTTGGGTAGCTCAACATCATGGGGAATGTATGAATCACCATAAACAAAGATTCATGTTGGTTCTGCCCATTTCTCAAAAGTGATCGTGTAATTTTATTGATATTGATGCAGGAGCATCTTGGGTGTAAGAGCAATCTTGCATCACCCAAAAAAATATTTTCATTTTAGTCTTTTCTATTTTGATAAGGACTAGTAGATAAGGTGGTTACTATTTATGGGAACTTTTTATTTTTAGTAAGTTTGGCATACAAGCTTAGAATGTTCTCATTTTCTACATGAAGGTTCATTTGAGTTATAAGTCTACCATAAAAATCTCATTGCTCCAGCTTAAGTATTAGAGAAATTATTATGGATTTTTGGTGGAAAAATTTGTAGAAAAATATTTAGGCTCACTATTGGAGGCCGTAGAGTGCCTAGATGAGGTTCAAAAACTCAACGAAATGGCACTTACATAGTTTCAAGCCTATAGTTCAAGAGGTGGTGTTTCTCAAAAGTGGTTGTAATAGCCAATAGGAGAAATGGTTTGAGAGTTATGGCCTTTCAAAGTTGGGCTACCCAAGAATCCTAAAATAAATGTCAAAAATGTATTTGGCTGAGTTTGTATGCATTGTTAGGGTCTATTAGCCCTAGGTATTAAGTTTGAGCATCTAGAACCTTCCTGGGCAACATAAAATTGCCTATTTAAGGACCTAAACATTGTCTAGAATAGCTCTAGGTGGTAATTGATAGCTTGCCTTGCAAATTATTGTAACGAAGGCACCCATGTGTGTTAGCATATTGTACTTGTGAATTCTATAATTTGACATTTGATGCCAAATAAGAAATTCATATTTTGTTCTCACATTTACTGTTTTTTCTTTATTTCTATTATGAGTTTATGGTTTTAAGCGGATCACCTTTCATCAAGTGGTATCAGAGCTACAGTTCTTGAGTGTGTGGAAAAATCACCGACTATGAGTTAGTTAGCATTAGGACCATGGTTTGGGCTAAGTGTGTAAATAGATCACCATTTGTGAGGTAGCTTGCACTAGGGTTTTAGTGGAAGCCCAAAAGGCCTTCATAAAGAGAGCGTGGTGGAAGAGTCGAAGGTGTTACACCTAAGGATTTTAGAACCCTCCAGAGGAAAATACAAGTGATGCAAGAACAAATTCATTGAGGAATGAATCTTGCCATAAGAGATGATGAAAGTGAGGATGAAAGAGAAGAAGAAGGAAATGTGAACCCATATGCAGTAGAGGAAGTTCTTAACCCAGAGGAGGTGAAGCTGTTTAGGGCCATTTCTAATATTGGAAAAAGACCTAAGTTTGATGTTCCCACATTTTTTAAAAATCTCAACCCAGAGGAATTGATTGACTGGTTCAATGAATTGAAAGAGTAGTTTGAATATAAAGATATTGAAGATCTGGATAGGGTCAAGTTTGTGAAGGCCAAACTAAAGGGTCATGCAAAGATCTGGTGGTAGGAGATCTAGACGGATTGAAATAAAAGAGGAAAGGAAAAAATCACTAGATGGGATCAGATTGTAGCTAAAATGAAGTGACAGTTCATTCCTATAGATTATGAGCTTGATCTATTGAACAAAATGCAAGGGTTGAAGCAAACGGAAAAATATTTTTAAGATTATACTAAAGAGTTCTATCAAGTTCTCATTAGAACTAGTCATGTAGAAGCTAATAAGGAGAAAGTTGCCTGTTATCTTAATGGATTATGACCAAGCATTTATGATGAAATGAGTCTTGTTTGAGTATCTAGTATTGAGGAGACATACTAGTTTGCCCTAAGGGTTGAGGAGAAACACATCAAGAAGTGTGATAACAAGAATAGTGGAAGAGGTCATGGTGGAAGATCTGGCAAATGATCCTATGGAGGTCAAAATGATGATCAGAAGAACAAGGATGAGGTTGGAAGTAGCAGCCAAAACTAGAGGGGAAACAATTCTAATTATTTCCATGATTAGAACAATAGAGACCAAAGAGGAAGAGGCAAATGATAAGGATTTAGAAGAGAAGGCTTCCGTGGGAAATGTTTTCACTGTGAAGAAGAAGGCCATAAAGAATTTGAATGTACCTAGTGCCAAGGAAGGATGGATCGAAGAATAGAAGGCCAAGCTAGAGTTGCACATGTTGATGAAGATGCTAGATCATCACATTTTAAAGATGCTAAAAAAGGAGGAGTCCTAGTTAACAAAAGAGTCCTGTTGAGTGGTGAGAATGAACCTGATCAAAGAAGGACCTTGTTTCATGCAAGGTGCAATTTAAAGATAAGTGTTGTGATGTGATCATTGATGGTGGAAGTACCAACAATCTAGTGTCAAAAATGATGGTCACAAAGTTGAAGCTAAAGAGACAGAAAAACCCCTATCCATACCATATTTCTTAGGTGCAAGATGACCATAAGGTCATAGTCAATTAGTAGTGCTTAATGAATTTTAGGACTGGAAGCTACAAGGATGAGGTACTATGTGATATCATACCTATGGACATATGTCATATGTTGTTGGGTAGGTCATGGCTATTTGACAGGGATGCTATATGCGATGGTCGAGCAAATACCTACACTCTAACGAAGGATGGAGTGAAACATAAGTTGAAGTTGTCGAAGGATAAAGAAGAAAAGGTATGTAGTGCTGCCAGAATATGTTTTGTTGATGGAAAAGTGTTTCTCAAAGGTATGAAGTGTGAGCATATGTGTTTTTCTATAATTCCAAAAGATGGTAAAGAAGAAGTAGAGGAGGTGCTTGCAGAAGTTGCAGATATGGCGGGAGAGTTTTTTGATATTGTATTAGATAATGTACTTGATGGATTGCCCGTAATGAGGAAGATCAATCACCAGATGGATTTGGTTCTAGGAGTCAGTTTGTTAAACAAGGCAATGCATAGAATGACACCAGTAGAATGTGAAGAGTTGAATAGAAAAGTTCATGAGTTGTTGCATAAGGAGTTGATTTGAGAGAGTTTGAGTCTATGTTTTGTACCAATAGTATTAGCACCAATGAAGAATGGAGAATGGAGGATGTGTGCATATTCTCATGATATCAACAAGATCACAATCAAGTATAGATTTCCATTACCAAGGATGGATGATATTATGGACTGTTTGAGTGGAGCTAAGTATTTCATAAAGATAGATATGAAGAGTGGGTACCATCTGATACATTTCAGAGAAGGTGATTAGTGGAAGACTACTTTCAAGGAAAAAGGACTATATGAATGGTTATTCATGCCTTTTGGGCTGACCAATGCACCAAGCACTTTCATGAGGCTCATGAATGAGGTATTGAAGGAGATTCTAGGTAAGTTTGTCATTGTTTACCTAGATGATATTTTGATTTTTAGTAAGACATTGGAGGAGCATTTGATACATATTCACAAGGTGTTTGATAAGTTAAGGGAAGAAAAGTTGCTAATAAACCTGAAGAAGTGCAGTTTTGTAAAGGAGTTGGTGTACCTAGGATTTGTAGTCTTAGCAAAACATCTAAAATTGGACCTAGAGAAAATGAAGGCTATCCTTGAATGGCCTACTTCAAAGAGTGCGAAAGAGGTAAGATCTCTTCATAGACTAGCTAGCTTTTATAGAAAGTTCATAAGAGGTTTTAGCAGTATTTGTTGACTCTTGACTAAAACAATGAGAGGGGATAGTAAAGAATTTAAGTAGACTGTAGGAGCAAATAAGAGTTTTAATCTATTAAAATAGAAAGTTACTAAGCAAACTATCTTAGCACTTCCTAATTTTAACAAGGTGTTTCAAGTAGACTATGATGCTAGTGGTACTATAATAGGAGCTATTATGAGGCAAGAAGGTAGATCTATTTCTTATTTTAGTGAGAAGTTGAATGATGCAAAAAGAAAATATTATGTTTATGATCAAGAATTTTATGTTATAGTTTAAGCATTGAAGAAGTGGAGACACTATCTTCTTCCTAAGGAGTTTGTTTTGCATACTGATCATAAAGCTTTACGCTGTTTGAATAGGCAAGTAAAATTGAGCCAAATGCATTTGAAGTGGGTTGAGTTTTTGTAGAGTTATACATTTATTTTGAAATATAGGAGTGGGAAGTCTGACACAATTGTAGATGCTCCTAGTAGAAGAAAAATTTTGTTGACACAAATGCAGATAGAGGTGGTTTGGTTCAAAGAACTTAGTACTTTGTATCCAAATGATTTTTATTTTCATGAAGTAAGGAAGGCTTGTATAGAACTTGTTACACTTGATAGGACAAAGAGGTTGGATTTCATGATCCAAAATAGTATATTGTTCAAAGGAAGCTAGTTGTGCATTCCAAGAAGTTCAATGAGAGAGAATCTCATCAAGGAGAAGCATAGTGGAGGATTGGTTGGACATTTTGGTAGAGATAAAACTATGGCTTTGGTTGTTGAAAATTATTACTAGCCAAAGTTGCAGCAAAATGTGAAGAAGTTTGTATAGAGTTGCAGAGTATGTCAGATGGTGAAAGGAGTGAAACAAAATATAGGGTTGTATTAGTCATTACCTACACTAGAGAAGCCATGAGAGGATGTCAACATGGATTTTGTTCTTGGATTATCGAGGACACAATGAGGGCATGATTCTATTGTTGTGATGGTTGACAGGTTTTCAAAGATGGCACATTTTATTCCTTGCAAGAAGACTAGTGACATTGTTCATGTGGTAGAATTTATTTTTAGGGAAGTGGCAAGACTACATGGTCTAACCAAGAGTATAGTTTTAGATTGAGATACCAAATTTGTAGGTATTTCTGGTGTACATTGTGGAAGAAGTTGAAGATAGATTTGAAGTTCAGTTCATCACATCATCCACAGATTGATGGACAAACAAAAGTTGTGAATCATAGTTTGGGAAATTTGCTAAGATGTTTGGTTGGAGACAAGACAAAAGGTTGGGGTATAATTTTACCACAGGAAGAATTTGCATATAGTAATTCTATCAATAGGAGTACCGATAAATCACTATTCTAGCTTGTAAATGGGAGTAGTCACATAAATGCTTATGAATTAAGGTATTTGGATAAAGGAGAGATAAGTAGTGTTGAAGTAGAAGAATTTGTTGAACATTTGAAGAACATCCATGAGGAGGTGAGGAAACACATCATAAAGATGAGTACATAGTACAAGGCTAAGGCAAATGTAAAAAAGAGGTATAAGGAATTTTAGGTTGGAGATGAAGCATGGTTCATTTGAGAAAGGAGCATTTTTCAGTGGGTCCATATAATAAGCTAAAGATGAAGAAGTTTGGACCATGCAAGATAGTGAAAAGACATGATTCTAGAAATGCCTATGAAGTGGAGTTTCTTGCTAAATTGAATATTTCACTAGTATTTAATATTTAAGATTTGATGGAGTATTATGAAGGAGGTGATGGAGATGAAGTTGTAGAAGTGCAGTGCAGTATTCTAGCAACTAGTTTGACTACAAAGAAGATTGAGGAGATACTGGACAGTCATGTTGGCAAAAGTACAAGGAACAAAACTTATGAGGAATACCTAGTCAAATGGAAAGGAAGGCCAATAGAGGATTCATCATGGCTAGTAAGGGAGGAGGTTAACCATCTTGGTTTTCCTCTGAACACTTGAGATGTGACAGGGTCACTTCTCAAATTATCCTAGGTGTTTGATACAGGAGCATCCTGGGTGTAAGAGAAATCTTGCATCACCCAATTTTTTTTTCATTTCAGTCTTTTCTATTTTAATAAGGAGTAGTAGACAGGGTGGTTACTATTTATGGGAACTTGCTATTTTTAATAAGTTTGTCATATGAGCTTGGACTGATCTCATTTTTTACATGAAGGTTCATTTTAGAGTTATAAGCCTACCATAAAAATCTCATTGCTCCAACTTAAGTATCAAAGAAGTTATTACGGATTTTTGGTAGAAAAATTTACAAAAAAATATTCAAGCTCACTATTGGAGGTCTTAGAGTGCCTAGATGAGGTCTAAAAAATTGATGGAAGGGCACTTGCATGATTTTGAGGTTGTAGTTCAAGAGCTGGAGTTTTTGAAAAGTGGCTATAATAGCCAATCAGAGAAACAGTTCGAGACTTATGGCCTTTCAAAGTTGGGCTACTCGAAATTCCTAAAATAAATGTCAAAAATGTATTTGGCCTAACTCTATGTGTATTGTTAGGGTCTATTGGCCCTCTAAGGTATTAAGTTTGAGCATCTATAACCTTCTTGTGCGGCATAAAATTTCCTATTTAAGAAAGGCCTGAACATTGTTTAGGACAACTTTGGGTGATAGTTCATAGCTTGTTTTGCAAATTATTGTAATGAAAGCACCCATGTGGGTTAGCATATTGTACTTGTGAATTCTATAATTTCGCATTTATGACACAAATAAGAAATCCATATTTTGTTCTCGCATTTACTATTGTTTTTTTGTTTCTATTATGAGTTTATGGTTTTAAGGGGAGCACCCTTCATTAGATATATGAGGGGAATGTATGAATTATCGTAGCTTTTTAGGCCCCATCTTTTCTTATTATTATAAATATATTTATATTATATATTCATTAATTTTTTTAGATGCCACCCTTACTGAAGAAATAATAATAATAATTTTTTTGATTATATACAAGATACTACTAATGCTTGTATGTTTATATTTGATATAACTTTATAGCCTAAATATTTGCCTGTGAAGAAAGTCCACACCTAACAATATGAACCTAGAACAAAATAAGATGATAATTGCTAGATTGTTGTCTCAATTCAAAAGAAAAGGTGATGGAAAATATTATTGTCCTTGAGAAAAATGCAAGGTCTTAAAGAATCAAAGAATTCTAATCACAACATCTCAGAGACATTATAGGAAACATGACCACATTGAAGGGGGAAAGGATTTTTGTCCTTTGGTGAATGTGGATTTTAAACGGGTGGAACATGGAGGTGTGAATATCAAAGCAGAAGATAATGCTCCCATGGAAGAAGATGATCCTAAGGTAGAGAACACAACTGAAGATGTTGGTATCAACACAATTGATAATGTGCCAAAGAATAGGATTGAAGTTGATGTTAGTGGTACAATTGATGAAGATGATTGAGATGATTATAGTCATGCATCTAATGATGATGATGAAGAGAACCTTGATATACCTATAATTGAAAAAGCAAATGAGCCCCTATACCAAGGCTCCCAAACAACACTTCTCTCCATTGTATTATTGTTGGTAATCTTCAAGGTTATGAATGGTACATCCAATGTAGAAATATCACATATCCTAACTTATAGTGTCATTTTTGTCATCTTCTCTACATACCATTAATGTTCTTTGTATTAATTTTTTTCCCATAGGAGTATAGGAAAGTGTTTGTTACCATCATCAAACATTCTACCTCGCTCTTGTTACAAGCTAGAGTTGCCATTGCACCAAAAGATCAACTTGTCAATGCCCAATACAACCACTAGACTTATAGAACAAACAAGGCAATTAAGCCATGTCATGAATCCCTAAGGGGAATGTTGATAGTTAGTTCAAAATTCTCCCCCTCAACATTACCCACAGAGATTCAAACCTATGACCAAGCTTTGATAGAAATTATCAACCTTAAATGAACTTAACCATATGAGTAATATAATCGAAAACCACAACAAGATACTCATGCACAATAACACTAGATATGTTAACTAGGGAAACCCTTGATTAGAGGGAAATCCCGGTGAGGATGGCACCTACAAGATGATGCACTAATATAAATATTCCTCATTAGAGGATGGACCCTGTTAGGAGTCTATAATAACATTTAGTACATATTAGTCCTTGTTAGGATACTTTTAATCCCTGTTAAGAGATTTCAACTCTATTAGGAGTTGTGGAAGACAACTAGACCCACTATCCAAACAGATTCAGGGCAAGACCAATAAACTCACTACCCAAATGATCTCTGTATTATTCCTTGCAGGATAATAGAAATGAATTATACTTCCTTCCTTTGTCCTATCAACTAGATCTCTTCTCCTTCTGATCTTGTAACCAGATCAAAAAACTTGCATCAAATAATCCCTTGGATTTCTTACTCACATTTAGTTAACACTCTCCTCCTTTTCACACTTCATACTTAGGGCAATACTTGAAAATTCTTACAAACAAGGTTGACATCTTTCCTTTATATCGTATCTTCAAAATAATTCATTTTTTTGGCCTTGAGGCATTACTAATTAATTATCATAACATAATTAATTAATTACAATTATAATAGCACTATTAGATCATAGTCTATACAAAACTTCACATGTGTGAACTTGCTAATGTCATGATTTGATTATCCTTTTTCAGTGGCTGACCACACATCTTCTTATTACTAGGATATAATACAAACATCCGAAATTGCTTTCCAAGCACTCTATCTCTATACTGCTCTCAGTAAATCAAGTATAACTTTCGTATGTCTTCAACTTAGACTCTGTGCATGTAACCTTGGCATTAGGACATCATGTAGAACATGTCCATGGATGCACATCATCAAACAAAAAAACCTTGTCTGTACAACTAAGATCTCTCTCTTCTACTCTGCTAGTCTTTACAGAGTGACTACTATGTCGACATCAATGAAAACCACAGTCATGAATGCAACATGTCAATACTCTTCAATGCTTAGGATACTCCACCGATGTAGTATCATCAACATTCATGCTAAAAATCTTCCCCTTTGGCATTGATGGAAACATAGATGAAAAATATCTAAGTTCCATGAATACCAAAATAATACTTTTTTGTTGTTGTTGTTGTTATCTTCTTGAATCCTCTTCATCAATTAGATCTGAAATCCTCTAGAACACTTCTTTCTTCTTCTTCTTCTTCTTCTTTAGGATCAGCAACAATTGTTCATAGTAAATAACATACCATACATCAAAATTTCTTATGCTTCATATCTCCCCCATATAGACATTCCTCCTTCTTCTTTACATGAATCTTTCTAAATCTCCTTAATAAAGTAGAGATTTCCATTTACTCTCCCCATACATACTTAGGAGATGTTTTTCATGCATATTCTCCCCCATTGACATCCATGAAAAAGGCCTCATTATGTCAATTTATTGCTTCAAGTCTTCAACCAGCTCAAGTGTCCAAAGAAACTATTCAAGACCAAAAACCAAGAGTCCTCAATGGCTTAGCTCATCACAGATACTCCCCCATACCATAATCATTAGCATTCAATCCAGTTTAACAACAATTATCTATACCACTAGACTAATGCACTTTCTACATCATCTACTTAGAAGTAAGCAAAGGCATAACTCCAAGCATACCTCTCAAGTACTCAAATGTATCTTTAGGTAAAGGCTTCATAAAGATATATGCTATCTGATCTTTAGTAATCACATTCACTAATATGATTTCTTTTTTTGTTTGTTTCTCTTTCAACACATGATACTTAATAGATACATGCTTACTCTTATAATGCAATACAAGACTATGGCACTCAAAATTGTATCCCTGATTTTGAGTACCTTTCTAATAATTGTGCCCCTATAAGCACTTTTGATGCATATGCATTCAACTATCATTTTGAGGCCTATGAGGTTTTTTGTGTTTCTAACCCCTTGCATTCAAGTATATGCATGTCCCATGATGATAGATTGTCATTTTGACTCATTTATGTGAAGTTTCATTTTGAGCATTGTTCAGATCTACATTTTTGTTAACTGTCAAACAATGACAAGAGGCTTAGTTTACACTTGAATATCTTGCACCTGGTAAAGTTTCATGACTCTCCACTTTGGGAGTTTTGTGTATGCATATCAAAGAACTTATGTTTTGGTTTTCAAGTTGTTTTGATATGTTTATACTAGGTTTTGAACCCCTAAAAGTTGGTTTTTTATTGCTGTCATGCTGATGCATAACTGTTTAGAATTTTGGGAAGCCCTGTTTGACCTACTATAACTTTGACCTAGTTGACCAAAATGAGAAAATTCCTTTTGCATTGCATTCTAGAGGCCATACACTTACTATGTTTTAGATTTGAGCCCATGACAAATCCGTTTGACTAGTTTTCAAATGTAATTTTGAATGTAATTTGTGAAATTCTACTAGTGACTAAAAGTGTAGATTAATTGGTAGCCCTTTTTAGGATGTCATAACTCAGAATTCATGATAGATGAGACCAAATGGATTGTACCATTGTGTTCTACTCTAAAAATTCTTTAAGTGTGCTAGTTTTCAAGTCTTGATGAATCCATTTGCACACTTTCCCAAGTCTATTCTATTTGTGAAAATCACTGTTAAGATGATGTCCCCAATCCTACAATTTTTAGTACCTAACTTTGCATGCTTGCCAAATATTTCCTATTATTCTACATGAACCCAAATCACATATTTATACTTTTCTCATGACAATGAACTAATGCTCCAATTTTTGTGCCCCTAAGAGTTAGTTTGATCTATTTTCAAAGCCAAAACCAAACACATTTTATTATTTTTTGATATGTTTGTTTGTAGGCAGTTTCAAGTGAGCATCTTTGATGGTCAATATATTTTGACCTCAAAGTTGTCAAGAAACATTTAATTTGATAGAGTGAGAGAATGTGGAATAGAGATTCAATATGTCAAGTCCCAGGGCCTGGTTATTTGTTTTAGTCAGTTTTTAGAGCAAGTCTCATAGGGTTCTAGGTAGAAAACCACAATTTGTAGGAAAGGTTAAAAGTGGGTTTTAAAGGTTGAATCAGTGTTTTAAATTGGTTTTATTTAGTTATGTAAGCTAATTGGATCAGTCTGACAAGTCAGGTGTTTCAGCTTCAATTTTTTTTTAGTCGAACCCACTTTGGGGCCTAGTTAGATTTATTAGATTGGTAGGACATTGGGGATTGGAAGTGTTAAAAGATTATTATGGTAACTTTAATCCTTAAATTGCATTATCATAACAAAATTAAATGGGTATGTGAATTACATATACTTAATGAGAAAGTAAAAGGAAACTTGAATTTACCAAAAGGGTCCCAAAGTTTTAAGTAATATAGAGTTGTGCATAAATGTTGATCCTTGTGTAAGCCCAAGTGTATGCTTGACAATATAACATCCTTTGAGTATTGAATATTTGAGCTCAAACAAAATAATACCCAAGGCACAAAATGGGAGAAGAGCTTTCTTGATGCCATTGCAATCTTTAATTGATCTAGGCCAGTGAAGAGGGCAGAACCTACAATCAAAGAATTGTAACTAAAGAAGCCTTTTAAAGATGTCATTTGAGGTGAAAATCATCCAAGGATTGGAGTTTAACTTATCAGCAGAAAGGAATACTCGACCATCCGTCACCAGTTATAACTCCCACATGATTTTCTTGCTTGCTCTATGTGGGACAATTATTTCTCTACAAACAAATCTCATTCAGGGGAATTCACCATGCTTTCATCCACAAACAAATATGATTTAGGTACAACCATGAAAGAACCATTTTAAAGCATTTTTATATCAGTCAAAACATATAAATATGCATAAACTTGCTCTTAATTGATGCTCAAAACTCATTCGATTAAACTTTTCATCAGGATTTGACATCTTTTATAGACCATTACAACTTACTGAAACCAACCTCCACCTTTTTAACTACCTTATAAACATAATATAATGATTTGTTTCTTAATCCCTTATTTTATGAATTTGACAACTTACACCATTTTTGCAACTTTAACATGTATTTCTTATTCCATTACATCAAATAGCCTCTTATTACCCCTTTAGAATCAAACATCACCTAAAATCTAAAGCTATCATTGAACCCATCTATTAGCCCTTGTTAGACCAATTTACCCATAATGGTAACCTTGAACATTTTGACACATGTTTTTTATTCAAACTTCATTCAAATGGCTCTAATGGCCATGGTTACTTTGGATTGCTTTTGTAAAATGACAAGGATTGATCACTCTCCCCATAAAAATGTTGAAAGCACCATCATTGCATGTAATCCTTGTTAGCATAAATGATGATGATACTACATTGGGGGAGAATCCTAAGCATTGGAAAGTATTGACATATTGCATTGATGACTGTGCTTGTCATTGATGTCAACATAGCAGTAAGTCTGCGAAGACTAGTAGAGTAGCAGACATAGATCTTAGTTGTACAAAAAATGTTTTGATTGTCTAGTGATGTGCATTGATGGATATGTTTAGGATAGTGTCCTAATGTGAAGGTTCAGTGCACACCACATAAGTCAAAGATGTATGGAAGTTGTACCTAATTTATAGAGAGCAATATAGAGATAGAGTACCTAAGAAGAAATTTATAATGTTTGCATTATATCTTTTGGAAGTTATATAATCTGGAGATGCATGATCATCCAATGATATACGATAATCTATTGATGACATCAATGAATGCATAAGCCCTAGTGTCACACACATGAGAAGTTGTATACACTATGAGCCGACATTGCTATTATAATTGTAAATTAATTAATTATCTTATTATAATTAATTGGGAAATCCTCAAGGCCAACTCAAGGAATTATTTTGAAGATATGGTATAAAGGAAAGATGTTTTCCTTGTTTGTAGATGAGTATACGAGTGTTGATCATTGTATCAATTAGGAAGTGCGAAAAGGAACATAATATTTATTTAATTCGAGTAAGTGATCCAAGGGATTATTGGATGCAATTTTTGTGATCTAGTTACAAGATCAGGAGTAGAGGCCGATTGACAGGATAGAGAAGGAAGTACTATTCATTTCTATTATTTTGCAAGGAATAATACAAAGATCATCTGGACAATGAGTTCATTGATCTTGATCTTGAAGTTGTTTGGATAGTGGGTCCAACTATCTTCCACAACTCCTAACAGGGTTGTTACAACTCATAATAGGGTTGGAATCTCCTAATAGGGATTCACAGTCTCCTAACAATGACTAAGATTTATTGAATGTTATTATTGGGTCCTAATAGGGTCCATCCTCTAACAAGGAATATTTATATTAGTACATCATCTTGTGGGTACCATCCACATTGGGGTTTTCCTTCTAATGAAGGGGTTCCCCAGTTAACATATCTAATGTTATTGTGCATGAGTATCTTACCGTAGTTTATGATCACATTGCTCATATGGTTACAATTTAATAAGGTTGATATTTTTGATATTAGTTGGATAGCTGATTCACCCCCCTCTTAGTTATATTGGTGGTTTATATATTCTAACAATTAGTATCAGAGCATCAGGTCCTTGAAGGATAAGCTTAACAACTTTTGGAGATCCATGGAAAATATTTTAAAAAAGGATAGTCCTAGATTTGATGGGACCAACTATGATAGTTGAAAATAAATCTGACTGGATAATATATAGTGGTTGTTCACATCACATGAATGGTGATATGAATAAGGTTTTTAAATTCAGAAACTATGATGGAGGTAATGTTAGAGTTGGTAATAGTGAAACCTGTCATATTATAGGGATTGGATCCATTTCTTTAGATGGAAGAACTAACACTAACGATGTTTATTTTTTTGATGGATCAAAGTATAATTTTTTGAGTGTTGGATAGTTGGTGGACAAAGGGTATCAATTGCAATTCATAGAAAAAACTTGCACTATCAATAATAAAGATGGTAAGATGATTGGAAGTGGAAACTAGGTCTAGAGACCTAATATATTTCAGTTGAATCCCATTGAACTAACATGTTTGGTTGCTAAATTGGATAATAGTTGGTTATGACATAGGAGATTCTATCATATAAACTTTGATAATATTAGAAAAGTTAGTAGCACATTTGCAGTCAAAGATTTTCCTAAGATAATAAAGCCCACTAATGTTGTTTGCTAAGAATATATTTTGACTAAGTAGAAGAAGGTGTTATTTCCCTGTAAGAAGTTCACAACCATAGAGAAGTTGGAGATTGTTCACACAGATCATAGTGGTTCTTCTAGAACAAGAGGATTCTATGGTGAAATGTATTTCATGGTATTTGTTGATGATACCACTAGGCTGATGTGGGTAACATTTCTTAAAGAGAATTATGAAGCTTTTGAGAAGTTTAAGATATGTAAGAATAGAGTTGAGAATGAATCTTTTGTTAAGATAAAATGTTTGAGATCAGATGGAGGAGATTTCACCTCTAGAGAGTTTAATATTTTTTGTGAATTGAATGGAATCAAGAGACAATTATCTTCACCTAAGACACCTAAACAGAATGAGATTGTAGAAAGAAGAAATGGATCAGTAGCAGAGGCAACACAAGTGATGTTGTTTGAGAATGATGTATCCAAGACATTTTGGAGAGAAGCAATCAATACAATAGTGTACCCTATGAAAAAAGTACAGATTATAAAAGGTATGAGCAAGACCCCTTATGAATTATGGTTTGGTCACTTACCATTAGTTAAGTATTTCAGAATATTTGGAAGCAAGTGTTATATTAAGAGAGATGATGATATTGGTAAGTTTGATCCAAGAAGTGATGAAGGTATGTTTCTTGGCTATTCATTGAAAAGTAAGGCATATAGATGTTTTAAGCATAGAACCAAGATAATAGTTGAGTGTGCAAATGTAAATATTGATGAAAAGTTTGGAACTAAGGAGAATATGTTATATTATAGTTCATATGAAGAAGAAGATAATTCTAGAATTGTTAGAAAGAATGTGGAAGTTTTCTTTCAGACTAAGAATGATCTGCATAATGATGTCCAAATTGTTGAGAAAAGAAGAGAATAGAGGTCTAGACCTAGAGATGAGATAAGCATTGAGATGATAACTCCTACCTCTAATAGGAACATGAAAAAGAATCACCATCCAGAGTAGCTAATTGGAAGTAAAGTCAAATGTGTGATGACAAGAAATAAAGCTAATAAAGAGATATGTCTGATTTCTCAAGTTGAACCTAAATGTGCAAATGAAGCTTGTAAAGATGATCATTGGATTCAAGCAATGAAGGAAGAACTAGATTAGATTGAGAAAAATGAAACATGGGAGTTAGTTCCTAGACCTAAAGACAAGAATGTGATAGGAACCAAATGGGTATTTAGAAACAAGATGAATGAACAAGGTGAAGTTGTGAGAAACAATGCTAGAATTGTAAGAAAAAGTTAGTCACAACAAGAAGGCATAGACTATGAGGAAATATATGCCCCCGTAGCTAGAATGAAATCAGTAAGAATGTTCTTGGCTTATGCACCAAATAAGAAGCTCAAAGTATATTATATGGATGTTAAATTAGCTTTCCTAATGGAGAACTTGAAGAATAAGCATATATTGAGTAGCCTAAAGGTTTTCCTTTGACAAAAGGCAAAGCTATGCTATACTATTAGGAATAAGGTGTCTCAACCTTGGATAATTCCTATTATTATTATTTGTTTTGTAAAATTTATTTTTTGCAAATAATATGTAAATGTGAGTGTACATGTGTAGTTGGCATGTTGATCACTTACATGTGTCGGCATCTTGAAGTGTGTGAAGGAGATCATGGCTGAATTGGTTATGATGGATTCCTATGATGCATAAGAGCTATTTAAGGAATGAGCTATGACACGTGTAAGAGCATCTTATGACATGGGGCCTATTTGGGTGCCCAAGAATGAGTGGTTGGTGTGTGTAAGAGAATATGCCAAAAATAGGTTGGTATGATCGATTCCCTTACACTTCTCTTGTGACTGTTATTTTTGGCGGATTCTATGACAAGCTATCATTACCTATTCAAGGGATGGATGCCCTTTTCTTGGTATTGAATGTACATGTGGCATTGTGCATGGTTCTTGGTGGTTGAGCCATGAAAAATTCCCAACTCCTTTGTGGGCATTTTGTTAAGTCTTAAGATGTTCATAAAAGCAGTATTGCATGTTGTAAATGCAAGAGAGAGGAAGAGGAGAGTGTACAGGTATTGAGGTGCCGCTAGAGTCTTCTATTGTTCCTGTTAAACTTGCATTGCATGTGTATTGTAACCTTGCGTTGAAGATAATACATTGTGCAAGTTTTGAAGGGGTGGGGTTGTTTTACCAAAAGGTTTTTTCCCACCAGAAATTTTTTGTGTTATGTGTTTCTTTCTCTATCTATTTTCTGTATGTATGGTTGGTTGCAATATTGTTGTTTATATGATATCAAATTTGCAAGTGTAAATATTTTAATAGGATTTGCACCATACTTCTCTTAAGAGATTAGTGTAGGAAGTTATTTCCACACCTGAGTTTCCTTACAAGTGGTATCAAAGCTTGATCAACTTTTGATCCTAGTTGTTGGGTAGGGTTGTTTTAGCTAATCTCAAGTTGAGTGGGAGTCTTGTGCAGAGCATCCTAAATCTTATTTGTAGATTGAGATGACAAGTTCATCATATGGAAGAATGGAGGTGGAGAAATTTAATGGCACTAATTTCAAGTTGTGGAAACTTAAGATGGAAGACATGTTGGAAGATCGTGACCTATGGGAAGTGACTTCAAATACTACAAGACCATCAATTGTAGCTCAAGCAAATTGGGATATCAAAGATCGTAAAGCTAAGGGTCTCATAAGACTCTATTTAATTGATGCAGTCTTAAATGTTCTAGATGAGAAAACCACATATAGTTTGTGAGAAAGACTTGGGGCTGTGTATCAGGCCAAATCTTTGGTGAACAAGTTGTTCCTAAGGAAGAAGTTGTATTCTTTGCAAATGGAGGAAGGTGGATCCTTAACTGATCATTTAAATGCATTTAATCTGTTGGCTACACAGTTGACATCAGCTGGTGTCAAGTTAGAGGAGGAGGATCGTTGCTACACACTTTTTTGTTCTTTACCAGATTCATGGGACCATCTTGTGATGGCTCTCAGAAGCACTTTAGTCACTTTCAAAATGGATGATGTGGTGTCTTCACTGCTATCAGAGGAGATGCGAAGAAAGGCTTTCATTTTGGAAAAAGATGTCCTTGCTGTTCGTGGAAGATCCACTGAAAGAGGTAAGAAAAATGACAATAAGTCTGACAATAAGGGTAGTTCCAAATCCCGTGGGAAGTCAAAGACTTCAAATAAGTCCAAGGCAAAATGTTGGAACTGTGATAAACTTGGGCACTTCTGTAAAGATTACAAAGAGCTGAAGAAGAAGAAGAAAGGTTTAGATTCAGCTTCAAAAAGATCTCAAGAAGATGGTGATGCATTCATCATAGCTTTGGCAGCCCATGCATATGATGATGTGTGGTTGGTTGACTCAGGTGCATCTTTTCACATGACGTCTCATCGAAACTAGTTCTTAAAATATGAAGAGTTCGATGGTGGAAAGGTGTACTTGGGTGATGATTCTCACTTAAAGATAGTTGGAAACAAAAGGGTCACTATCAAATTTCTTTATGGATGAGTTAAGGGAATCAATGGAGTTATGCACATTCCAGGTTTGGCATGAAAGCTATTATTTGTAAGTATGCTGAATGATGTAGGTGTGTAAGTTTTTTTTTTGAAAGAAGGATGGAAGATGATGAGAGGATTGATAATGCTTGCAAGGGGTACTAGGAGAGGTACCTTATTTCAGCTAGATGCATGTAGTCCTCTATGTAATAGTTCTTCATCCTCACCATCTAAATGAGTAGTGAAGAATACTGTGGTTATTGGTTCTTATGGCAATGCAAACACTTTGGAAGGTAAGCTTCCTACAGAAAAGACAATGTTGTGGCATTTGAGATTTGCTCACATTGGTGAAATGGGTCTCAAAACCCTAAAAAATAAAAATCTCGTTGAAGGGTTAAATGATTGCAATCTCGAGTTCAACCTCTGTGAACACTATGTCTATGGTAAACAAAATCGTGTTCAGTTTTACTCTAGTTCTCACAAATCTTCTGATGTTTTGGATCTTATTCATTCTGATGTATTTGGTCCTGTAAAAGTTTCTTCAATCTCCAAGTCTATATTTTTTGTATCTTTCATAGATGATTACTGTAGAAGGACATGGATTTATTTCCTTAAAAGTAAGACACAAGTCTTTAGTCAAATCAAGGAATTTAAAGCCCTTGTAGAGAATCAAACTAGTAAGAAGATTAAGTGTGTGAGAATTGACAATGGTGTTGAGTTTTTCTCAATAGAGTTTGAACAATTCTGTAAAGAAAAAGGTATCGAGAGACATAAGACAACACCTTATACCCCACAAAAAAATGGAGTTGCAGAGAGAATGAACAGGACACTGATGGAGAAGGCTAGGAGTATGCTTAGTGGAGCTAGTTTAGAACAAAGGTTTTGGGCTGAAGCTATGGCCACTGCTTGCTATCTGGTTAATAGATCTCCTACATCAACCCTTGTTGGTAAGACACCCATGGAGGTGTGGTCTAGTAAGAAGCCTTCAATCAGACATCTTCATGTTTTTGGTTGTGAAGCTTATGCACATGTTCCAAAGGAGAAAAGATCTAAGTTGGAAAATAAAGTTGTTAAATGTATTTTCATCAGGTACAGTGCTGGTGTGAAAGGATACAAGCTTTGGGATCCTGTGACTAGTAAGGTGTTGTATAGTAGAAATGTTATTTTTAGAGAGCTAACATCTTCTCCTATTGTGCTACAACCAGATGAAAAAGAAAAGGAAAAAGATGTTGTTCAGTTGCCTCCTACCCCTAAGAAGACTGAACAGAGAGACCATGTTGGGTCTAATGATGAGGAGAGCTCTAGTAGCTCTGATAGTTCAGAAGAAGAGGAAGAACAACCTCAACCTTAGCCCTTGAAGAGATCCACGAGAGAAAGAAAGCAACCAGAAAGGTTTGGTTATTCTATGTTAGATTCCAGTTGTGCTTTTGCTTTGATTACTAACATTGATGAGCCTAGATCTATGAAAGAGGCTTTGGGCATGGAAGATGCAGGTTCCTAGATTGAGGCTATGGATGATGAGATGGATTCATTAGAGAAAAAATAAACTTGGGACCGTGTACCTTTGCCTAAAGGGAGAAAATATGTTGGCTATAAATGGGTGTTCAAGAAGAAATTTTGTGCAGATGGCAGTGTTGAAAGGTACAAAGCTAGATTGGTTGCAAAGGGGAATTCATAGGTGCAGAGAATACATTATGGTGAAATATTATCTCCTATTGCAAAGTTGACATCCATTATATTTCTGTTATCTCTTTCTGCATAATATGATTTAGAGATAGAATAGATGGATGTGAAGACAAGTTTCCTTCATGGTGATTTGGAGGAAGATATTTATACGTCACAGCTTGAGCACTACATTGTTAAAGGTAAAGAATCCTTAGTTTGTAGATTAAAGAAATGTCTATATGGTTTGAAGCAATCTCCCAGGATGTGGTACCTTAATTTTGATGCCTTTGTGTTGTCAATTGGATTTGTAAGATCGAAATAAGATCATTGTGTTTATTTCAGAGTTGAAAATGATCGCCTTCTTATTGTTGCATTATATGTTGATGATATGTTGTTGTTTGGGAATGGTAAGGGTATGATTTCTAATTTTAAATCTTTGTTGTCAGCACAGTTTGAGATGAAAGATCTTGGGGCAGCTAGGTGCATCTTGGGTATGGAAATAAGTAGAGACAAGTCTAACATAAAACTTTGGTTGAGTCAGAGTAAGTATGTGAAGTCTGTGTTGGATAGGTTCAACATGGCAGATTGTAGACCACTATGTGTTCCTATCCCTATGGGAACAAAGTTATTTGTAGATAATTGTCCAAAATCTCCTAGTGAGATGGAGGACATGAGTAGAGTACCTTATGCTAGTGCAGTTGGCAGTCTTATGTATGCTATGGTCTGTACTAGACTAGACATTGCCCAAGCAATGGGAGTCTTGAGTCGATTTATGGCTAATCCTGGACAAGTACATTGGGATGCAGTTAAGCGAGTATTCAGATATTTGAGGGGTACATCAGATTACTCCATATGTTATCATGGTAACTCTTCTGGATCTCCACATTCAATTTGTTTTCATGGGTTTGTGGATTCAGATTGGGTAGGTGATATTGACCATAGGAGATCCACCAGTGCTTATGTGTTCACTATGTTTGGTGGTGCCATTAGTTGGATGAGAAAGCGAAAAGCTGTGGTTGCTTTGTCCACTATAGAAGCTGAGTACATAGTTGCTACTCATGCTTGTAAGGAAGCCATTTGGCTTAAGAAATTGTGTTATAATGTTGGTGTTGATGCAAAATAGATTACTATTTGGTGTGACAGTCAGAGTGCTATTTTCCTTGCAAAGAATCCAACTTTCCATGCCAGAACGAAGCACATTGATGTGCAGTTTCACTTTGTGAGAGATATGGTGGAAGATGGAAAGGTAAATTTTGAGAAGGTAGATACTGTAAAGAATGTTGTAGATGCATTAACAAAACTAGTGGGCACTGAGAAGTTTAGATGGTGTTCGGAGTCTATGGGCCTTTTGGCCTATAACGGTTAGTTCTTGTTATGTTCCTATTGCTCTTACAAGGTTTTCAACAAGTGGGAGAATGTTAGGAATAAGGTGTCTCAACCTTAGATAATTCCTATTCTTATTATTTGTTTTGTAAAATGTATTTTTTGCAAATAATATGTAAATGTGAGTGTACATGTCTAGTTGCCATGTTGATCACTTACATGTGTCGGCATCTTGAAGTGTGTGAAGGAGATCATGGCTGAAATGGTTATGACAGATTCCTATGATGCGTAAGAGCTATTTAAGGAATGAACTATGACACGTGTAAGAGCATCTTATGACATGGGGCCTATTTGGGTGCCCAATAATGAGTGGTTGGTGTGTGTAAGAGAATATGCCAAAAATAGGTTGGTATGATAGATTCCCTTACACTTCTCTTGTGATCGCTATTTTTGGCGGATTCTATGACAAGCTGTCATTGCCTATTCAAGGGATGGATGACCTTTTCTTGGTATTGCATGTACATGTGGCATTGTGCATGGTTCTTGGTGGTTGAGCCATGAAAAATGCCCAACTCCTTTGTGGGTATTTCATTGAGTCTTAAGATGTTCATAAAAGCAGTATTGCATGTTGTAAATGCAAGAGAGAGGAAGAGGAGAGTGTGCAGGTACTGAGGTGCTGCTGGAGTCTTCTATTGTTTTTTTTAAACTTGCATTGCAAGTGTATTGTAACCTTGTGTTGAAGATAATACATTGTGCAAGTTTTGAAGGGGTGGGGTTGTTTTACCGAAAGGTTTTTTCCCGCCGGAAATTTTTTGTGATATGTCTTTCTTTTTCTATCTATTTTTTGTATGCATGGTTGGCTGCAATATTTTTGTTTATATGATATCAAATTTGCAAGTTTAAAGATTTTAATAGGATATGCACCATACTTCTCTTAAGAGATTAGTGTAGGAAGCTGTTTTCGCACCTAAGTTTCCTTACATATACAAACTAAAGAAATCTCAATATGGACTGAAGCAAGCACCTAGAACTTGGTATGCAAGATTGGACAACTATTTGGCAAAAATTTGATTTGCTAAAGTTATGAAAAATGATAACTTGTATTTGAAAGAAATTGAGGATAGTTTGTTGATAATAGTAATATTTGTTGATGATATCATATTTGGAGGTAGTGATGAAGCAAGTGATAAGTTTGCTAAATAGATGAAGAATGAGTTTGAGATGATCATGAGAAGAGAAATGAAAATTTTCCTAGGATTGTAGATTGTACAGAATAGTGATGGTATTTTCATTTCACAAGCTAAGTACTTGAAAGACTTGTTGAAGAGTTTTGGATTGAAAAGTTGTAAATCTATTTGTACACCTATGATAATTGGTCACACATTATCTAGCAAAGATGAGACACCTATAGTTGAGAAGAAGAAATAAAAATCCATGATTGGAGGTTTGCAATATCTAACTCACACTCGATCATATATAACAAATGCAGTTGAGATTGTAGCTAGATTTCAAATAGATCCTAAAGAGTATCATTATGCAACAATGAAGAGGATATTCATATATTTGAAAAGAACAGCTGACTATGGAATTTGGTAGTATGATTCAAGTGATTTCACTCTATGTGTATATACTGGTGTGGATTGGGAAGGTAATATGTATGATATAAAGAGCACGAGTGGTAGAGCAATTTTCCTTGGAGGAAGATTGGTTTCTTGGCTAAGAAAGAAACAAGATTGTATTTCACAAGGTATGATTGAGGTAGAGTATGTTGCAACTGTAAACAATAGAATAAAAGTGATGTGGATGAAACAAATGTTAAAAGATATTATGATTGAGTTTGTAGAACATGTGATCAAATACTGTGATAATACAAGTACAATGAATATGTCTAAAAATCCTATATTGCATTCTAAGATTAAGTATATATCTATTAAGTATCATTTCTTGAGAGAGAAGGTAGTAGAAAAAGAGATTAGATTGGAGTATATTAGTACTAAAGATTAGATTGTAGATATCTTTATGAAGCCCTTGCCTAAAGATATATTTTAGTTCTTGAGAGGTATGTTTGGGGTTATGCCTTTGCCTACTTCTGAGTAGATGATGTAGAGATTGCATCAATCTAGTGGTACATAGAACTAATGTTAGACTAGACTGAATGCTAATGCTTCCTATATTGGGGAATATCCATGATAAGCTGAGTCATTTTGGACTCTTGATATTTGGTCTTGAATAGTGTCTTTGGACACTTGAGCTAAATGAAGACTTGGAGCAATTAATTGACATAATGAAGCCTTTTTCATTGATGTCAACGAGGGAGAATATGCATGAAAAGAATCTCCTAAGTATGTATGAGGAGAAGAGTGCATGAGAAGTCTTTACTTTATTAGGGAGATTTAGAAAGATTCATTTAAAGAAGAAGGAGGAATATCTCTATGAGGGAGATATGCATCATAAGGAATTATTATGTATTGTGAGTTGTTTAGTGTCAACAACTGTTATTGATCCTAAGAAGAAAAATAACAAAGCATTGTTCTAGAGGATTCTAGATTTGATTGATGAAGAGGATTTGAAAAGATGAGAATAATAGCAACAATAACAGAGTACTATTTGGTATTCTTAACACTTAGATATTTTCATCTATGTTGAAATTTATGCCAAAGGGAGAGATTGTTAGCATGAATGCTGAAGATACTACATTAGGGGAGTATCCTAAGCATTGAAGAGTATTGACATGTTACATTCATGACTATGTTTGTCATTGATGTCAACATAGTAGTAAGTCTATGAAGACTGGCATAGTAGTAGACATAGATCTTAGTTGTGTAGACAAAGTTTTATTGTCTGGTGATTTGCATTCATGGACATGTTTAGTACAGTGTCATGATGTCAAGGTTCAATGTGCAACATGTAAGTCAAAGACATACAGAAGTTGTACCTAATTTACAAAGACAAAGTACCTAAGAAGCAATTTTTGATTTTGCATTATATATTTTGGCAATGGTATAATTTGGAGATGTGCAGTCAACCAATGACATATGATAGTCTAATGATATAATCAACAAATGTGCAAGCCCTAGTGTTGCACACATGAGAATTTGTATAGATTGTGAATTGGCAGTGCTATTATAATTGTAAATTAATTAATTATCTTATTATAATTAATTGGGAAAGCCTCAAGGCTAGCTCAAGGAATTATTTTGAAGATATGGTATAAAAGAAAGATGTTTTCCTTGTTTGGAGATGAATATGCAAGTAGTGATTGTTGTATCAAGTGAAAAGTGTGAAAAGGAGTAGAGTGTTTATTGAATGTGATTAAGCAATCTGAGGGATTATTAGATGTGAGTTTTTTGATCTAGTTATAAGATTACAAAGAGTAAAGGTCTAGTTGAGAGGACAAAGGAAGTACTATTCATTTCTATTATTCTATGAGGAATAATACAAAGATCATTTGGATAATGAGTTCACTGATCTTTCCCTTGAAACTGTTTGGGCAGTGGGTCCATCTATCTTCCGCAACTCCTAACAAGGTTGTCATAATTCCTAATAGGGGTGGAATCACCTAACAAGAATTCAAAGTCTCTTAACATGGATTGATATGCACTGAATGTTGTTATTGACTCCTAATAGGGTCCATCCTCTAATAAAAAATATTTATATTAGTAGATCATCTTGTGGGTACCATCCCCACCATAGTTTTCCCTCTGATTAAGGGTTTCCCTTGTGAACATATCTAGTGTTATTGTGCATGAGTATCTTGTTGTGGTTTCTGATCATTTTGCTCATATATGGTTAAAGTTTAATAAGGTTGAAATTTGTGATATTAGTTGGATAACTAATCCACCCCCCTCTCAATTATATTGGTGGTCTATATATTCTAATAATCCTATCTTTAATCAATAAATCAAAGAATGTGTGGTGAGTCATGTGTTTCTTCTCAGAACCAATTATATTTTTAAGGAGATTGCATTTAGATGTTGACAATATTGTCAAGCAACATTGAAAACTTTTTGTATTTTGAAACGAATTACACCCAAACCATTTGATACCTCATACAATAGGTGTAACATGACTTCAAAATGTTTGCAACACATAAGAACACCAAATTCTACCTTTACCCCCTTGACCAATTTGACCATGATGGCTTATATATGTAACTTAGGCCAATGGTTTTATAATTTGGGTCATTATCACATATGACTTGTTCCATAATTTTGTATTTTGGATTAAATTTATATTTTGGATTAATTTGTTTCATCTGTCTTGCTTTCAAGAAATGTAGAAGCAGGCCCTAGTTCAATATGCAATCTCAATTCATATGTATAGGGCATCAGGTGGAGCTGAAAAATGAAACATGTTTGCATTTTTTATATAGGTCATTAATGTAAATGTGTTGCATCTTTTTAGCTATGCCTATTGTCCATGCACATGGAATGCTCCTACACACACATTCTCAATTTAGAGTGGTTGAATCTTATTTTGGATGGGAGGGATAGAAACCAAAGACATATGGATTATTAAGTAGTGGCTACAAACAATGATTCTTCACTATTTACATTCTATCACTAAGTTCCTTTTTTTGACTATTGCTACATTCTACATTTTGATGTCATTAAAAGTAATGTTTTGTTTCCTTTGTTAAAACATGTCATGCCTTCATTTTCTAAAATTGATCTTTGCTAATTGCAACCATATTGGTACCATGCTGATCTTAGTCTTCTTAAACTTTATACAATGCTAATTGATCATGATTTTGTTGTATTTGGTTGTAGGGTACAAAGTAGAAGAAATGATGGAATTAATATGGAGAGCTCAAGTTTGACAATATTGATACTTGAGGTTTGTTACTACACTAACAATCCCTTTTTTAAATTTATGATTTGGTTAAAGCATTGGTGGTTTTAATCTCATTGTTAAAAGCATTTTAGTTATAACTTATTTTTATATCATGTTATTATTGTCTCTCATAAGCATTATTGTTGTTATTGTCATTATTGTAGATGGGGATGTTCCAACTTTGAAGTCTCCAACATAGTTGGATCACTTAGTAAAATGACAGGGATCGATCACTCTCCCCATAAACTTTTTGAAAGCACCATCATTTCATGTAAGCCTTTCTTTGATCAATACATCAAAGAAAGTGTGGTGATTCATGTGTTGCTTCTCAAAATGTTTGTTTCACTTACTCTTTCATAGAAATCTTAGTTTTCTTTGGTAAATGAAATTAGCTTGCAATATGTGTAGGATTTTTTTAAAATCATAGGGTGAATAGATGCTTTCTTACTAAGAGAAAAGTTCCATTTTGTATAATTTATCAAGTGTAATTAAAAAATAAAATATTCAACTATTTAGTTATCAACTACTAGGTGTCTAGCCAAGAAACAAAATAACACACTAACACAAACCGTGAAAACCAACCCAAGCTATCTTATGTGGTAAATGCGTTGTATCTTTTTTTAGCCCCTGAACTTCTAGCTCAGTAGACCACTTCATAAATTCCATTAGATCTCTCTCTCTCTCTCTCTCTCTCTCTCTCTCTCTCTCTCTCTCTCTCTCTCTCTTTTCATGGAATGAACCCTTCAAGGAATTTTTGGTGTGTTGGCAACTCCAATAGTTTCTAGGGTCTTTCATTGTGTGAATGATCACACGACTCTTAATAAGGGCTAGGTTGGAAGACACTACTAGAGCATGCTTTGTCATGAAGGCCCAATAAATAAGGGGTTGTGGTGGACTTTGATAAGAATGTATTCAGAGAGAGGCACTAGGAGAGGACCTACTTTGAAAGTTTGTCAAATAATCAACCAACTCTCATTAAAAAAAAGGTCCAAATTTACTAGTGGGTATTGATAAACCTCACCATACAGTGGGTCCACCATACCATATGGTGAAGTTAAGTCACTATATGATGTATTTTCTCCAAGGCATATGGTAAGTGGACCAACTATGATGGTTTTTTTTTTTTTTTTTTTTTTGGTCTTCGATGTATATGGTGAGTGGTACATACAACAATGATGGTGTTTTTTTTCTCCAAGGCATACAATATTTCTTTTGTCTTTGAAGTCTAAAGTGAAAGAGTGTGGTAAAGGAGTGACTAGACACCAGAGTGTGGTGATGGAGTGATCCAAGGCATTTGTGTTTCCAGAGGCATTCATGTCGCTAGAGGTGTTTGTGTTGTCAGAGTCATCCGTATTGTTGGAGCCATCCACGTCACCAAAGTCATCTATGTTGTTGAAGCCATTCACATTGCTGAATCCATCCACATCACCAAAGGAATCCTCATCGCCAAAGGTATTTGCATCACTGAAGGCATCCATGTGATCGAAGGCCTCTATGTGATCAAAAAGTGTTTCTGTTGTGACTAGTAATGTAATAATTTCTTTACCAAATTGCAGTATGTGTAAATGGCTACAAGATTCATGAAAAAGTGGTGATGAATGTTAGGTTGATTGTAAGGAAATGTGGGCCTATGAAAAATCTAGAGTTTTTTATGCAAATTTCATTTACTATAATACAAAAGTTTTCTTGGGGTTTTGGGTGGTGGGTTTTTTCCCTAGAAAGGTTTCCCACATTAAATCTTATTTTATCTGTATCTTATTTTTGATATTTTTACTATCTTATATAATTATGCACCTCTAAAATTTATTTTTTCCTATTTATCTATCATTTGGCATTTAAAAAGTGTTTCCACACCTTTGCTTTCCTAATAAGTGGTATCAGAGCTTGGCCAATTGCGTTATCCTTGTCGGGTAAGGTTTGGTTTTTTGTGTTAGTTTGGCTTGAGTGGGAGTTCACAATTTTTTTGGTCTATAAATTGAGATGGATGGTATGTCAAGGAGAGTGGAAAATGAAAAGTTCAATGACACAGATTTTGAGTTTTGGAAACTTAAAGCTGAGGATATGCTAGTCGATCGAGCCCTATGGACCACTATGTCTAGCATCAAACCTTCAAGCGTGAAGTAGGAAGATTTGGAACTAGCCAATCAAAAGACCATAGGACTGATAAGACTGAGTCTTGTAGATTTATTTTTATTTAATGTTCATGAAGAGAAAACTGGCCATTCCTTGTGGAAGAAATTGGGATACATTTATCAAGGAAAATACTTGGCAAAAAAGATTTTTGTAAGAAAGAAATTGTACTCCTTGAAGATGGATGGAGGAATAGATGTGGTGGATCACCTAAACTCATTTAATATGGTGATTGTGCATTAACATTTTTTGGTGTGTCCATTGATGAAGAAGAGAATTGCATGTTGTTGTTGTGCTCATTGCTTGACTTGTGAGATCACTTGGTAATGGTCGTTGGAAGTACAACTACCAAGTTGGAAATAGATAAAGTAGTTGCTGCAATTTTGTTAGAGGAGATGCAAAAGAAGTCCTTTAAGGTGGCCAAAGAAGCTGTCTTTGTATGAAGAAGGTCTAAGGACAAGAGTAAGAAGAAGGACTTAAAGTCAAAGTCTTAGGAATGATCTGCCACTCCTACCACTCCTACAAGGAAGTCCAATGTTAAGTGTTCAAACTATGAGCATAAAGGTCATATCTAAAAAGATTTTAAGGAGGAGAAAATGAAGAAAAATAAAAATATGCTTTTGATACTGAATCTTCTCAAAGTGACACTGACGCCTTCGTAGCTACCTTGGTAGTGCCTATTTGACGACGTATGGTTGGTGGAGTTAGGAGCATCATTCCACATGACGTCTCACAAAGAGTGTTTCTCATATATGGAATATGTGATGGAAGAAAGGTATTCCTAGTAAGAAATTCCGCTCTAGAGATCATTGGAAGAGGAAGACTCAAAATATAGTTCCCTAATGATAGAGTAAAGTGAATTGATGGAGTAGTTCACATACTTGGTCTGACTTGAAACTTACTTTCTTTTAGAAAGGTAAATCATGTTTGAGTTTAGGTACAATTTGTCCATGGTAGTTGTAAGATGACTAGGGGTTCTATTCTTATAGCTAAGGGTGAATTCATTGGAATACTAGTTATATATGTTAGATGCCAAATCTATATATTGTAATAACATCTTTGTCAAGTTTGATAAAATTAATATGGAAACACATGTTGTAAATGTGATGGAAGTTAAACTTTCTATAGAGATAACAATGCTTTGGCATTATAGGTTTGGACATATGGATGAGAAAGGTTTAAAAACCTTGAAGAATAAATATTTGGTTGAGGGATTGGTTGATTGTAAGCTTGAATTTGATTTTTGCAAACATTGTATCTATGGAAAGCAAAATTGTGTTCAATTTTATTCTAGTTCTAAAAAATCTTTACATTTGTTGGACTATATTCACTCTGATGTATTTGGTCCTATGAATTTTCCTTCTCTATCTAATTCAAGACATTAGTTATCATTTATTGATGATTTCTTGAGAAGAATGTTCCTTTATTTTTTGAAGAATAAATCAGAAGTGTTTACTCATTTTAAAGAGTTTAAAAACCTTGTTAAAAATTAGACTGGGAGAAAGATTTAATGTTTAAGGATGGATAATGGTGGTAATTTTTGCAATGTATATTTTGAATTTTTTTGTATAGATCATGACATTAAGAGGCATAAGAAGATACCTTATACTCTATAAAAAAATGATACAGTGGAAAGGATGAATCAATTATTGATGAAGAGAGCAAGGATCATGTTGGGAAGTGTTGGTCTTGTACAAAAGCTTTGGGCCAAAGTGGTGGCAACAATGTGTTACTTGATGAACTATTCTCCTACAACAACACTTGTTGACATAACACCTATGGAAGCATGGTCTAGTAAAAAGCCCTCCATACGAAATTTACGTGTCTTCAGTTGTGAGGCATAAACTCATGTACTTGAAGTGAGTAGGTCCAAGTTGGATAACAAAGTGATAAAATTTTTTTCATTTGGTATGGCATTGGTGTGAAGGGATACAAATTGAATAACCCTTTAACTGAAAAAATGTTGTACAACATGAGTGGTATCTTTTGTGAGATGAAAGTTGTCTCACTAGAGCAGTTAGAGAAGACAAAAAAAAGAAAGGGAGTTGTTCAAATCCCTTTAACTTCTAGATGGGAGGTATTTTAGAATGAAAATGAAGATGTCAATGAGGACCCAAAATTACCCAAGAATGAGGATGAAGATAGATCTAAGGGTTTGTGTACCAAGTTGGTGTACAAAAAAGTGGACCCCCCTCCCCCCACCAAAAAGAAAAGAAGGCTAAATTCACAATAACCCGATCGGGTTATTTAAAAGTGAAATGTTGACCAGGCTTGGTATCCAAGCCTACCCATTGTACTTTAAAAAAATTGATCAGGTTATTAAATAAAATAATTCAAAAAAACCAATTGGGTTTTTTGAATTATATTATTTAATAACCCAATCGAGTTTTACAAAAATCAATCACATTTTTGAAACTATATATTGTGACTACTATCCATTTTTGAGGGCATTTTTATACCCTCAAATTATAGCAACAATGTGGATTGTGGAGGAGAACACTGAAACTCGATCAAGTTTAGCATAAAAAATGATTTTTTTATTGCATTTCCATCCATGGTACCTCATAAATGAGGTAAGTCTTCATTCTATTAATCATTTATGTATTTTTTAAAATCAATTTTTGTAATGTGTTTTTGTAATTTATAAGTTTTGTAATTATTTTTAAATTTTTTAAATATAGATGCATCAAGGAATCCAAGAAGAGGAGGGAGAGAAGAAAGAACACCTCCTACACAATCAAACCCTTTAGTAATCATGAAACAAACACAAAACACTCCACCTATTGTGAGACAACCATAAAACCTTCCACTTGTAGTGACACAACCACAAAAAACTCCATTCAATGTTCCTATTCATCAACCATTGCCTCCTATAAACCCTCTATGCATACAATTACATCATTTAACTAGTACAAAAGAGGACCTCATAAACCATTTCTCACAAAATAGTGATAATATTACCTAAATGGTTAGTGGGTTACAGTCATCTATAATTTCTCACTACTCAACCCTAGCGAATACACTTGAACAAATGACCCAAAATGCAAATGAGGTGTCTAGGGAGGTTATAAAATGGGGTACATGGAGGGATAGGTGTCTTGCATTTTATGCCAATGGGTTATCATATCATCAAGTGAAAGATAAAGACATAAATAAATGTGCTATATGTTCTCTTTTCACTAATCCTATATATGACAACTCCCTATTACACATAACCAAAAATTTTCCTATTTATTGGTGCACTCATGCTAGGATGAGATCATTTTTTTAGGATAGGTGGTATATGGTATTTGATTTACCACTATGTAATAATTATGAGGTGCCTCTATATTTTTTGAGAAAGCTGTATTGTTAGTTCATTCTAGGTGAGAAGCCAAATTACTTTGACATCTATCAACTCTAGGGTAGAGGGAGAGGCTCTATGCATGATAAACTTGGGGATTGTATGGTGGTACCAAAACATGAGAGGAGACATACAACACAAAAAATCATGTCTCATGTTGTTCTTTCATCAATTGTTAAGGAGTCTATTGATTTATAGTCTCTTCATGTAGCTACATCATTAACAAATGTTATAATTGAGTATGACTCATAGTTAGGTGGTTTTCCTTCACCTATGGCATGCCGATCATCATCAAATGCACCTTTAGGGTCATTACAACATGTGACAGCTCCATCATCATCACCTATGGCACTAGGCTCATCACAACATGTGACAATTTCATCATCATCACCTATGGCACCTTGACTATCATAGCCTATGACAGCTCCATCAGCATCATCTGCACCAGTACTGTCATCTTCTTTTGTGTCACTTGCACCACTAGTGTCACCTACACCACTAGTGTCACCTCTATTTGTGTCACCTACACCACTAGTGTCATCCTTAGTTGTGCCACCTGCATTGTCATCACATGTATCATTACAGTCTTCGGGGCCCAATCACCATTTTTGTTTTAGTTATCAGCACATGTGTGATGGGATAGATATGGAGGCATACGAGGATGGAGTGTCATCTCATCCATATATATACTATGGGAATACTTGTTATTCATACAAAGGTGGGAATTTCACACTCACAAATAATTTGATGGAAATGATCTTTGGTGGAAAATATACACAAGTTTTTTTGTTTGAGTTTTGACATGATATTATTTAGTCACCTAAATATTATAAAAGTAATTTTTTATTATTTTCATAGATCACTCTAGATTGATATGTGAACAATATGCAATGCAGGGTGCAACAAGTAGTATGAGAAGAGTACAAAGTACTTGTTCTGCTAGAGGTGCAAGGCTAGGAACAAGAACACCCAAGGTAAAGTCTTTTAAATATTCTTAAATGTACAATAATATATTGGATTTAAAATATTGTTTCTTAATTGTTATGACACTAAAAATCCACTTATAGATCCTCTTTACTATCCTACAATCATTGAAACCCTCCCATTCATCAATCCATCTAATTCCCATTCACATCTCTCGCTCCTAGCATTACCTAAACCCCATCTAATGAACCTCATGAGTTTTGACATGATATTATTTAATCACCTAAATATTGTAAAAGTTAATTAATTTATTTTTATTTTTATAGAGTACTTTAGTTTGATATGTTCAAACAATATGCAATATAGGACGCAACAAGTAGTATTAGAAAACCACATAGTACTCATTCTACTAGAGGTGTGAGGCTAAGAGCAAGAACACCTGAGGTAAAGTTTTTAAAATATTCTTAAAGTACAATAATAAATTATCTTTGAAATATTGTTTCTTAATTGGTATTCTTAAAAGTAAAATAATTCCTTTCCATCTCTTACCATCATTGAAACCCTACCAAATTCATCAAATCCATCCAATTCCCATCTACATATCTCGCTCCTAGCATACCTGAACTTCATCTAATGAACCTCATGAGTTCATCCTCCATATGCCCATTTGCATCAAAGAACCTCCATATCACATAGGGGGTCTTGTAAGAGTGTGGAGATCATGAATCTCTACTTTTATTTCTTGACAAGGTGCCAAAACTTCATTCACATCTCTCTTTTCCTTCTCCGTCTCTTTGTTTTCAATTTAGGCCTTGAAGTATTTTTGAGCCCCAGTTTTTCCTATCTTTCAACTATCCTTTCAATATCATCCTTCATGTCCTTCTTGGGTCTTATTTCACTCCCATGATCTTCTTGTTGTTATTGTGCCTTCTTTCTATTTACAAAATTATCTCATATTTGTAATAACTCTTTACTATTTTATAGGGCTTGTTGGGGGATGAAATTTCTCAGATTGATGATGCCATACTTTCTGCGATTAACTTTTTCCTTGAGAGCTATGTAGTATCATAGCTTTCACACCTATCAAGTTTACAATTTGAGTTGAACTGATGATGTATCTTATTGATTCCTCTTATGTTATATTTGTTTCTTCTTTAGGGCACTCCACATAGCTCAAGGTCTAGAGGAAAGGGAATGAAATCAACAAGAAGATTGAAACAAAAAAGGTATTAAATACAAGTTAAGTTTATATTTTGAAATTTATAATGAATGAATGTATATACATGTATTCAATATTGATGAATATGTGTTGACATCTTTGTTGTATATATGTAGAAATAATTTAGTTTTGTAGAATTGATGAGGGCACCTAAGATTGCCAATGTTGAGGCAATTGAAGAGGTAAAATTTCATATTTTCCTTCGCATAAATTTTAGGTTATAATAGGCATTTTTTCTATATAGATATTAAACAATTATATTTACAAATGAGTACATGTTTTTTTTTTTTTCTAAATATAAAGTTTTATAGAAATTATCAAGAATTTGTCTTATTAACATGTGTTATTTATCTTTTACCTATTAGAGGACTCTTTGAGACTTTGTAAAAAACCATTCCCATTTCATTTTGTTAGGAGTTTCGAGCATCAAAGACGGGGTCAAACACAACAAAGGCTAGCTTGCTATGTATGTAGAGTCTTAGTTGAACCCTCTTATGATCTCAATTTGGATTCCTTGTGTGTGCGATAGAAATCCCTAATGCCTAATTTACAATTCTAACATTTTATCGCTTACCATATAGGCTATGCCTCATGCCAACATTGATTCATTAGTGGTTGTGCCTCATGCTAGCATGGGAGGTTGCAAATTTTTTTATTTTTTATTTTTACTCTATTTGGAATCTCTAATCCCATTCTATAATGCTAAAATTTTATCGCTTACCATAATAGTTATGCCTCATACCAACATTGATTCATTAGTGGTTGTACCTCCTGCTAGCACGAGAGATCTAGCTCAGGTTGTAGTAAATTTTTCTTTTTTTTACTCTATTTGGAATCCCTAATGCCTACTCTACAATTCTAACATTTTATTGCTTACCACATAGGTTGTGCCTCACACCAACATTGATTCATCAGTGGTTGTACCTCTTGCTAGCACAAGAGATCTAGCTCAAACTATAGTACATTTTTTATTTTTTTACTCTATTTGAAATCCCTTATGCCACTTTATAGTGCTAATATTTTATTACTTACCATATAAGTTGTGTCTCATACCAGCAATAATTTATTGATGGTTGTGCCTCTTGTGAGCATTGATTCATCGATAGTTGTGTCTCCCATCATCACTCTACCTCATCATTTTTTTAGGAGTCCCACCCATCAATAAAGGAGCCCATTACTATTATCATTTAGTCCAATTATGGGACAAAGATATGAGGTAATCAACAACTCAACTATCCACAATTTAGAACCCAACTTCTAGTTATTTTCATATTACTTATAGATAAGATATTTGATAGTGTATTTTAATTTTTCTTTTACAGACACTTGGTGAGCCACAAACTGCATCAAAGAGGCTCAATTTTGATGATCCTTCATAATCATAGATATTGATAGTGATATACATATGTAGTTGTGGTCATCACATGACATTGACATATATTTGACTTTTGTATTGTATATATTCAAGACTTGTATTTTGTACATTCAATATTTCTATTGTACACATTCAACATTTGTTGGGTATTTAACTTTTGTATTGTATATATCTGAGATTTGTAGTGTGCACATTCAACATTCTTGGTGTAATTAAATATTCACTAATTACACTTACTTAAGCTTACTTAGGATAATGCATTGCATAGCAGTTTGTGATTGAGACACTTAGGTGTTTGCACCTCAATTAAACACACGGTGTTGGAGAATTCCACTCTAGGTGGTCATAGTTGTTGTCACATTCCACCTTTAGTGCACATATCACATTATCATCCTCATATCACACATATTTCATTGAATAATAGAGGATGATCCACCTTTCATGGATTTGTGATTCCACCTTATGTGGGTGATAGCTTATCTTCTCCTTATAATTGTCTCTTATTGCCTCTCCTATATAAGGAGGCCTATTATGTACTTTTAAAATCAATCCATTGGCTGTCAATCAAGTCCATTATCAATAATATAATTCTTGCATCTTCATGCAATTGTCTTACCATTCTCTTGTGGAAGTTATCTTGGTCTTTCATTTGATCCTGGGGGTGTTGTAGAGTCACCTTAAACTCTAACATGGTATCAGAGCTCTCATGGTGTGAAGAATTCTTCTCAAGAAGTGCAATCTTGGCTTGACTTATTGTTGGTGTAGGATTGGCAATTTAGACATCACAATTTGGAGGATATTTTGGGAGTCATATTTTGTGACCTTCTATTGCAGGAAAAAATTGAGCTTGTTGGTGTAAATCAGAGGTTGACATCATATAGAGGAGGTCTAAAAACCCATAAATCAAATTTTGATTCATCCAAATTAGACATTTGAGGCCAAATCTAGAGCCATTTGATTTTTGAAGGTGTAGCAATAGCGATTCAAAAATAATAATTTCAGTGGTGATTTTCAAACAATGATATCTCCCTCATATGGAATCCTTCTTCTAGGATTTTTTTTTTGTTTTGGGGTAGAATTTCATAATCTACATAGTGGTGCAAGTGATTTTGGATCTCAGCCTCTGATTTTTTTTGAAAATCACAAATCCCATTTTCTGCAACTTTCAAGGCTCTATTTGGGCACATTCAGTAACATTTTCAAGTGATTTTTTTTTGAAAGTGCATGATTTTTCCTCTACTTTCCATATTTGTAATTAGATTTTAGTGTTTTGGAGTGGTCATTTTGATTTCAGAAATAGGTCTTTTTCTACTATGTTTGCACTGGGTGAATACTTGGATTTAAATTTTCCTAATTGAATCAATAATTTGAAGGAGTTATTGATTGATTTTAGTCATTCTTTGATTTATTGTGGATTTTTCAAAAGTTCCACTACTCAGTCCATATAACTATCATGAATGGAAACAAACAATTTCTATTCAGTTGATGAGTATTGGATTGCTTAGAATGATTCTTGAACATGATCTAGAACTAGCTACATGTGTTGCAGAAAGATGAAATGGTTTGATAGAAAGGATAACGCACTTGGCTCTCTTAGATCTACCATCTCCAATGATTTTCTATACCATATTGCATCCTACACACATCCTCATGATGCATGAACTACATTGGAAGAAATCTTTGGTAAACCTAATAGAATAAGAAAATTCATATTGGAGAATGAGCTTACAGGTCTAGGTCCCTATGATTTTGAAAATATTCAAGACTTTTTTCTCTAAGTTCAATTCTATTGGATTGGAACTTTCTAATTGTGCTATTACTAAATATGACGAGCAATTGATATTATCTATTCTTTCCAAGCTAGGTCTTGAATATTCAATCTTTGTTTACAAGTTCTATGCTACTATGGATGTTCTTGGTAGTGCATACAAAATGTCTTCTCTTGATGAATTGGTAGCCCAACTAACAAGGGAACAAGAAAAGTTAGCACACATGGGTCAATTGAAGCCTTCAAAGTATCAAGCATTGGTTACAAATGGCTCCTCTCCAAAGGCTCCTAAAGGAAAGGGAAACAAACAACACAAGGATCCTAAGCAACATGTAAAAGGTGATGACTCTCCTTCACAAGATAATATTGAATCTATGTCCTCTTCAAGAGAGGAATCATCTAGAAGAAAGAGAGATAAATGTGCTTATTGCAAAAAGCTAGGGCATGATAAGCATAAATGTTTCCATAAGAAGATGGATGAGCTTACTTCCATTCTTCATAATCTAACAATATCTAGTTGCCCTCATCAGTGTCTTCTCCTTCTTCTCAATATCAGGCAGCTGCTACATCTACATCATCATCTAGAGGCAAGGTAAATGGATTCTTGATTCAGGTGCATCCACACATCTTGAGAAAGGTAAGTGGATTCTTGATTTAGGTGTATCACATCATATGGCATCTTCTATGGATATGTTTTCTTCTATTGAGCCTTTTTATTCTCCACCTATATTGATGGGTAATAATACATACATGAAGGTTTGTGGGAAAGGTTCTATTCCTATGGAATAGGGTACATTTAATGATGTTCTCTATGTACCATACTTGACCACTAATATCCTTTCCATTTATAGAATTACTTATGGGGCACAAGGTAAAATTGTTGAGTTCATGCCTAATTATGTCTGTATCAGGGACATGGAGACTAGAGATTTCATAGCTACGGGAGTTGTTGATCATACATCACGCTTGTATTCTTTTGCATATTTTGTTGATAATGATGATGATATTTGTAATGTACATAACCCTTTATCAAGGGTGAATAATTCATGTGAGGAGAACATTGGACACTTTAATAATTTTGTTCTTGAGAAAAGTGTTGAACTTCCTAGTCGTCCACCTCCTACTTCTTTAGACATGAGTTCTACTATTCATTAGGATGATCTTTATGCTTTAGATCTTATAGTGTGGGATGCATTCTTGGTGTTGGATTTCTTTTAGAATAACTAAGAGGGAGGGCGGTGAATTAGTTATTCAAGATCTAGATGTACAAATACAAATTTTCACAATTCAGTGAACCCATAAAACATTCTTAACCATGCATGCATTGATTGTGTGTTATCAGTCAAATAAACTTGCACAAATGTAAATCATAAAATAGAACATATCCATCAACACATTTGACACAATGATTTAATGTGGAAACCTAATTTGGGAAAACCACCAGTAACATGCTACTCCTTTTTGAGTCTTCTGAAGTGATGCCCTATTAAAGGACAACCCTATTAAAGGTTACAATACACATTGTTAAATGTGACTCGATTAAGGGATTTTAATCACCTTGTTAAAACTGAGCCTTTCTAGAGGACTTTAGGACAGTCACTTGGAGTGCTACCCTATTAAAGGATTTACCAATTATTGTTAAGTCAACCTTACTCCAAAGGATTTACCCTAGGTTGATATAATTGTTAGAAAGTAATAGTAGAGCTTTGATCTAATACAACTTACAATCTTACTTGTAGATTATAGATCACTATTCAGTCCTCAATTTTGCTTGGCTTTCAATCTTTTTAGCTTTGATAGCTTTTTCACCTTTCAAGCATTCATCCTCTTTAAGCCTTCTTTCTTAGTACGACATTGCAGACTTCTTCTCTTGGGTCACTTGATGAAGCAAAACCGCTTTCCTTCTCCTTATCATATTTCCACATCAAAACTCTCTAACTCTTTGCTTCATGACCAGCCATTTCTACATATAGGAAATTAAAAAAATTTTCCCACTCATTATCCATCACCAAAATTAGGGTTTTTGATGGATTAGGTAGGATACAATGTATCTACCCCATATCTTGTATT
This sequence comes from Cupressus sempervirens, assembly GCA_028749045.1. Classification (NCBI taxonomy): domain Eukaryota; kingdom Viridiplantae; phylum Streptophyta; class Pinopsida; order Cupressales; family Cupressaceae; genus Cupressus; species Cupressus sempervirens. The sequence continues at coordinate 501,796,793 of CM053791.1, forward strand.
TTCTAGAACCTTCTCTTGAAATCCATTTGAATTCGCCTCCAAAATGGTTTACATAAGATTCTATGCCACCAACTCATCAATCTTATCTTCCTCCTAATTCACAAGTTCCAAGAAAACAAAATTGTTAGCTTTTATTTGGTGAATCTTTGATCTTTGTCATAATGCAATAGCTCAGCATTATCAATCTTTTGATGCTTGGCACATACTATGTTACTTGGCATCTACTATAAAATCACTTGGCATCAACTAGATTTTATTGGTGCTTAGCATTAATTAAAAATTACTCAGCATCTACTAAATTTCTTAGCATCCACTAGAATTTTCTTTGACTTGGCTCCAACTAGCCTTTTTCTCGGCTTGCACTAACTTTGTTCGGCACCTACTATCATCTTGGTCAAGCTTGGAAAATGAACTTTGTTTAACTTTATTCTTTTGAACTTTCTAAGTGTAGCCAATCACTTTGTAACCTCAAGTAGATCATCAATACATTATGTCATCACTTTCCTAACTGATTCTTACACTTCAATACATAATCATAACTCAACCTTTCCTCTAGGTACTTTTGTTACATCTTGTTGATCAAATCCTCCTTATGAATAAACTAAGTGATAGTGCTTGAAACATATAAGCAATTGTCTTACCAACATGTAGCAGGTTTGACATTAGTGACAAAACAATGATTGAATCATACAGTCTTCTTCAACAATCTTTCTACTAAAATGATCTTTTCAATCAAACATCGACACTTGGATGCTCTTTTAGATGAGTCTCATAATGCAGATTTGGTTAATACATATGAGGAGATTTCTCTTCAAGATACTTCTTCACCTTCTTTGGAGATTGGATTTCCCAACTCTTCATGTTCTCTTAGTTTTTCACATCTCATAGGTCAACTTGATGGTGTGACAAAATCTTTGAGCTTGGAGACACCTATTAAGTCTTTAGAGATGCATACATGGAGACCTTCTTCCTCCTTCCTCACTTTTTACATGGAGTGGCTTCTTCATCTTTTGATGTATTTATCTCTTCCTAAGGAGAGACATGCTTCTTGTAGGTGTTAGATATATCTTGTTTGTAGGTACTCTTTATCTACATTGGAGCTTCTTCATTATGGGGGGGGGGGGGGGGGGATATCACGCCTCCTTGTTTTCTTTTAATGGGGGGATCATTCTTTGTATATACATGATGTATGCAATTTTTGGGGGGTCTTGAGTACTCCATCCATCTATGCATCTTGTTTTCATCTCTATTTTTGGAGGATGGCTTTTCCCATGAGTTTTTCTCTCTTCCTCCACTTTATGAGAGATTACATTTCATGTATTGTATTGCATATTGTACATGGGTACCTAAAATAGCCTAGTAGCCAGGACCCATCTTGCATTGTGAGTTTAAGTGCATTACCCTAAGTTGCACTTAAGGGGGGGTGTTAGTGTAATTAAATATTCACTAATTACACTTACTTAAGATTACTTAGGATATTGCATTGCATAGTAGTTTTTGATTGAGATACTTAGGAGTTTGCACCTCAATTAAACACATGGTGTAGGAGAAGTCCACTCTAGGTGGTCATAGTTGTTATCTCATTCCACCTTATCACATTATCATCCTCATCATCACACATACTTCATTACATAATAGAGGATGATCTACCTTTCATGGACATGTGATTCCACCTTGTGTGGGTGATAGCTTATCTTCTCCTTATCATTGTCTCTTATCACCTCTCCTATATAAGGAGGCCTATTATGTACATTTCAAATCAATCCATTGGATGTCAATCAAGTCCATTATCAATAATAGAATTCTTGCATCTTCATGCAATTGTCTTGCCATTCTCTTGTGGAAGTTATCTTGGTCTTTCATTTGATCATGGGGGAGTTGTAGAGTCACTTAAAACTCTAACAAACATTTCTATTGTACATATTTGACATTTGTTTGGTATTCAACTTTTGTATTGTATTGATGAGACATAACATCTTTTTATAACTATATTATTGATATGACATAGTATATAATTCATTTTGATATATATTAAACTTGGATTTCCATCCAACTTGTTCAACATGTGCATACAAACTTGTATTTCAGCTTACTTTCTTGCAATAAATAAACCACATGAACATTCAATATTTTATACAAAAATGGTGTAAAATGTTTATCAAATTCATTATAACATGTAATCATATGCCACTTATTTTGATGCAATAAGACATGAAGAGTAAAAATATGTCATGATTTTTGTATTTGTGTCAAAGATTGCAGCCCAATAATGCTTAGAGATCCTTAGAGAATCTTCCATTCAATGTGGCCAATAACATTAGAGCCCCTAAATGTTGTGGCTGAAATGAGTTTGGTCCTAGTCTAAAACCGACCAATTGGAGATAACAAAGTAGACAGTTTGATCCTAGGACTAATGGTTTGAAATATTCACACCCTTGCTCATTTTAATTAAGCAACATTGCAACTTTTGGCAATAGGCGAGATACGAAGGCCAAATCCAAACAAAGTCAAATCTCTAAAAACTAAGATATGTTGTTGTAGGCCTATATAATGTTGTTGGATACAATTGGCTAATTTTGTGTTGTCTTTGATGTTACACAAATGTCATATCATTATCAGTCAGTATTTGTCAAGCTCACTCGGGCAGTAAAGATAGTTCTCACTGTCTACCGAGCATTCTTGTGTTTTCCTAGTTCAAAAGGAAGTGTCTATCGAGTTCACTTGGGCATTGAAGGAAAAACTATGTAAATTGAGTGTTAATCAAGCTCACTCGGGTAAAAAAGGAAAGTTGGATGGAACCAGTGCTAATCGAGCTCACTCGATTGCCAAAGGATTTTTGCAAGTTTTCAATGTTAACCGAGCCTTTGTTGGTTAACAAAGGAAATCATTCTTGAGTTAGTTTCTACCAAGCTGGGTTGACTAACGAAGGAATTTCTTATTTTGGCATATTGAACTTAATTGATTTATCTATTAATTCTAGTTGTCTAAGGTGATGAATATTGATTATTCTAAGTTGTATTTGAGCCGACTTGACAAAATGGAAGATATAAGGATAAGGTCAAGTTGTGATTTCAAGATGTTAGAAAGTGATAGAGATGATGATGTGATTGAAGATTTAATGATGAGAAGAGGAAAATAATTTGAAGGACAATCAGAATATCCTTGTGGAGCATCACAAATATATTCGATTAGGAAGGATCAAGTACAAGCTAGAATATAGATCTATAATTAGCAATTTAGTTGCACTCAAATCAGGTCATCTCATTGTTACTTTCCAACCATTGTAGCAATGATTTAAATCTCCTAACAAAGTTGTTTTAATGACTATTTGCAAATCCTCTAACAAGGTGGCAATTCTATTGAATTGTTTTGAAGACCTCTAACAAGGCCACTCCTAACAGGATAATTAAATATATTAACAAGGTCATACCTAATAGCATGTTTTGTAACCTTTAGCAGTGTTGGATCCTTATAGGGCTCACTTCAGGAGAGTGAAAAATAGTAACTAGTTGTAATTGGTGGTTTTTCCCAAATTGGGTTTCCAAGATAAATCTTAGTGTCAAATGTGTTCATGCTATTTTTTTTTTGTTTTTGTTTCCAACTAAGTTAAAGTAATGGTAATCATATATAACATCTAAAGGTTTATTTGTTAGTCATTTACTGAGCTAGTCTAGTTATTACCGAGTTACAACATTTTGTGTGTTTGTCGAGCTTCAATAGTATTAAGTTATCTATTTTTTGACATCTAGATGATCTAGGATTTATTTTTCAGTAACTAATTCACCTCTCCCCTCTTAGTTACTCCTCTTATATTTCCAACAAATGCAATCCTATAGCACCTAACAATTTCTCAATATCTCAAACAAGCTCAGAGAAATGCCCAATCAAATATCACAACCTAATGGTGCTTAGAGACCCTTAGGGATGCTTCCATTCAGTGTACTCAATACCATCAGATGACTATTTTGGCTGAAACAAGGTTGGTCCTAGCCTAAATTTGACCATCTAGAGCTAACAGAGTAGATGATTTGATCTTAGGATCAACAATTTGAGATATACACAACTTTGCTCTTTTTTTAAAAGTGAGCAACATTGTAACTTTTGTCAATAGGTGAGATACAAATGCTAAATCCAAACAAAGTTGAATATCTAAAACCTAAGATAGGTTATTTTAGTCCTAGATAATGTGATCTTGTAGCACCTAACAATTTTTCAATACCTCACACAAGGTTAGAGAAATGCCTGATCAAAGATCACAACGTGATGGTGCTTAGAGACCCTTATGGATGTTTCCATTTAGTGTGGTTGATATTGTCTGAGAAAAGTTGTGGCTAAAATGAGGTTGGTCCTAGCCTAAACCTAACCAATCAGAGCTATCATAGTAGTCATGGATTGCTAGGAAAAACCAAAATTGTACATTAGGTCCTAAGTTGGTCAAAAGTTGCTCAATGAGCCAAAAGTTGGTCAATAGGTTAAGATTTGTTAGGGATGGGAAAATAAGGTATTAGTTTACTTAATAGGACCTAGAAATATTAAATAGGGTCTTAGAATAGTCAAATATGGATCCATTTGACAAAAAGATGTCAAGAACAAAAATTGCTCAAAAGTTGCAAAGTTGCTCAAAAAGTTGCTTGTGCAACTTTTACAATTTTTGTAAAAAGTTGCAAATGGAAGTTTGGGAAGTTATAACTACCCATTATTTGGTTTATGAGCATAGAGAACATATTTTGGAAGGTTAGAAGGTTTCTATTCAGATTCCACACCTATTCTAGAGAGATTGACAGGTGTTGGGTTGGTTGGTTTGAAGGCAACCATAGAGCATGGGACATGGTGGAATGCATGGGTATGCAGATGAGGAAGAGGATTCAAGTTGTGGAGTCTAGTCAGAGTTATTTGGTCATTTTCAAACTAATTTTTTTATTTAGTTATGCATTCTTGACAACTTTTGCAAGAAATTGCAAAAATTGCAATTTTGCAACATTTGCACTTTGCAGCTTTTTAACAAATTTTTGCACTATTATGAATTTTTTTCTCTTCTCATGATTTATATAATGTGGTTGGATAGTTAGTCACTCTTTAGGACTTCTCTTCAAATCTTTACAACTTTTTTGCCAAAAATTGCTCAAGCAACTTTTACATTTTTTTGCAACTTTTCCCCAATTTGGTCAAATGATCTTCCTATAATCTCAAACTTAACCACAAACCTATGGTAAAAAATTAACCCTAACTATTTTAAAACCCTATTGACCTCATGATGATGTCATCATCATGCCTTGTACTAATCAGAGGGCTATTTTAAGCCTAAAAAGGGGTGATATAGTGTGACAGCAAGGACACAGTCCTAAAAAACCCATCCAAGATTTGCATATGTTATAGAGAAGCCAAATGGGTATCCAAATATATAATTTATTTTCCTAATGTTTTGGAAATTTTTGGAGAAAAATCCAAGAGGATAGCCATCTAAATCCATATAAGTTGAAGATAATTGAATTTTTTTTAAGGATATCATCAAACCCACAAAAAAGAGTTCAAGAGATAGATTTATAACAATAATGCACAATATTTGCATCTCTTATCGATTTTATATACAAAATATAGCATCAAAATATGCACATGTTCAACATCTCTTATCAGATTTTTATACAAAATATGGCATATAAATATGCACATGTTACATGTCTTCTCTTTTTTGTATACAAAATTTTGCATCTAAATATGCACATGTGACATCTCTTATCTAATCTTAATACAATATATGAGATATAAATATGCACATGTTACATGTCTTATTGATTTTATATACAAAATTTGGCATCTAAATATGCACATGTGACATCTCCTATCTGATTTATATACAAAATTTGGCATCTACATATGCACATTATTGCGAAGTTGCAAAATTTTGCATAACATATATACAAAACTTACAAGATTATTCTACCATATGTAGACTGATTCAACTATATAGCACATAATAAATCAAGGGAATATTTTGGATCAACTCTAACCCTTATTGTATTAAGGATTTCCTCATGATTAGATTCACACACTTTTCACAACTTCTTGTCAAGAGGCCTACCATGATACGATATTAATTGAATATTTGTTGCAACAATAACGTTAGAGTAATGAAGAATCTATCTGCGTGTCTCAAAATCTTCAAATAATCATGTGGTAGAATTCTTTATAGGCTACATATAGTTAATTATAAAGAGAATTTAAAGTCAAAATTGATGCATTATACATGACAATTTGACTTAAAGAGATCTTCATGGTAGGGGACAAAAATATACTACCTTCTAAGCCATGTTGCTATCACAACGATAGATCTAATTGGGTACTCAATATCCTCACCATCAATGACTATAGCTATTAGTTTCTTTTTGGGCTCAATATACTGACATAGAAAGTAATCTATTCCTTCATCATTATTCTCACATGAAATAACTACATACACATGACCTGCATTATATATAAGCATAAGTTAATGATAAAATTGAAAGTAATCCATTTTAACCAAGTATTAAATTGATGACTATGTACCTAGTTCAACTAGGTCAGATACATGATCAAAATATGTTGATGCTTCAACTTGGTTGACTTGTAGTGTTGTAGGAAGTTGATATGAATCAATTGGATGCAAAGGTCTACAAGATCATTGGTCAACCTACTCTTTTGATTCACATTCATTCCATAAATGTTGCATACACGAAGAGAAAAAACATGCAAGCTTTCTAGTATGAATAGCTAGTAATGGTACATTTGAACTTCGAAATGAATGCATCTCACTTGATCCTATTAGTGTACAACAATCTTAAAATTTTTTAATGTTAGGTTCATGTATCAACCAAAAATATCTAGAAACCATAGATGTACCTATATTACTTGGTCCCATCATAGAATTGCATCATTGGATCATAATTGTTTCAACATTTTGTAATATTATGTCACCTTTGTACTTTAATTCCTCTCTACTAAGGGCTCACACATGCTCTAGCACCATCATACTCTCCCTTTCCATGTCGCACCTCAATGAAATTCCCTAAATATTTCACTCAACTTGTCACATGCATCCCGCTCAACCAATAGAACATCCTTGCATTCTTGAATTGTGCACTGCAATTGCCTAACCATATAATGTGTTGATTGTATCTTTCATCTCTTTCCCTCAAATTATTATAGAAAAATCTAAAATATCCTTGTACAAACTTTGATGAATGAGTTTGATCATCACTGATATAGAAGTGATACTCTCTTAATGCTTTTTTGTCATCCTCTATTCTATCATGTGCATGAATAAATATCATGTACAAAAATTGATAATTGAATAGAGTTGTAATACATTGGTTGCACTTCATTTTGAGGATTTAGTGTATATTTTTCAGCAAAGTCAAAAACCAACACAATCGTACCCAAGGGAATAGTGTCCTTACACTACTTGAATTGCTCATCTAACCATATAGCTCTATTTATTTGACCTGTGTAGTCATAAACTATTTCATCTTGAAACAATTTCATAAAATTAGCTACACATACATCACTTTCATTAATTCACACCTCTTTAACTATTTTCCATCTTTAATACCATATATACCTGACTTGTACTCTCCAAGAGAAACTAGCATCTTACCAATTTCATGTGTTCTATCTAGATGTAAGCATCTATGCAAATTTTTCAAACCACAACAATTGGGGAAACAACCTTTCAAACACATGTTCTTATAATAAATGGACCTATCATCTCATTTACATAGTACACTTGCAATAAATTCTCTTGGTGACTTAGGAGGTAATTGTAGATCACATTCCTACAATATTTTGTTAGTATGCAAATTACAACATATATAACTATAAACATCATAATGCATAGAAAAATCAACATGAACCCTACAACATGCAATACATGTATGATTTATCTTAACATAGAATAGTTTTTACATCTCAAAAAATCTTTGGCTGATTTTAATTTGAGGAAATCTTTGAAGAAACATTTCATAAAATTGTGTTTGAGTTATATCTAAAAAATGTTTTGCATGTGGCTCACAGTTTGTTTTTCCAATTTATCTTTTGACAGAATCTTTTTGGTTGGGTGAAGCCCTTGTGTTTTCACACCAAAATTTTTCTATTTTAATGTTCTTAGTGCATCAACAATAACTTTATCCTTACATGGGAGTCTATCTTGTAATGACAAAAAATAAGTCTCATTATAATTCTCAATATTCTCTTGCCTCACTAAGGCTTTGAGTAATGTTGTTTTACTTATCCTTAATGGTTTACCTTTTTTTCTTACCATACAAGTTTTTTCTATTTTCTTTCCCATTATGGTTGATGCAAGGAATTGTCAAATTTTATTAGCATCTTTAGTACGTTCTTTTGAAACAATAGATTGGTATGCATCAAAGAGATTTCTAACAATGCTTCTTTCACTACTATTTTTAGATGTTCTTAACCCCAAAACTCTCATTGTCTCTCTAAATTTCAGATTTTTAACCATTTCAATAAGAAGTTGACATCTTCCACCTTGATTTAAATTTTCAAAATAGTTATTCCAAATCTTTTGAACAATTCTCCTACAGTTTCATTTTGACATTGTATCATGCATTGACTTCAAAATACTTTCATCAATGTTGATTAGAAACTTTGGTTTTCTATGAATTATTCTAGGAGATGTTGATGTAATTGCATGCTCTATATTTTCATTACTTACATCATGTGCATTCATCATTTCAAATTCAGATGTCACATTAGGAGCATCAGGTGATGTAAGTGTATTTGTCACAATCATTTCAATTGGGGTATGTTGAACATTTTTGTTTGTCGAATTAAGTGCGTTTGTGACATTAATATCAATAGGTAAATTTTCATCACTTATATTTGAGGCATTTGATGTTGTAACTTCATGTAGTCTCCTTATACACTCCCTTATTTTTCTTTTGCTAGTTCTCACTTATCAATCGTTCTTCTCTTGTTCTTTCCCATGATTATAAATCCAAATTACCCTAAAAACAATAACATGAATAAAATAAACAAAAATATACAAAACTAAAAAAATTTACATGATTATTTTATGCTCAATCATAAGATACTAACATAAAATAAGATGTTGGCACATAAAATATATAAAATTTAGCATTTCCAAGCACAAAAAAACCTTCACTTGCATACCTAGTATAGAAATACATGTGAAAAAATAGTAGAATCTAGTGGACCACACTAAAATAAAATATTAATCATTGACATGCTATTTTATTTACAATTTTCAATAACCCAATCAAGTTATTGTGTTCTAATTGCATTACCCATATGGACAAATCACCCAATCAAGTTTTGTATTACTACTACACAAAGGTAGATTGAAGGAGAGAGGGAGTGATGGAGAGAATGAGAGAGAGAGGGTGAGGCTAGGATAAAGTGATAGAAGGGGATATGAAGAGGGAGAGGGAATAAGAGAGATAGAGAGTGAATGTGTGTGTGTGTGTGTGTGTGTGTGAGAGAGAGAGAGAGAGAGAGAGAGAGAGAGAGAGAGAGAGAGAGAGAGAGAGAGAGAGAGATGGAAAGAATGATAGAGAAGGGGATAGGAAAAAGAGAGGGAGGGGATGGGACAAAGAGAGAATGTGTGTGAGAGAGAGAGGATGGGATGGAGAAAAGAATTAGAGGATATGATAGAAAGAGTGAGAGAGAGGGGGATGTGTGTGTGTGTGTGTGTGTGTGTGTGTGTGAGAGAGAGAGAGAGAGAGAGAGAGAGAGAGAGAGAGAGGGAGGGGTGATAAGAGAGAGAGGTCTGAGAGAGATATTAGTGGATGTGTGTGTGTGTGTGTGTGTATGTGTGTGTGTGTGTGTGTGTGTGTGTGTGTGTGTGTGAGAGAGAGAGAGAGAGAGAGAGAGAGAGAGAGAGAGAGAGAGATCATATCCCCCAATCCTTCTTCTCTCTCTCTCTCTCTCTCTCTCTCTCTCTCTCTCTCTCTCTCTCTCTCTCTCTCTCTCAATCTAACCTTGTGAAGTAGTAATACAAAATCTGATTAGGTATTGTAGAACCTAATCTGGTTTTATAGAAACCAATCAAGTTCTAAATGCATATTTTATTTTTATAACTCGATCAGGTTATTTGAATGAACAAAACCTGATTCGGTTATGGCTTGGTGAAAGCCTAGGAAAATGACCGAAAGGCTTGGGAGACTATTTTTGCTTCATTTTTTTCCCTTTAGACATTTTTTCATCTTCTAAGATGAATTATCATCTTTTTATTCATCAGGTACACTAATGGTGAAGTGGGTAACTCTAAAATCACCATCATAATCTTACACATCTTCTTAGCTTTCTAACCATATAAATTTTCTTTTTTAAACAACATTAACATTGTAAACTTTAATTACTTTTACCAATGCCTTGAAATTTGTCGCAAACATATGTCTACCATTTTAAAATAAATTTTGATATACTTAACCAAATTCAAAATAAATTACATATTACTATTTTACACTTTATTAAATACACATTTAAAAAAAAGGTTTGCATTTTCAATTATTTTGATGCAAGTTATACTCAGCACACAAACAAGTACCAACATTTTAGGATGTAGTCTGTTCAATAATTCATAACAAAAAAATAACTCATCATAAAATTACAAAAAAATACACAACTTCTAGATATGAATCTTAACTATCATTCTACCAAAGGGATATGAAAAATACTAAATATAACTATATCTTTTATGCTGCACATGAAGACAACTAGGTTATATTTTCTAGAAAAAATAGGAGTTTTTTTTCATGTGCATAGGGTTTGGCCCATCTAATCTTATCAATTTTGTAAAAACTCTAGTAGTTTAGAAAGTAGATTTAGAGTAATACAATTTATATGTTTTACAAATCTTGTTATTTTCAGTGGATGACCCTCAAATGTATCATCCAAGTTCATGTTTACCTAATTTCAAAAAAAAGGTGTCCACTTAAACCCCCAATTTTGTACACCATCTTGGTGTACTCACCCCATCGAACAGTCATACAAGTGAAGAATAAAATGATTCTAAACTTTATGTTGAACCTCATGAAGTTCCACCACAGGAAGTGAGGAGATCTACTCAGGAAAGGTAAAAACTTGATGGGTACAATTATTCACCAAAGAGGTTTACTTATTCTATGCTGAATGCTAATTGTACCTACACTTTATTTAAGGATGTTGTTGAACCTAGGATTGTCAAAGAAGCAATAAATATGTTAGATTCAAATTCTTGGTTGAATGCCACGAAGGATGAAATGAAGTCCTTGGAGAAGAATGTAACCTAGGATTTTGTACCCTTGCCTCAAGGTAGAAAGTCTATGGGATGTAAATGGGTGTTTAAGAAGAAGTGCCATCCAAATGGCAGGGTTGACAAGTACAAGGAATTATTAGTTGTGAAGGGGTATTCCCAATAAGAAATGATTGATTATGGAGAAATATTTTTTTTTGTAGCTAAGCTAACATCTATCTGATTTCTATTTTCACTTGTAGTGGCATATGAGTTTGAAATTGAGAAGATGGATGTGATGATGACATTTCTTCATGGTGATCTTGAAGAAGAGATAAATATGTCCCAACCGGAGTACTTTGTGGAAAAAGTTAACTTGATCTTCTAGTATGTAAGCTGAAAAAGTCTCTATATAGTTTGAAGTAGTCACCAATAATGTGGTACCAAATGTATGATGCATATGTTTTGTCTTTGGGTATTATGAGATCTAAATTGGATCACTATGTGTATTATAAATTTGAAGGTGATTGGATACTTATTATTTCTCTATATGTAGATGATATGTTGTTTATAGAAAATAATAAGGAAATGATTTTAGAATTAAAATCACAGTTGTCCTTGAAGTTTGAAATGAAAGATTTAGGGTTGGAAAAAAATATTTTGGAGATGAAAATCAGAAGGGATAGGGTCAGCAGAAAAATTTCATTTAGTCAAGGAAAATATATTACCAATATTTTGGAGTAGTTTAATATGGTTGATTGCAAGCAACATGTAGTTCTATTGTTACATGGAATGAAGCTATCAATCAATGAAAGTCTAAAATCTCCTGATGAGATTGAAGGCATGAAGTGGGTACCTTATGAAAGTGATGTTGGAAGCCTCATGTACATAATGGTCAATAAGAGACTAGACATTGCATAAGCAATGGGCGTATTGAGTCAGTTTATGGTGAATCTAGTCAAGTCACATTGGGATGTTGTGAAAAGAGTTATAAGATATTTGAAGGGTACATCATAGTATGCATTGTGCTACCAAGGTAACTCAGTTGGATCTCATAGATTGGGTAGAATTTAAGGTAATGTTGACACTAATTGGGTTGGGGACATTAGTAGAAGAAGATCCAATAGTGGATATATATTCTTGATGAATGGTGGTGTTATCAGTTGGATAAGAAAATTGCAAAGTATAGTATCATTATCAACATCTGAGGTCTATACATGACATCTACTTGTGCATGTTAGGAAGTAGTTTCAATTAAGAACTTATGTTCTTGATGTTGGCTATGATGCTAGAAGAATTAAAATTCTTTGTGATAGTTAGAGTGTAGTATGTTTGACAAAGAATCTTACCTTTCATGATAGGACAAAATACATTGACATACAATATCACTTTTTACATGAAATGGTTGAAGATGGAAAGGTAAATCTAGAAAGATTGACACTGAGGAGAATGCTATAGATGTATTGACAAAGCCAACGAGCATAGTTAAGTTCAAATGACACTTAAAACCTTTGAATCTTGTTAGCATCATTGAGTGACTCTGTACTTCATCAAGTGGGAGATTGTTAAAGTGATGAAGTAACACCATATGGTGGTGATAAGCCTCACCATATGGTAGGTCCACCATACCATGTGATGGAGGAGAATCACCATATGATGTAGTTTCACCAAGGCATATGGTGAGTGGACCATATGGAAATGATGATATTTTTTCTCTGAGGCATACAACATTTTTTTGTCTTTGAAGTGTAAAATGAAAGAGTGTGGTGTTAGAGTGACCATATGCCAAAGAGTGGTGATGGAGTGACTAGAGGCATCCGTGTCACTAAAGCCATCCTCATTGATGGAGTCATCCACATCCCTGGAGTCATCAGAGTCATCCTTGTTGCCGAAGCTATCTACATGATTGGAGTCATTTGCATTGCCAGAGCTATCCACATCACCAAAGGCGTCCACATCACTAGAGCCATCTATTTCACCAAAGGCATCCATGTGACCAAACGCCTCTATGTGATCAAAAATTATTTCCATTGTGGCTAGTAATCTAATAGTTTATTTACCAAATTGTAGTGTGCATAAATGGATGCATGATTAATGAAGAAGTCATAATGAATGTCGGGTTGATTGTAAGGAAATCTAGGTTTGTAAAAAATATGAAGTATTGTATGTAAATCTTGTTTATTGCAATACAAAAGTTTGCTCGAGGTTTTGGGTGGTGGGTTTTTTTCTCGAAAGGGTTTACCACATTAAATCTTGTTTTTGATATTTGTACTATCTTATATAATTGTGAATCTTTGAAATTTGTTGTTGCTCATTTTCCTATCATTTTACATTCAAAAAGCATTTCTACACCATTTCTTTCCTAATAATTTTGAGATATTTTTCTCCATACTATTAACTAGAGCATTGAGAAATGATATAATTTTATTTTAAAAATATTTGATTGGATTTAGTTCTATAAATTTTCCAAGAATGGTTCATATAGTCATTTACTAAATACTCATGCATGCGTCCATTAAGATGTTAAAATTCTATTAATTCAATTATGATTTTTTTTTCAATTTTATAATTTATTACATAGCTCATTATTTTTAGCATATTTTTAGAAATAGGATAAAATTATTTATTTAAGTTTCTATTGGAGGTGACTAAAAAAGGCAAGGAGAAAATTATTTTTTCAAACAGAAACTAAAAAGAAATTTAAATATCAAGCTATAGCTAGAGATACATTGAATGTTTCTTATCTAGAACATTCTTTATTGATTACTTTAGATCATTTTGCTTGACAATGCAACAACTTCAAATCATTCTACTTGACAACACAAGAATTCATTAATAAAAAAGTCTTAAAGAAAGGGCCATAGTGAAGTTGAACACTAAGGAGACCTAAAATTCTTCTTTTTCATGACATGTTCTTGCACTTATTTGGTCTCCCTTTGTGTGTTTTTATACACAATTTTCTGTGGCTCATATTTTTTGAGTTTTTAGACAACTGCATTAGACATTAGTATATTTTCTTCTGAACTTTTGAGTCATCCATATGTTGTTTTTTAACACAAAGAATTCTTCTTTGGTCTCGTATTAATATAATATAATGTGGGGGTTTGGTGCATTTTCTAGTTACAAAAGTGTAGGGGTTTTACAAAAGTTTCTATTTGTGGCTAGTGATTTTTGTACTATATTTTTGCAACTAGTGGATTCTATGGAGCATCTCCCACCAATAAAAAAAATTGAAGAATATAATTTTTAAAATAAAGGGTTTTATCATTTTTCCCAAAAATCAAAGCTTTGTATTTGAATTTGTAATTCTTCAGAAGCTTCATTTCCTCTCTCATATGGATATTGATTTTTTGTGTAATATCTTATAGAAAAAATGACACAGAGAGCAACAAAATTAGGGTTTTCATGTATGGAAAATATGGATTGTGTTAATTTAAATTTTCAAATATAGGTTTTGGAAAGGTGTAATTTTTTTCATAAATCTAAACTTTTGTGAAAATGTGTTCCTAAGAACAAGGTTTTGTAGTGATTGAAAACTTTGCATTCTACTTCATTTACAAACCTCAATAGAGTTTTTTCCTAGTTTTTTGTCCATTAATTTCCTTTTTCTTAGGGTAAAGCATGATCGTTTATCTTTTTATATGACTTCTTTTCTTTGCAAACCATAATCAATGGCTATGGGGAATAGTCTAGAATTTTGTTATAAATTATACTAGTCTAATCAAACAAATTTTGCTTCATAACAATTATTCTAGTAGCTATTAAAGGTGGTGCCAAGGGATTTTTTATTTTTTTAAAAATATTTTTATTCCAAAGAGAGATAGATGGTAGTGAAACATCACTGCGGTAAGTCAACTTAGAATTAACACTATCACTATTCATTTGTTCCTTTGGTCACTTTGCAATTTTAGGACTTTCTTCCTAGTGCAAAGGAGATATTTTTCTCATCATGATAATTTAGAAAAAAACATTGAGATCCCTTTTAGAACAACATTGAATTATTATAATCATTAAATCTTGATGTGACATACCTTATTAACCCTTCAATATTATTTGTCTCTTCTTGTTGGTCACTATAAGAAATCTAACATCCATGTTTGTGTAATATATCATTTTTTTGTGAATGTTGGTCATTATTCCTTTTTAGTGTAATGATTTTGATATCTCTTTTGAATTGAGATCTCACAATACATTTTTCTATGATTTCATTCTCACATTGATGTCTTCAAAAATATTGTTTCCCTAGTCATTGAGACACTATAAAATCATTTTTCTTGCTAAAGCACTATCTTCATTCCATTTTAAAAAGTGTTACAAGTTCAAGACTATTTTAGCTTTCCACTTACTTTTGATCCTCTCTCTTCCAATTCACTTCCAAGGCCTTGTTTGTCCAACCAAATAACTACTAATCAAGTGATCCATTGTTCACATACTCATAAACTATTAGTCCATGTTGAGCTTCACAAAAAAAGCCCTGCAAACACACCATGTTTCTATGCCTAATAATGGACCTAAACTACACAAGGTCATCCTAAATTCTTTCTTTGTAATATAATTTGAATGTAACAATAACTATTTCTAGGTCAATATTCTACTCAATTACTGAGCAAATAGCAGTCTAAAGATTAAATGTTTTAAGTCTCTATATTGAGTCAAAAAATGTTAGCCATTGTGAGATAAGCCTACAATTCTCAAAACCCAATGGATTTCCCATCAGTTTCAAAGAATGGACATTCTAGTTCATTGAAACCACCTTAGGTTCATCAATTTGCATACATTTCTTAAGGCCAAATAAAAAATTCAATGAGGAAATCTACATGCAAGGGGAATAAATAAAGCACATTTTAGATAATGGAGGACACTATTTTCCTATTAATAAAATCATGAAAGTAATTCTAACACTTAGTATTTTGATTGTCACTATATTTATTTTGGGAAGAATATTTTTCAAAACCATTGGACCTAGTTGGTGACTAAATTTCCCAATCATTTCAACAAATGTAAACTTGACTAAACATCTAGAACATGGATCCGTTAGATGGTAAATCCTTTGCATTATTCTTTCCATAACCCCTAACTTTTCCAATGTCACTTCCATAACCACTACTATAATTATCACCTCTATCATGTGACACCAATAGTCTTAGCATGATCATTATAGCCTTGTTCCGTGAAAAATTCTATATGTTCACCCTTAGACAAGCTGCTAATTATCTAATTGATTTTTACTATAATTGAAATTTGACTAATCAATGCCATTAGAAGAAAAGTATCACCCATTCCCACTTTCATTTTCTAGTGTGCAGTAGTTCTCATCATCTCTATAAACTTGCAAATACTCAATGCTTCCAATTCCAACAATATTCACTAGTTCCTTTTCTACTTCACCTACTCTCAAAATATTCTCAAGGCCCTAAGACAAAGGTTCAAAAGTTTTGGGTCTTTGCAATATAACAAACCATGTATAGAGGCTTAATGCATCCTTGATCAACCAAAATATAGCCAAATAGAATCACATATTAATCTTGCTTATGTAAGTTTCCTCTACAAAAATGATTTTAAAAACTATTTAATTCAATCCCTATAATCTTGAAAAGGTAGCATCAAGATGAGATTAAATAATGCATATTTTTTCCCAATATCAACCGGACAACATAAATTAAACTTAAAATGCCATCATAACAATGATTCTTCCCCAAGATATAAAAATAAATAAAAATTGTTATGTGTAGGGGCATGCAAAACTTGTGTGAGACTAAAGCACAATATACAGAATAAAGAATTGAAAACTAAAATGTTGAATTATCTTCAAAGACAACAATAGAAAACAAGGAAGCAAAGATAAAAACAAGAAAAAACAAGGAAGGAAAGATAGAAACAAGAAAAAAAGAGGAAGGAAAGATAGAAACAATAAAAAATAAGGAAGAAAAGTGTAGAGACAAGCTGTGGCTCAAATATTAAGGATAATTCATAAGATTTATGAGCCAGTTCATCTTGCATCTAAATGTCAATCTAGGGTCATAAAATCATGAAAGGTATAGTGGTTTTTTACTCAAGGTATCAAGATAGCACACCAAGTGGGGATGAGTGTAACTAGAGTACATCATAGATTAAGTTATTGAAATATCACCACCTTCCAATAAATTTTACAAATATAAGTGATCATCATTTGAAACTCATCACTCCCTCATGATGTATATAGAGCCTAAATAGTCATGAAATGACATAAATGTTTTTATTAGTACAATATACAAATAATATGAGACTCTTTCTTAGTAATCACAATTATATGAAGTTTACCTTATAAGTATTTCATCTTTATTTTGCAAGAGGTTTGGAGAGGATGGTAAAGAATCATGAACCTCCCTCTTAATCCAATATTGCACAATTTTTAAGGATATTTCTAAGTTCATTATAATACAAACATCTCTAAATCCAAGTTTGGATTATTGATTTAAGTGAAGGAAGCTTGATGTTAAGTCTCTTAGGATGGTTTGTTATAGTTTTCCCATAGTTATCACAACTATAACGTTGTACTTTAGTGTAGTCTCTCTATTTCTTGAATGACTATTTACTATTTAAGTACTTACCATTTTTCCTTTTCAAATTAGTGATGATAATATGAATGTCCTCATTTTTGGATTCCAATTGATTTCTCTAGTTATTAAATTACAATCTTGTTGAATGTAGTCAGCTTTAGTCTATCAAATTTGGAAAGCTTAGAATGAGCACAATTTATTACTTGTCTAAAGTTTTCCCATGAAATATGGAGTCTTTAATGTTACCATAGTTGTCTCTTCACTATCATAGATGTGACTAATTGTTGAAAGTTGGTTTCTTAATTCCATTATCCTCATAAAGTATGAGGTGATGGTCTCTCCTTTATTCATTTCAATATTAGAAAGTTTCTCTTTAAGAGTGGTAACCCTGTTAGTATTGTCAACTAATCTCAAACATGTTTTTATAGGACTTTGAACATATCATATGCAGAGTTTAACTTTGTGATAATAGGTAGAAGATGATCTTTTACTTGATATATTAATAATTTCATTTCTTTGGTGTTGTTTGTTTCACATTGACTCTTTTAGTCATTGTCTTTAGGTTTAGTAATTTCTATAATTATTTTCAACTTTTTCTTTCTAAGTGTTAGCATCATTTGTAGTTTGCATGCTTCAAAATTTGAAGTAACTTCAAGTATATCTTCAAGTTTCATGTTGTTCACTAGTTTGATAGATATAAGAATTGAAAATTTAGGTCTATATCAATTTGACAATAAATATGATCTTGACCATCTCTCAAACCTACTTTGATACTATCTTAAAATTTAACTGACCAGATTAAATATATAGGTAATTTTTATATGCATAATATTTGATACACTTATCAAATTCAAATTTATTGTTTTGTGTAAGACTAATTGTAGAATTTATGCAATAGTTTTCAATTTCAAACTGTGATGTTAAAATGAATATAAAATTAATCTTAACTGTAGATGAATCAACATCGAAGACTATATGCACTACGTATGTGTTCATTGTGTAGGTTGTAACCCACTAAATATGAGCATGTGGAGTCACATCCATGATGGGAAGTAAATAAATAGTGGAGTTACATCCACAATGGGAAGTGACTCCATCGTGGAGTCATGAGACATTGTAATCATAACTTCCATAACCTTTAAGATCTAAAGCATACAATATTTGGTCAATGAGTTAGTTAGTTGTTCGATAATTACCATTATGTAATTGATAAAAATACACTAAATATGAGCGTACAGAGTCACATCCACAATGGGAAGTGAATCAATCATGGAGCCACATCCACAATGGGAAGTGACTCCACCATGGAGTCATGACCCATTGTAATCATAACTTCTATGACCTTTAAGATCTAAAGCATAAAACATTCGATCAATGTGTTAGTTATTCAATAATTACCATTATGTAATTGACATTATTAAATTTGATTAGAGAGAGAGAGAGAGAGAGAGAGAGAGAGAGAGAGAGAGAGAGAGAGAGAGAGAGAGAGAGAGAGAGATCTAATTTAACTATAAAACATTAACAAAAATGAATTGAATATTTATTTTTCCAATTTCACTAATACTTTTGTTTATTTCTTAAAGCAACTCTTTTAAATTTTGACTACTTATATTTCCTTTCTCTCTTTTTGTTTTGCATATAATTTTTTTTTTTCCCTCAATCCTATCTGATTATTCCATTTGAATCTATTGTATGGTACTTGTATAGATATGCAATGCTAAATATGTGTGTGATTGGAGAATATTTTTTAACTCCAACTCATAGAAATTTCTTCTCTAAAACTTTCTTATGGTTCTAGCATTTCCGAGCTTCTCAATTTTATTTTATTATATATCCTCACAAGAACTTGTCTCTTTCAAATCTATATCATCATGTCATCCACCAATAAATAAGCATTCTCTTAGTTTTCTTTAACTTCTTACTTATGTTTGTAATAACCTTGTCAAAAGGATTATTGCTTTTATTTTTACACTTTTCACGTGTTTTTATAAAATCCTCTACATATCTTATCTTCTTTTCTTCCTTATTAATATTTATTGTCTTTCATACATACAACTAGTATTATTTTTATTTAAAATGGTGACCATCCTCTTATCTTATGCATACTATATTATTATATGAAGTTCTACCCAACACAAATGCATTCTAGTTATATTCTTGCTATCTAACTAGGTATCCTAGAATGTTACTTGAGCTCATGTTTACTACATATTCACATTGATAATCTTTAAATGGTTAATGAGTAAAAGTCTAATCTTAATTTCATCCTTTCTAAGGTTCAATAGAAAATATTATGCTACCTTAGTGTTCCTAATTTAAAATTATTTATTTTAGTAAAAAATATAATTTCACCGCACATCCTTAAAGAACAAGTCTACTATGTATATCACACCAATACATTTCTTATAGCTTCATCATACACACATATCTATAATTAACACATTTGCAATCTTATATACACCAATTATTCTAGCTAGACCAAGTTGGAGTACTTATCCTTGATTAGATAATGTTGAATTTATAATTTCTTGACATGCATATTCAGTTTTTTTTGAATAACATATCATCTTGAATGAAGTATTGTTAGCATGTACTTAAATGCATGCCTAAGAGATTAAAATACATCTTCCATTCTTTCACAAAATTATTGTAAGTCTACTTACTATAAATATCTTAGTTGTTCAAGATCAAGCACTTTCATCAAAGTTTCTATTAGTAAGATTGTTTCTCTACTTAAAGATCAAATAGCCTTATAAGACTATTTGTTGTAGTGTTGTACTTCTACATCAACCATATCAACTATTTATATCTTTTACTTAACCAAGAACTATTCAAATATAATAATGAAAACTGACCAATTAGAAAAAAATTAAAATTGAAAATATCCATGCTTCCAAGTGCTTGTATTATGATGTAGATGTCATAGTGATATACTAAATACCGTTTTATCATTCATTTCTCATCGAAGTAGACGAGTACTCTTTCTTAATAATGCTTCAATTGCATTCCCACATTCATCATTCTCCACTTGCAAATATATTTTTCAAGTTGGTTAGGTCCAACAATAGATGTAAAGTTAAGATTAATATATAGAAGTGTGTACATATACTTTGATAAAGTGGGCGTTATAAGAGTTCCTAGCTAAGACAATAAACACAAGTACACGATATTCCCTCGAATATAAAATAACAAAACTATAACTAGTTTTTCTATTACAAAATTTTTAATATATTTTCACCGACATAAATCAAATATCTCGTGTATACGTTGTACCATTTCTACCACATTTTAAAGGACTCGTTACTTTGCGTGTTGTCTACCACATTTTAAAATCACAATTACCCTGAATTTTATTTCGTCGAATCCCTGGCTCATATGAAGCCAAATGCTCCAAGCCAAAACTTGCAGGCTTTTTTCAGGCTTCGTCCTGCCGAATTCGGAGGTAGTTGCCCATAAAATAGTACAACAAAAAATCTCAATGGAATCTCCCTTCTGCTTTGTATGTACAATTTTTGATAATAAGCGAGAATGCTATTTTGTCTGACGCTTAATTTTGTTTAGAAGAATACATGAATCATATGAAGGCAAAGGATTTAAATCAAAACTTATTATCTAAAAGTCACATGCCTATAGTAGAGTACAGAAAAGATATATTATAATTGAAGCTATATAAAGCATCTACTCCACCTTGTGATGTATCATGTTCTAATGATATCCATTGCACTTGTATTAGAAATTTTACTAGAGAGATATGGCTTTTGGGTACAGTGGTAGAATAGCATTTTATTTGTGCTTTATGGGGCTTCTGCTATCTCCCATGATTCTCAAAACTCATGTAGATGGCCATGCGTGGAAGAAGCAACTTCCAATGCCATGCAAAAACTTTGTGCTGTACTTTCATGATATACTTTACAATGGCAAAAATGCCCACAATGCAACTTCTGCTCTGGTTGCAGCCCCTGGGTGGGGCAATCTCAGTTCTTTTGCCGCTCCTTTCCGGTTTGGAGATCTTGCTGTGTTTGATGATCCGATTACTCTTGACAATAATCTTCATTCTCCTCCTGTTGGTAGAGCTCAGGGCTTTTACTTGTATGACATGAAGAACACTTATAGTGCTTGGCTTGGGTTCACATTTGTGCTGAGCTCAACTGATTATAAGGGCACCATCACCTTCAATGGGGCAGATCCAACGCTTAAAAAGTACAGAGATATATCTGTCGTTGGTGGTACGGGAGATTTCTTGATGGCCAGAGGAATTGCCACCCTTTCTACCGATGCATATGAGGAAAATGTTTATTTTCGGCTTAGGGTTAACATCACACTCTTCGATTGTTACTGACCATTGTTAACAAATTGGAGAGTTTGTGTGTAGAGAATAATATGTTCTGGCAGTTTACTTATAATCTAAGTTGTATGTTGTTCCACTCAGTCCCTTTAGATGAATGTAACGGTTTGTTTAATTTTTGTGCTTGTTGAGAATGCATTACTTAATAGAGGAAAGATATACTAGAGGCTTATGTAACTTGCGTTTGCCTTTGATGCTAGATCTATTTAGAATTCTTGTTCTGATTAAATAAAGTGGGATACGGTCAGAATTTGTACAATAAAGAAATCACAAGAACATTAGAGTAATATCAAGTGGGAATGGCATGCGAGAAGAAATTTATGAGAGGTGAATTCAAAAGGTTTTTGAAAGGAGCCACAATCAGAGAGACCCAAAAATAAAGGAGCTATGAAACCAAAAACTACCAAACAACAAGATGCGAGTGCATTAGAAGAAGGAGCCAATTCAAACCACAAAACAAATTCTTGGTAAGAAAAGGCGCCCAACAACCTCAAACAAAAACATACACAACTGTAGAACAACCACCACAAAACAAGAGACGTGAGAAGTACTGAAAAAGATGGCGAAAAAATACTAGCAACACCCTCTCACCAAGTAGAGGAAGGAACCAAAACATTGAGGAGGCTAGAAAACAACCACCAAAAGGAAACACCATAGAATTCCTAAAACCCCAAGCACTAAAAGGTAGACACAACTAAAGAAGGAACTGCAAATACCTCACACAAAGCCAAAGAATAGAGAGACCGAAGAAGCCACCTAACAAAAAACATATTTAGAATTATTGTTATATTTGATATTCAATATTTATATGTAGCCATAATAAAACATATATTTATATAAAAAAATTATTCTACTTTTTCTTATAAATTATTAATAAATTATATAATGAGTTAAAAATATGTTATAGCTATTCAAATTAGCTAAAATTAGATAATAATATTTAATAAATAACATCAAAGTTTTTAATAGTAAAAAGTCTATTAAGTTTTATTTATCAATGTATATAAGTTTTTTTAAATTACTAAAAAATAATTAAAATATTATTATAATTATCAAGTAATCTTCATGGTGTAGGATCATCCCTCTCAAGATGTAATCAAATAGGTTTTTGTAGGTTCTAAATTTTGTTAGGATCATTGGATCCATAAGAATGTAATAATGACCTTTTATGTAAGGCCTTTACTATGGGTTGCATACATATAATCTGTCATGGTCAAATGGTCAAAGGGTCTCTAATAAGTTAGGATATAGAATCCTTAGATGATTTTGAGTCATATGATTTAGTTCAAACAAGTTCTCAATCAATTTGTGCTTAGATTGCGATACTTACAAAAATATTGTCAGTGTTGACAAGGTTTCTTGACAACACTGTCAATATTTAAGTACAATTTAATCAACTACTAAACAACCATCTCAACAACTAGATGGTTCAAATTTCCAATATTTGAGGAGGAAGTAGTTGGACCTTAAATATTCTATTACAAAGAGGAGTAGAACTTCTCAACTATTTCAAGAAGTCACACACACACACACACACACACACACACACACACACACACACACACACACACACACACACACTCACACACACACACACACACACACACACACACACAATTAGATACATTTAAATGTATTTAAAATAAAATATTTGGCATACATATGTATGCATACATATATGTATGTATGTCTAGGGGGCTACAAGAAACACCGAGTTCAACTTTTGCATAAAAAGTAGAAGTATTTTCCACATTTTTCAAGTTTTATATGTTAATTTATATCAAAACATTAGGCACTTAGAAATTGAATCTTAGAAATCTTTAGTAATATGTAGTGTTTGAAATCCTATTTTCAAATAAGTCATTTATTTTGATACTCACATGGTAGAATTTTTTTTGCTATAAGCATCTTTGGAACCAACTTTTTCAATGTGCTTGTTTTAGGACTATACCTGCACCTATGGATGACCACCATATATTGTCATCAAAAAATAATTTTTTGTAAATCTTTCATAGGAAGATATAAAGATTGATGAGTTCATATTTTTTCTTAGTTTTTTACTCAATATGTCTATCTTAATTTTTAATTGTCTATACAAAACATTTTGAAAGCCTCAGTGTATATTGATAAAAAATAGATAAATTTTTTATATTTTTCCAAAATCATTTTATGTTTTTAAGATAATTGTATACAGATTGATATGATATATTTTTTATTTTTCAGAAACTTAAAAATAAAAAAGTTATTAAAGTTTTAGTGAGCCTAACTATTTTTATTTAGGTAACTACTCTTAATTAATAAATAATGGAAAACTATAAAAATAATTGTATCACAATGAATTTTATATTTGTGAACTCAAGACAATGAGAACACTAACAATTTTTTGTTTTGTCTAAATTTTTGATTAGAAAGGTCTTCAAAGATTTATGGCAAGGTTGATATCTAGCATTTGAGTGACTTAGCTAGATTTTAGAGGTCAAGCCATAGGCTTGGTCCTACCAAGGCTATCCTGAACAAAAAATCAAGATAGAGTGAAAATTTTACTTCATTTTTATAAACAAGTGCTCATTTTTTAAAATTCTAAAAATAGGTGTCTATTTTCTAAATACAAAAACTAATGTTTAGAAATGCATTATAAAGTTGGAACCAACTTTGTAGAAAATGGGTGCTTAAAAAAAAAAAAAAAAGACACCCAAACCTAAAATAGATTCACATTTCTAGTGATATTTTCTAATTCCAAAAGACATCTATGGAATCAACACTCAACTTGTTGCACACATGCATGGACACAAACACATACTTACATATACATACATACAAACATTCAAACATTTATTGTAAATATAGTGTCAGCATGCAGACTACTTACTCAAAGTTTTATCCATTCCTTATTATTATTTAGATGTTATTACTCTTTTCATGCAATATATATATTCATACTATTGTTGCATATGATTCTTTGATATTTGAAGCGGTCCATCCTTTGTATCATTTTTTTCTCTATTATTATTATTATTATGAATATTTATACTTATTATTTTAATATTTATTCTTCTTAAGTTATACTCCTCTCTCTCTCTCTCTCTCTCTTTCTCTCTCTCTCTCTCTCTTTCTCTACTCCTTCCTCTTTAACCCCCAATCCCTAACCATGCCCCGTCTCTATTTATACACATGAATATATTGCTAAATGATGCTTGTTTATTCCTCTTAGTGTAGGTATTTGTGTTATAGTCCCATCTCCTATTCATACATACATGAATTATTTTATTTTATATTTCACTAATTTTTTTTGTGTTATTGTGGATTTCCCTCTCTTTCTAATGTTATTTTTGTGTTTTATTATGACTTGTTGATTATTTATTAAATACATTAAATTATATTTTGATTATATGTAAATGTGTGTGTGTGTGTGTGTGTGTGTGTGTGTGTGTGTGTGTGTGTGTGTGTGTACATGTGTATGTATGTATGGACCATAGATAGGTTTGTGCTTAATCAATAGTTTCTTCTACTATTTTTATATGTGTTGTTTCACAAACCTTTGTGTTTCCCTTCATGGAATAACTTATAATAGGTTGACCCATGTTGACCTATTCCAGGGGGAATTTTGGTCCCAAAGTTTTTTTTTTCACAAGGATTAAGATTTGAAAATTGGGTGACTCCATTGACTTGCTTTCTTTTTCTTCCTAAAAAATTGTATAAAAAGAAGCCTAGGAACCTCCTTTTGACATCCATCATCCATTTAGAAATGACAAGACCTCATTACACATGTAAGGACACTCAATTTATCATATTTTATAAGGCATTTCAAGCATTAATCAAGCATTCAAGATACAAGGATCCTTCATGATCATTTTCTCTTCAAGATCTTGCATTTTGTTGGCATCATGGATGAAATATATATGTTGAAGTTGATGAAAGATGAACCCTACCATTTCCAAGAATCACTTGCATGCAAACACATATCACAAAAAGAGAGAAGCAAAAAGCTACAAAGGCTGGAATTGCCATATCCATAGATGAGACATTCTTGATGAGCAAAAGGAGAGATTGTTATAATAAAAAGTGAATTGGTTAATAATTAAAAAGAGAGACCATCCTCATGAAGGGGATCGAAACCCTAAAAATGTCTAACCTAGGTTGCATAATAATAATTAATAAAAGAATTAATTATTAGGTGGCTAAAGTTTAGCTTAAGAAAACTAGAGTTAATTAGAAAATATATCTAATAACTATAACAACGCCCACCACCCCACCCCCCCCCCCCCAAGATAAACTTAGGGAGTAGCTAAAAACCTAGAAACTATTATAGAAAGTAGATTTAGGTCTCCACAACAAGGCCTGATGAGGTACCCAAGCACAATGAAATCTCTAAAAAGAGGAGAAATAGAGAAAACCACATGGGAAAAACCCTACTCCAAAAAGAGATCGAAAAAGTGCTAAAAAGAAACTAGCGAAGGACTAAAAAATCCTACAAACTAGAGAATGCCCCATAAGATAGGAACAAAAGATGATTAGGAAGAATACCATTGAAGCATGTAGAAGCTACAAAGCTTTGTTAAAAATAACTGCTGATTTAAAGAACCTCCATTGAAATAGAACCTGACTAGGTAGAGAAGACTATAATTTGTATTGATTTAGGAGGCACACAAAGGCAAATGATTGAACTTGAAGATATAGATGACATGAAAACCAAAGCTTGAAGAGATGATCAATCGAATATGGAAGGATGCAACCAAAGTACGAAATAAAATAAGAGTGTCTATATGGTAAATGATCCATCTCATCAAAATGCATAGGTACCCAACCACTACATTTGCCTAGTACATAGGAACAAAAATTGAATACATAGCTGACTCTATTGAACCAAAGAAGCATTAGAAAAAATAAAAGAATTCCCCCAAATGCAAACAAGGGTGAGGTGACAAGCAACTAGAAAAGTGGGCCAAAAGAATTGCATGTCAAGGAATCACAATCAAGATGGAAAAAAGAGTACATATGTGTGTACTGAGTCGATCAATATCATACACATCATGAGGCTAATTTCACATAAGAAAAAATCACTAGAAAAAGGAAGATGAAAAAAAAAGGCAAAACATCAACCCCCCATGTCACTTTAATTAGATTAGTGCATGTACAATAAGGAAAAAGATACGGTGAATCCCAAGAATACAATAATCTGCATGAGTGTCCTCAAATGATATTGTTTGAATTAGAAGGAAAAATAAGGAAAAATATCTAAAATGAAAATATAGATGCAGTCTGACACTTCATCTCAGTACGTTTGCAAGAATGCATACAAATGATTTTTAAATAGACTAGAAGAGACATAAGACTAATAAAATAGATAGTACAAGTCATGACGAGTCATCTGAAGCAACGAAATCAATCCTTGAACCTAAAACAACCAAGATATCCACCAGAATACAAAAATGAAAAAGACTAAATATAATGTGCCTAGAGTAGAAGATGGAAAAATAACCAACATCATTGTAAAGAGCTCAGAAAGACCTTTTCAATGATATAAAGAATTCCCAAATTAGAGATCAGATTCTCAAGATATGTCTCTAGGAATGAAAAATAGAAGTCTTCACTTTGACAATATAAAAAGCCACTAAAAAATAATAAAAAATGAAAACTAACTGTACCACTATGATGGGCTCAGAGCCATCTTTCCAGTGATATCTTGTTTGCAAAAAATGAAGTCCGTATGCATGAGGTATGAACAAAAATTACTAAGGTAATTCCAAACAGAGCATGAAGAGGTGATAAAATAAATTGATGCATTGTTGACTTGGAGCTGATGTCAACAAGGGATGAGCTTAAATTTGATGGTCAAATGACCATCAAGGCAAAAAATGCTTGAAAAATGCCTGAAAAATGACCCCTATCAAAAAAAAATTCAATCACTAGAAACAAGACAGAGATGTGAAAAAAAAATTTGTCAGTAAAAGAGCTAGTGCTAGAGTAAAAATCTAGTGGCCAAGGAAGAAAATCAAAAAATAATAGCTTGAAAATTAAATCCCCATAGGTCGCATGTGGATGAAAAAGTCAAATACACTTTGCTAAATTACAAAACCACCTTAATAAATTTTGGGGACCACCAACTAAAGACTCAACATCCGTCGGTGAATTGGCCAAAATGAGGATAATAATGCTACATCAAATCTGTTATCCAAAAAATAGAAACCATTGAGTCTCAAAAAAGAATGCCAAAAATATGGGCATTCAAACCACTAAACCACCTTGAAAAGAGGAGAAGGGAACTAACATTGGTCTTACATGATGTTAGATGAGAAAGACTCATGATCGCAAAAAATAAGTTTCTCAAATTGAGACATCACACTAGAAACTAAGAGGAAAAACTGCCAAGTGACATCTGAAACTGTCATTTGGGAGGAGAGTTCAGACAAGGATTGTATGAGTTAGAGATTGCATGCTACATCCAATAAGAATGTGCACTACCAAATCCATCACCATTGAAGTTATTGTAGTCATTTCTTTAGATTGTGCTTGTCTTAATGTAGGGTCAATGTCAAAAAGGGCAGAGAGGTCTATGTCAAATAAAATGTGCCAATAGGACACCAAAGAGATGTAGAGGAGGGGAATCATTAGATGAGGCCCATGCATGACAGATAAAGCTTGCGTAAGAAAAAATTACTAGAGTTTTCCATGCCTCTTGAGGTGATTTGAATGGAGGTGCGCACAAGATGATGAGTGTAGTGCTCAAAGAAGGGCCTATGATAGGTTGTGAGTGTTGAGCTCAGATTGGTTTTGACAAGTGAGTGTTAACACACTTGAGACATCTACTTAGTTCATGCTGAACTAGTAATACATGTCAAGCATAACATGTGTAAATATTAGACCATGCTGAGTTACAATGAGTGCTAAGTCACTCATGTGCCAAGCAGATTAATCATGCTGAGTGATTCAGGAGCCGAGTAAACAATGGATGCTGAATAATGCAGGTGCCGAGTCGTAGTATATAGAACAGTGCATGCCAAGCATTAGAGACTTCATATGTTGAGTGACACAATTTTGACATATTTGTTTTTAATGGCACAAACAACTATGTAAACCATTTTAAAGCCAACTTAAGATTATATTTTGATATTATGGAGATAAGAACAAACCTATATTTGGATTTCCTATACAATTACATGCAACCAATTAGAGAAAGGGAAGGTTTAAGGAAAAAATGGATGAATCTCAATCATAGATTCATACCTAACCCTAAGCCACCTAAGTCTTCTTAAGGAGAAAAAAGCCCTAAACTCTTTATGATTACAGAGAGGAGTTAATGGTATGGAGAGTTGAAGGAGTGAACACGATAGTTTGCAAAACATTCAAAGTGACTTAGAAGTGAGAGTGAATTGCAGAATTAGTTAGAAAAGAATAGAGGGTAAAGTAAAGGATACAACATTGAGACATCTGATCATGAAGGATTAATAAGATATTGTGTAGAGGTGATCTATTATCAGGCAAGCAAGTGCCAATCCTAGGATCTATGCTGAGACATTTTAATAGGCAATTTCGGTTAAATCTCTTAATAGAGTAGTCCTAACAAGCTGTATGAAATCCTTTAATAGGGTGCTTACTTAGTTGTAAGTTGAAGTCCTCTAATAAGGCACACTTCTAAAAGGGCATTGAAATCCTCTAACAAGGTGAGACCTAATAGTCTTTGTAAGCCTTTAAAAGGGTAAACCTTTTATAGGGTAGATCATGTTTCATGGTCAAATCATTGTAACCTTCATTGGATACACTTTATTATTGCAGTAGTGAAGATTTCAAGATGTCATCCCCACCCAAATTTTACCTTCTCACTTGGAGGGTTTCTGGGTAATCATATTTGGTGTTATGTGTGTGAATGCTTACATGGTTATGCGAATTAGATGCATATGCTTTACATGTTATTTCAGTTTATTTATGTATATAATGAATGAATGCTGCAAGTTTTATGCGTCCTAGTTTAAACTGCTAATTCACCCCCCTCTCCCTGCTCTCAGAAGTTTACTCTTTCCCCTTGTAATTCCAACAATTGGTATCAGAGCCTTGTTCTTTGAAAGAGAAGCTTTGTAGATTTGAAGAAAGATCTTGAAATAGAAGTCTACAAGTTGGGAAAAAATATTGAGAACTAGGAGATTGAAATACATCTCATACTGCATCAATTAAACGAGGCAAGAGAGGAACTAAAGAAATCCTTGAAGAGAAGGAAAGAGATTGCTATTGCAGAGAATGACACACTATACAAAGAGATAGACACTACCAAGCTACTTGCAAATAGTGATTCTAATGATTTTGATGCAGTTGTTGTAGACCTATTGGAAAAGAATAGAATCCAAGTTGAGGAAATTAGAAATCTCAAGCTAGAGCAAGAATCACAAGCTATACTGCTATGTGAGGTGACTGAACAAAAGAAGAATGCCATGGAGGATAAAGCCATGATTGAAAAAAGACAAAAGAATAGTCAAATGATGAATGCCAATTATGAGTTGAATGCCAAGGACATTGAGATAATTACATTGAATTTGTAGAATGAACAATTGCAGAGTGACTTGAAAAGAGAAAAGGATTTGGCTAAAAGTTTGAATAAGCCAAATGAAGCCATCAAATACATTGACCAACTACTAAGATCCCCTATACCGAACAATGATACATCAGGATTGGGATACACATGCACTAAAGAAGGAGAATCATCTAAAGTTGCAGAAGAAAGGAACATCAAAGGTAAGAATTCCAAACCTACATGTCATAATTGCGGTAAGAAAGGACATACTACTAATGTATGTAGGAGAAAAAATACAAATTAGAATGTCAAGCCTAAGAACATTAATTATTGTCATAAGTGTAACAAGCAAGGTCACTAGGCACATGAATGCAGAACTGGAGCCATGCATAAATAAAGTTTTGAAGGATATTGCTACAATTGTCAGAAGCATGGACACAAAGCTCTTGAATGCAGATCCAAATCCACATGGTCACCAAACAAGCCAACAAAGGTAAGAAACAATGGGAACTCCTATAATTGGGATTATAATACAAGATATAGTTTTCATTATTGTCAAGAATATGGACATGTTCCTAAGAATTATATTAGGACACACTTTAGTGGTAACTAAAAAAGGTGGTAGAGTCAAACTACATGTTTTAGCTGTTTGAAGTCTAGTTACATTAGTAAATATTGTCCAACTAGGTCAAAGGCACCGAGTTGTGAATTTGATCAAAGTAAAGGCAAGGAAGATGTTGAACACATTAGAGCTGAGATGAACAAAACATGGAAAAAGAAAGATGTTAGCAACACATCAAATGGAGAAGAGACCGCTTCACCCAATGGGTCAGGTGATCACACCTCATCAAACTAGGCAAACAAGAGGTATGTGGGACTGATATTTAAAGGTTATATCAAGCATTAGTTCCAAAAGAATATAGCAATGAAAATACTAAATTAGCATGAATGAAAATGCAAGATGTTAGAAATTCAAGATAAATCTTTAAGTTTTTCATGTTGTTGCCGAGTATGAAACATTTCCTATGTATGCTGAGTGGAATGTTAGTTGATACTGAGTTGCTAGACTATCTAGTGGATGCCTAACTTGTAGGAGCTATTGAGTAATAGAAACATGAATGGATGCCGAGTGAACCCAAAAATGGTTGTTGCTAAGCTTACAGATGTGTAAGCACTTAACATTTAATGCAACATTTTCAAAGGGTATATGATTAAGCTTATTTCTTCATCATTTTGAAATCAAGAAAGAGTGAGATGAGCCAGTAGCGACCTCAAATTTGTCAGATGTGATTGCAAAAGATTGGCACAAAGATTCATCATCAATTTGATAGATTTTCAAAGGTATTTATTGGAAGTCGAGCTATGCAATTTCAATTTTCATAAACTCTAGTTTGACAAGATGGCATCTAGTTCAAAAAATATGGAAGCGAAAGAAGTTTTAAATGTTCAACTTGTTAGCAACAAAGTTAAGCAACCTGTATTTAAGGCCATTCCTAACATCACCTATAATCAAGACCCATCTAACACATTATCCATGATCTCGCAAAATGTGATAATGGTGCAAGATGTGAGGAAATGCTACAATTGCAAGATAGGAAGCATTGGTGACATGAAGATAAGAGGTACATATAATAGATTGTGTGAAAATGGTGTTCTAAAGGAAGAATACAAAATGGTTGAGAAAAAGGGTTTGACACAAGCTCTAGATTTTTTGAATGTATTTAAGACTGAGTGGATAACAATTGTGCTAATCTGAATTCATGATGGTTCCTCATGGCTGGAAGGAGGACCAATCAAAATAACCAAGAGAATAATTCATAGGGTTATTGGCTATCCAACCCTAGATTGGCTAAAGACACTCAAGAGTGATTCTAAGGAAGTAATTGAGAAGAATACTATAACAATCTAGAAAAAGAGAGGTATGACTATAGATACCATTACTGATCCATTGCTAAACTTTTTTGTAAGGGTAATCTCACAAAAATTCTATTAATCTAGTAGATTGAATAGTGTACTCTGCATAGTTGTGGATGTTGGTTATAAAATTATGAAGAAAGATCATACATATGATCTAGCAGAACCTCAACTACAAAAACTGATGGAAAACCTTGGAGCTATAAGGAAAACCAAGAGTGCATGGTGCAAGTTTGGTTCTACGTTGGTTTTGTACATAATACATTTCCCTCATTTGGTACTATAGGATGGATGACAAATAGATCAATTGCAGTATAGATTAATGAGTACATTGAGCAATTAGGAGAAAACTTTGAAACTATAATGACTAGTTATTTTGAAGATTTTAAGAAGTCAATGAAGTAGAGACTTAGGATTCTAGTTTCCTTAGTGGAGAAACATTATGATGATGTATTTTTTCTTGTCGATACTGACTATACATTTGTGCAAGCTGCCACACCACAAGTAAGATGGTTGAGACCCTTAGGTTGTGAGGTAAATGTAGATGAAGCCTCAATAGCCATAACAACTCTACTTGCATAGAAAGTAGATAAGACTGCTAAAGTCTTTGAAAACCATGAGATGGTGAATTCAAAGATTGCCATGGAATTAAAGACCGACTCCACACTCAAGAAGAAGAATAAGTTGGTTAAGAAGCTAAAAGAAAAATTTGGAGAAGGTGTAGAAGAAGAAGATGATGAAGAGGAAGAACAAGCATAAACACACGAACCTCCAACTTTGACTCAAGGCATGGGAGAAGATAAGGAAGAAGAGGAGACTATAGGTGCCTAGGGAGAAGAAGCTGAGGAAGCACCTACCACTATCGAGTCAAAGAAGAGAAAGGAAAAGGCACAACCAGTGGCAAAGGAAAAGAAAGTTGTAAAACCTAGCCAAGCCAAGCCTACTACACTAACCACTAGAGCCAACACACGTGAAACTACCCAAAAGGCCAAAGAAAAGACCAAGCAAACTGAGCAAGGTGGACAACAATAGAAAAGATAGAGAATGAAGTATTTGACACAACTAGATTCTAATAAAGATAAGAAAAAATTAGATGATAACAGTCAATTCAAGATGGTAAGTTACAATCCTCTCACTAATCTTGAGAACTTATGTGAAAATGGCAAGATCAATGCAGATTTATCTGGGTCTAGACATATTGATTTTGATAAACTGGGATTACAAGAGACAAACCAAGTGGAAGAGGCATTATATGCCATGATGTCAAAGTTTAAGAACACTCCACTAACATTTTCCAACTCTAAATCAAAAGGCCTATATGATATTATTGAGCAAAAATGACACCATTGTCTGAATGTAAAAAGACAAATCAAGGAGACAACATTAGAACAAGTAGTGCCAGAGTTGACAAAGGGATAAATTGTTAAGGTTGCTAAGAAATAGGTAGTTAGGTTCACAGCTAAATATAGAGCCTTTAGCATTCTCCAAAATAACATTGAGGATGTTGTGAAAAAGTCAACTCAAATATGGAAACTCATTTATGGGTTGACCATTGTGAAGCAAGGAGAAGCTGACCCTTCAGAGGGTAAACATGATGATAATGATGATGACAAGGAAGATGATGATAAGGAAGATGATGATAAAGATAATATAGTTGGGGAAGAAATAGAGAACCAAAATGATGACAAGGCAACATCTGAGCAGCAACAAGATGAACAGAGTGAGCAGGACACACAAGTGCAAAGTGTTAGTCCTCCCCATGACACAACCAAGACCACTTAAACCATAATTTTAAAGGATGCTTTTGATGCATCGGCTCAAAAAATCAATCCTTTGACTGTAGAAGGTTTGAAGAAGATTTTAGATCAATCTACTCTACAAACAAAACTATGTAGTAATCTTGTTCTAGTTAGTGTAGAAGAACTATAGAAGGTAGTGATTGAAGTTATAAGGGGGAAGGTGAATCCAAAAGAACCACCTTCAATCATCCCTTTAGTTATCAATGTACACACTTTAATTCAAACAATAGTAGACACATCCACCAAGGTTGATACAAGTGTTATAATTGAGAAGAAGGTAGAAGAGAGAGACCACTATAGGTCAACAATAGGAAATAGGAAAAATAGATTCATTTGTACCTAGAACATAAGAAAAAGGTGCCAAAATAGTGATAGAACAAGACAAGCCTAAAGAGAGTGAGAAAACACTAAAGGTGAAGGAACAAGTGGCCATCCAGGCATTGGTACCCTACCAGCATCTGCCACTCCTACTCAAACTCTTCAAAAGTTGAGCACAAAAGTCATTCCATTGCAAATCTCAGTGCCAAGCCCCAACTCATCAAAGGTAGAAAAGGTAATCCATTATGGAGTCATAAGCCTTGATGAAGAAATTGTTATTCCAAAGTATGACTATGATACTATGACATTGGAGCAAATAGGCATTTTGCAACAAGCCTTAGAGAGGAAAAATGATCAAGAAATGCTTAGGAGAAAACACAGGAAGAAGTAAGCACTCCAAGACATCAAAGACATCTCTTTAGATGCATTTAGCCTACCAAATCCTGAAGAGACCAAGCCACTCATAGAACAACTAACAGATATAGTGGAAAATGTCACTGATGAAGACCTTGATACAAATGTAAAACTCTTAGAATGGTCTAAAAAGAAGTTTCAAGGCAAGTCAAATGAGAAAATATCCAGTGACATAGCACTAAAATAAGTTGCATTGGCAAAAAGGGTTGAGGATGTAAAGAAGGTACTTGAGAATATATTCTCACTGTACACAAAACTATACAATCCTACACTATTCACCCAAGAGACCAGAAGTCACATTCTGAGTCTGGAGAGAAAAATATCTGTATCAGGTGCAAGCTGACCATCAAATCTAGCTAAGAGTGAGAAATATTTTAGAGCATTCCTTTAGACATAGAGTCATAGCTATCTTAATAGCAAATGAGGCTAATATTAGAGCTAGGCTAACAAGTATTTAGGCTACCCTCATCCCTCATATGGAGATAATGCATAAAGAACTAGGCTATGCTGAGACTTTATGAAGAAAGACCCCAATATTTCTACTTTAGATGGTCTAGTACACCTAGCTTTTGAGCTTACAATCCAAATTAAGTCATTGGATGTTGTTTGTGATAAATAGGATATAGCTCTAAGGATAATAATGGATGTCCACAAATCATTTTTAGACAAACACACCATAGGTGTATAACCCATTTGACATAAGTGTCAAAAAAGGGGGAGGTATAATATAGGGGGAGATATACTAAAGGGGGAGAAATAATATAAGAGATATGATATGGGGGAGTATGAACAAAAGATAAACAACTAAGCAAGGGGAGCATAGTAGCAGAGATATATCATTGGGGTGATATAAATTTTTTTGTGTGGATAGAAAGAAACAAATAGATACAAATATCAGCTAAGAGAGAGCATATCAAATGAAAGAGTATTAGATACAATGCATTGAAGTCAAAGGGAGCATAGATTTTGGATACAAATCAGACACATTAACTCAAGGGGAGTTATAAAATTTTGAGGTATACAAGTTAATGCAAAATTTTGAAATTTTGAAGTTTTGTATATATACCAAGTCATGGATATGTTATGCCTGAGGGATTAAGGTTGATCATGAATATTCAAGTGTTTTTGACACTGATGTCAAAGGAGATATTGTTGATCTCAGATTGGTTTTGACAAGTAAATGTCAACACACTTAAGCCATTTACTTAGTTCATGCTGAACTAGTAATACATGCCAAGCACAACATGTAAATATTAGACCATGCCAAGTTGCAATAAGTGCTGAGTCACTCAGGTGCCAAGTGATTTAGGAGCCACATAAATAGTGGATGTCAAGTAATGTAGGTGCCGAGTTACAATATAGAGAATAGTGCATGCTGAGTATCAAAGACTTCATATGCCGAGTGACACAGTTTTGACATATTTGTCTGTAATGGCACAAAAAATTATGTAAACCATTTTTGAGCTGACTTAAGATTATATTTTGATACTATGGAGATAAGGAGAAATCTATATTTGGATTCCCTATGCAATTACATACAACCAATTAGAAAAAGGGAAGGTTTAAGCAAAAAATGGATGAATCTCAACCGTAGATTCATATCTAATCCTAAGCTACCTAAGTCTTGTTAAGGAGGACAAAGCCCTAAACTCTTTACGATGACAGAGAGGAGTTAATGGTATGGAGAGTTGGAGGAGTGAACAAGATAGTTTGCAGAACATTTAAGGTGACTTAGAAGTGAGTGTAAATTGTAGAATCAATTATAAAAGAACAAAGGATAAAGAAAAGTTTACAACATTGAGATATCTAACCATGAAGGATCAATAAGATATTGTGTAGAGGTGATCTATTATCAGGAAAGGAAGTGCCAATTGCAAGATCTATGTTGAGACATTTTAATAGGTGATTTTAGTTAAATCTCTTAATAGAGTAGTCCTAACAGGCTATATGAAATCCTTTAACAAGGTGCTTACTTAGTTGTAAGTTGAAGTCCTCTAACAATGCACACTTCTAATAAGGTGTTGAAATCCTCTAACAAGGTGAGACTTAACAATCTTTGTAGGCCTTTAACAAGGAAGACCTTTTACAAGGTAGATCATGTTTCATGGCCAAATCATTGTAACCTTCATTGGATACACTTTATTATTGTAGTAGTGAAGATTTTTGGGTGTCATCCCCACCCCAATTTTACCTTCTCACTTGGAGGGTTTTTGGGTAATCATATCTGGTGTTATGTGTGTGAATGCTTATATGGTAATGTGATTTAGTTACATATTCTTTACATATTATTTCAGTTTATTTATGCATGTAATGAATGAGTGGTGAAATTTTTATGGGTCCAAGTTTAAACTACTGATTCATCCCTCCCCCCCCCCAGAAGTTTACTCTTTCCCCTTGTAATTCCAACAGTGAGGAAACTGAAAAAGTCCACAAGGCATTGAGAGGTACCAATGGAGGGTGCCATAAAAATAATGGCATGGGGAGGCAAGAATAGTTTGTGGGATTGGTTCATGTGCAAGGACTTGTGTCAAACAATCCATTAATGCCAATAAAACTACCCATCCAACATGATCACCAACTCATGCAATGTCTGCAACCCTCTATGTGGATCACCAAAAATGCTTGCATGTGTGAGAGAAAACACAAGGAAAAAAGTCAAAGGCATAAAATCCATTGACTAATTTTATTTCCTCTCTAGACACATGAAAATGCTATATTGGTTGCACATAACAATGCCTACCCAAAAAACTTCCAAAAAAATGGCTCCAAAAAATTGGTGGTAGCACTACAAAGATGGTATGACCCACATAGAAAATAGATTGAAGGTAGAATCAAGGTGGCTGATGGTGTAGTGGTTGCATGGGAAAAAAAGGACAAGGGAGCCTATGCCAAAATAAAAAAGCTTTTGGAGCCTTCAAAAACAACTTTTCAAGCCCTCTTTGATTGATTTAAGAATTAAAGGAAAACCAACATGTACATGAAAAAAATTGTAAAATTGCACCTATGCATGTACTATCAAGGCCATCAATGCCACCCATTTTCTTTGAAAAAATGTCCCCTCCTTGTAAAAAATAATATCGCTGCCTTAGGATTTGTGCCCAAGTCAACATACTTTGGGGACACTTTTTTTTTGGCTAAGATTTAAATAGCATCCAAACTGGGTGTAATTTATATTGAAATGGGGGTTTTTGAGTGCTCTGAGCTCAACGTTGATGTCCAATTTTTCTCAAAGTGCCTCAAAAATTAGTAAACCCCCATATCCAATAAAAATTACTAAAAGCTCAAATATAAAAATTGATGCCAAATCTATAAAGAACAAAACATGGGCATAAAGATTTGGTGCTCTGATACCATGTTGAAGGTGATGAAAGATCAACTCCACAGCTCCCAAGAATCACCTACATGCAAACATGTTTCGGAAAAAGAAAGAAGAAAAAAGTTACGGAGACTGAAATTGCCAGATCCATAGATGAGACATTCTTGATGAGCAAAAAAAGAGATTTCTATAATCAAAAGTGAATTGGTTAATAATTACAAAGAGAGATTGTCCTTATAACGGAGATCAAAACCCTAAAAAGGTCTAACCTAGGTTGCATCATAATAACTAATAAAAAATTTAATTATTAGATTCCTAATGTTTATCTTAAGCAAACTAGAATTAATTAGAAAATATCTAATTACTCTAACAATATATTGTAGTATTCATCTTCTTATTCTTTAATGAAAATTTACATCCATGTCTTTATTATGTGGTTTTGGTAGATCAATTGTATTTGTTGACATTTTCTACACCCTTCATTGCAAATTCGACATTTATAATATACAAGCATTGCAAAATCCTTATTGACAAGGGTTTTACAAAGAAATGTAAATATTTACATTTTTCTTTCTTCCTTTCATGATTTACATTTTATTTTATTTCAAGGTTGATTCCTGAATCTAGGGCTTGACCAAGTTAGGTTTTCCCTTTAAAACAAATAAATTTATAAATTTTCTTGTGTCCAAGAGTAGGATATCAAGATTACAACTTTAGATTTGAAAACTACTTGCCAAAGGATTTCAAGAGAACTTGGGTTATTTTTTCTATAATGCCATTGGAACATGTCAAACTTCCTATAAAATATCCATACACTTTTCTTCAGGTCTCCCTATTCATCTAGATCTTAGAAAATTAAGCTTTTTTAGGTTTTATGTCTTGATTAGAGATCCATAGTCAAAATCACAGTCATAGATTAATAAATTTTATCTTTTAGGGGAAAAAGACATATTGTCTTGCATATTTCAAGTTAATTTCTTTATCATTTCTTTTATCTATACTATCATAGATATATTTTCTTATCTTAATAGAATTGATTACATGTATTTAGTCCCTAGATATACTTTACTCTTGTCATTAAATCAATTCATTCAATTTAAATTCAAACTACACATCTTAAAATTAACTAACATTACATGAAAGAGAACTTTCTTGCATAATTCCATGACATAATTTTGGTTTAGCATTGGTATACATCTATACTACTTGTATTTTGATAATCTAAATTTAGTTATATTGAGATTATCTTTGGAAGCCCTTCGTTCTCTTGTATTGAATGACTTAGTGATAAAGTGGTTATTTAATAAATTTATCTCATTTAATTTATACCATCAAATTCAATGGCCTCAATATTCACCTATTTTTTTTGGCAAAATTAACTTGTGCTCTTTCTTTTGGAGTTAGATTATTTATTACATTAGGTGTTAACCTTATTCTGGCAAACTCAACTTTTGTCCATTTCTTTTTGGAGTTATATTATTTCTTTGCATTGGATGTTTATCTTCTTTTGGTGAACTTTATGAATCTCTTATTTTGGATTTTGGAGTTAGATCTCTTTGTCTCTTGTAATGCCCTACCAAGGAACCCAAAAGAAATCAACCTAAAGTTTCAATAAGTTTGCCAAACATTTTTGTTTGAAAAGATTAAACAACAAGAGATAACATAATAGAAGCAATAACTCACATACATACAACCATCCATAAATAGATTACATCTCTTAAGGGTTCCATGATGTTGAATCACATGTATAAGTTTTATTAATACTAAATTCAATACATAATAAATCCACATCATAGAATAACCACAAGTATAAACCCAATAATATACAATTACATAAGATGCCACATGACATGACCAAAATGCATGACCATCTACTATACAAGTCATAGGGTATGAAAAGCTCAATGAATATACATCATGAATAAATACATCATCTCATAAGATCTTTGACAACCTAGTAGAGTACCATAGAATATATCCATCCAGAAAAAATACAAGATGAGAATAAAAGGAACAACTGCACACATACATCTAGTAATGATATGCATATATTAGATCTCTATGGTATAAGAAACACTACCACCCAACCTCATGGAACCTAAGTGGTCCACTCCCACTATGCTAAGGAGATAATCTCATGTCCCATATAGATATCAATCAACAAGTCATAACCAACATCTAAGTCAAGGAAAATGTGATAGCAATCTATCTCAAAGGTACCAAGACACAAGTAACATCTAAACCCAGAGGAAAGAAAGACATGTAGTAAATCTACTATGTAAGTGGGAAAGTGTCATTGCATGAGCCAAATCTAAGGTTACCTTGGTAGCCTCTCTAGTCTCTGCCCCCCTAGTGTCTTTATGCCGCATCTATATCCTTTTGCAAAGAAAAGACATACTAACGAAGCAAGGTCACAACCAAGAATTCTCTCTACTCCCATCCTAGCCTATACTAGCACTGAAGGCATGGACAAGGAAAATTACTGACTCTTATTAATTCATTTTAAACCCATTTAATGAAATGTTATCACTTATGAACACAACTTACAATGGGTGACATGGGCAACCTCTTTAGGGCTCCAGACTCCATTGCAAACCACTTCCCAATGTACACACAAATTACTTACCCTAAGCTCATGAAAACTACAACTCATAAAATCACAATTTTCACCTCAATCCTTTACAAGAAAATAGAAATAATCTAAAGAAAAATCACTGTTTTCACCTAAGTCCTATACAAGAAACTGGAAAGCATCTATATATAATTAAAAATATTCACCTCAGTTCTATGCAAGCAACTAGAAAGAACCAAAGTTAACCAATCAAAAACTCAAGGATTACACTAGAAAGTCACAATAATCACCTCAGTCCTATATGAGCAACTAGAAAGCATCAAAAGGAAACTAATCAAAACTCAATGGTTAAACTAGGAAAATCACACCACTCACCTTAGTTCTATACAAGCAACTGGAAAGCACTAACAAACATCTAATCAAAACTCATCATAGAAATTCATGAATACATCATAATGGTCGGGTATAAAAGATCATGACCAAAATAATAACCATAACATCATCAAAGAAAAAAAATTCCCTAAGCCTTTGGTAAACATCCTAACTAGTCAACGTATTAAGTCAACCCCAAACCCAACACAAAGTAAAATGTACATCACAACAAGTGTAGTTTCCTAGTTTATTTGGTTTTAAAAACATAAGAGTTTAATTTTAAAATAGAGTTCCAATTTTTTTTTCAAGTATTAGATTTGCTCAGGTTTTCAAGTACACAAGAACCTCAAACACTCAACAAAATCCTTAAAAACCATCTAAATATAAAAACCCAAATTTTAATATTAAAATGAACTATCACATAATAAAATCTAAACTCCATTAAAATAATCTCTTCTAATTAAAATTGATATATATTGCAAATTTACTAAAACTATATAATCAATTATCTTAATATATATTACTAAATTCAAATAATAATTATTAAATCATAATAGTAATAACTATTCAATTATTAACAAATAATATTAATTAATTTATTAATAAATTATAATTACTAAAATTAATAATATAATAAATATTATTTAATATTAATAAAAATATTAATTATTAGTTAAAGCTTCATAATTCTTTAAAAAATTGAAATGCATTTTTTTAATAACATTTTAGGCTCATGAGCCAGTTGTATAAGCTATGGTACACCGCTGCTATAGCATCAATAGAGTAATACCTTAGGATAGTACCTTTTTCTATGACAACAATAGGCTATCATGTGGCTGGTAGTTGCAGTCATAGGGTGGGTGGGCAGTTAGTGACCTCAAACCTTCAAACCATTTTTTAATAATTATTTTCAAAAATTTGTTTTATAATAAAAAAAAAATGTTTTCCAATATAAATTTCTATTATTATTTATATAGATATATGTAATATAATTATCACAATAATTATCAATTACTGTGGCAATTATATTATTATATATATTTTTCAATAAATTTCCATGTAATAGACTTGATAGGAAAACAAATAGAAACTATCAAAATTATAAATTTAATTTTCTAGTATTCTTTTCCAAATCCCATCCCATATTCAAAGAATCAAATTATGAATCCCAAATTTATCAAACATGGGTTTCAAATCTCAAATTTTTTTATAGATGTTTTCAAGGACAATACATCTCATCACAAGGGTTTCAACCTGAATTGAGATTTGAAAATAGATCCATTCAAACACAGAGAAGATAGAGAGATTTGAAAGAGGAAATTACTGTGCAAACTCACAAGATCCCACCTCGATCTAATGCTAACTAATTGGATGCTTAGAGCTCGCAAGAAATTTTTGTCCTTTCAAAAGTCCTCTTTCTCAAAAAATTTCTTAGGTCCAACACCTGTGTGTGGAAAAATGAGCTTTGATTTCTTAATAAAGTGCCTTCTCCCTTTAGGT
The DNA here is from genome assembly GCA_028749045.1 of Cupressus sempervirens. Lineage (NCBI taxonomy): Eukaryota > Viridiplantae > Streptophyta > Pinopsida > Cupressales > Cupressaceae > Cupressus > Cupressus sempervirens. Next base: position 501,839,612 of record CM053791.1, read on the forward strand.
TTTCAGTTTTGCAATCATGCGAACCCTTTTTCCTTTATTAATTTATTTTATTTTAATTTCACGTGCAAACTTTTTGTATTTCGATTAAAATAAACTTTATTAAATTTATTTTCTCTCTCTCTCTCTCTCTCTCTCTCTCTCATATTAAATCACAAGACATCTTTAATAATATATTTATTAATTCAACTAATAATAATATTTAGAGTTTATTATTAAAATGAAACTCCTAAATAGATTATTATTAAATTAAATAAATGTAATTATGCCAAAATTAGAGCTTTAATTAAATATTTTAAATTTAATTATTCTATTTAATTAATTTCTCAATTAATTAAATATAATTTTAAATAATTGTTTTTTTAATACAATTTTTTGTTAAATCATTTAATAATTTTTTATTTGATTTAATTATAACTGAAAATCATAGCAGACCCATAAAACTAAATAAGAAAACCCATTAGAAAGACAAAGTACTAAATTAAACTTAAGGGTCAAAATCTCAAATTCACGTCAAGTGACAAATTTGGAACAGCAAATAACTCAAATAATTGTCTTACTTTCTAGGACAATTGGCTTAGGGTTAGGATCTGGAGTCAAGAACTATCTCCCCTCTTTACCATTGAGATACTACGATAGGGAATGCTCATCCTAGAAATTTAGGGAAGTCAATGCCTAGTACCTATAATTTGAATAAAAGACAACCATGTATATATACATATAATTCTAAACTAAACAAGCAATGCTGAGAAGTGGTGCATTGTGCAGATCCTGACTAGTAGGTGACTACGAATCCCTCCCTTAACCACATAAAAAATGTCAAACATAAAGTAAAACATACAAGTAGACCATACACATGCAAGTATGGGTTAACTAACCATAGAAACTAACATCATGAAATAATTGAAATTACTATATGAACATACATGTATCATCATCGAGAGAGTAATCATGAACACATAAAATAATTGAGTATCAAGTATTTGATCGCATATATCAGCTAAGTACAAAAAAAATCTAAATCAAATTGGGTTTCCAAGTACCATAATCATAAAACTAGCCTAACATAATTTGACAATAAAACATGAAAAGAAAACTAGGGGTAGGCATTACATCTCTCTTATTAAATGTATTCTTTTCACCTAAACATTTTGGTAAACATGATGCCTTCCCTCATTTATTTGATTTTGGACTTTGATTTCTTCTTTGTGCATTGAGATCTACTTTGTACTCTCTTATTTTTATTAGTTGTATTTAGATATTCTTAGCTTGGTATCTTTTGTTAAAATGTTTAGAATAACTAAAGGGGGGAGGGGGTGAATCAATCATCTAAGGCCCAGATGGACCAGTTGAACAAACAAACACTTTAACTATTTTAGATCTAAATATCCATTAGCTTGGCCTCTATTGTAAACTTTTAGTAGCATAAAATAGCAGTCCACTTTCCTAAATATAACAAACTTGTAGAATGTAAACATTAGCAATAAAACATCACAAATAAAATCCACACAAGTTCTACACTAGGATTTAATGTGGAAATCCAATTTGAGAAAAAACTACCAGTTACATGTCACTGATCTTTTCACTCTTCTGAAGTGAGCTCTATTAGGAGCCAACGCTATTAAAGGTTACAAAACATAGTGTTAAATGTTCCATTTTTAAAGGATTTAATCACCATGTTAGGAGTGGCCTTGTTAGAGGACTTTAGAACATTTCATTAGAATGTCACCTTCAGTAAAGGATTTACATATGATTGTTAGGTCAAACTTGATTAAAAGATTTCAATATTGATAAAATAATTAAAAAGTAATAATAGGTTTTGATTTGGAAAATACAAATCAATTTGCAAATATAGATCACAATTCTATTCAAAAGCTAATCCATTGACTAGCCTTCATGTTAATCTCTATTTCTAATTTGATTGGCAACCCTTCAAGAAATTACTCTTCACAACTTTATTTAGCCTCTTGCTTAGGTTCACCAGCCAATAACATCAACTACTGCTCCAACCATGCTAGGTCTTCATGCACACTCACACATACATGATCTTAGCTCTTGTGCCTCCTTAAATAGGTAATTCTATTTTTTCAGACTTAAACACCACCATAGATTTTAGGGTTTGGTTTGATTCATCGAGTCCTTCCAACAATTCATCTCTTTTGTTATCTTCTCCAAACTTCTCCTTGAATCCTTAGATAGAAATGTGAAAACATAATTTACCTTGATTTAAATGTTCCAAGTCATCCATCCTTATATTCAACATGCTTTACATTTTCCAAGAAATTAACTTTGTTGGCTAGAAATAATGATTTCCTCATAAATTGTCAAAATGCTATCCCTTGGCCAGCACTATGTTCTGATTCTCAATCATCACTAGGTTACTTAGTCACTTCTAACTTTCTATTTGGTACATATACTATCACTAGGTCAATACTGATGCTTGATCAACACTAGCATCACTTGGCATATATTGCAAATTCTTTAATCTTCTACTCTGTTCCTTGATCAAGCTTATGCATTTGGTCAATCTTTGATTATTTCTTCAAGGCTTTAGTAAAACTATCTTCTTCACTTGTAGCATGATTGAACAATAAAATTTTCTTGTCAAAGTCTAACTAATCAAGTGCACATTTGTAATTTCTTTTCATAACTCAACCTTTCCTCTAGGTTCTTTTGTTATGACCAACTTCTCAACTCCTCGTGATCATTAATCTAGATATGAAACTCAAATAAGATAGAAAATTACCTCGCCAATAAGATTTGACATCAATAACATCATAAAAATCATTCCAATTGAAGTTTCCAATAATATTCCTCTTTGGCATTGATGTCAACACCTCTAGGTGCCATGAAATTCAAAACATGTACTACATTAAGAAAAATTCCTCTTTGTATAATATCTAATACTATTCTTCCCTCTATCATATTAGATCATATCAATCATATTATTTTGTATTGGTGTGAACACATTGCATACATTCTCCCTCTTTCTTATTCAATCTCTCATGCTACTAACAATCTTCTCTCTCTTTGACAACAATGCCAAAGACACTTTATCTATCACATGCATCTTGATCATGTAGATATCTTCATGTTAGTACTAAATTTTCCTCTATCATCTATATATGAATGATACAACATTCTTCCTTCCTTTACTATTGCTTTAGGCATCTCCTAAAGTATGACTCTCTGCATCAACTTGTAAGATATTCTAATCAACATATTTGATCCAAGGCTCCATCTTAGCTCAAGTAACCTTTCTTAGGGAAATCACCCCTAATTTACCTTTTATTATATTTGTGAGAATTCTTAGGTAATTCTTTAGTGAAAATATCAGCTATTTACTCATTTGTGTTCACATACTCTAATCTTACTTCTTTGGCTTGAAGTAGCTCTCTCAAATAATGATACTTGATATCAATATGCTTAGTTTCTCTATGTATCACATGATTCTTTTATATGTGAATAGAACTAGTGTTACCACAATAGATAATAACTAGATCAATGATTTATTCCTTCATTCCTTTCAACAATTGCTTGATCTATATGATATTTGAACAATTCACTACTGCTACCACATATTCAGCTTCATCTATTGATTGTGAATTATAGTTCTACTTCTTGTTTGTCCATGAAACTAGTCTCTTTCCTAGAAAGAAAGCTCCTCCACTTGTACATTTTCTATCATCAAAATTTCTTGCCTATTCTGAATCAATGAATACCTTTAGTTCAAATTTTTCATTCTTCTTGTAATGAAAATCATAATCTTTTGTTCCTTTCAAATATCAAGTAGTATCCTTTTTACTAAGATCATGTGATTCTCATTAGGACTTGTAGAAAATATTGCAACTATCCCAAATGCTAATGTAATATCATGTCTGGTGTGAATAACATATTGTAGTTTTCCAATCATTGATCTATATAGTATCTTGTTCACATTAGTAGAATCATCATTCTTAGATAAATTATTTCATGTGGATATAGGCGTACTAACTAGTTTTGAATCTTCCATTCCAAAGGTTTTTAGTATATCCTTGATGTATTTGGATTATGTTATAAAGATACCTCATTTGATATAATTGTAAACCAACAAAGAATTTGATCTCACCAAATATAGACATTTCAAATTACTTCTTCATCTCATCTACAAATGACTTGCATAATGCTTCCTTTCCTCAAAATATGGTATCACCAACAAAGATTTCAAACAGAAATACCTCATTGTTGTTACTAGTCTTCAAGTACAAATTGCTACTATCATTAGTTCTTACAATACCAAACTTCACCAAGTAATTGTACAACCTTTCATACCATGCTCTCGAGGCTTGTTTCAAACCATATAGAGCCTCGTGCAACTTACACACCATATCCTTCTCACTGGGATGTACAAATCCTTCTTGTTTCTCTATGTATACTTCTTCAAGTATTCCATTCAAAAATGTAGATTTGACATCTATTCGGTATACCTTAAATCCTTTATAATAAGAATATGCAAGTAGTGTACTAACTCCTTCTAATCTCACAATAGGAGAAAATATTTCCCCATAGTAAATTTCTTCTTCTTGCCCATATCTTTTGCATACCAGTGTAGCCTTGTTCCTTGTGACTTCACCTTTTTCATTTAGCTTGTTCCTAAATACCCATTTGTTTGAATACCATTTTTTTTCCTTAGATCTAGATACCAATGTCCATGTTTTGTTCTTTTCTAGCTACTCAATTTCTTCATTCATTGTTTGAATCCAATTCTCATTCTCCAAAGCATATTTTACAAATTTGGGCTCAAAATCACAAAGTAAACATGTCTCACTTTTGAGTCTCTTCCTTGTCACCACACCAGGTTCTTCATCTACAATGATTTTCTTAGGTGCATGATGTCTTCTTACATTTTTTTTTGGGATATGTTCTTTCCTTCTTTTTTCTACTATAGGTTTATCTTTAACAATGATTTCAAGTTCATTTTCTCTCTCTTGTTTAGGATTTGGTTCAGGTTCTACTAGCTCAACACTATCTTCCTAATGTTCGACTCCTTCTATCTATGACTTGACATCATTTTTTATTTCTTGGCATTGGCAATTTATTGCTCAACAACTTCTTGTTGCAACTCAACATTCCCATTTTTTTGTTGATTTGCATCTTTTCTCTCTTGTTTAGGTGGGGTGGTAGGATCATCCTCATTCACATATATGAAAATACTTTAGTCTTCAAGTTTTGTCTTGCATTCAACTTTATTCTTTTCTACATATTCATCAACTTTCACATTTTCACTTTTAACATCAAATTTCTATTTATGTTATCCTTTTAAGTATATAAAATTTGCTTCAAAAAAATTTAAAAATACTTCACATTAGGTGCATATCCATACCACAATTCAAAGGGTGTAACATTTGTACCTTTCATGACTTGCACTATTGAAATTTTATAAACTACTATAGTCACCACTTCTCTCCAATATTTATGTGATAAATTCTTCTCCATCATCAATGTTCTAGCACAATCCATGATTGATCTATTTCTTCTTTCAACTATTCCATTTTGAGGAGGGGTCCTAGGTGCTAACATCTTTCTTTTGATTCCTCTATCATTATAGAATATATTAAACTCATTGGAAATGAATTCTCCACCTCTATCAAATCTCAAGAACTTTAGAATCTTCCCTATTTCTTTTTTAAATCTTTCCAAATACCACTTAAACAATTGAAAAACATCAAATTTTTCTTTAAGAAACATTACAATCATCATCCTAGAATAGTCAATAATAAATATAATGAAATATTTATCTCCACAATAGCTTTTGACACCCATAGATCCACAAAGGTTAGTATGAGCCACTTCCAAAATATCATTAGTTGAATATGTGTTGCTCTTCAAACTAGACTTTTTCATTTTCAAAATTGACATTATAAACACAAAGAATTATCAAGTTTTTTTAGTATTATAAATCCTCTTACTCTTTTCATTTGACTGATGCTAACCAAATTATCAAAATTCACATGACATAACCTCTTGTGCCACACTACAATATTTGGGGTCAAATTGTGACAACAGTGTGATTTGTTTGTGATTTTTATGTTTGTTTTGTAAGTGTCCTTGATGCCATCATTACACCAATGTTGGTGTTATAATTGTGATGTCTACATGATTATAAATAATAAAAAAGAAAATATGACATTAATTAGTCTCCATTTGATTGATTGTGGAGAGCTCTGAATGAGTGTGGATCTAGGATTTCATTGTTGTGCCCTTTTGATCTCTTCATTTCATTGTTGCGCCCTTGTGATCTCCATGCACTTTCTCTATGATTTTCTTCAAGGGGAGAAGAGGTACCTATGCAAAGGTTTTTTTTTTTTTTTTTTTCCTTCTAAACATGTATCTCTTTATATTTCCCTCAATATATGATTAGAGAAACTTTTCTTTCACTTGGGGTCCTAAGTCAAATATTTTTTCTAGAGCAACCATTTGGTTAGGGATGTTGTTGGTAGGGAGATTGAGGATTTCATCCTCAATGCCATTCTTCTTGGTGTCATCCTAATTTTAATATAATATTCAAACAATGTTAGATATAAAAGAAAGGATGTGTCAATAATCTTCAAAGACTTGGAGGTCAGTGATATTGTTCAGGATGGAGGGCATTAGGACCATCTTGACAAAGATCACTTAGGAATATTCATATCTTAAAATGGCACAAAATGTAGCATAATAAATCAAGTCCATATCAATAGCTTCATCATAAATATTATTCTAGCCTTCAAATGAAATAGTCATAACAAGTATGTTATAGTAAAGCCATGAAGAATCGAAGAACCATGAGTGTGGCTAACATATTCAAGCAGGACACTAAATTTTTTTATGATAGGCATTTATGATTGTAAGAAGATTTTAGATATACACTTTGAATAGTTTTGTCATAAATTTAACTGGCTCAGCTCTTTAAAGTGTGTGCCTAGGGTTTCTAGATTTTGTAAATAGAAAAATTTATAAATTTCAATAAACTTCTCAATAGTCTAGATTCCCAAATTTATATAATTAGCTGCAAAATTCATAATAGTAAAGAACAAAGTGAACTTTTCATTACAAAACTCATGATTATTGGCAATTTTTTTTTTTGCAGTTGTAGTATTGTTGATCTAAAGATCTATATTCTAAAATTGATGTAATATTTTAGGCTTTATGTGTACTATAAATATGTGATCAATTCCAAATGCCTTAGTTGTAACTTTTTGTCAAGTTTTCTAGAAAAGTTTTGCTCAATTTGTGGTGCTAGTAGGGTTTTGTGTGTTTGGTTGACTTAAAGTAAAGCTCTAGTGTTTGGAGATAGTTTTTAGCCTTTGATTTTAGATATATTTACTCAAACCCCTAAGCATTAATTATTTGATCACTAATTGAAATAACAAGTGAGGTTAATGAAGTTATCCACAACAAGATTTTAGGATTAAATTTTATAGTTTCTATGAATAACATCAAACTTGAGTCACCAAGATTGTTTGGTTGTTCTTTTGTTGATCAATGTTTCACTTACCTTCAAAGGATCTAGATATTTCATAGTAGAAGCTACCAAACATGTATGAAAGTAATGCTATGTGATCTTCATGCCCTTTCTTTGCATTTCCTTAGAGTGGAAGAGGAGTAAGTGTTATCTATACCTCAATGAAAAAAGTAAGAAAGTGTATATATCTACAATAACACAATTCTTGTATTTACATGATCTCTAACAATTGTAATAGGAAAAAAGGTTTGACAAACTACATTTTTGTGCATAAAAAATTACTAGGATTCATCAAACATGACCTCTTTGAATTACATAAAATTAAGGTTTTACTAAGCTTGATGTAATCTCTGCCAAAGATCTTTACTAACTAGATAATCATTACAATAAGATACAAGGGAATTTTTTAGTCTCTAGAAGTAAATGGGATGAAATTTGGTTTTGGCTTACTAGAAACACTAGTACAAAAATATCCAAGAAGGGAATTTGTTCTAGCAAAAGAAATTTTTCTTTTATTATTTTTATAAGTAATATAAAATTCTATGAACATAAGTAATACTTCCTCCATTTCCCCCCTCCCTCATGCATAGTTCTAGATTGTTGGTGCTCTTCCAAACTTATTTGGCATAAGATCCTTCTCTTTAACAGATTTACAACACATTCATAGTTAGCCTGATTTCGTAAAGATCTTGACATAACAAGAATATTAACATTTTACCTTACATATTTAAGATTTTAAATTACTAAAATTTCTAAAATAAATTGCCCAACTAACAAATTTGATCCAAAGAGATTACCTATTTTAATAACAAAAAATGAGGTCAAAATGTAGATGGGTTGTTCTTGCTACTAGAATTCAATCGTTTTCCCCAAATTTATACTTCATGTTAAATAATTTCAAATTTATTGTGAATATAACCTCCGAAATGTTTATTCATTTGTTTAATTAGATCCAAACCTCTAGAAAAAAGAACACTTAACTACCTATTTGAAACACAAGTGTCACTTCTATTTGTTACTTATAGTAACACATATTATGGTGGATTCTAAATTATTTTATGACTAAAACTAACTTCATTAATCCAAAACCAATAGCATCTCAATATCATCATAATAAAGGTTCAACCACATCATTCAAAAACTTGTCACTAAACCCAAATACCTCGTCTTCAATAGTCTAGTGACGTAGATTTATTCTCATCAAAATATCAATGGTTTGAATATTCTACTTCTGCACTGGCACGCCCAAAATAATATATCTCCACACACAAATCACTCAAATACTTTATGATTTATGTAGTTGATTTTATATTGGCATATTGTTTCTTCAAATGGCTTCATCTATGGTTCATCTTAAATCATATTTATAACAATAATTTGGAGCTCTTAAAACATAGAATATGATTTCTAGTTGCAATTCAACTATTTTCCTTAGCACATTATGATGCTAATTAAGCTTCATTATCTCTTGCTATACTAATTTTTCTCTTCAAATAAAAAACTCTAGACTTCAATTGATCCTCAAGTTCAACAATTTTCTAAATTTGGAATGCATGCATTCAATGTAGCAATGTACTCAACCAATACTTATAACTAACACTTTAAATTGGTACTAGTTACAATGAATCCAATTTGGGTGTATCATCAAACCATTAATATACATTTGAAATTATCAAATTCTGTATTATCACATATAAACTTAATCTTCTATGCATTCAATACTAAAAACATCACACAAATTTATCCCAAAGGTGATTTCCTTGGCAATTTACATCCACATCAACCAACACTAATACCAATCATCTCATGCATCTAATAAATGTCTTGCACTTCTTCTCTAACAATATGAAACTTTGGCTCTAATATCAAATCATGGGGATATAGACCATGTAGAATATATTAAGTAGCTAAAATATAAAGGGTGTTTCCTTCAAAATATTTTCATTGCACTTAGTTCTCATTCATTGATAATATTTGGTTTGATACATAATATTTTGTCTTGGCCACTCACATGCTATGACAAAGGGTAACACCACTTTTACCAATTCATAACCAAAAACATAACAACATGGAGATAAAAAGAAGAGAAAGTATTTTAAAAAGCATACATTAATACCTTGAAAATCCTTACAAATTCTCCAAGATGAGAGAATTCCAACTTCCTACAATATGAGAAAGCTTCTGGGACAATATAAGATCTTAGTAATCAAAATGACCCTTTTCTCTTTCTTCCCTTCCATTTTTCATCACTCTCTCTACATCATATTTTTACTCAACCTCTCAATGCCTCTCCAACTTAGGCTTATAGTGACTAAATATAACTAATTTAGAAATAAATAAATAAAATTGTTTTAGATACTAAAACCCAGTTCTAGATAATCCTATTTAAATCTCACTATGAATCAATCCTAGAATCTCACAAGTGTATAACAAGATAAATTCATTACAACCATCTTTATCCATCTAGAGCTATGACTCATCCTCTCTAGAAATTATCCATAAACATAAAGAACACAATTATTTACATAAATAAATTAGAATTCCTCATAAGTACCAAGACCACATTTTTAGAGTTTTTCCTTCCAAAAGATTGATGACTTGGAATTTTGGATGCTCCTGCATTACATAGACGATCATCCTACCATTTATTTTATTTCTCAAGTTTTTGAAGGAATTTTTTTTAAAAAAGTGGAATGGTGGTTGAACATATTCAAACATAAATTTGGGCCTTCTCAAGAATGTCGCGATTTCCCTTATTTTTACTTAATATGTGGAGAAAAAGGAATGGATAAGCTTATGCAAATTGAATTTGGATTGATTTTGTTACAAATGCATATAAAGATTGAATTTTAGAAGGAAAGTAGAATGTAATTTTTATTATATATTTTTAATTAATATTAGGGGATTTCAAAAATATGATTTAAAACTTAATTAAATAAAATAAAATATACATACATACATACATACATATATACACACACATGTATACATATACACACAAAGATATACATATATACATACATACATATATGGTTGTATATACATACACACACATATGTGTGTGTCTATGTACATATATGTATATATACAGAGAGATCATTTTATATGGTGATTATTACATCTTAGCACAACAAAAAATTGATCTAGCTACATACATATTCTAGAATCCAAATAATAAAATAATAAATCTCACTCAACCCATGCTAAGTGACTTACCTTAGGATCCTACAAAAAATAATGCAGATCAGGAAAAATGAGTAGAGTTTGCATGAAATTTTACAAAAACATATCATAGAAGATATTTTTAGAAAGAAACAAGCCATAAACCTGTTAAATTGGTCTAGTTGCTGATTAGACAAGTTGATTACAAATTTCTAATATGGAACTATCATTAGATTAGGTACAGTAAAATGAACCATTAGTTGTTCCCAACTAGCAAGATCAAATATAGTTTTCCAAGGTGATAAAATTGCATGTGCAAATGCATTACTTGCATGCCTCATAGGAAGCATATGAAGGATTTGATCAATAAAAATCCAAAAAGCCTTCAAACATCTACATGTAAAAAACTTGTCACAGTGGAAAAACATGAGAGGAGGCAAGGGTTTTGCTCTGGAAATTATACAAATGTATTTTTAGAAATGAAAGAGATAATGAAAAATACATCCTTATAAAAGGAGATCGAAACTCAAAAAAGGGTAACCTAAAAAGGGAAAATCTATTTAATAATTACTAATTAATTATTAAATAGAGATGCAAAAGATGCATAAAGTAAAATCTTAAGAAGGGAATAAAGTGAATTTAATAAATTAAATTAAATTAATGCTTTACTCTAACACCCCACCTTAAGATGAGCAGCAATATAGCTACAAACTATGTAGAAAGAGAAAAGAAAATACAATGCAATAGTAAAAGAAAACTTGGGTCCTGACAACAAGGCTTGATGAGGTACCCAATCACAACTAATTCTCTGTGAAATAGAAAAATAGAGAAAACTCAGTGGAAAAAACTCTACTCCAAAAAGAGATAGTAGTAAAAAGAAGGAATGAAGGACTCATCACCGAGACCCCCCAAGGACAAATTCCTTCACCACAAGCATACAACATAGCTAAAGATACTGTGAGGCTACAAAAGGTTTAGTGAATATGTCTACAACCTACTTAGTAGTAGGAATGTACTCCAAGCTCAAGGCATCATCCTAAATGAGATGGCTGATGAAGTGCATGTGAAACTCAATGTGCTTAATCCATTGATGCTCAACTAGGTTGCATGAAATGCGTATAGCACTCTGCCTATCACACCATAGAAAGGTGGGATTATCAAGAGAAAATCCAAACTTTTCCATCAAATGTCAAATCCACAAAACCTCCTAACTAGTCAATACAACTACCCTATATTCTACCTCTATAGATGATAATGCATGAGCATGCTACTTCTTGCAAGACCATGTGATAGGACTAGAACCAAGACAATAGAAAAAACTAGAAGTAGAATTGTGATAATCAATATCACCAACCCAATCTAAATCTGTAAAACCAATAATGTGAGGATCTCTTGATGTGAAGTGAATGCCATAACTTGTTGTACCTATAATATACCTCAAGATATGTTTGGATGCTTTCCAATGACTCTCATGAGGATCATGGGAGAATTGAGAGACAAGTCCAACTGCAAAGGAAATATTAGGACGTGTGTGTGTTAGGTACAAAAAACTACCCACAAGCTGTCTATATAGAGTGGAATCCACTATAGGAGTAGCACAAGTGGTAGATAAAATAACACTTGATTGAAAAGGTGTGGGGGTAGGATTGCAATCAAACATGCTGAATCTTTGAAGCATATCAAGAGCATACTTCTACTGGAGTATGGCTATCCCATTAACCTATAGGCCCAAAAAATAGTGCAAAAGTCCAAGATCTTTCATGTCAAACTAGTTTCTTAATGCTTGTTGAACACCCTGTATCATGGAGACTGAGCTTCCTATGATGATGAGGTCATCAACATAAAGCAAAAGTATCAATAAGTCAGCCCCATGATGCTAAATGTAAACATTTAGGGTCAAAATGACACCAAGTGAGTGTGAAGCAAGCAAGAAGGAATCCATCTTCTCATACCAAGCCCTAGGGGGCTATTTGAGACCATATAATGACCTCCAAAGCTAGCATACCAATGAAGAGTCCTACAAAAAACCATGAGGCTTCTCCATATAGATCTCCTCATGAAGGTCTCCATGCAGAAAAACACTCTTCACATCCATCTGAAAAACTATCCATCCCCGTGAAGCTGCTAGATAGAGTACAAGGCGAATAGAATTCATCTTGGCAATAGGGGAAAAGGTCTTAGAGTAATCAATACCCTCAACTTATGAAAAAACCTTTGCAATAAGACATGCCTTGTACCTATCAATAGAACCATCTACAACATACTTGGTATGGTACACCCAATGACACCGAACCAACTTTCTTCCTTTCAAAAGAGGACAAAGATCCCATGTGTGGTTCTTCATCAAAGAAGAGTACTCCTCATCCATATCCCTATCCCACTCTAAGTTTCATGTCACTTATGAAAAAATCTAAGCATCATCTAAAATGGCATGACTCAAAAGGCCACTACTTGCAGTCTGAGAATGATTATGACGAGCATCTGTAGGATCACTTGCCAAAGGTCAAGATACATCAATAGTATCACAAGCCCACTTGGGCACTCATGAAAAATCTAGTACAGGTGGTAAAGGGGGATCAATATCAAGATCTTCTTCTAAGGATGCATAATCCTATATAGGAGTAGAGGAAGTGCTGGATAGTGAAGAAGAAGCTAAAGATGGAGGATATTTCTTATCAAACTGAACATCTCTAGAATTAGGACCAAACAAGCTATATACCTTCACACCCTCATAGTAGCCAACAAAAATGAGTGGTTGGGTCTTCTTCTCCATGGCTTTCCATTGAGCATCTAGAGTAAATGCCCAAGCCTCACTACCAAAAATGTGAAAAGTAGAAACATCAGGCTTGACATGAGTCCAAGCCTCCTCAGGAGCCAACTGTCACAATGTATTATGAGGCATCTGATTTTAAATATAGTTGGCACAATTGATAGCCTCAACCCAAAATGAAGAACTCATAGCACAAGACTATATCATACAATTGGTCATCTTCCATAATTTTTTGTTCATTCTCTCTGCAACCCCATTCTAATAAGGTGTATGGGGAATAGAGAAATGATTCTATATAACATGCTCATTGCTAAAATCTCTAAAAGAATGATTCACATATTCCACCCATTATCAGTGCATATATGTTTAACTGAAAGACCACACTACTTCTCTACAAAAGTCTTAACGAATCAAAATGAAAAAAAGACATCAGACTTGTATTTCAAAAAGTACAACCATGTGCATCTAGAAAAGTCATCAATGAAGGTCAACACATATAGAGCACCTAAGAAAGATGGAGTGGGAAATGACATAAGATGACTATGTATCAACTCCAATGGTGCCTTAGCACATGTGAATCTACTTGCTAGAAAAGGTTCTTTGTGATGTTTGCCAAGTGCACAACCTTGACACACACTGACAGTATAAGAGATCTGTGGTAACCCAATAACTAGCTCATGTGTACTCATCTACTATAGATATCTATAGTTGAGATGGCCAAAATGGTCATGCCAAAGCTTTCTCATTATGTTTGTATGAGCAATGAGAGAAACACCTATAGAATCAGAGCTCTCAAAGCCATCAAACTGATGTAAGCAAGACTGAAGATCAACATTCCCTATAGCAATAGCTAAATGAGGATCATGGAGGTCTTGAATAACCACATCATGTGGAGATAAGTCAACTATATTTCTATAACCTGAATGAAAAATTTGAAAGATAGACAAGAGGTTTGTAGAAATAGTCAGAACCAAGAGAACATCTTGTAGTGAACCACCTTTTAAAGAGATAGTTCCTAAACCTACAACTAAAAGTTGAGAATAATTTCCAACAAAAATTTGTGTAGTAGCACTCTGAGAAAGTGAGGTAACCAAATCAGGTGTGCGTGTCATATGATGAGAAGCTCTAGGATCAAGAATCTAAGAAGCTATAGAAGACAATGCTCGTATAGAAAGAGCATGTCCTTTCCCTATAGGTGGAGGTGGAGGGTTTGAAGAAGAAATACTAGAATGCTACATGGCATCCTCTAATGCCTCAAGATGTCTCTAACACTTGAAAACTAGATGTCCTTCTTTGCCACAAAAACTACAAGGTTTACCTATATACTTATTTGTCTTGGAGGAAGTCTCACTAGAATTAGAAATATTATCCTTCCGAGAGGGCTTCCAAGCATCTAATTTGGGAGGAGGCTTGGAGGAACTCTCACTACCTACTAAATCTATCTTATGCTTTGGTTTCTGCTTTGTCTTTTCTATAGATGTCTGAGCTACCAATGCCTTCATCTTAGAACTAGTCATAGTATCCAACTGTGTGAGCTTTGACTACTCTTTAGTCGAGCGATCCCAAAAGACCTCAAAAGAAGGCATATAAAATCTCTTCCCCAAAGCATCTTTGGTGGAATAGAATGTGGAAGAAAATATCTAAAAATTCCCTTGAAGCTTAGAGAGAATTAAATAGATGCACTAATAACAGTCTTTGTCTTTCCACAACCCTACAACAAGGATCTTTGTTGAGTAAACTTCATCAAGAAGTCATCAATAGTTGGAAAGGAATCTAACACAATTGATGTAAGCTATATTTCTATCTGAAGTGTACTAAACTCATTCATTGTACCAAACAAGCCTTCAAGCTTTGTCCACATATCTAGAGGAATATTGCACCCATCTAGATGAAACTATAGACTATCTAAGACCTATAAAGAAATCAATCCTATTGCCTCATCCATCTTGTTCTTGTGCTCTAATACCAAGAAGGATTTGATCAATACAAATCCACAAAGCCTTAGAACACCTGCATGACACCTGCATGTAAAAAATCTATCACACAAGAAAAATATGAGAAGAGGTCTTGACCATTGTTTTAGGAGTTTTTAATGTTTTCTGATATAATGATATAATAATAGAAAATAATATAAAAAATTCCACCCACAATGCAATTAATAAAATCCTAGCTTACAAAAAGATTGCATAAATGAGAGAAGAGAAAAAAAGATTCATATATTAATCAAAAATACCTAGTACCAAATATTGGTGAAATGATTGGGAATCTAGAAAGTTCTCAAGAAGAGCTTTTTGGTGCTTTTCTTGGAATAGAAAATAGAGTTATAACAAAGAAGTTATGCTCCTTAGAAGATATAAATAATCAATAGACTTCAAGCACCAAAAAAGGTATCAATCTAGAAAAAAATCTTAAAAATTCCTTTCATCTCCATATTGAAACCAACTTTTTGGTGCTTCTTTTGGATTGAAAAAAGACCCCTATATGCTTAAGGTATCTCAAAAAATTGATAGGGCCCCCATTGAACATAAGAAAGAATTTTATTTTATTATTAATTTTTTTTTGAAAAGCACCATTGGTGGTGCAGTAGTGAAATGACCTCAATTAGAGGTGAAGCAAAGGTGCAATGGTGGGGGTGATTTGACAAGTGGCACTTGAATTTCTTTGCGGCATCCATAAAATTGAACAGCACTAATGGAGGTTTTCTTGGCAGCTGAAAATTTATGATGACAACTAGCTAACCTTTGGTAGTGTGGGAGAGCATTGCCCGATGCAAGAAAAGGGTTCTATAGGCTAGAAAGAAGCCTATGGCCCTTTTTTAAATTATTTTTTTTTGAAAAAAAATGCCTCGTAACACATGCAAGAGGTCGTATGGCCTTCTGGACAATTTTTTTTGCCTCTTGGATCAAAATTTTCCAAAATGGACAAAATTTATATGGAAATAAGGGTTTTGACATGTTCTAGATCCATCCGTGACATCTATTTGGCCTCAACCTACTCTAAAAATTAGTGATCCCCCCTTTTCACAAAAACTACTCAAAAAACTCTAGATTTGTTCTGTTAAACACTTGTGCTCCTTTTTCTCCAAATAATGAACAAGCTATAGTAGATCTAGCTTTCATACCATGAAGGATTTGATCAATACAAATCCACAAATCCTTTGAACACCTGCATGTAAAAATCCTGTCACAGAAGAAAAAATGAGAGGAGGCAAGGGTTTTTATTTTAAAATTATACAAATGTATTCTTAGAAATTAAAAAGATAATGAAAAATACAAAAGATCAATCCTTATAAAAGGAGATTGAAACCCAAAAAAGCGTAACCTAAAATGGGAAAAGCTATTTAATAATTACTAATTAAATATTAAATAGAGATGCAAAAGGTGCATAAAGAAAAAATTGAAGAAGTGAATAAAGTGAATTTAATAAATGAAACTAAATTAATGCTCTACTCTAACAACATATTCTCCAACTTATAATTAATGGTTGGATATGAAGGCTCCATCCACTAGCCCAACAATGAAAGCCAATGATGTAACTGTACATGTATTGGCATAGTCTCCCTATGAGGATCCCAACTATCTACTACTATTGTTAATTTGGGCATCACTATATGATCCAAAATGTTATGAAGTATTGAAGATGTTAGTAACTTCTCCCATGTCTCAAGAAAATGTAGCATAGGTTTAGGGTCCCTTGGCTCCTAGGAATTTGTAGTAACTATTCTCACTATTGGAAGAATAACTTCAATGAAGATTTGAGTGTAAGGAGTTGAAGAAGCAAGTTTTTCTTTTGTGTAAATGACATAATTAGGAGGCTCATTCCCTTGTAGAAGCCTATGCCATGATGAAATTACCTCTAAACCATGTAAAGGATGTTGAAGCATTTCCCAACCTTGAAACACTCTTCTAAGAAATGGCAAAGCAAATATAGATGCAATACATAGAAAATTACACAACTTGTAGTCCTCCTGATATTTGGATTGTAAAATCTCAAAGACACTTGCAAGTGATTCCAATATCATAGTACCTATTACAACACTTTCCTAGATTCTATCTAGTGCTCCCATAATATCCTCTATGTTGTCTAGTTGTTGTTTCTACCATGCAGTCTCTTTCTAAAGCCACTCCTTCTCCTTTTGGCATATTGCCACATACTCTGTCTCTCCTACCTTAAATTATGATCAAACTTTTGAATATCTACCTCTACCATTTCTTAAATAAACTTCAAATTGTGTTGTAACTTTGGCATAGGTGTTTGATCCTTGATATCTTTCATTTCAACATTCAAGTTTTCAAGATTGGTCAACACCCTCACTTGCGAACCTCTTATATCAAGAACATTCTATACTATTTCAAAACCATGTTCTTGCTTCTAAGATAATAGTTCTTGAGGTAATTTTTCTTGTAAAACATTAATTGTTTTGAACAATTGTAAATTCTTAGAAAGTGCATCGTTGTTTTCTATTAGCATTGACATGCTTTCTTTAAACAAAATAAAAATGATGAGGCATAAATGAAACACAAATTATGGCATTTCCTTCATTTCACCCATATCTTCTCTTTATGTCCCTATGCTAGAATAAAATGTCTATTGGTTGTCATCAACAACTAAGATAATTAGTTCTCTACCATAATCAAAACTTATCAATGGGAGAAAGATAGTCCAAATAAGTAATCAATGTGAAATGGGAGTTGTGTTGATTAGGTAGATGGAGATATATGTAGAGCATATTTATAATGGTGAGATGGGTTGATCATTGGGTGAGAAATGTGATGAATAGGGATAAAATTCAAAGGTGGGATGTTGAAAAGGAATAATCAAGAGTGTTAATTTAATTGTCATTAACTCAACCTTAGAATCCTCAAATACAATAGAGTGAGGATGAGTTTATGCAACTAGTTGAGACTTATATAGTAAGTATTAATGTAGTTTTTAATTATAAGAAAAGTTCAATAATAGTTTTTATAGTATACTCTTTCATTTATGTCATTAAATAAAATGCATGTGTTAGTTTTATAGAGGACACTAAATAGGTTAAAGGGGCATACCCTAGATGATGATACTCCAGGTGGTTTAAGTACATCATATGTTCTATTCTACACTTGTGTTTTTCTTGGACAATATTTTTTTAATAGCTCTAACAATCTTATTTTTCAACTCCTAGCATTGTTCCTATGTTCAGTACACTGCCTACTATGAGGAACAAAACCTAAATAGGTAATGCATACTATAATGTTGGCAACACATAGCATGGCCACAGATGTGATGGTAACACCTATTGGTAAGTAGATTACTCTTTTTCTATCTCATTTTTCATGTGTTAATTTCACTTGAACTATTATTTCTTATGGGTCATTTTGTAATATTGGATTCATTTTATGTAGGAGGCAATGAGGACATTCCTAGATGTACTCATGTTAGATGTATGAGAACACTAAACAATTGTGATCAATTTCTCATGAGAAATGAAGATGAACTTCCCATTAGAGTAGCCCAACTTCCAAGTACTTTAAAGATTCACCCTTTCTTAAAGATTTTTGATATTAACAAGGAATTTAGATGTTTGGGGCGGGGGGGGGGTTTCAAATGAGCTTCCACCTTCACATGGTTGACCTCAATTAGTAGAGAAAATCAAACTATTATCAAAACCAAATGAATCTCAACATTAACCTATGATTGGATGACAACTAACTATATAAATCTCTTGGTTTTAGGAAATGTAGAAGGAGACCATAGTTCAATATGAAATCTCAATTCATATGGATATGACATCAGACGGAGCTAAAAAATATAATAGGTTTGTAGTTGTGTTAGAGGTCTTTAATTATGTATTTTAAGTTATATAACATCACAAACATTGTAACTTTGACTCTTATAGGCAAGGGTGATATCCTAAACATGCAAGCAAATCAAGAATTTATATGTCCTAGCTTGCTGAGGACATTCTCCTAGCCATAGCAGATAGAGTTCTAATGTTCATGATGGTCTATAATTTTAAAAACTCAATAGACCTATTAAATAAATGTAAAAATGGTGCATTTTTTCAGCTCCACCTATTTCCGATGCGTATAGAATGAAACTATACATGCAATCTTGATTAAGAGTGGAAAAACCTTATTTTGAGTGTGACAAAAATATGACATGCATCAGAAGATGGGAAATTGGTGCTAATTTTGCAGGTTTGGAACCTTAAAAAAAATATTTTCTCACATGTATCCACATGAATATGAATATTTTGTCACACATATCTTTTAAGAACATTGTTTTCTTCCTATTTTAGGTTGAAATAGCTGTATTTTTTCCATTGATAATCTTGCAGTCCCTAGATAGATGAGATAGCTCACTTCACATTACGACATGTGTTATAAGGTACATGTTATAGAGTATATTTTTTTTATGGATGATGTAGGAATTCTTAGAAATGTATGCTCTAGAAGAACCAACTTATCAATGTTGTATTATTTGGTTTGTTTTTTGATGTATAATTTCATCATTTGATGTGATATATAAAAGACAAACAATATCTAAATACACATCATTTATTTTCATTATTTTAAAATGATTGTAGGTGTAAAAAAGTAAATGGGTTCTATTAGAGAGAAGGTACCATTAAAATGTCCTCCAAATGAATATTTATATGTAAGAAAAAGTGGGAACTTTGAGAAACATGTGCTGATTACCCAAATGAATATTTATATGAAAAAAAATGTGAAAGTTTTGAGGGACCATCTGTGGACTATCCATGGAAGATCATGAATCTACTCCATTTTATATTTTCAGCCTCCTAATGAATTTACTATTTTTATCTTGGACTGTGCGATTTGTAGGAAGATATGAAACTAATGAAGGACATGGGAATGGATGCATATAGGTTTTCCATATCCTGGTCATAGATATTACCATGTGAGCCAATTTTGTAACCCTAAAAAAAAAGTAACTAGCAATCAACAATTCCTTTGTTAAAAATGTTTCTTATTTTTGGTGAAAACAAATGATATAATCAAAGGTGGAATTAACAAAGTTGGAGTGGCCTACTACAACAACCTTATCAATGAACTCTTAAAACATGGCAAAATTTAATCCTATTTTCTATTATGGACATAGAAATCTCTATAACTTTATGCAAGCCATAATCGACTCATGTTTGTAGATATAAAGTCTTTTGTGACTCTATTTCATTGGGACCTTCCACAAGCTTTGGAGGATATCTATAGAAGCTCTTAGCAAAAAAATTGTGTATGAAACTCTTCCAAATCATGATATCCTTTTTGTATCTATGATCATATATTATGGATGTTTATTATCAATGTTTCCATTATTATTATTTGACTCAAACATTGACATGGTGGTGTATTTTCTATGTTGTTTTAACATTAGTGTAGTGGTGTATGAACTTAGCTACTATTGCATCTATGTACACACACACACACACACACACACACACACACACACACACACACACACACACACACACACACACACACACACACACACACACACACACACACACACACACACACACACACACACACACACACACACACACACACACACACACACACACACACACACACACCCACGCACATGCGTGCACACACACACCCACACCCACACACGCGTGAGCACACACACATTATTTTTTAAAAATATTTTTGTATGTAAGGCGGGCCCGAAATGAATCCAAACCTAACCCATAGAAATTTGCGTGAATCTTGATTTTTAATCTGAACTAACAACTTAGCCAAATTGCTTGACCTCGAGGAATTTAAAACTAGGATGCTAAAAAAATCTCCACTCCTTCCCATATTGCATCCTCAATTGAAATTATCTTCCATTTCACAAGATAATCCAGAAGAATATTGTTCCTCAACTTATTTCCCTTGCACCAAACACCATTCCAAGTTGTAGGATCGATTTTCCTTCATCATCCACAAATGGAAGCACTTGTGAAGGGGCATTTTTGTTTGTTTGAGGGCTTTCTTCAAGTAGGAAACTTGTAGAATATTATGAATTCTATTGCTAGCTAGAAGTTCAAGCTCATAAACTACCTCACCAATCTCCTCCTTAACAAGTTGTAGGGTCCATTAAATCATAGCTTTGGGTACTCAAATCAAAATTTTGAATATCTATTTCTACCATGGCTATCCATTAATCTTTCTTTCCCATGCAACAACTATGATCTAAAATCAAGAAAATTTTGGTGTCATGGCTATCCATTAGTCTTGCAATGACACAAAAGTTTTTTATTTTAAATAATTCAAGTCTCTTTCATGCCTTAAAATTGAGTCAAAATTTTGAATATCTACCTCTACCATATCTAAAATATATTTCACATTTTATTGTAACTTTGGCATAGGTGTTTAATCCTCAATAGCTTTCTTTTCAACATTTCAACATCTGTGTTTCCAAGTTTCCTCTTCATTATATGTTTGGTTTATCAATTATTTCCTCTAGTTTGATTATAGTGCATCTCAACTAGCTGCTCCAATGATGCAATCACCCATCTATCTCTAGATTGTACAAGAACTTGTTGTTTTATAGAATCTAGATAGATAGTGATAGTTCCAAAGCCATAAATGTGAAGATCATCATGTGTGCATCCTGCTTTATAAAAAAATTATATGTCATGTTCTCATGCATATGTTTCAATCACTTCCTTCAAACTCAACTAAGGTGCACCCATGAAATTATTCAGGTGAATCCCATTGCCCTTGGAAGCTAAGGCTTGCTATTGAGCATATGCTACTACTGATGAAGTGCCTCAAATTGGCACTACTCAATGACCCAAAGATATCTTACATTCTCTCTGGTCCTAGGTTGTTCCAAATTCCTACTCTCTACAAATTGATTCATCATTTCAAGGGCTACATTTAGCTAAATTCTTATCCTATCATTAGAAAGAAGCTTGGGGAAAAGTATTTCTTTCCACCCTATAAACCATTGTGTTCCTTCATTAAAATTAGGACTTGAACAATGACAATGATACAAAACCTACTGCCACTTTGGAAAAAATGCTTCCTCCAACATTGCAACCATATGATAAATGAGAATAGAAACTTCCCAAGCCATAACCTAGTTAAATTGGTCTAGTTTCTAATTAGATGGGTTGATTACAAATTTCTATAGAACTATCATCTAATTAGGTATGATAAAAAAACAATCAACAGTTAATAGCTAGAAGGATCAAATATAATTTTCCAAGGTGATAAAATTGCATATGTAGATGCATCACTTGCATGCTAGGCATGAAGCACACTCCTAAACTTATAATGAGTGGTTGGATATAAAGACTCCATACATTGGCCCAACAATGGAAATAAACCATAAATAGCATGAAAGGAAACACAATCTTTCCCACATAGTAACTATGATCTAAAATAAATATTGTTTTAAAATAATTTGACAAGTTGTTGCAATTGCAATGGTTTGTTCTGATGGGTAGCTATTCATTGCATAGAACAATCATCAGAAAAAAATCATAACTATGATGACAAGATATGACAAATAACCATCTCTTATGTAGCACTGTTTTCACATACACATCATAATTGTGATGGTTGACTGGAAGTTTAAACCATATTAAATAAAATAGTGTACTATCACAATTGTGATGCCATGAACATGAACTCTTGTCCCTCCCTTCTTCCAAGTTATGATAGTGTCATCCATCACCATTATGATAGTTCCCCTCACAATCACAATTTGTGGTAGAAAAAGTCCAATGACCATTCAACAGGAGCTAATTCTTAGATTTGTCATTAGGGTGAATGGTAGATGTGGCAATTGCAACATCCTTCTATTGCAAAATGGGTCCAAATGTTGTAGTGCCATAAAAAATATCTTCTTACTATACAAACAAATATGTCTCATTGGATAAATGTAGATAGAACTATTGATATATTAGTCAAGTTTTTTATTAGTGACACACATTTAGATTCTCTATAGCTACTGAGCTCTTTGAATAATTTACAATGTTTTTTTTCCACATACTTTAGTAGTCACTGAGCTTCTACAATTGCTACTGAGTCCTTTGGACTATTCCCAGTGGTTACCAAGTAGATTTAGTTAGTGTGAAGTTCAACAGTGCAAAATGAGCAATTTAGTGTCTACCAAGTTTATCAGTGGTTACTAATTTCATAGTTCTTGGGATGTAAAGTCAGTGGTTATCGAGAATTATAGTGTCTACTGAGCTCTTAGTTCATGTGATGTGAAGGAAGTGTTGACCGAGCCACTTCATGGTAACCAAGTGATTCAGTTTTTGCCAAGTTGCACAATATCTACTGAGTCACTAGTGCAAATTGAGTTCAAGATTACTTGAAGGTGATCAGTATGGACCAAGCTTCTATGTTCACCAAGAGCATGATGATGCCAAGCAGTGACAGTGGATGCTGAGTATCAAAACCTCATTGAGTCAATCTTTAGAACTAAAGTATCTTCATGTGGGCTGACTTTGTTATATTTGTGTTAACTTGTGTGATGGCCAACATTGTAATTTTGTAAATTGGATTGATCTATATATATATATAGTATAAAATCCAATGTAGTATGAAATGTAATGAATGTGTAGTGCAAGTGTAGGAATGCAATTGTAAGTAGTAGATAAAGATTTATGAAGGTCATATCAACATAAGGAGCAGCAGTGACAAATCTATCATAGAAAGGTGACCAATACATCAAAGAATCTCTATTAGCAAACTCAGTTACAAATTAGAGATCTACTACTTCATCCTAACAAGTGAACTAGTCAAAATATTTTAACAAGGCAGACCTAATAATCTTTTCTAAATCTCTTTACTAATTGCATACTTCATTGTATGTTTCTAAATCCTCTCATAAGGTGGACCTAGTAGTCCTATTTGCTCCTAAAATGGTAAATCATCAAAAGTGATCAATAGAAGCCTTAATAGGCCAACTTTATATTGCAATACTGAAGTTTGTGGCTATCATCCCCACCCTAGTTTTACTTTCCATTTGGAAGGCTTCTGGGTCACCAAATCATTGTGTTGAAGTGTTGTGGATGCTTTCATATTTTTAGTTTCTCATGCATGCAATTAGATCAGATGTGATGAATTAAATGCTAATTGGTTTATTGAATTTGGTAGAAGTTTTAGAAGTTACTAATTCACCCCTCCCCTCTTAGTAACTTAGCATAGTCTTGAATATTTCTAATAATTGGTATCAAAGCTTTGTAGTTCTCAGAATTTTTTTTTTAATATGGAGATATTTAGACTTGATAAAGCTATTGATAATGAAAAGTTGGATCTAGAAATGGCAATTGCACAACTCAAGAAAGCTAAGGACCAACTTTCCCAATCCCTAAAAAGAAGAAAGAAACTTGTAAATCAAATAAATGGTCATCTCTATATTGAAGAAAGAATTGAAGATTTTTTTCCCTTTAAGTAGTTCAAATGAAGCAAATGATGCAATCAAAGAACTGCTAGAGAAGAATGGTCCCCTGCAAGAAGAAGTAAGAATGCTAAAAAGAGAACAAGAAATTTAGTTAGTAAGAATATGTGAAATCTTGGAACAGAGGAACAAGATAAAAGAAGAAATGGATGGAAGGAACAATGAGATCTAGAACAATCCCTTCAGCATACAGACCTTATGGATCAAATCTCTAATGCAAATGAGGAAATCATGAGCCAAAGAAAAATCAATGAAAGATTAAGAAATGATCTAAATTTTGAAAGACAAATCAATGAAAGATTGAAAAATGACCTAAAAATTGAGAAGCAAGTCAATGAAAGAATAATGAAATCTCAAGCAGATATGGTTCAACTGAATGAAAAAAACCTCTATAGACAAAAACAAAAAGCAAGAATTGGATACAAAGAAGAAGGTGAATCCTCAAAACAAGGTGCTCTAAGGAATCAAAGACCTACTTGCAATCATTGTGGTAAGATAGGTCATACATCTAACAAATGTTGGAGTAATGAAAAAGAAGAATTCAATGGAAAATGCTACAATTGTAATCAGCATGGTCACAAGGTTAAGGAATGCAAAGAAAAACCAAAATTTAAAAGCAACTATCATAAATGCAAGAAATATGGACACAAGGCATCAGAATGCAAAAAAAAGACAATGAATCCTATAGAATAAATTGTGAAAGGAATATTTGGCTAGGATTACAATACTTGGTGTAGGTGTCATTACTGTGGAGAATATGGACACATTGGCATGAATTGTGTTAAACATCATATGAGGAAAAGAGATACCACTATAAGATGTTACATTTGTACAAAACTTGGTTATATTGCCAAGAATTGTATGAATATTGGTAAGATTAAAGACAAGAAGAAGGCAAAAGTTGATAAAATTTGAAAGCAAATGAGACAACAATGGATTCCTAAGTCTATCAAGGATACCGATCTGAGTAATGATGTTCAAGTCACTCAAGAACTAGGTGACTCTACAACTTCTAATTAAATTCTTAAGGAAGAACTAGAACTAGGCTATCAAAGAAGACATCAAAATTAGTTCCATTTGAAAGGTGAAAAAGATCCAAATCTGTATGCAAGATACATAGAGATACATAGGGATCACTGAGGAAGATTTGTATCAGTAATTACCGAGTTACCTTCTCTATCGAGTAAGGTTGGGTCATAGACTCCACTGAGGAAGGTCAGGAGTAATGTAGGAACTTATGGTTACCAAGTCATGAAGACTTCACCAAGTGATCAATATAGAGTAGTGGATGATAGCCTATCAAGCATTACGTTAACTCATCTACCACCTTAGTGAGCATTAATGACAAAATTTTGACAAAAAGCATGTAAGAAAATTCATTTTGCACTGTGAATTTTTGAAAGCTATTGTGAAGTGCTATTTTTTGTGTAATTAGGCAACTTGAGTGAATTTCTTGCAATTGTTTTTGAAGTTCTCTCAAGCTACCAAGTGAAAATGGTATGCAACAATAGTAGCGAGGCAAAGAAAGGTTCTGATATGTTGGTTTGAGGTGTTGAGTGGAAGGCGTCAGACTTCAAGCTTGTGTCCATGGTTGCAAAAACCCTAGACCTTGGTGGTACTCCTTGTTAATGACATTAGAACTCATTTTAAAAGTGCAATTCAAGAAATTGGTAATCTTGAGATGGATGATTCCCTAGCTCAATTGTGTGTTGATGGAATCTTGAAACCCAACCATCAAAATTTGGAAGCTAAAGATTTAACTCACATTCCCCATATGCCCCAAGAGTTTTAAGTTCAATGGATTAGGTATATTCTTAGCTGGGTGCACAGTGGTCAATTATGGTTGGAGCAACCAATATTGATATCTAAAAAGATGATTCATCAAGACACTGGTCTTCCCATACACACCAAAGCCAAAACCACCAAAATCATAGGTTGAGCTAAGTTGGAAAAGTGAACCCTAGTTGAGTGGGATGGTGGAGACCTGAAAATAAGTAGTGTCATGGATGCAAAAATCAAGTTTGGTATTGATGTTATAGCTCACAATAATATAGTTCAAGCCATCTCAACAGTGTATCATGTGAAGCTATGGACTTGGCATACAAAATGGTGAAGAATAACTTGTCTTATAACCTTGTCGAGTTGTTGCTGAGGAAATTCCACAAAAATATGGAAAGCATTAGAACCTCCAAGAGTAACCCATGCAAATTTGGTTCTCTAATAACATGTTCATTCTTTTATGTGCAAAAGTTTTTCGCTTCCAAAGGCACTGTGGTCTAGAGAAAGGATGTTCCAGTATTGTACCAAATAAATGAATACATTACCGAAATGGGAGAAAACTATGGCAGCATTATGGACAACTACTTTGATCTGTTTAAAGAAAAAATGAATAATAGGTCCAGGATACCTAAGAAGTTAGTTGAGGACTACAATGATGATGTCTATTTTATGGTTGATTGTGACAAGGTATACATCTAGGTAGTCAAGTCAAGCCTCTTGGCTATGAAGTAAAAATTGATGAGACCAAGGATATCATTGAAGCCTTTATCAATGAACCTGTAGATCCCAAGGTCCCTTACTTTGGTACTTATGATGAGGAAAAGGCAGGAATAGAGCTAGAAATATAGCTACCTCATGTGGTTAATAAAGGAAAGAGGAGGATAGTGAAACTAAAATCTAGTGCACCTCTCATGTTAACTGAGGGTAAAGGTGAAGATGAAGAGTAGGAAAAGGATGAATAAAAAATAGAACAAGAAGAAGAACCTTTAAAGAAAAAGGGCAAGGTGATCATCACCAAGCCTGCAAAGGAATCCGTTGCAATCTTCATAAGGAGGTCTAGGAAGAAAGGAAGTGACATTGTTCTTAGCAGGCCTCTTCCCACCTTTCAAGAAAAGTTCTAGTTGATGGAAGAAGGTGTTGGTATAACAAACTTCAAATCTTTGAAGTATGAGACAAGGATAGAGGTAGAGCAGAAACAAGTTGAAGAACTAGTGCTAACCAAAATGGGCAAATGGAAGTATTCACTAGACCAGATTGCCTCTAAAATCTCTAATGAATTGTTAAAGAAAATAAAGCCAAGATGGGATTTTTCCATGCAAATAGCAAAAGACATATATGCACAAACCTTGAGGTAGTTACTACCAAGCATGATAGATGCTGAGGTAAAAGAGTTGTTAAAGAAAAATGAAGATAAAATGACTCTAAGGTTTAATACATGTTTAATTTTAATCAAAGATATAGAGCATGTAGTTAAGAATTCTACAAACATGTGGAAGAACACTTATCACCTTCATAAATGAAGTGACTTCCTAGTGGATGTAAAGGATGTTGAAGAAGAAGGTAAGGATGAAGAGGATGATGAGGGATCAACTCATTATGTTACTATTGATTATTAAGAGTATAAGGAGCAAGAAGCTAAAGAAAAGAAAGATGAAGAGGAGCAAGGTGCAAAAGCTACTGAGGAAGATAAGGAAAATGATGAGGAGACTAACCTAGTAAATATAGCAGCTGCAATCATTGCCTCACTTCCTCACTCCTTGAGCAAACCATTGACAACATAAAGTATGAAGGTAACTTCAACAAGTGTGGTTATAACTACTACAAATACATCAAATGCCCAATCACTCTTTGCCCCAACATAGCTCAACATATCTTCCACTTCATCAACCAAGTTGTAGGTTACTCCATTTGTTGAGTTAAATTCTTTAGTCATCACGTCTTCAATTTTGACTTCTTCAATTTTGAGTTCATCCATGGTAAGCACTCTAGTTTTGTCTACTTCACTTTTGGATTCTACAATTTTGGCTTCATCATTTTTGGATTCTTCTAGCATTTCTATTAGTATTCCACTAGTCAGTGCTATAATAGTTTTTCCTGCAAGCCTGAGTATGTCTTCTATTGTTTCCATTTTGGGTACTATGGCAATAAGTACAAGGATAGTTGAACCTAAGGTTCAATCGAGTACAAAGTTTTTGAAAGGAAAGGAAATAGAAGAAGATATAGATCTAGATGTGTAAATAGAAATTTCCAAATGGGATTTCTACAATCTATCTACAGATCAAATACACATGGTTGGTGAACTTCTTTAGAAAAAGGCCAAGAAAAAAAAATTGAGAGAAGAAAGAGATAGAGAATATAAGATATTAGATGATGCTAAGAACACTTTGACTAAGGCTATTGGAGTTGAGGTTGATACTTCTCAACCTATTTTGTTTCAGCTTGAAGATGCAGTTCAAAAGTTTAAAGAGGACACCGAGGGACAAGAGAAATTGATTGAAAATGCAAAAAAGAAGTTCAAAAATAAAGTGTTGGAGCACATTGCTCAACAAATTTCTATTAATCAAGTTGGATTATCAACAATTTTGATCAATCTTGAGGTGTCCTATTCTAATTTGTGATCACTTTTTGCTAAGCTATGTGATGTCATCGAGTATATCAAAGAAGTTAAGGACAAATTGTCCAAAATTGATATTGATCTTAAGGCAAATGCTTGGCAGTTACAACTTGACCATAGCTCAGGCTCTACACATTTTAAAAAGATCAAATTTTTGTTAGATATGCAAGCAAAGTTGTTAAGAGAAGAAGAAAGGATCTCTTCCACACTATTTGATATCAAAAATATGATCATTCCTGTCATGGATTTTATACAAAAACACATTTTTTATTCAAAAACCCTGATTCATGATAACAACTTCTCTGTTGCTGATCACATGATTGAACTCTTAGTAGAAGTGCAAATTTCCATTTAGACATGTAAGGTCTTATAGGAAAACTGGGATAAAACATTGGCAATTACCCTCAAGGTACACTTTGAATTCTTATCTCATTTTGGTGTCTCCATGTAAATATGTTGAATAAATCTTTGGCATTAGTATCAAAAATGGGGAGAAGAGATAAGATATGGGAGAAAAGTTAAAGAGGGAGAACTGCAGGGTAAACTTTAAGAAAGCCGCCTCCAAAAAAAGATATAAAATATTGGCAAATGTTTCATTATTTTGTAAAAAAAAAATTATTTATGTTGGCAAAACTCTTAATTTTTTATTGTAAATATGATTAATTTTGGCAATTATTTTTGAATCATAATTTTTTTGGTATAAAATATTGACGAATCTCAATAATAATAGGAAGTTCATTAATCACCATGGATTATTACAAATCAAAATTGAACATTTTATTTACCTTGTGGAATGTTATGAGAATCGTTACATATACTTTAAATCAATAGTGAATAATAAATATTGGTGATATATCCCTAAATTAACTAATAATTATGATAATTATTGGTCAGTTCAATTTAATTTCTCCAATAATATATTATATTTAGGTAACTAAAATCTATTCATGTAACAAATATTTGATTTTTATTTTTTCAATAAAATAAATTATTGAGCAATTTAGAATATTCTAGAACTGAATTTTATAAAACTATGGCGATTTAGGTTGTATCAAATCTTAAATTATTAGCCAAATTACTAGCCAAAAAATTCTAAAATTAGCCAATTTATGAATATTAGGCACTAAATTACACCCTAGGGAGAAGAGAAAAGTTACAAGGATATAAATAAATAAATAAATAAATAAATAAATAAACAAATATATATATATATATATATATATATATATATATATATATATAAAAGATAAAAATTTCAAAAATAGATCAAGCTAGCATCACATGGTGATGAATACAAGGTATTTAGTTTTGGGCTAATAAGTGTTTTTGTCACTAATGCCAAAGGGCAAGGTTATTGACATATCAGTCAAGTTTGTTATTAGTGACACACACTTATTCAAATTTTGTATAGCTATCAAGATCTTTGAACAATTTACAGTATTTTCCATGTAATTTAGTAGCCACCAAGATTCTATAGTTGCTATTGAGTCCTTTGGACTATTCCTAGTGGTTACCGAGCAGATCCAGTCAGTGTGAAGTTCAGCAATGCAAATTGAGTAGTTCAGTGTATACCAAATTTATCAATAGTTACCAAGTTCATAGTTCATGTGATGTGAAGTCAATGGTTATCGAGCATTATAGTGTCTACCAATTTCTTAGTTCATGCAATGTGAAGGTAGTATTGTCCGAGCCACTCCATGGTAACCAAGTGATTCAGTGTTTGCCAAGTTGCATAATATCTACTAAGTCACTAGGGTAGACTAAGTTCAAGACTACTTGAAGGTGATCAGTATGGACAAAGCTTCTACATTTACCAAGAGCATGATGATGCCAAGCAGTGACAGTGGATGCCAAGTATCAAAACCTCACCGAGTCAGTCTTCAGAACCCGAGTATCTTCATGTGGGTCGACTTTGTTATATTTGTGTTAACTTGTGTCATGGTCAACCTTGTAATTTTGTAAATTGGATTGATATGTGTGTGTGTGTGTGTGTGTGTGTGTGTGTGTGTGTGTGTGTGTGTGTGTGCGTGTGCGCGTGCGTGTGTGTGTGTGTGTGTGTGATTTATTGTATCATATCCAATGTAGTATGGAATGTAATGAATGTGTAATGCAATTGTAAGCAACAAATAAAGATTTATGAAGGCCATATCAACATAACTTGGAGAAACAGTGACAAATCTATCACAGAAAGGTGATCTATACATTAAGGAATCTCTATCAAGAAACTCAGTTGCAAATCAAAGATCTATTGCTTCATCCTAATAGGTGAACCAGTCAAAATCCTTTAACAAGGTAGACCTAATAGTCTTTTCTAAATCTCTTTACCAAGTGCATACTTCATTGTATGTGTATAAATCCTCTCACAAGGTGGACCTAGTAGTCCTATTTTCTCCTAATAGGGAAGATCATTAGAAGTGATCAATGTAAGCCTTAATAGGCCAACCTTATATTGTAGTAATGAAGTTTGTGGGTATCATCCCCACCCCAATTTTACATTCTATTTGGAAGGTTTTTGGGTCACCAAATCATTGTGTTCAAGTGTTGTGCATGCTTTTATATTTTGAGTTTCTCATGCATGAAATTAGATCAGATGTGATGAATTAAATGCTAATTGATTTATTGAATTTGGTAGAAGTTTTAGAAGTTACTAATTCATCCCTCCCCTCTCACTAACTTAGCATAATCTTGAATATTTTGAACAAGAACAAGTTACCTCCTATTTTATCACCACTTCCAATTAGTTCACCATCAACATCAAATATCTTGGCCTTTTTGTGATGGAATTCAACTCTGTATCTTGACTTGTTTAAGTAAGAAACACTCAAAAAGTTATAATTAAGTCCTTCAACCCAATAAACATTGTCACACTTGATCTTATCAATCAATTGTATTGATCCTTAAACTTTGACAAGACATGATAAATCATTACCAAACTTAACATAGCTACCCTTGTAAGGTTCAATGGTTTCAAATTTAATTTTATCACCAGTCATGTGATTTGAACAACCACTATGAACTATTCGTCTATCACTTTTATTCACATAAGCAATTAATGCAATTTTCTCATCTTCATTAGAATCTTCTTCTATAGAAACATAGACGACTTCTTCATCATTATTTTCTAATTCATTATTAGTTTCTTCTTCAACAATGTAACAAGATTTCTTACCTTTGTCTTTCTAATCCTTGTTTCTCTTATTGTCTTAGTCATCTCTTCTTTCTTAGTACTTGCTTTCCCTCTTTTCATCCTTGTCTTTTCTATCAGGACATCTTGCATAATAAGACCAACTTTGTTCCATGAAAAAATCTATAAGATGTTTACCTTTGTTTTTTCCTTTGCCTCTTAGAAGTCATCTAGCCATAAATACTTCAAGCTCATAAAGTTCACCATTAGAAGTATCATTGTCACTTTTCACATATTTTCCTTTTCCTTTCTTGCTAAAAACCAATTGTGATTTGAAAGAAGATTCAATAGTGGTAGGGGTGGAATTACCAAAATTTGACATCTCAAAAGTAGTAAGCCTACCAACCACACCCTCTATAGTTAGGTCATTACTTGGCGTACATCTTAGTTCTTGTATTTTAGAAACTGTAATAGCATAGATGGGAAGTAGAGTTCTCAATACCTTATTGATCATAGTCTCATCATCAATCTTTCCATGTGCTCCTCTTATAGAATTCAAAACCTCTTTGATTCTTTCATAATACTAGATTATATTCTCACCTTCCATCATTCTCAATTCATCAAACTTACCTCTCATGATCTTTGATTTTTCCCTCAAGACATTCTTCTCTCCTCCATAGATGTTGTGATGCATGTCCCACATTTCCTCAGTAGTCTTGCAATCTTTTATGTTATCAAACTCAATATAGCTTAGGCCTAATTCAATCTCCAACATATGTTGGTTGTGTTCTTACTTCTCTTTTAGTTGCTAAGTTGTTAGAGGAAGAATTTTTATATGCATTTATGCATTGTGCACAAAATGTATTGTACCATCACCAATCCCTTCTAGGTGTAGCCTCATCAAAATTTTCCATGTAGGGAAGTTCTCTTTTACAATCTTTGTACCTCCTTTTTGTACATCTTGATCTTTAGCTTCAAGTACCTTCACACTTTTCTCAACAAGTAATAATACTCTAATACCAATTATTAGAATATTTAGAATAATTGAGGGGGAGGGGGCGTGAATCAGTTATCCAAGGTTCAGATGTACCAATTGAACAAACAAACACTTAAACTACCTCAGATATGAGCATCCATTAGCTTAGCTTCTATCGTTAACTTTTAGTAGCATATAATAGTAGTCCACTATCCTAAATATAATAGACTTGTATAATGTAGGAAAAATGTAAATATTAATAGAAAAATATCACAAATCACATCCACACAAATTTGACATTAGGATTTAATGTGGAAACCCAATTTGGGAAAAACCACCAGTAACATGTCACCAATCTTTTCACTCTTTTGAATTGACCTCTGCTAGGATCCAACCTTGTTCAAGGTTACAAAAAATAGTACTAAATACATCCTTGTTAAATGATTTAATCACTTTGTTAGGAGTGGCCTTATTGGAGGACTTTAGAACATTCCATTAGAATGTCGCTTTGATTAAAAAATTTATATATAATTGTTAGGTCAACCTTGATTAAAAGATTTTAATATTGATACAGTGGTTAGAAAGTAACAATACATTTTAATTAGGTAAATATAACTCACTTTGTAACTAAAGATCACAGTTCTATTCATTAGTTGATCCATTGACTGGACTTCATGTCAATCTTTATATCCGATTGTCTTGGAAACCCATCAAGAAATAACTCTTTACAACTCTATTTACCTTGCTACTTGGGTTTACCAGCTAATAACATCAACTAATAGAATAACCTTAATAGTTACTCATACCCACTCACACACATATGAGCTTAACTCTTGTGCCTCCTTAAATAAGAAATTGTGATCCTTTGCTAATTGAACACCACTGTAGAACTTAGGGTTTGGTTAGATTCATCTAATCCTTCTAACATTTCATCACTTCTTTTCTCTTCTAGAGACTTCTCCAAACTTATCCTTCATTTATTGTATAGAAGTACATAGATATGGTTTCCCTTTATTTAAATGTTCAATATCATCCATCCTTATCTTCAACACACTTTACACATTCCAAGAAATTAACTTTGTTGGCTAGAAATCACTATTTCCTCATCAATTGTCAAAATGTTGTCCCTCGACCGAGACCATATCTTGACACTTGGTCATCACTAGGTTGCATGGTTGCTTCTAACTTTCTATTTGGCACATATACTATCACTCCATCAATATTGATTCTTAGTAAACACTCATTCTTGACACATACTATGGCTTGGTCAATACTAACATCACTTGGCATGTATATATACATATTGTGAATCCCTTAATCGTCTACTCTATTCCTCGGTCAAGCCTATGCATTTGGTCAATCTTTGATTATTTCTTCAAGGCTTTAGTACATCTATATTCTTCACTTGTATCATGATTAAACAATCACCTTATCTTGTCAAAGTCTAACTAATCAAGTGCTCATAACTAAACCTTTCCTCTAGGTTCTTTTATTATGACCAACTTCTCTAATCATCTTCATCATTCATCTTGCTATGAATCTAAAATTAGATAGAAAACTATCTCACCAATAATGTTTGACATCAATGACAACAAAATTGTAGTTCTAATTGTAGTTCCCAACACTTTTTTTCATGGAATTTACATAATTGTAAGTGAATTTTGCATGACTTCTCTTTGAATGGTTCATTAGATGTTTCCCATACATTCTAATTACAAAATGGCTTGCTGGATATACTCTATATGCACATACCTTTTTTTGATTCACAAGTTATTTAAAGAATTCTCCAAATATAATTCCTTTGTCTTAGACATAAACCACTTGCCTCGTATCACAATTTTTTTTTCAATGAGTGGGAATGTGGGAAATGGTGGTTAGGGCCCTAGTGCTATGTCTTTGCAAGTGAATATTGGTAGATTAGACTAGAAAGTGCTTGACATGAAGGATTATGGTAGTGT
This sequence comes from Cupressus sempervirens, assembly GCA_028749045.1. Lineage (NCBI taxonomy): Eukaryota > Viridiplantae > Streptophyta > Pinopsida > Cupressales > Cupressaceae > Cupressus > Cupressus sempervirens. The sequence continues at coordinate 501,874,881 of CM053791.1, forward strand.
AAGAGATTCAAGAGGTGTCACAAGTGAAGATAAGGAAGAAAATGGGGCCTAAGGTGACCCTTGTACCCCTCCTATAGTGCCTAGGGATCCTCAAAACAAAGCATCATATGGTAACCAAGAGATATATATTTTATAGGAAGCTCCTTAGGTAACCTAGAAATAGTCTTCTCTTTTGGGGCAAACCTATTTGTAAGTCCTCTTTCCTACCAATAACTTGTAAATCAGATTTTAAAAAAGGGAATTTTGAAATCCATGTTCCTGACTCCCTAGTAGAGCATTTAATTTCCTTGATGGAGATGATGCTTGTGGGAAAGTTATTGGGGCCTAGACCAAACATTGAAGTGGTCCAAATAATGGTGAAAGGAAAATGGAGGGGGCATGTAGATATTAGTGCTCTTTCTAGTGGTTTCCTTTCCTTTAGCTTCACCAACATAGAATATTTGGAGTATCCTCTTTGTGGTGGTTTGTGGATGTTTGGAAGGAATTCAATGGATCTTAAAAAATAGGAACCAAATATGGGTATTTATGACACTTTTTTATATATGTCTCCAATCTAGATTCATTTCCCTAGTGTCACCCTATAATATTGGCATGGATATTTTTTTAAAGGGCTAGTCTTCTCCTTTGGGGAAATTCTTGTTAGAAATTCTTTAGAATAATTGAGAGGGGGGGTGAATAAGTTATTCAAGGTCTAGCTGTCCTATTCAAAATGTTTCACTAAGTATAGTGTTCCCATTCAACCATTCATTCATCCAAGCTTTAACTACTCTAATTAGCAAGTTACTGTAAATCAACATGCAAGCATAACACATAAGAAATCAACACATAACATAGTGATTTACATGGAAACCCAATTTGGAAAAAACCTCCAGTAACATGCTACTCAAATCTTACTCTTCTGAAGTGATGCCCTGTGAAAGACCTACCCTATTAAAGGTTGACAACACACTATCAAATGTGACCATGTTAGAGGATTTAACCACCCTTTTAGAAGTGGGCCTAGTTAAAGGACTTTAGAACATTCACTTGGAATGCTACCCTGTTAAAGGATTTACAAATGGCTATTAGGCTGACCTAAGTCCATAGGATTCTGATATCTAATACAATTTCTAGAGAGTATTAGAGAAATCTTTGACCTGACTACAACATACAACTTATCTTGCAAATCTCAGATCACTTCTCAGCTCATACCCTTGCCTGGCCTTCAATTACTGCAACTTTAACAGCTTGCCCTCCTTTCAATCTTAGTCTCCTTGAGTTGCCATGCTCAATGTACTAGTGTAATGACCACTCGTAGAAGTAGAGCCTCTGTGCACTTTCTTCTCCTAGATGTCTTCTCCTTGACACCCTTCTAACTATTTCATAGATTTGGCTCTTTAGCTACAATAGTATCAATAGCTCTCTACTTCTTGGTCTATGACTCCTCAAATAGAAGTCTTGGAGTTCTTTTCCTACTCAATTCTTCCATTCTTTAATTTCAATTTGCATGGATTAGGTAGGATTCATTGCAGCTAACCCATATTCTATTTCCTCTAGAAGCTTCTTGAATAATCCTCTTGAATTCACCCAAAAATAGTTTACATAAGATTTTGTTCCACTTGCTCATCATCATTATCTTCCAACTCATTCAGAAAATTCAAGTCAACCACTTTTTTAGCTTAGATTTGGTGAATCTTCATCTTTTAAATTAATGTAGTGGCTTGGCAATATTTAAATATTGATGTCCGACACATATTGTGTTACTTGGCATCAACTGTGTTTTTCCTAATGCTCAACACCTGAAGATCACTTGACACCAACTAAGATTTTCTGATGCTCAGCATTTGATCTTCACTCAGTACCTAAAGATCACTTGGCACACACTAGAATTTCCTGTTACTGAACTCCTACAAAGAATTTTCTTGGCTTCAACTAACTTGCTCGACACTCACTAATGATCTTAGTTTAAACTTTGCATTCATCCTTGTTACAACTTCTTCCTCCAATGTTTCTAAGTGTGACCAACCTCTATATCTTTGAGTATGTTATCATTACATCATTTAACCATTGTCTTAACTGATCCTTGCACTTCATTACAGCATCATAACTCAACCTTTCCCTTAGGTACTCTTGTTACATCTAGTTGATCAAATCCTCTTCATCAATCAACTAAGCAGGTTTGACATCAATGACAAAACAATGATTGAAAACAACAATCTTCCTTCTTTGAAACAATCTACCTCTTTGATCTTCAACAATGAGCTTTTCAATCAGATTTCCAAAAATCTCCCTTTTTGGTATTGATGGAAAACCAAACTGATCAATCATCAGAATAAACTATTAACCACAAGCTAACTTGGTTAGAATAGTAAGTCAAATGCCAAAAAGTAAATTATAACTTCACATCTCCTTCTACTATTCTGATTGCTTCATTTTTTCTTTTTCCTCTTTGCTGTTGTCTCCTTGTACTTTGTTTTTCTCCCTCTGAATTAATCATCTTCTACTATTCTAATCAACTTCTCCCTCTATCTTCTTTTGATCAGTATTACCACAACTTCTCGTATTGATTAGTTGTCTAACTTCTCCCTCTTTGACAATAAAGCCAAAGACATATTAGCATCTTAATATGCAAGTGTTGCTTATGTAGATTCATTTTATTTCTCCCTCTGTCACCTTGCTTGTGATTGATTTGGAACTTTAGCACATCTACTACTTTAGGCATGAATCCTAAAGTAAACATCCTCTGCATCAATGTGTAAAATCTTCAACAATAAGCTCATTTGATGTAGGGAATTCTTGCTTTTGCCTTAAGTAGCCTTAGCTAGGGGTATCATCCCTAACTTACCTCTAAGATACTCAAAAGCATCTTTAGGTAGTGATTTTGTGAAGATGTCAGCAATTTGTTCCTTTGAGCTAACATATTCCATCTTCACTTGTTTGTCTTCCACTAACTCTCTTACATAGTGATACTTGATTGCAATGTGCTTTGTTTTAGCATGTATTACAGGGTTCTTTGATATGTTGATAGAACTTTACTCAGTTACCTCTTCCTTCATACCTTATAGCAAATGTTTGATCCATACAATATTTGTGCAATTTATAGCAGCTACCACATATTCAGCTTCAACAGTGGACTGTGAGGTGCATCTTTTCTTGTTGCTAGTCTATGTAATCAACCTTTTTCCCAAGAAAAGTGCTCCTCCACTGGTGCTTTTTCCATCATCAATGTTACCTCCCCAATATACATCAACGTAGGCTCTCAGCTCAAACTTCTCACTCCTCTTGTAGTACAAACCAAAGTCATCAGTTCCTTTCAGGTACCTTAGTATTCTCTTTACTACCATTAAGTGATTTTCTCTTGGATTTGCAAAAAAGCTTGCCACTATTCCAATAGCTAATGCAATGTCTGGTCTACTATGTACAACATATTGCAGCTTTATAATAATTAATCTATACAATGTTTGATTCACTTTAGCAGACTCATCATTCTTAGATAACTTATGTCCAGTTGCCATTGGTGTGTTAACTCATTTTGACTCTTCTAACCCAAATTTTTTGAGTATCTGCTTGATGTATTTGGATTGGGTCACAAATATGCCATAATTCAATTGATGTACTTGTAATCCAACAAAAAATTTGATCTCTCCAAACATTGAAATCTAAAATTCATGCTTCATTTGATCAAAAAAATCTTTGCAAAGAACATCTTTTCTTCCATATATTATATCATCAACAAAGATTTCTGATATCAAAATGTCTTTACCTTTTTTAGCTTTGATGTACAAGTTGTTGTTGTCATCTATTTTCTCAAATCCTATCTTCACAAGATATTTGTGCAGTGTCTCATACCATGCTCTAGGTGCTTGCTTCAATCCATAAAGTGCTTTGTACAGTTTGTAGACCGTGTCCTTGTTCTTCTCATCTAAAAATCCCTTCAGTTGTTCTATGTAGACTTCCTCTTCCAGTATACCATTCAGAAAAGTAGACTTCATATCCATTTGGTACACTTTAAAACCTTTGTATGTAGCATATGCAAGTAATATTCTTACTCCTTCCATTCTTGCAACAGGGGCAAATGTTTCCCCATAATCTAGTCCTTCTTCTTGTGCATAGCCTTTGCAAACTAGTCTGGCTTTTTTTGTTGTTATCTCACCATTCTCATCAAGTTTGTTTCTAAACACCCATTTGGTACCAATCACATTCTTATCAGCTAATTTGGGAACTAGAGACCATGTTTTTTTCTTCTCAATCTTATCTATCTCCTCTTCCATGGCTTTATGCCAGTCATCATCTTGTAGTGCATCTTTCATTATTTTAGGTTCAACCTTGCTTAGTAGACATGACTCATTCCTTAATCTATTCCTTGTCATTGGTCTAGCATCCTTGTCATTAATGATTTGATCTATAGGGTGATGTCTTCTCACATATTTGGCTAATATGGGTACTATCCTTCTTTCCATGTTTGATCCTTCATCTTCAGAGTCATTTTGTTCTTCTTCATCTGGCACTTTATCATTCCTTTCTTGTATACTAATTTTAGAATCATAATGTACATTTTTTGCATTCTATAGCTTAGCTTCTGAATGCAGCTCGACATTCACAAGCTAAGACTTGACAGATACTAAAATTTGTTGCTAATTCCCAACTTGATTTGCAACATTATCTTCAATAGTCATTCCTTCATAGAAGTATACAAAGGATCTATAATCCTTTGATTGCTTGGACTCATCAACTTAAACTTCTGTATGCTCATCAAAATTTACATTTTCTATTTAAAGATATTTGAATTTGGGTTTCAATAGCGCATGTGCACTATAGTACACACACACTATTAAGACCTAAATAGTGCATAGAGAAGGAAGAAGTGACACAAAGAAAGAGCAAGAGAGAGGGGGGATGGCTATGTGTGTGTGTGAGAGAGAGAGATCGAGAGAAAGTAGGGGATGGGAGAGGGGAGAGAGAGTAGGGTGGCAAATAGAGAGTACATGATGGGCGAGAGAGATTGAGACTATGGGATGGAGGAGAGAGAGAGTAAGCGGTGGGAGATGAAGTGGGAGAGGGTGAGCGAGAGAGAGGAGGATGGGAGTGCTTGTGTGTGAAAGAGAGAGATTAGGGAATGAGAGAGAGGGGAGAGAGAGATTACCTCAAGAGAGTAGGTGGTGGGAGAGGGAGAGAGAGGGGGAATGGGAATGTGTGTAAGAGAGAAAGAGTAGGGGATGGCAGAGAGTGTGAGAGTGTGAGAGAGACTAGGGGGTGGCAGAGAGAGCTCATATAGGATGGGAGAGAGAGAGTGAGAGTAGGGGATGGGAGAGAGTGTGAGAGAGAGTAGGGGATGGGAGAGAGAGAGTGAGAGAGAAAGTAGAGAGGGAGATAGAGTACTTGAGAGAGAGATAGTAGGTGGTGTGAGAGGGAGTGGGAGAGGGAGAGAGAGAGGAGGGGATGGGAGTGTGTGTGAGAAATCTAGAGAGTAGAGGATGGGAGAGGAGAGAGAGTGGGGGGATAGGAGTTTGTGTCTATAAAAGAGAGAGAGTAGGGGATTGGAGAGGGGAGAGAGAGTAGGGGATGGGGGAGAGCGAGTAGGTAGTGGGAGAGGGAGAGAGAGGGAGAATGGGAATGTGTGTAAGAGAGAGAGAGTAGGGGATGGGAGAGAGTGAGAGAGAGAGTAGGTGGTGATAGAGAGAGCTCATATGGGATGGGAGAGAGAGTGAGAGTAGGGGATGGGAGAGAGTGCGAGAGAGAGAGTAGGGGATGGGAGGGAGAGAGTGAGAGTAAGCGATGGGAGAGAGAGAGTAGAGACAAAGAGAGAGAATTTGAGAGAGAGATAGTAGGTGGTGGGAGAGGGAGAGGGAGAGGGAGAGGGAGAGAGATAGAGGAGATGTGAGTATGTGTGACAGATCTAGAGAGTAGGGGGTGGGAGAAAAGAGAGAGAGTGGGGATAAGTGTGTGTGTGTGTGTGTGTCTGTGAAAGAGAGTAGGGGATGGGGGATAGAGAGTAGGTGGTAGGAGAGGAAGAGAGTGAGAGAGAGAGAGTAGGGGATGGGAGAGAAGAGAGAAAGGGGGGATGGGAGTGTGTGTGTGTCTACGAAAGAGAGAGAGTAGGGGATGGGAGAGAGTGTAAGAGTGAGAGAGAGAGTAGGGGGTGGTAGAGATAGAGAATACAGGCTGGAGAGATAGAGTGAAAGGATGGGAGAGAGTGTGAGAGAGAGTAGGGGATGGGAGAGAGTGTGAGAGAGAGTTGGGGATGGGAGAGAGAGAGTAAGAGTAGGGGATGGGAGAGAGAGAGTAAAGAGGGAGAGAGAGTGAGAGAGAGATAGTAGGTAGTGGGAGAGGGGGAGAGAGAGGGGGATGGGAGTGTGTGTGTGAGAGATCTAGAGAGTAGGGGATGGGAGAGGAGAGAGAGAGAGGGGGGGGGATGAGAGTGTGTATCTGTAAAAGAGAGAGTGTAGGGGATGGGAGAGGGGAGAGAGAGAGAGTAGCTTGAGAGAGAGAGAGAGAGAGAGTAGCAAATGGGAGAGAGAGACTAGGTGGTGGGAGAGGGAGTGGGAGAGGGAGAGAGAAGGGGGATGGGAGTGTGTGTAAGAGAGAGAGGAGGGGATGGGAGAGAGTGTGAGAGAGAGTAGGGGGATGGGAGAGAGAGTGAGAGTAGGGGATGGGAGAGAGAGTAGAGAGGGAGAGAGAGAGCAATAAAATGATAGTAGGTAGTGGGAGAGGGAGAGAGAGGGGGGATGGGAGTGTGTGTGAGAGATCTAGAGAGTAGGGGATGGGAGAGGAGAGAGGGTGAGAGAGAGTAGGTGGTGGGAGGGGGAGAGAGAGAGTAGGTAATGGGAGAGGGAGAGCAAGAGAGAGAGAGTAGGAGATGGGAGAGGGGAGAGAGAGAGAGTAGGGGGGGAGGGAGAGAGAGAGAGAGAGAGAGAGAGAGATAGAGAGAGAGAGTAGTCCAAGAGAGAGAGGGGGGATGGGAGTGTGTGAGATAGAGAGAGTAGGGGATGGGAGAGGGGAGAGAGAGAGTAGGGGATAAGAGAGAGAGTAGTTCGAGAGATAGAGGGGGGATGGGAGTGTGTGAGATAGAGAGAGTAGGGGATGGGAGAGGAGAGAGAGTAGGGGATGGGAGAGAGAGAGTGAGAGGGAGTAGGTGATGGGAGAGGGAGTAGGAGAGGGAGAGTGAGAGAGAGTAGGTGATGGGAGAGGGAGTAGGAGAGGGAGAGAGAGAGAGAGTAGGGGATGAGAGAGGAGAGAGAGTAGAAGATGGGGGATGGTGGGATAGGGAGAGATGTGTTTTGACATAGTGCATATGCACTTTATAGTGCGTATGCACTATGTCAAATCACCAAAAATAGTCACAAAGCAAGTTTGGGTCCCATTTCATCCATTCTCTACTTTTTTTCTATTGTGCATTCTGTTGTTTCAATAGAAAACATGGGTTTCAACATAGAAAACACTATTTGAAGGCTTTTTGAAGCTAACAAACACCAAATTCAATCATTGGATATGCTATTTGAAGGCTTTTTGAATATTATTTGTATAGAAAAGGTTAGTGCAATCCTTTTTAAATATTGTTTGTTGATATATAGATACAAATTTGATTATAATTTGACATGTTGTTTAATATATAGTGAATTCATTGAAATTTGTATGTTTGAATGAAATATTATTTCAAAATGGTTAGAAATTTGACAAGTTGTTTGATATATATTGTGTATTCATTGAAATAATTGTAATTTTTATATGTATTTAAATGATTTTTAATTTACACATTGTAAGTAATTCAGATGTTTGAATAATTTGACATGTACAAATCATCATCATGCCAAGGAAGAAACCAAAAACTCAAACAAATGAAGATAGGGAGAGAGATTTGGTAATTAAAAGAGATAAAATGAAACTACTACATGAACAAAGAAAATTTCAAAGAAATAATGAAGAATTGACTTTTGAAGAGGATCAAGAACCACCGATACAAAGAAATAAAGAGGAAGAATTGGAAAGACAAAAAGAATGAATGAGATAGTTATGCTCAAGAAGACAATTGAATTGTGAAGCTACACCATCTTCCAATGTTGGAGTCATATCATCCTCTCATGTTGAAGAGACATTAATTTGTAGATCCGATGATGTACACACTCCATCATGTCATGTTGAAGGCACAACATCAACATATCAATTAGGTGATATTTCATCTTTTGCATCTTATTGCCAAGGCACATCATCTTTGGTTCAAGGTATGCAATACACTTAACCTTATGTTGATGTTTAAAATTTTGAGGGAATGGAAGAGATTATAACACCTTCTAGAATTAATTTTAGAGGACCAAAATATTTGATTGATATTGATACTAACATTTTGAAATCAATGCTTGACAAGATTATCAAGCGTACTTGTCAAAGAAAAGTTAATCGTATGTGGAGATTATTTTTTGAAGAATTAAATATTATAGATCAATGCCAATTATTTGTTGAAATGATGAGGAATTTGAAATTTAGGCCTATCATGAAGATTCTTAGGCTAAGAATGATGGACGATTCAAATGAAAAAAATATTGTAAAAAATCTAATGAGTGCTTATGACAAAGTGGGTTCTAAATCACACAGCAAAGATAGTAATATCACAAGACAAGTACTTACATCGACAATAGTAAGTACCCAAATGAAAAAATTTCAAATCATGAGAAAGACAAGAAAAACATTGAAAATTGGTAGAGGTACTCTAAGGAGAGCCATGCTAAGGCATGATAGATTGGAAGATCCAACAAAAAATGAGTTATGAACATTTAGCGGTAGACTACCGTGAAAGGATAAAGAAATTAGTGAAGCTTTGAAATCATTGATTGAAGATTTTTTTAAAAATAACAGACGTGTTTCCCCTAATCAAAGAGATGTTGTAAGAAGGAGGATTGGTAGCCAAAATCATGACCCACATGGGAAACATTTTTTGGACTCAACTTACACACAATTTTTTGCAAATTTTATTAGTATGTATCCTCAAATTTGAATAAGTCAAAGATTTTTTGAGATGGGTAAACCTTTTTGTGTCAAGATAAATCACACACGCACAACTTGTTGTTGTAGGATACATATTGAATTTTCTAACCTTTTTGATGTTTTTAGGCATATATGTGTGTTTTTGCATTCTGAGTTTGTTTCGCAAGATTGTAACATGAATGAGCCACCAAGATCTTCAAGGGAATTCATATCTAACATTTTATGTGAAGTAGGGGATGACCAAAAATTTTAAAAGACATCATGCTTGGATGGTACATGCTTATTTTGTGGTTCTTTGCAACTTTTATCAACTTGTGAACATATGGATAGTACACTAGCAATTGGAAATGAAATAGTACATTACAAAAAATTTAAGATAGTGACATATGCTCTAAAAGATGGGAAATAGGGTAAAAGATGTGATTTAGTCATTGAAAAGATTCCAATGTATGAGTTCATGAAGATTTTTCATGAAAATATTATTTACAAGTGTGCAAGGCATACACATAGAGATCGACAGCTAGATTTGCAATTCAAATTGTGCAAGGATACATTTCCACTAGATACCATTGTTTCGGTTGTAGACTTTGCAGAGAACTACACACTACAACCCTTAAATGAGGTGCAAGAAAAGTATTATACTTCTTAACAGGTTTTCATATTTGTTCACATAACATTCATGCATTCACCTACAACTACAAAGGATGATAGGAAGATTTTAAGGGAGTACCATTTTTACATTAGTGATGATTGATCACATTCTATAGAGTTAGTACAGGGTTGTTTCTAACTATTTTATGGAGATTTGGCTAACAGGGGTATAACATATTGTCAACACATTATTTGGTTAGAAAATTGCACATCTCAATTCAAGAATGCACGGATGTTCTATTGGTTGAGCAAGATGCACAGGTTGTGTAGAATTCAATATATGTGAAATTTCACAGAGGCTGGTCATGGAAAGGGAGAGCACGATGGTGCAGGCGCATGCATCAAAAGAGCTTTAGCTCATGAAAAACTAAAGTACAAAGATGGAGCAATATTGACAGATGCAAAATCCATCATCCAGTGGTGTAATGCTACAATGGGTCCAGGTAAGGAAGGTGAGTCTATGGTTCATAAATTTTTTTAGTTGATAGATAATACTAACATTGCACCATATGAGGATTGTTGCACACTAACAAGATCCAGTGAGTTGAATTCTTTTAGAAGCTTTGATTCAGGTTCATGGAGTATCCACACATAAAAAATGGCATGCTATTGTCCATCATGTGTAGAGAAAAATTGGGATGAGTGTGAGTCAACTGAATGTGAGTCGACGGACTGCTACAGCAAATTGAATTAAAAAATCCAATTTCTTGCAAAGTTAAAGGGTTTTTTGGTATGATTCAAAGTTCTTATTGATTGGATTTCCTTGGACAATGTTTTTATCATTTTTATTTGATTTCTTTGAATTATTTAATGTTCTAAAACCCTACTACAGTCACTATTAATCATTTTGGTACTATTCAGTCTTTGGAAATTTTGATTTTAAGATAGTTTTGTGTAGATTTCACACTATGAATGTCATTCTATGAATGTAGCAGTCTAATTCTCATAGAATGGAATCTTATTGACATACATAATATCAATTTAAAATGTATAGTATCTTACTAATCTTGGAAATGCAAGTTTGATTAATTTATGTGGTGATCACCATAAAGAAGACTAAAAAACTAAGTGAATTTGGATGATAGGCCGAAGGTTAGAGAGTTTTGGCCAAACAAGGGCACTATTTTATGATGGAATGTGTATTGATATGTTGTATACAAGGTTTTCAACCCTTTATTTGTTGCAGGAAACTTTGGGAAGCATGACATTGAGGAAGCCCTAAATTTAAGGGTTTCGAGGGCACAATTTGGGGCTTTGGTACCTAGAAACCTCTTGGAGTCAAACTAAATTTATCTTACTTTTATTTGAACCTATTTATGACACTATAAAAAGATTTGGGGCCTATCAGTTTGAATGGTTAGCACTTCCTTTGTAAATGCATGAGAATTGGGCCTTAAAAATATGAGAAATAGTGAAAATAGTCATATACTTTCGAAAGAAACCTAACCTATCCTTTTGATATGTTAAGGTACTCCATAAAGGGTACTCAAATATATAATTTATTTGCCTAGTGTTTTGGAAAAATTTGTAGAAAAATCCTTGTGAGTGTTGTTGCAGGGCTACAAGGCATGCTATTAGGACTAGTTTGAGGACTATTGAAGTTTTATTGTCTAAACCATTGAAGAAAGCCTAAAACCTATTCAAGTACCTTGGATTATATATTTTAGGGGTATCAGATCACATCATAAGACTTGTTGGTGGATAATTTACCATTTCACTTATTGAAGGCACTTTTGGTCACTAGATTCAATTGTGCATTTGATTGAGTTTGTATTTGGATCTTGGATCCAACATATACCCTTTCCACCTCTACATCATAGACCCCATGTTCTCCCACAAACTCGAATCATGAAAGGGAAGCATGAAATTGTCAAATTTTTAATACAATGCCAGGAATGGGAAAACTTAGGCCAAAATGGCACACATGAGGTTTAAGGATTTAAAAGTCATTGAATGTTAATGTCATAGTATTTGGTTCATCAAAGTCTTTATATTAGTATAGAAATTTTGAGTTGTCAAAACATTTTCATATGTTAAGTTAGTACACTGTTGTAGACAGTTACAAACAATTAAGAAGTTGCTGTCATGTTTGTGGGAGAAGATGGGGTCTATTTAGAAGTTCTTCCACATGATTAGAAAGGAGAAGGGCTCCCACTATATAGGATTATAATTTACATTTATAACTACTTTAAGTGGTTGAAGGGCTCCCACGAAGAAGTTTCTCTTTTTGCATAAAAGTTGCAAAAGTTGTGAATGACAACTTTGCAAGAAATGACAAATTTTTGCAATTTTACAATTTTTTTACCCAAACTTGCTCTACTTGCTACCAAACTTTCCAAAAGGCCTAAGATGGATCTAAGAAACCTAATAATGACCCTAAAACAATTTATTACCTTATTTGGCCCTCAAAACCCAAAAATTCTCTATTGAGCTAAATGAGCAATTTTGAGCAATTAGGAGCAATATTGGATTGTGGGGCTCTTCTAACCTATCTAACCTCACATTATGACCAATTTGATCCTATTATTATTCTAGTGATGTGGCTAGCATCACTACAAGCCAAAAACACCAAAGAAGCCCTAGGTCCACCCTTTAGCCTACAATGGAAACCAACAAATAAGTCAAATCTCACACAACCTTCAAATTTTCTCGAAGGGTTGAAACGATGTTATGTTCTACTCTCACAAGTGTGTATATCCCTCTTAGGAATCACTGAGGAAAGTTTCAAGTCTCACCAATCTAAGCAAGACACAAAGCTAATCTGAACCCAACTTGAGCAAATAGATCCAACTCCTTCAAAATGGGCAAAATAGAGATTTTGCTATTCTAGGCTTTACAACTTCTAGCAAAGGCTTGGAACAACTTAGATTCAACCTAAATAAGGTAAATCCACTATTGGTTACACTCCCAACAACCCTCAACCAGATTTGCAAGATTAGGCCTAGAAGCCTATTAGGTCTCCTAATGTTGATTTTGACCAATAACTCTAAAACTCACCAAAGGACCCCAGAAATAAATTAAAAATTTAAGCACCCTTTTCCTAGTTCTCACTAAATCCAAATTTGCAAGGACCAACTCCACACTAGCATATCCTAACCACAACCAAGTACACAGACCTAATTAACTACTTGAGCCTTGGTTTTCAAGGCAAGTTGTCAAAAATGGGTTCATGGAATCTAGTATCCACTCTTAGGTTATTCTTTAGGCTAAAACAAGGGCACTTTGTTCAAACATCAAGTCCTCAAACCCTTTCCATCACTCTGTCCACTAGAATTTCTCCAAAACAAAGGTCAAATACATGGGAATATTTGACCTAGGGCTCATCCCCAAAAATCTCCAACACAAATTCCTACTCCCAAAATACCAAAATCTGATAGAGTACATCCCTAACTTTCTCCATACTAGGGAAGAAGGAAATCCACCAATAGGAACTCAAGTTAGGGTCAGTTTTATGACCAAAACCTGAAATTAAGGGTTTCACAGACCAACACCCTAAAAAATTTGATAACTTTTGCAAGGTAAATGATGAAAACTCCAAACCAACACCAAAATCTTCTAAAAAGATAGCTTCAACTTCTCAAGGTCCAAAGATCATCTTGTAGACCTTATATTTTGTACTGTACAGAAAAGACTAATAAATTGCACAGGAAATCAACAAATTGTATTGATTTTGGGAGCAAAATATAATTGAATCTTCACACCCTCACCATCCTTGAATGCTCTAAGCCTAAATAGGCCATTTCCAACAGGTTTAACCACCCCTTGATAATTTTGAGCCACTGGAAGTTACATTTCAAAAAGTTGTCAACAAAAATGCAAAAGTTGCTAAGCAACTTTTTAGCAATTTTGCGCTTATGACAAGTTTTATTGCAAGAATGTTTACAAATGGACTTTACTCACTTGTAGGAACCTTATTAATGTTATAAATACCTAGACATACCTAGAAAACATAAAAATGACCAAAAATCCACTTATTGGACCAATTGATGCCCAAGGCTTATAGTTGTACCATGGGGTCTTGTGTCCATTACAAGGTGGATGGGTCATAGGGAGATCCTTATTACATGATGAAAAGAAAGAGGGTTAGGTTCTCTACACCATGGTGAAGAGTTGGATCATGGTAGATAGGCACGCATGCATGGAGGTCATGTGCATGCACTAATTAGTCAAAATGGGTAAAATGAGGATTTTGCTGTTCTAGGCTTTTCCACCACTAGCAAGGGCTTGGGAAAACTTCGTCTCAACAAAAATAAGGCAAATCAACCACTGATTGTACTCCCAAAAACCCACAACTCAACTTGAAATTTTAGACCAAGTAACCTATTAGGTCTCCTAAAACTAATTTTTACCAATAACTCTAAAACTCATCAAAGGACCTGGCGAATAAAATGCTGATTCAAGTACCCTTTTCCAAGCTCTAAAAAACTCTAAAGTTTTAGAGACCAACTCCACTCTAGCATATTCCCACCAACACCAAGTACTTAGGCCTAATTAGCCAGTTTAGGCTTGGCTTTCAAGGAAAATGGCCAAGAATGGGTGCATGGAATCAAATTTCCACTTCTAGGCTGTTCTTCAGGCTCAAACAAGGGCACTGTGTTTTGACACCAAGTCCTCAAACTCTTTCCATCATTCTATCCACTCTAATCTCTCCAAAACAAGGTCAAATACATGTAGATATTTGACCTAGGGCTTCCTTAAAAAATTCACCAACTTTTCCTCCTACTCCAAAACTACAAAAATTAGATAATATACAACCCTAACTTGCTCCATACTAGAGAAGAGAGAAATCCACTAGTGGAATCTTAAGTTAGGGGCATTTTATTGTCCAAACCCTCAAAACAAGGGTTTCACAGACCAACAAGGAACAAAATTTGATAAATTTTGCTAAAAAAATGATAAATTCTTCAAATCAAAGACAAAACCTTCTAAATAGGTAACTCCAACTTTTCAATGTAGAAGATTCATCCCCCAATTAGTGGATTTTGTACAACACGTGAAAAATTAGAGAAAAGTGCTAGAACAACAAGAATTTTATTGATTCTTAAATGCAAATACAAATGAAACCTCTATATATCTCCTTATTCAAATTCTTAGAGCCTATATAGGCTATTTAAAACTGATTTAACCAACCCTTGGTTAGTTTTAGCTATTGGAAGTTGTATTTTGAAAAATTGTCAAGAAAATTGCAAAAGTTGCTAAGCAACTTTTTTGCAATTTTTCAATTTTTGTGCTAAGACAAATTTTATTACAGATATATTTTCTAATGGACTCAAACAAACACTTATCAAAAAGAACACTAATCAACACTAACACTAATCATTTTCAACACTAATCAACAAGAACACTAAAATACTGAACTCAATCATAACAAAAGATAGATTATTATACTCAAACTCATGAAAAACACTAGCTCATTGGTCAAGTTAATCACATGTAAGTAAAAATATCTAGTATGGTTGGATAGCTTTGTGAATCTTCTTTCTATTGCATTCTGAATGAGGTTCTAATTCACTCTATAACTCAATATATTCCCATTTTACTAACTCTTGTCCCCATTTTGTGCCATTACCTAGGGTTTCATCTATTTTCCTTCATATCTTGAGATTCCACCATGGAAAATTAATGACCATTGGTGGAATCTAAGTTAGGAACACGTGTTTTATGTTTCTTTTTGTTTTAGGTCATAAGAATGAGGCTAGAGAGAAAAACTTGATGCCCTAGGCATGCAAGATCCATGTGCATGCTATAAATTTGTAGCAGCATCTTCCATAACTCGCTACAGAGAAGATTTCGAGCTTGAAAATTGGCATGTGATCATCTTACATGATCCACCTCATGTTCCAATTTCTAGATTGAAGTTTTTTTCAAGGGGTACAATACTTCCTTTGTTAATGGATGCCTAATTGCCTACATTCCTAAGTGAGCCTTAAAAAACTTAGTTGTTGCATACTTCTCTTGAGATCCCAAGGCTTTAGTATGTTGTATAAAACTCAAAAGGGTATCCAAATGAGTGGTTCTTTTCTTTGGGTTGTGAGGAGATATTTGTGATTTTCCATGTTCAAGGCTACAAGCCTAGTCTTGAGTTTGTGAAGTAACTAGCCAATGAAAGTTGCATAGTTTGAATCTAATGTTGGATTCATGTTAGTTTGGACCTAAATATACCCTTTCCATGCTTAGAAGTCACCCCTAGTCTTTATTTGTATTTGTGGAGTTTTGTGTCAAATAAGCCTTGTGATGCCCTTAAGAGCAACTAGTGATTAGTTGTCTTTGTGATAGCCTTTCCTTGTGATTGGGGATTCCTAGGAGTGGTTGGGTTGTGATAACCATACCATCTTATCAAGCACTTGTGATGGATGTTTTGGGGCTGATTGGATTACCACTGACACTCATTGTTCTTTAACCTTTAGTGAAGAGGATTCTAGGAACCTTGTCCATTCCCACTACCCGTTCCATTGCATCAAACTGGTATCAAAGCCATGTCTCTTACTAAAGAGGAAGAAATACCTTTAAGGAGGAGAAATCTGAGGCTATAGAACTTGATCCATTTGTGATGATGTAAAAAGAGAAAAAATGCATAAAATGTTGTCCTCTTACATAAAATGCTGTCTTTTTTCATTTTTCTCCACATTTTTCCATAATATCATGAAAATAAATTGAATATTAGGATACCCATTTTGCTCCTCTATAACATATCAAAAGATGAGGTATGGTTGTTTTGGACCAAGTCTCTGCTGTTACACTATGGGCCACTTTTTAGGCATAAAAATGAGAAATATAGGTGAATTTTCAAGGAAAAAAGGATTTTTGTGTTTCTTAAAAGCTTATAAAGGTCCTTAGGGTCATTAGGTTATTTTTTAGGCTTCTAGGAGTTCAGATGTCAAAAATTGCAAAAAATTGTAAAAGTTGTCAAAGCAAACTTGTGAAAATGCTAACAACTTTGTAGGAGTTCGAGAATTGGTGAAGAGATGAGAATTTGAAAGTAAATTATTTTACTATTGTCAAACCTTTTTCAAGTTTTAGAATTGGAATCAAGTGAAAAATGTAAAAATTGCACTTTTTGTGCAAAGTTGCATTGTTGAAAGTTGTAAAAGTTGCTCAAATTTGCAACTTAGTGGAAAATGGGTCATGGGACTGAACTATCTATTCAGTTAGCTCTAGGTGGCTAGGTAGACCCTATCCCCAACCTCATCATGTCCTATTTAGTGCTTGAACATTCTCAGGCATGCCAAACCAGAATGTCCCTAAGGGTCACTAAATGCCATAGGGCTACGATCTTTGACAGGGCATATCTTAGAGCTTGTGTGAGGTATGGATGTGATTCTAAGATCATGTTGTAGAGACCTACAATAACCTCTCTCACTTTTTGGTGATCATACTCTATTTTGATTTTTTGATGCCATCTTGGGTGATACTAAAACTTGTAGTGTTGGCCAATACAAAGTTGCCAACTACCAAATCTCTCTCACCTTTCGTCATGGGATCGAACTATCTACTTTGTTAGCTCCAATTTAATGGGTAAACCCTATCCCCAATCTCATCCCATCTTGTTCAGTGCTCGAACATTCTCAAGCACACCAAACTAAAATGTCCCTAAGGGTCACTAAATGCCATAGGGCTGTGATCTTTGATGGGGCATATCTTAGAGCTCGTGCAAGGTATGAATGTGATTCTAGTTTCTATAGGACTGTGTTGCAAAGACCTATAATAACCTATCTCACTTTTTAGAGATCATACTCCATTTTGATTTTGCGATGCCATCTCAGGTGATGCTGAAATTTGTAGTGTTGGCCAATACAAAGTTGCCAACTGCCAAATCTCTCTCACCTTTTGTTGTGGGATTGAACTGTTTACTTTGTTAGCTCTGGGTGGCTGAGTAAACCCTATCCCAAACCTCATCCCCTCTCATTAAATGCTCGAACCTTCTTTGGCACATCAAACTAAAATGTCCCTAAGGGTCACTAAATGCCATAGGGCTGCGATATTTGATGGGGCATATCTCAGAGCTCATGCGAGGTATGGATGTGATTCTAGTTCCTATAAGACCATGTTACAAAGACCTACAATAACCTCTCTCACTTTTTAGAGATCATACTCCATTTTGATTTCACAATGCCATCTTGGGTGATGCTAAAACTTGTAGTGTTGGCTAGTACAAAGTTGCCAATTGCCAAATGTCTCTCACCTTTTGTCATGGGATTGAACTGTCTACTCTGTTAGCTCTGGGTGGCTGGGTAAACCCTATCCCCAACCTCTTCCCATCCATTTCAAAGCTCGAACATTCTTGGGCACACTGAACCAAAATGTCCCTAAGGGTCACTAAATGCCATAGAGCTACAATCTTTGATGGGGCATATCTTAGAGCTAATGCAAGGTATGGACGCAATTCTAGTTCCTATAGAACCGTGTTGTGGAGACCTACAATAACCTCTCTCTCTCTTTGTGGAGATCATACTCCATTTTAATTTTGTGATGCCATCTTAGGTGATGCTGAAACTTGTGTGTTGGCCAGTACAAAGTTGCCAACTACCAAATCTCTCTCACCTTTCATCATGGGATCGAACTATCTGCTCTGTTAGCTCTAGGTGGCTAGGTAAAGCCTATCACCAATCTTGTCCTATCCCATTTAGTGCTTGAACATTCTTAGTCACACCAAACCAAAATATCCCTAAGGGTCACTAAATGCCATAGGGAAACAATCTTTGATGGAGAATATCTTTGAGCTCGTACAAGGTATGGGTGTGATTCTAGTTCCTATAGGACCATGTTGTAGAGACCTACAATAACCTCTTTCACTTTTTGGAGATTATACTCTATTTTGATTTTACGACACCATCTTGGGTGATGCTAAAACTTGTAGTGTTGGCCAGCACAAAGTTTCCAACTACCAAATATCTCTCACCTTTCATCATGTGATTGAAATATCTACTCCATTAGCTTTAGGTGGCCGAGTAAATTGTATCACTAACCTTGTCCCATCCTATTCAACACTTGAACATTCTTGGGCACACAAAACTAAAATGTCCCTAAGGGTCATTAAATGCCATAGGGAAGTGATCTTTGATAGGGCATATCTTGGAGCTCATGCAAGCTATGGATGAGATTCTAGTTTCTATAGGACTACATTACAGAGACCTACAGTAACCTCTCTCACTTTTTGGAGATCTTACTCTGTTTTGATTTTTTGATGCCATCTCAAGTGATGTTGAAACTTGTAGTGTTGGCCAGTACAAAGTTCCCAATTGCCAAATCTCTCTCACCTTTCCTTTTGGGATTGAACTATCTACTTCGTTAGCTCCGAGTGGCTAGGTAGACACTAGCCCCAACCCCTTCCCATCTGGTTGAGCACTCAAATGTTCTCAAGCATGCTGAACCAAAATGTCCCTAACAAATATAATGACACATTAAGGGGCTTACAATATTTCATAAGTTTCTATTTATCTCCCCCACATTGAAAATATCATGGAGAAAACATGGTGTGATGTGTAGAAGGATAAGATTATAAAGGGCTTATAACTTTTCCTCCCTGTCATAACTCACGATCTTAAGGGTTTATTAGAGGTAGGATTAATATGGCACATATTCTATTGTGCCATAGGTTTATAAGATTGTGTCAAAACTATCAAAGGAATGATAGAGATCACTATTTTGCATCATTATGAGGGTTTATGAAGGAATACTCAATGCATCACTATTGAGACAATGTTAATGATAATCAATGCATAAGGTAAGGGCATTACAAAGGAATGAGATCAAAGGAAAATATTCAAGGCAAGAATAGTGAGTGTGATGAAATTTTTTTTAAACCTTTGTAGTAGTTAGATCCTTGCTTCATTAATGTTTCATTAAATCTTGAGAATCCTATTGCATACACCCTATTTTTCAAAGTGCTACGATCAACATAAGTGTAGCATTAAAAATATTCATCCAATTTTGGGGTGGAAGTTGGGGAATTTTGTGGGAGCATGTTTGTCCAATTCTCATTAAAAATGTGATGTCATCTTTTCCACTCACATTAGGGCTAAAGGTGGGTTGTACTTAGCATAGATGAAATGCCAAGATAGGTTAGATTCAAAGAACTAGGAACTAGTTGCATCATAATTGTCTCAACATGATGCCATAAAAGTATTCCTCTTCAAATTTCTTCTCCTCCTTAATTGCAACAAGCCTGAGTCCACAAGTTGTTATGGGATGGATCATATTGTTGTTTCTAGGATAATATTTTGATATGCTCAAACTAAATGAATGAATGATAATAGCTCTTTGCATTTAGATAGGGAATTAGAAGTTCAATTTCTCTATCTTGCCTTTAAGTAGTTCAAAATTGATTTCATTTGTTTCCATTGATTTTGTAGCACATTTGAATCATGGTTAACTTTTTCAAAGGTAATTCTTACCATTTGGCAACACATATAAATACTTTACAATTCTTTAAAAAATGATGAAAAACTATTGATGACTAGACCTACCATATAAATTTTATATATTAGTTTGTTAACAACTAGGTATTATTTTCTTTAATGTTTCATCCTAAGAAGTTGTTTTAAAAATCATATATTGTTGAATTGATTTCTTTATTACTTGTTTCACTGGTAATAATGTACAAAACAGTTAGTATCAATAATAAATAGAATAAAACTAAAACAAATACTTGTTTGTACTTTTAATCATTTTATAATCATAAGAAAGTGTTACTTATATATATTTAGTTGGTCAAATTCATTTGGATTGGTTAATGGATTCATGTTGAGCTTCCAATTGTTGACCGATAGCCATTAAATGAGACCAAGCTAGTTAAAATTTTGTTTGGGATACTTTGGAGAAGTTTATGACATTATTGACACTCCCATCCCCAACTCATAAATAAGAAAAAAATATGGAAAAGATGACATGATCTTGGGTTGAAGTAAAATCTCAAGAAGTGATGCACTTAATGAGCCATAAGAAACCTACATGTACATTCCCCAACTTATAATGAATGGTTGGATATAAAGGCTCCATACACTAGCCCAAAAATGGAAGCAAAGGATGTAATTGTGCATGTATTAGCATAGTCTCCCTGAGAGGATCCCAAGTATCTACTGCTATTATTAATTTGGGCATCACTATATGATCCAAATGTTATGAAGTAATAAAGCATGTAGTAACTTCTCCTATGTCTCTAGAAAATGTAGCATAGGTTTAGGGTCCCTTGGCTCCCAAAAATTTCTAGCAGCTATTCTCAGTACTTTAAGATTAACTTCAATGAAGAGTTGAGTTTAAGATGTTGAAGAAGCAAGTTCTGCTTCTGAGTAAATGAAAAAATCATGAGGCTTATTCCCTTGCATAAGCCTTTTCCACAATGACATTACCTCTAAACCATGAAAAGGATGTTGAAGTGGTTCCCAACCTTGAAACACTCTTATAAACAATGCTAGAGCTAAACATTATGCATAATAGAGAACATCTTATCTAGTGTAGTACAAGATTGAGTAATTCTAAATTGTGCATATAAGGAAATATATGCATTGGAATACATGTGAGTGCCCATTACAATTGGTATTCTATGATGGTAGATCTAACATATGGAATTAATAAAACTTTGAGAATCCTATTAGGCTCTACATCATAACTAAACCTTGGAATTAATGTAATGCATTGTTTTTAGTTTCAGATTTGTTATATTTTTGTAATAATAATTTATGATAAATCTTTATATGCATATCATAGAATGCAAGATTTAAACATGAACAAGAAGATCATAAATCAATATGACAATGACATAAATTGCAAATGATAAATTTTTTGATTTAACATTGATAAAGTCTCTTGCTAATCAATATTGTATCAAAAATTCAAACTGATTAGGTATTGAATTAAGCTTGATAAACAAATGACAGAGAAGGACAGATTTAAACATGAACAAGATCATAAATCATATGATGATGACATATTGGAAATGATAAACTTATGCTTAAACAATGACAAATTTTATTGTTAATCAATATTCTATCAAAGTTTCAAAATGATTAGGTATTGAATTTAATGTCATACATGAACAAACATATAATATAAAATGATAGCCAATAATGTCATGTACATTAACAAACACATAATATATTATGATAACCAATAATGTCATAAGTCTAATAATGTTATGCATCAAATAAATGTCATACATCAACTATAAAATGTCATATATACATCAAATGTATATAAAAAATGTCCACTGACATAAAATCCAACATATATGTCCACTGATGCCTATACATG
Organism: Cupressus sempervirens; assembly: GCA_028749045.1. Taxonomy (NCBI): domain Eukaryota; kingdom Viridiplantae; phylum Streptophyta; class Pinopsida; order Cupressales; family Cupressaceae; genus Cupressus; species Cupressus sempervirens. The sequence goes on from CM053791.1 coordinate 501,896,739, forward strand.
TACATGTCTATCAACTATATCTTCTCCTTCGAAAGAGGAGAAGGAAACAAATCTCTAGGGGCCTTTGGTCATCGTGTGGAGGGAGATGGTGGTGATGATGGGGTCCTCTTCACACACTTGCTTGACCTCTTGTTGAGGCTCTTCTCTAACTCGAGCTGATACAAAAAAAGTAGATATAAATAAATAATTATTATACATTGAAATCAAATATATGTACACAAAAAATTAATTATTTTTTTAATGCCATCATATACTCACTCTGTAAGTCCACCTCAAAGGCTCATGGACGATCAGGTGTGACAAGACGCTACAACAACTGAATCAATATAATCAATTATAAATAACATTATAAATTTTGATATTAACTATTATAAACAACAACTAAAACTAAGAAAATTATTTCATACCTTAGTCAATGGCTATGAACTAGCCATAGCTACAACCACTCCATGATTGATCGACTTCGGAGATGAGGAGGAGTCTCTGATGTCAAGAGTTGCATGTCATACAATACACATTAAATGTAACATGAAACATGAAACAAATATAATCAAATGAATTAAATTAACATGAAACAAATGTACCTCTATGAAGCTCGTGTCATGTCTAGGCTCAGAGTCTGTAGTGAATATCAACGGTCTTGTAGAGAACTAATGCACATGCATAAATTTTTTTGTCAATCCTTCATATGATTACTTAATAATTATATATATTCATTTAAATGATTAAATTGATACATACCTCTAGACTCATCGAAGGGACAAAAAATGGGGCTGGGGGATCGCTACTAGGCCCACCAACACTTTGACCCTAAATTTTGAACAATGTCAATACATGCTAATTAATTAGTCATTAAATATACATATGAAATATGATAAAATTAGTTTATTATAATTGTAATTTACCTATGTGTCAATGCCAAATGTCTCATTCAGGAACTAATTAGTCACTAGCCCATCATCCACACCATCTTCAGCATGATTACCAAATGTGCATAAGGATTTGTATGATGTGCACATGTGATCGCAATGTGCAGAAGGCTTCTTCTCAACTAATCCACTCATGCAATGAATGATGGTCTATGTCAAAGCTCTAATAGTCCCTAGAGCACTGGCCTCTAAATGTTCCTTCACAACTAAAGGAATAGTCACATGCTCACCCTGTGGCTTGACCACAGGTCCCCTAACTACATTAGGGTCACGACATGCCCCTGACCTCTCAAATGATGATCCCCCACCTCTACCTCGAGAGTCTAATATATCAAAATAATTGGGGATCTCCCCAAGGACAAACTCACAATACAATTTCCTTAAGAAATACATGGGGACCTTGTAATTATTGCAAGGAGCGGCTATTGCTTATTTTTGCGCCCTGCCAAAATTTGAATTTTTAAATACAAATTTCTCGCCCAATGGTCACTCCCTAGTTAATATTATTTTAAATGTACTTGAGATATAAAAAATAAATATATATATTTAAATGATCAAAGCTTATGATTTATTTCTGCGGGCCCGCAAGTTCGCGATCGTTGGATCAAGTGATATCCACGGTTGGCGTTATGTCGCTATGGAAAGTTGCATGATATTTTGTGTTAGCGACATAGCATCTTTTTGCCATGTGTCATGTGGGTCCTCTTTTCCTTGGTTCTCTGGTGTCGGGTCTTGTTCCATCCATGGTGGGCGCTATGGCGCTATCGGGAAATTTGTATTCCTCGTCGTTAGTGACATAGCACCCAGACGGAAAGTGATCCTGTGGCAAAGTTTGGAAATGCAGTGGGTCCCAAGTATGCCCTGTCGGATACCAGTGATAAATTTTTCAGACACGTTGGTAGTTGGTCAATCTTTCATTGGCTAAGGTATGACTAGGAAGAATGTGGGTCCAACTTCACTTGGCAGGCTGCAAATGAGGGTTGTCAGAAAGATTGGCACATGGATAGTTCTCATTGGTTAGTACACTAGTAGATCAGACCCATCTTGCTCACCATTAGATCTTAGAGGATCAATGATGGGTGCTATCTCACTATGGGAAAGTGCGAGAATTTTAACCATAGCGACATAGTGCCTTAGTGACAAGTAGCAGGGTGGGGCCAAGTGTTATGAAACCATAGGGATGGTACCAGTTCAGGCTGAGTTAGATGCCAGGTGTGCTGAGTTGGTTCGTGGGCCTAGAAGTATTAAGAGATGGTGTAGTATTATGGTGAGTCTTTACAATCATTAGATCAGTCCGCATCGACAGTGGGCACTATCTTGCTATGGGAAGGTGCTCAAAAGATACGTATAGCGAGTTAGTGACCTAGTGACACATGGATTGTGGGTCCTATTTCCTTGTGAGCTGCAAATGTAGGGCTACCTCACAGATTTTATTGTACTTTCAAGGCCGTTAGATGGTGGCAGATTGATGGTCCTCGCTATCTTGCTATGGAGAGGTGCTCAAAAGATATGCATAGTGAGATAGCGACTTGAGGACACGTGTCCTCGTGGGCCCAGGAAGGTAACACTAGGTAGTTTGACGCGTTGGCAGTTAATGTGACTGTTGTGGTCAAGGTTGCAAGGTGGCGCAGTTAGTAATGAAAGAGATGGTCAACTCAGGGAGACTTTGCAGGGTGGTGAAAAGATAAAAGACTATTGGACCACATTGCTCATTCTGGTGCCAGGGTTATGTTGACTCGCTGACTTTGCTGATTAATGCACCAAAAATGATAAGAAATTGAGGTTTTATGCGAATCTGATCTTCATGATCAATTCCAACCACCCTGAACTAAATGCAAGACAAGGAAGAGCACTCTACTACCCCCACCAGCTGATCCATCTACCTGATCAAGACAATCAATGGTGCCGCCTCTATCTTTTTGAGGCCCTTTTTAGTTAAAAATTTAGATTTCATCATACCAAAAGGCTATATTCAAATCAGATTTTCTTCTGGATCCCCATGATTGTTCTTTACAAGACTTCAATGGAGTGATTGGGGAGTAAATACAGTTGGAGGACATCTCTGTTATGCCTAAACTATAAAGGCAAATTTTTTAGATTTTGTTCAAGTCGATCATTCTCTATTGTTCTCTACTGTTGCTCTACAACTCCAGTGTAAATTTCCCTGTACCTCTGAACTACATGATTTTCTATCTTATCTCCTTCAGCCATTGGTATGAAAGTTCAAGAACTCGTTGCCTCCACTAGTATTTTGTGGAAATCTATAATCTGCATGATTGTATCTCCTTAGATGCATGAATGATAATATAAGTGAATATCCTTTTCCTTGTGTCATTCATCTCGGTTTCCTGATCTGCATGTGGTTATTAGATTAAAGCAAGTCTGAATGTGTGTATCCTTAGTTTCATTTTGGTTCAATAGTGCATATATGGGCAGAGATTGGTTTAAACACTCTATTTTGGTGCATCACCTCTTTAGATTAGATTAGGTAGATTTGATTTCATGCTCTCCTTCTCCCTTTTCCTCTCCAAGAGTAGTTAGGTGCATCCTGATAGTAAGAGGAAGCTGACCTTCTTCAGAGACTCAACCTCATAGTTCAAGTCCCACAGCTTGGAGGTTGTTTCCATGTTTCACTAGGTTGCCCTCACGCATAGGTGTTAGACAAGGGTGCAAACCGAAGTGACAATAGTTTTTTGGCACGCCTGGTGGGACCAAAACTTTTTAAAAATTTCAAGCCTACTGGTGTCAAAAGGGAATATTTCAAGATCAATACCGAGGAGATAGTACTGGTTTTAGTGTTTAATCCTTCAAGAGGTTCATTCTTCAAAGTACTTGGTGACTCTGAGCTTCAATACATATATGGTTCCAGGCCAAAGTTGCAGTGATTTATGCCTAGAGTTGAAACAAGGGCATCTTCTAGAGGTAAGTTTCAGTATCAAGAGCTTTCATTTTTAAACCCTGGAAGAAGGAAGACTAGAATATCTTTATCACCAGTTAGGAGTGCAATAGTAACAAATATACCTACAAGATCTATCTCTACTCCTCCTGCTATTAGATCTTAGCCTAGACTACCATGAATACATATCAATAGATCACTTGTCTATATGGAATTGCCTAGAGCTCATACTTTTGCCACCTTTAATGGTGGGAGCCCTCTCTTATTAGCCCAAAGACATGACATACCAGTAGCTACTCTCAAAAGTAGACCAGAGTTTACTGGTGAAACTTCTATCTCTCCCTTAGAACACATTCAATAGGTTGCAAATGTCTGCAATATCCATTGTATTATAGAGGATGATGTTGCAGTTAGGCTCCTAGCCATGGTATAGAGGTTTAGCTCATGGTTCTATAACAGATTGGGATGTATTAGGAGTAGGATTGTGCAAACACTTTGAGGATAAAAGTGACTATTTATCACTTTTAGAGCAGTTGACTACTATAAAAAGAGCCCCCCATGAATGTATGACTAATTTCAATTATAGATTTCAAAAGACATGGGATAGAATACCTACTTCAGTGAAGCCTACCCTTGGTAATTCCTTCTTGCATTACCTTAGAGCTTTTAATAGTGATATTGCCACTACAATCCAAACTATGGGAGGAGATACATTGCCTAATGCTTATGACATAGCAATAAGGGTAGAAAATATATTGATAGAAGGAGGTAAGCTAGCTCCAAGACCTCCTATGCCTTTCTTCCCTGATGTTCCAAATCATCAATTAGCAATGGCTCCTCTTCCCACAACTTCTACATCAAAATCGCTTGTCCCAGTCCCTCAAGCTTCCACATCCTCAAATGGGATAGATGAAATCAAGGAGATGATGCAATCTCTGATGTAGAACATGAACAAAAGAGAGAAGAACCTTGATAAAAGATTGCAAGATCAAGGGAAGAAGTTAGAAGATCAAGGAAAGAGGCTGGAGGATAATTTCTCTATGATGCAGAAAGTAAGCAACAAGGTGGTGACTTTAGAAAGACAACAAGCTCAAGGTAGTAAGCCTCATCAATTACAATATCAAACTCCAAGTAGTGGTAGGCCTCCAAATCCTAATCATTGGAACAATTCTTTTGATCAGAATAGACAAAGTAGTTGTGCTTCAACTTAAAATGCAAACGAACGTAGGGCCATAGTCCCTCAAAAAAATATGGCTCAAGATCAAGATTTTTGTCCCTCTTGTAACTACTCTTATGCCTATTGCATGTGTGAGAAGGCTGAATCTTTTATGGCTTTGATAGTCCAAGAACCTACAGCAAAATAATCATACAAGGAGGAACAATTTAAAGATGCCTCAGATATGCAAAGATAGGGTGATTGCTCTTTTATGAATCATTAGATGTAGGAGCATTGTAATGTAAACCAAGATTCCATTGCTCATAACACTAGAAGCAAAAGAAGAGCTATGGAAGATGCTATTCCTCCTCCCAATTAGGCCTCAACTTCAAATGCAGTATCTCATGAGCAAGTAGCAAATAATCAATCAAGTACCTTTCAGTAGCAAAGGCAAAATCATGGCAGAAAAGATGCAAGTGATCCTCAGGCTATTCCATCTCAACCTCATACAATTGCAGCTCCCAAAACTTCTACCAAAACACCTGCTATACCATTTAGTGTAGTAGAGAAAATGAAGAAGAAAAATGTGAATATCTCCATGTGGGATGCTATTGCTACTATACCCATGCAAAAGAGGTTGCTGCAGGAAGAATTGGAAAGAATTGAACCAAAGGATTAGACACTTAGCATGGAAAGTGCCACAAGCCTAGTGCAACCATCAAGGGAGGTAGAAAAAAGTAAAAAGGTTAGACCTTCTCCATTCTATGTTTCTCTAATTATTGGGGGCAAACTAGTCCATAATTGCATGATTGATTCAAGGGCTAGCAGTTCAGTGATGCCTAGGTGTGTTGCTGATGCTTTGGGAAAGAAATATGAGCCCATTGTTAGGGATGTATTATAGTTGGATGGTATTATTGTGAAGACTGTAGGGATCCTTAGGAATGTGGAGATGGCCTTACATGCATGCCCTAGTTGTACTATAACCCAAGATATTTTTGTTGCTGAGGTCAAGCCATAAATCTGTCTGTCAAGAGATTTTACTGCCCAAATAGGTGGTTTCATATCTTCTGATTGGTCATATATGTCTTTTAAGATGAGATATGGAGCCAATGCTTCAATTAGAGCAAAGCCTCAAGTCCTCCATCATACTAAATCTTACACCCCCAACCCCATCAACATGAATTGCCCTATCCTAGAGATGGATGAGAATGACATAGTGAAGGAGCCCACCACTCCCCTAGAAGAGATACCTAATTTTTTTTGGATGAATGGGCTAATGCATATCAATTTGACCCTATGTTAGAAACCCTTGAGACAGGTCTCAGTACATATTGTATATTCGAGAAAGATTCTCTAGTTCCCAATCTTGTGGGGACTAAAGAAGATATGAGTGGGATATGGAGTATGTACTTTGATGGATCAACGAATAAGAATGGATCAGGGGCTGGTGTAATGTTGATTTCTCCTACACAAGTAAGGTACTACTTCTCCTTTAGGATCCAATTTAGTTGCATTGATAATGTGGCTGAGTATGACTCCTTGATTCAAGGTCTCCTACGTGCTCAAAAAAGAGGAATCCAAGCCTTAAGGGTGTATGGAGACAATGAGTTGGTGGTTAATCAAGTGAGAAATTAGAATATCACCAAGAATGGTTTGCTCAAGTCTTATAAACATAGGTTATGGGATTTTCTTGAAGGTTTCAATGCATTTAATATTCAAAGCATCCCTAGAAAAGAAAACAGACATGCTGATAGACTTGTAGCAATAGGTGCAACTTATGATGTGCCAAGGAATCTTGAGGAGGAGAAGAAGCAACAAATCAGAGTGGTAGTAAGGCTTGCCATCCCTAACAATAAAACCCATTCTCAGGTGTTTGAGTCTGATGAACAAATTGTCAGCTTCTTGCAAAATGAGGCAGAATTTTCAAAGAGAAATTAGTTGAAACTACAGGATTAGTATGGTGACCAAATTATTCATCTCACTTCTAAAAAATTGCCTAAGCGTCTCATTACCTTAGAGAGTGTTTTCAATCCTGATGACCAAGCAAGAGGTAGAGGCATGAACCTAGCTGCTAATGAAGATTTCTAGTCATGGTTACTGATGGAAAATCCTTAAACATGGGGAAGGTATGTTTTGAAATTGAGCAAGAAAATTTTATTCATCTATGTCAAGAATTTAATGATATATTTGCTTGGACATATGATGACTTAAATGGTTTTGACCCAAGGTTATTTCAGCATACTATAGATTTAGTTGATGATGTAAAACTAGTAAGACAAAAACAGAGACCAATGAATCCTAAAATTGAACCCTTAATGAGAAAGGAGCTATCCAAATTGATTGAGGCCAATATAATTTTTCCCATCAAACACTCATCATGGGTAGCAAACCTTGTCCCTGTTAGGAAGAAGAATGGAGAAATTAGATTTTTTTTGGACTTTAGGGACCTTAACCAAGCTTCCCTTAAAGATCACCATCCTCTCCCTTCTATGGAGCAAATTTTTTCCAAGGTCAGTGGTTCAAAGAGATTTTCATTTCTTGATGAATTTTCTAGTTACAATCAAGTGATGGTTAAAGATTCTGATAGATACAAGACTACATTTACCACCAAATGGGGTACTTATGCTTATTGTAAGATGCCATTTGGGCTAACCAATGCAGGTGCTACATTTCAGAAGGCAATGGAGATGGCTTTCAAAATATTTATTGACAAGTTTGTCTTAGTTTACCTTGATGATATCACAGTATATTCTAAGAATGCAGAGGATAATTTTGATCATTTAAGACAGGTATTCTTAAGATGTAGAGAGTTTGGGGTTTCCCTTAATCCAAGTAAGTGTGTCTTTGCTACTAATCAAGGAAAATTATTAGGACACATTTTATCTGAGGATGGCTTAACCATTGATCCAGAGAGAACAAAAGAAATATTTTCCCTCCCTCTTCTTAAACACAAGAAAGGGTTGCAAAGTTTCCCAGGCAGGATAAATTTTGTGAGAAGATTTATCCCTAACCTTGCTATTATGGTGAAACCCCTTACATCTATGCTCAAGAAAGGTATGGTCTTTGCATGGACCAAGGAAGGGAAGGAGAGTTTTGAAGAGATCAAGACAACCATAGCCTCGACCCCTACTCTCATGAATCCAAACTTTGAGATGGATTTAATTCTTTATACCTTAGGTGGTGAGTCAAGCATTTCTGTTGTCCTGACTCAAAGAAATGATAAGAATGAAGAGCAGCCCATAGCTTTATTTAGTGAAGGGGTTAAGGAATATGAAGATAAGTACAACTATGTAGAGAAGCAAGCCCTTGCAGTCATCAGAGCTTTAAAGAAATTTAGACACCTCCTGTCTCATAATAAGATTCATTTTTTAGTACCCCATGCCAGTTTAAAGGATTTCCTTTTGAGCAAAGATGTTAGTGAGAAAAGAGCTGGCTGGATTACTAAAGTAATGGAATATGATGTTGACATTTAGATTATCAAGCTGGTAAGAGGGAGGGGGTTGTGTAAACAGATGTTATCACCTCAAGAACCTGATGAGCAAGCTGCTATGATACTGATAGAGCAACAAGAGGTGAAAAATGGTGATCCAAGGAATTGGATGGATGATATGAAGAATTTCTTGCTAGGAAATGAATACCCTTAGGGATTAGATAGAACTAAAAGGAGATAGTATAGATTGTAGTCAATTCCTTATGTCATAGTTGATGATATCCTTTTTAGAAAATATTTTAATGGAACCTTATTGAGATGTATTGATATGGACCAAGCTGAAAGGGTGATCAAAGAGCTTCATGATGGTCCTGATGGTGGTCATTTCTCAGCTAGAACAAACTGCAATGAAGATCATGAGGGCTAGTTATTACTGGCCATTTCTATTCCATGAATGTCATAGGTATGTAAGGAAGTGTGAAAAATGTGCCTTCTTCTCTCGCAAACAAAGAATTGCAGCTCTTCCCCTTCATCCTATTCAGATGGACCAACCTTTTGCTCAATGGGGATTGGATTTCATAGGCCCTATCAATCCTCCTTCTAGTTCAGGTCACAAATGGATTTTAGCTGCTACAGATTACTTCACCAGATGGACAGAGGCAGTTGCATTGAAGGATGCCACTGAATCTTTAGTTGTTGCGTTCCTTGATGGAATTGTGACCAAGTTTGGTGCCCCTTCAACCATCATTTTAGATAATGCAAAGTCTTTTGTTGGAGCTCAGATTTGTACATGGGTAGTGGACCATAATATCTATTTGAGCACATCATCAAATTAGTATCCTCAGGGTAATGGTTTGGCTGAGTCCTCCAACAAGAACCTGATCAGGATCATGACAAGGACAATAGAAGATAACCAAAGGTGTTGGCATAAAAAACTAAGGACAATACTATGGGCTGATAGAATAATGCCTAAAATATCAATAGGGAACTCACCATTCATGTTGGTATATGGTAGAGAAGCAAGGCTTCCAATTTCATTGGAGTTCCCATCCCTAGAGCTAGCTTATCAGCTAGAGTTGATTGAAGATGATGCCATGACAGTAAGAATGGTAGAGCTGACGGAGCTGGAAGAGAAGAGAAGTAAAGCCATGCAGACCCTAGAGGCACATTAGTAGCAGGTAAAAAAGAGTTTTGACAGGAAGGCTAGGGTAAGAATCTTTAGGGAGGGAGATTTGGTTTTAAAATGTGATGCAGATAGGGCAAAACTAGGAAGACACTCAAAGTTTGATGCACTGTGTAGTGGTCCCTATCTAATTGTCAGTTGCAAGCAGGCCAACACTTTTCAGTTAAGCAAGCCTAATGGTGAAATTTTGCCCATCCCAATCAATGGGATCCATCTCAAGCCATGTTTCTGAGGGTTTGAGATTCCATGTATATAGTTAGCTTAGTTTTTTTTTCCCGTTTGTTCCCTACTTTTCCAAGAAGTGCACGAGCACAGGATTTTTCTCCTGAGACAACAAGTTTTGAAGTTTTGTGGTTGCAGATGGAGCTTGGTCTCTGGTTCTGTTAGAAGTTGTAATCTTTCCTTGGTGTATTTATAAACCAAGGTTAGACCTTCTTTATTTATTGTTGTAATATATTAGGATATAAGACAAGGTATCCTAATATATTTCTTTTTTGTCCTTTTTCCACTACATCTTATTTTGTCATCTAGTGGAATATGTGAGGACAAATATATATTGTAATTTCTAATTTTAGATTATTCCTCCTTAAGAGGAATCTCACACTTGGCCTCACACACATATGAATGGTGGCATTCATAGACATGGGAGTTACATTCTAACTCCTCTCTCTCATCTCTATTTAAGAGATGACCCTCTTCTCTCATTCAACAATAATGAGGTTTCTTCCTCTTCTCTATTATTGTATGAGCATTGCTCTCTATTTCTCTCTCTCCTCCTTCTTAGGCTTTTGATGCCTCATTCATAATATCACAAGGGGTTTTCTTTGCTTTCCCCTTTCCAAATATCTTGTCTCATGGTGTTGGAGCTTGAAGCTTTCTCTCTCCTATTTTATGGTAATATCTTTTCATGCATTTACTCACTTAGATTCTTTCCTGGTATTGCTTATTTTCAGATTTCTTTTTCCATTTCTAACATGGTATCAGAGCAGTTTAATCTTTGTTTTGAGTGTTTGCATGCAGGTACGATTCGAAGGAGGCTCTTGAAGATTTCACTAATTTATTCTTTAATCTTCTTAAGATGGAAGAAATTGAATTTTTTTTGGATTTGGCTGGTTTACCGCCAAACCCGATTAACTTTTGTGTGCTCTAATTTGTGCAGGTTACTTCTTATTTTCTATTGTTTTTCATCTAATCCCTTTTGGAAGGCTTGCCGCCAAAGGGTTTTCTTATCTTGATATCAATGTTTGTTAAAAAATTTGATTCATTTTAAAAAATTTATCTTAAGAATGTTTCAGTCTTATCGGGCGGCCTCTTTGTTTATGCACTCTTCTTTCCTACATATGGAGTTGTTATTGGTGCATGGTTTGGAGCTTGGCCAATGCCCCTTGATTGGGAAAGGCCATGGCCAATCATCCAAGGAATGCTGCAACGACCGTTCCTCCTGGCCACTCCCACCCAAAATGTATGCTGGTGCTGCTTTGAATCGAAGTTCTTAGCCTTGTTTCCTTCACCTAGAACCCCATATTGCTGACCCATTAGGATTTTCAACTATGGAGAAGACCCATGATTGCTTTTGGCCACCACCCCCATCCGCCATTCATGGCTGCTCGAACCCTTCTTATCATCCTCCCCTTTGTTTCCATTCAAGTACTTGATATCTTTCATTTCATTTAGTGGGGCAGATGGCCCACAATGGCCACCACCAGCATGTTGCACTGAAAAGTGCTGAAATTATTGGTCTCAAAGCAGTCTCCTCACTTTCACTTCAACAAAGTGATAAGAATATGCCCATGTACCCAGAAAGGAAAGCTTAGGCCTTCCTGTACAATGCCAACCTGATTCAATATTTGTTCTTCAGCAATCTCTTTATTAAGTGCCAACACTGCATAATCATCTCCAGTTGCAGGTTCGAGTGTAACTTTAGTTGCCCTTGGAAAATTTGTGTATGCTCGTCCCTACACTTGGATTAAATCTGGTAGGCCAATGCAATCTGCTAATTTTTTCTGCCACCTCAATGGCAGTTGTCTGCGAAGTAGCACCTATCCAGGCAAGGTATCAAGAGAATGCCTTTGTTGCCGAGCGACTAGTCCTGGATTTTTATTTTGATCAATCCCAAATCTTTCCTGGGAACAATGGCATCTTCATTGTCCTTCACTCGAGAATGTTGCCATGCCTCCAGCAACTGTGCAATTACTACGTTATATTTGCAGGCGGCTTTCCTCCCTTCTTTTTTGTGAGGATGGCATTTTTCTTTCCAGATTTTTTACAAATTCTCATGGCTTCTTTTCCATGTTCTCCATCTTATGCTTTTCGTTATCTTGCCTGAAAAAAAGAGTTCATAGGTTCCCAAAGTGACCTCAGAATTGGCCTTGCATGGTTGACATCTAATCCCTTTTTCATCTAATGTCTGTTCCATTTTGATAGGATAATATTTTTATGGAGTTTCCCTCCATGTTTTGCTCCTCCATGGAGAGGATGTTATTATTGGAGTTTTCCCTCCAAATTCAGATGATTTGATCCAATTTGAAGGCCAAATGATGTTATATCCTCATAATCAATTCTTTTGATTATCCTAACAAATCATGATAATTCTACTTTGATCAACATGTCTCTCCTTTATGTTATTTTCATATATTAATGTGATAATGATTTGCATACTTTATTGCTTAGATCGTGAGTCATGTAAGTTATGGTGCTGCAGCCCATTAACTTGTAGTGGGAAGATTCATTAAGTGGATTGTCTATATCCACGTGATTGATGCAAGATTGATGCAAATATCATTAGTTGACCTTTTCTGTGGTCATTAGTGCATTAGTATATTTCTTTCATGAGAGACTTATTGCATAAAGATTGGTCATTTTGACCCATATTATGCTCATTTTTGAGCTTATGACTTATTTTAGATATCCTATTAACTCCATTGCATGTGGGTGAACACATTCATTTATTTTTACTCAATTTGTCCCTGTTGAAATTTTTTTAAGCATATACTTTATCTTGATATCAGGTTATCTCCATTGTTTTATGGTAACATGTTTTACTCATTGTTTCTCTATGAGAGTTTTATTATCCTTATTCAAAAGGATTTCGAATTTCCATTTCTAACAATTTGCATAGATGATGGCATTCTACTTGTGGATAGTTGTCTTGTTGTTCTTTGTTTTTTAGGTGATCCATCAACGAACCTTCTTGAAGATGTGTCTATGCTTCCACTTGATCACATTCAAAGGACTCATGTATTTCTCTTGGATCTACAAATGTTCCATATGGCTTGAAGCCTATCAAATTACTTCATATTGAAGATTAAGTTGTAGATTTTTGTAAATTATGGGTTTAATACCCTTTGATGTAATTACCCCAAGTAAAGATTAAAGGGGGGTGTTAGAAGTTGTAATCTTTCCTTGGTGTATTTATAAACCAAGGTTAGACCTTCTTTATTTATTGTTGTAATATATTAGGATATAAGCCAAGGTATCCTAATATATTTCTTTTTTTTCCTTTTTCCACTACATCTTATTTTGTCATCTAGTGGAATATGTGAGGACAAATATATATTGTAATTTCTAATTTTAGATTATTCCTCCTTAAGAGGAATCTCACACTTGGCCTCACACACATATGAATGGTGGCATTCATAGACATGGGAGTTACATTCTAACTCCTCTCTCTCATCTCTATTTAAGAGATGACCCTCTTCTCTCATTCAACAACAATGAGGTTTCTTCCTCTTCTCTATTATTGTATGAGCATTGCTCTCTATTTCTCTCTCTCCTCCTTCTTAGGCTTTTGATGCCTCATTCATAATATCACAAGGGGTTTTCTTTGCTTTCCCCTTTCCAAATATCTTGTCTCATGGTGTTGGAGCTTGAAGCTTTCTCTCTCCTATTTTATGGTAATATCTTTTCATGCATTTACTCACTTAGATTCTTTCCTGGTATTGCTTATTTTCAGATTTCTTTTTCCATTTCTAACAGGTTCCAGTTGTAGAGATAGGGGTTTCGAGGTTTTTCCTCTCAGAAGTAGGGTTAGGGTTTCACAGTGCTCAGAATCTACATAATTTTATGACCCTATAGCCCAATGAATGCTTCAGGCCACTGGTCTTATGCATAGTGGGCTAGCATCCCCAGTGAGTCACCAGAAATGTTGCTTATTTTTGCGACCACCAAAATTTGATCTTTTAAATACAAACTAGCTACCCAATGATCACTCCCTAGTTAATATTATTTTAAACATCCCTGAAATATCAAAAAAATAAAAATATTTAAATGATCAAACCTTATGATTTATTTCTACGGGCCCGCAAGTTTGCAATCGTCGGATCAAGTGATATCCATGGTTGGCATTATGTCGCTATGGAAAGTTGCATGATGTTTTGCATTAGCGACATAGTGCCTTTTTGCCACATATCAGGTAGGTTCTCTTTTCCTTGGTTCTCCAGTGCTGGGTCTTGTTCCATCCATGGTGGGTCCTATGGTGCTATCATGAAATCTATATTCCTCTTCGTTAGTGACATAGCTCCCAGACAGAAAGTGATCTTGCAGTGAGTTTGGAAATGCGGTGGGTCCCAGGTATGCCCCATCGGATACCAGTGATAAATTTGTTAGACACGTTGGTAGTTTATCAATCTTTCATTGGCTAAGGTATGACTAGGAAGAACATGGGTCCTACTTCACTTGGTGGGCCGCAAATGAGGGTTGTTAGAAAGGTTGGCATGTGGCTAGTTCTCATTAGTTAGTATGCTGGTAGATCAGACCCATCTTGCCCACCATCAGATCTTAGAGGATCAACGATGGGCACTATCTCACTATAAGAAAGTGTGAGAATTTTAACCATAGCAACATAGCGCCTTAGTGACACATAGCAGGGTTGGGCTGAGTGTTATGAAACCATAGGGATGGTACAAGTTTAGGCCAAGTTAGATGCTAGGTGTGCTAAGTTGGTTCATGGGCCCAGAAGTATTAAGAGATGGCGCAGTATTACAGTGAGTCTTCGTGATCGTCAGATCAGTCCACATCGATAGTGGGTGCTATCTCGCTATGGGAAGGTGCTGAAAAGATACGCATAGTGACTTAGTGACCTGGTAACACATGGATTGTGGGTCCTATTTCCTTGCGAATCACAAATGTAGGGCTACTTGATAGATTTTATTGTACTTTTAGGGCTGTCAAATGGTGGTAGATCAATGGTCCTCACTATCTTGCTATGGAGAGGTGCTGAAAAGATATGCATAGTGAGATAGCGACTTGAGGACACGTGTCCTCATGGGCCCAGGAAGGTAACGCTAGGCAGTTTGATGTGCTGGTAGTTAATGCGACTGTCACGGTCAAGGTTGTAAGGTGGTGTGGTTAGTAATGAAAGAGATGGTCAACTTCGGGAGACTTTGTAGGGTGGCAAAAAGATAAAAGACTGTTGGACCACATGGCTCATTCCGATGCTAGGGTTATGTTGACTCACTGACTCTACTAATTCATGCACCAAAAATGATAAGAAATTGAGGTTTTATGAGAATCTAATCTTCATGATCGATTCCAACCACCCTGAAGTGAATGCAAGACAAGGAAGAGCACTGCACTGCTCCCCCAGTTGATCCATCTACCTGATCAAAATAATCAATGGCGCTGCCTCTGTCTTTTCGAGGCCCTTTTTAGTTAAAAAATCAGATTTCATGGTACCAAAAGGCTATATTCAGGTCAGATTTTCTTCTAGATCCCCATGATTGTTCTCTGTAGGAATTCAATGTAGTGGTTGTGGAGTAAATATAGTTGGAGGACATCTCAGCTATGCCTGAACTATAAAGGAAAATTTTGTAGATTTTTTTTAGATTGATTATTCTCTATTGTTCTCTGTTGTTGCTCTGCAACTCCAGTGTAAATTCCCCTATGCCTCTGAACTACATGATTTTCTATCTTATCTCCTTCAGCTATTGGTATGAAAGTGCAAGAACTCTTTGCCTCCATTAGTGTTTTGTGGAAATTTGTAATCTGCATGACTGTATCTCCTTGGATCCATGAATGATAATATAAGTGAATATCCCTTTCCTTGTGTCATTCATCTCATTTTCCTGATCTGCATGTGGTTATTAGATTAAAGAAAGTCTAGATGTGTATATCCTTAGTTTCATTCTGGTTTAGTAGTGCATATATGGGCAGAGATTTGTCTGAACACTCTATTTTGGTGCATCACCTCTTTAGATTAGATTAGGTAGATTTGCTTTCATGCTCTCCTTCTCCCTTTTCCTCTCCAAGAGTAGTTAGGTGCATCCTAATAGTAAGAGGAAGCTGGCTTTCTCCGGAGACTCAACCTTACATTTCAAGTCCCACAACTTGGAGGTTGTTTCCATGTTTCACTAGGTTGTCCTTATGCATAGGTGTTCGACAAGGGTGCAAACCTAAGTGACAATAGGGGCATCAAAAACCATCTACCATCTATCCCAAAAATTATTTCTAATAGCATCGTGTATGTACCAATGGATGGGGAACTATTTAGTACCCTCTCTAATAGTAGCTTGTTCACTAGGTTTTCTAAATAATAAACATATTCTACCTTTTGGTATATCTTTTTTTTTTACATCTTGATATGATAATTTATTTACATAATATGTTTTTTTTTCTTCCCTCTTAACTTGCCAAACATATAATTAACCACTAATAGAAGCTATGTGGGTCTTAATGGATTCGAGGGATGATGCCAATTGAGCTCTCATTGGATTAGTTTGTCCACATTGTTTCAACCGACCAATGAGTCCTTCTACTTCAGTTTTGCCTCTTTCTATTTCATTTATTATATTTTCTTGTGTGCTAGGAGGAGGTCTTGCAATTTGTTCAGGTTGCAAAAAATTTTGTTCTTCTTGTGGAGGGTTTTGGTTTTGATCTTCTTGAGGGTTTTGGTTTCAATCTTCTTGGGGATTTGTCGGTTCATTATTGACATTTCTTGATAAGAAATCAATTGAAATCTAAATAAATAAATAAATTTTTAAAAAATTGAAAAAAACCTACAAAACAATATAAAAAACATATCAAACAATGCAAAAAAAAAGTTAGATAACATACGACATGCTCATGATCTTGAACTTCGACAGTGAGGAAGCATATTGGCAAGGTGGGTGGCAAAAAACTTGTTTTGTTACAATCTACATATGCACTGTAGCAAGGAGAAGTAGCAAAAAAGAGTTAAAATGAATGGGCTGTTGGTAAGCAGCCCATTTATAAAAATTAGGTTTTTTTAAAAGTGCACATGCACTATATGGCTCAAGTTACCCAAGCCATAGCACGTGCGTGCTATTGAAAATTAGAAAAAAAAAATGGTGTCACCTTTTTGGCACCACAACTTGGTGCACATACCCATTGTAAAAACTTGATAAATTTACTCAAGGCAGTTTAAAATTTTTCCTAGATAGGATCTAGATCAAGGGATATTATTTTTAAATTTTGGATAAAGAACATGATCTCTTGGTCAAATACCATGACATTGTAGCTAGGGAGGAGATGTTCTAGAAAAAAAGATCTTGGACCACCTAGTTACTAGAAGGGGATAGGAATATTCTTGCATTCTCTCATCTTGATGATGGATCACATAGTGTAATTTAAAATGTTAATGCTAAAAATTGTATACACAATCGAATCCAAAAAAAGATCATGTATTTCAAAATGGATTTTTGAACTCTAATAAAATACTCAAGGTAGTTTAAAAGATTTTCGAGACAAGATCTAGATTGAGGTATATTATTTTTAACTTTTTGATAAGAAAATGATGTCATGGTCAAATACCATGACATTGTAGCAAGGGAGGAGATCTTCTAGAAATAAAGATCTTGATCCACTTGGTTGGTCGAAGGGGATTTATATTCTTCCATTCTCTCATCTTGATGATGGATCACAAAGTGTGATCCAAAATGTTGATGCTAAAAATTATATACACATTCAAATCTAGAAATATATCATGTATTTCAAAATGGATTGTGGAAACCTGATAAAATACTCAAGGTAGTTTAAAAGATCTCGAAGACAAGATCTAGATTGAGGTATTTTTTTTTTTATAACTTTTTTATAAAGAAAGTGATCTATTGGTCAAATAGGATGACAACATAGTTAGGGAGGAAATTTTATGGAAACAAAGATCTTGGTCCACCTAGTTGGTAGAAGGGGATACCAATTATTCTCTTGTAACCACCCTAAGACACAAGGATACCAATTATGTCTCTCATCTCAACATTGGAATAGTAAGAATCAAATATGAGGAAATATCCATGGAAATGTGTAATCAATTTTTTTCTCTTCTTCCTACTAAGAAAAATCAAAAGGAAAATGACTAGGGGTAAGGTGTGTGCACCAAGATGCTGTGCAAAAAGGAGTGTATAACCTTATTTCTAAAATAAGGTAAACCTAATATTGGAAGACACATTTGAGGGTCATGCACTCAAAATAAGAAAAATTGTAAAACATAAAGATTGTAGTACTCTAAATCTAGCTTCTAAAATACTAATTTTTTAAAAATATGGATCTTATTAAGAAGGTCAAAACCCATGCACAAAAAAATAGTTTCTATTTTTTAATGAAAAACAAAACACAATTGTTTCCTATGCTCAACACAACATACAGTTATATTTAGTATTTTGAAAAAACCTTTGATAGAATGATATGTAAGTGTAAGATATAGAATTTGTGTATTTTCTCATAATTTTATAACAAGTAGTTTTTTCCCTATGGTTTTTTGAAGTGACACCATGCAAAAATTTTGGTACTTGTTCGTGTGTTGGGCATAACTTACATCAAAATAATCTATTGTCAGCACTTTTTAAAAAGTGCATAGAATCAATTGTACAACAATAATATGTAATTTATTTTCCATTTGGTTAAGTAGATAAAAAGTTATTAAAAAAATGGTAGACATATCTCTGAGAGGATTGTCAAGAAACTGATATAGAAACATCAAATTCACAATGCTTGTCTTGTCTAAAAATTAAAAACATTATATAGTTAGAAAAGGTAAGGAAGTGTTTGAGATTATGGTGGTAATTTTAGAGATACCCACTTCACCATTTGCAAACTTGATGAAGTCAAAGATGATAATTAATCTTAGAAGTTGAAGAAATGTCCAAACCAACAAAAAAATGGAGGGAAAACAATAACCCAAACCTTTGGGTAGTTAAACAGGCCTATTACCAAGCCTAAATGAGATCATGCTTTTTCTTTATAAAAAAGTAATTTCATTATTCTTTGTATGACTAAACTATCATATTAAACAAATAACATGACCGTGTTATGTCTAATACGACTTTACTAGACATAATGAGATTGTGTTGTGTCTATGTAAAAGTATAGCCAAATTTTTAGAGGCCTAATAAGCGTAATTAGGCCTAATTAATAAAGAAATTACCTAAAAATGCATTAAATTCATTAAATAAATGATTAGAGGGGTGATGCATAGTGCATTTAATACAAAGAAAGAGTGTGGTGGAGGGATGATGGACAATGGGTTTTATACAAAGATTTAAATGAAAATTCTATCAAGGAAATTTTAACTTTTGGAACTTAGATTGTGGGTCCTTAAATCATTCACTTTATTGTTCATCAAAAAGGTGACCCTTACAAGATAGACCTAATTGAAATGCAACAATACAATGTAAGGTCATGATATAGGAGATAGATTCTTGTGATTGAAATAGATGATAAATCATCTTCTAAAGAAAATATTAATACTTCTAGTGAAGGATTTGAGGTATGTCGATTCATTTTACTAAACTTTCTCTTTGATATTTATCCTTTAGGAAAATTCAATGATGGGTTTTTGTGTGTATGTCAAGAATAGGAAGAAGAAGGGTTTAAAATTAAGACAAGGGTACATTGCCATGACAAACAAGAAAAACTACAACAATATTCTTCTTGAATGACCAAAAAAATTATTGGAGCTCTTGCCGATATGAAAAAAAAATAATGCTCAATATTGACAGCCAATTTAGTGTAGATTTTGAAATAATGAAACATGTTAATAAGGGATCTAGTGAATGTAGGTGTCATCTTCATCACAACTTTTCCATGACATACTAGTAGTTGAAGTTGTCATCTTCATCACAAGTTTTCCATGATAGTCTAGTAGTTGCAAGTGCCATCTTCATCACAAGTTTTCTAAGTACATGTGCATTGAAGACCTCCTATTACTACTTGAGCTAGTAGTAGATGGTGAGTATTCATCATCATCATCTGACATAGGCTCACATTAATATCATGTGTTAAGTGTAACCAAGGTGAATTTTAACTAGGTCTTCCTAGTCTCAACAATCTTCGAAATCATTATAACCTGTCAATATGCCACTGCCACTAGATTTGGAGGGCATGGAAATGAAACCAACATTATCATATGTGATACACTTAATTTCATATGTTGCAATCATTTTGTTACTTGTAAATATGATCTTGTTTCCATTGTAACAAACTCTTCTCTAAGAATTTGGGTTGAATGCTTATATTTTTCAGAAATAAATATTTATATTGGGTTTCTCATAAAGATTTTGTACTTGACCATTGAATCCTAATTCAAAAAATTCTTCAGAGTGGCAAGAGAAAGAACATGAATGGGCTAGTAGAGATGGATAGAAGTATCAAGTTAAGATAAAAATAATATTTTTGAATCAACCAAGGTTTGATATGGTTTTTGATAACTAGACTCTTTTATTTGTTTCCATACCTCCTATATATTTTTATAAGATCATGTTAAGTTCTATTTCAGTGCACCTTCTATTTCAAGGTATTTTTAGAGCTTATCATTGAACTTCAAATTTCTATTTTCATATAGGTAATATAAAATGACAAGGAGTTCTAGTTGAGAGGAAGCTTCTAAACTTACATGAAATCAATTTAGGAGATATTTCTAAGATTACTGCAAATCCAATGGGTGTATCTACTCTATTGACAAATATAAGTGCTTTTAGAGACTTTTTGGATGTAATGTATCAAAAGGGGTCATGAGGGATCCTAGTGTGTTGAAAGAGACATTAGGAACCCTTAAGATCCTATAATATCTCTCTAAATTTTGTTTATGAGCACATGTGCACTAAAGACCTTTTGTCACTACTTGAACTACTAGTAGATAGTGATTAGTCATCATCATCATCATCATCATCATCATGTCATACTAGAAGCCATATTTAGAAAAATATGATCACTAGAAAGGTTTGTATGCTACTTCTATGGTGGGATGTTTTCTTTCTTATTTTATGAAGCTGGGTGATCCCTAGAATCCATATTGTAGGCATTAGAATCACAAGGAGTATAGAAAAAGGATATTTATGTTTCAATTGTCATCTATTTGCATATGCTTTTAGTAGGAGAAGGTCTATTCAAAAAAAGGTTTGTATATGATTATCCTTGGATATCTTTCCTGTACATTATTTAAATTATTGACAAATAGAAGACATCAAACTAGTAGTGGTATTTTAGAGAGTATATGTTATGAAGCTAATAAAATCTTTGTAGTTATGTACACTCTAATAATAATAACTAAAAATGATAAGACATAACACATTAGAGTGGTTGTACATTCTCATGTAGATTGGGAAAAATAAATCAAGTTGATTTTGTAGTTATGTAAACTTTGACCTTCTATCACTACTCAAGATACTAGTACATGGTGAGTACTTATAATCATCATCAACATCTAGGCTTACATACATATCATGTATTAATTAAAACCAAGATGAATGTTAACTAGGTCTTCCTAGCCTCAACAATTTAAGTGATCATCAGAGCCTATGAATGTATGAGACTCTTGGAGCTCGGAAACTATCACAAGTAGTAGAGAAAAAGGAGGTGTATGTTTCAACTATCATCTATTTGCATAGGCTTTCAGTAGGAGAAAGTTTGTGTATGATTATCCTTGGATATCTTGCCTATCCATCATTCATATTATTGGTAGATAAAAGACATCAAAATTTTAGTGGTATTTTGGAGTCTATAGCTTGTGAAGCTAATACAACCTTTGTAGTTATGTACATTGTAACAATAATAATTGAAGATGATAAGACATGTCACATTATATTCATTGTAAATTCCCATGTACATTGGAAAAAAGATATCAAGAGGATTTTGATACTGAAATTTGATCCACAAAGCCAAAAGGAAAAGTTGTTCTTGGATTCTAAATTTGGTGGTTAAAATGTTATTCCCTTAAAAGTCATTGGATAGAGAACAACTAGAAAGAAGTGTAGGCCTTCATCTTATGGGGACAATGAGGATGCCTTCTTTAAAATTCTTATTGTTTCAGAAGTTCTTGGTACCAATGAAAACTATCAAATGGTGTCATTCAAACATAAAAATTTAATGAGTGATGAAGTTTTAAAATTGGGGAATCTAAAACTATTCTTCTACTGGATCTAGATTTCAACTATTTTGTGGATCTAAAGGCTCAATCATATTCCTAAAGGATTGACTAAGAGAAAACTTTTATTTTATATCAAGTGATTACAAAATGTTTAGTTGAGGAGAATATATTACAATGATCAAGAAGAAAACTTGCTATGGAGAATCTGGTTATAAATTTTATTAAGAATGAAACTATTAACCAATTATTTAGGATACAAGGACAAAGCCTACCTAGTTAACAAAAAAGAGTGGGAAGAGCTTCTTAGACCCATGATAGAAATTATAGATAATGAACTGAAGAGCTAGAAAAGAAGCAATAAAGGAAAGAAGTAAGATATGAATGTGATCCTATTTTACTTGATGATGATGATGATGATGATGAATAATCACCATTTACTAGTATCTCAAGTAGTGAAAGAAGGAAAGAAAATTTAGATAGAGAAGTGACAAGAGATATGGAATTATCCATAGAGAAATATGAACTCCATCATTCCTCTCTCTCTCTCTCTACCCTAACCTACCCCTCTCTATCCTCTCAACCCCTAAGCACCACCCCTTTCTCTCTAACCCTTAATCCATAAACCCCCCCTTTCTCTCCTCTCTTGCCTCTCCTTCATCCCCCTCTCTCTATATAACACCTCCCATTGCTTCTAATTCTTAAAAACACAATCACATTTTATTAAGCATAAAGTGATTGTGTTTATAATGCAATCATATTATATAAAAGTTTAATTTTTATTTCTAAATCCTTAGCCCAGTAATGAGCCAAGGCCCATTTTGAAATTTGATCAAAAGTACACATACTATGATTTCATTATGGGTACTTTTGACATTTTTCATAGTGTCCACTTTTTTGCACACCATTTTGGTGCATATACCTTGTAGCTTCTTTTAGTCATCCCAAGATTGATCTCAGAAGATCAAAATAAGGACTTGGTGTCCATTCCATCATCTTCTAAAATAAATAAAGAAATTTTCTCTTTTGAAGGTGACAAAGAACTAGGACTAGATGGCTTCACATGTTTGTGTTCCAAAAGTTCTACCATATCATGGGAAATATGTTTCTAATGTTGTCGAGGAGTTCTTTTGAGATATACCTCTTCTGAAAGAGATAATCTCTAGCTTCCTTTTTTGATACCTAAGAAAATGGGTGTGGACATGGTTGACTAGTTTAACCCTATCAATATTTTTAGCTCCTTTTACAAGATTATTGCTAAAGTGATAACTTGTAGACTATTACGAATTCTTCCTATGATTATCTCTATCTAGTAGAATGGTTTTTTGCTGCTAGGAAATTTTTTAATTCTATCAACATGGTCCATGAAAATGTGAAGCTCATAATCAAATCTCAAAAATAGGGTTTCCTTATGAAGCATGATCTTTTCAAGGCTTATGATAGAGTGGTTTAGAATTTTCTTGTAAAGATGCTTGAAGCCATTCACATTTTGGAAAAATTTCATTTAGGTCAGCTACTAGATAATATCCACTTTATCGCTTGTTGTAGTGGTCAATGGTGCTTCTTCTAAGTATTTTCAAATATCTCATGGTTTCAGGCAACACGATCCCATTCCCTTATTCTTTTTTCTATTCTTGCTAATTGTCTAAGAATATATTGATCTAACTTAGGTTTCCAAGGTTCTATTCATGGTCAAAATTCTTCTTCTCACCCTCAATCTTGTACCCATGAAAAATTTGTGTATGATACAATTATGATGGGGGAGGTTGTCATTCAACAAAATAAAAATATGGAATATTTTCTCAACATTTATTCTTGGATAATGGTTCCACTAATAAGTTGGGATAAATGCTCTTTTCCTTTTCCTTAATACTCTCATCTATAGATAAAATAGGACAGATCCATAACACTAGGTTTCCCTATTTCTACCTTTCCAAGATCTTACTTTAGGCTTGCTCTCTTTGTTAAACTACTAGATTCTTCTTACAAAGGTTTTTTGGATAAATTTAACTCCAAAATGGTTGGTTTGAAAAGGATTTTTCTTATCCAAGATAGGAAGGAAACTTTTCTAAAAAGATTCTTCTAGAACCTTCCAACCTATGCTCTCATCCTCTTCAAGATCCCATGAAAGTTTATAGATTTGATTGAAATAACTTAAAAGAACTTCTTATGGTCTAGGGTGAAAGATAGAAAGAGATGCCTCTCATTGTGTGGGACTAGTAATGTAAACCTAAGAAAGCATGAGGTTTTGGTATCTAATCTATTAAAAGAATGAATAAATCCATGTTAACTAAATGGATCTAGAGAATCCATGTTGAGGAAAATGAATGGAATCTAATCTTCAAGAGAAACTACTTTTTTCTTACCTTTTATTAGGGGATTTTCTGAATGGATCGATTATTGAAGATATCATATTTGGAGATCCAACAAGGATTGTAAATATATTGCCAAAAAGGGCACTAGTTGGAAGTTGGAAAATGGAAGAAGGATTAGATTTTGGGAGGAGAGTTAGTTGATGGAGGAACCACTTGAAGACATGATTTATGACATTGATAATATAAACTAGTGTAAATGTGTCCATGATTTCTAGGTTTTAGACTACTAGATAAATAGTAATTGACCATCTTTAGTTAATTAGTCAAAATATTAAGAATATATAGTTAAGAGATTAATTCTTGGAATATAAAAGTTGAAGTTTATGAATATCATCCGGGGAAAGAATCTGAATGGAGCTTATTTGGTTGCATCTTGTCTGTCTATTATGACTACTAGTGGTCTCACTCCTTTTTGGGCTTCCTTCTAGATAAAGGGTCTAATACCAAAAGTGGAAATTTTCTAGTGGATCATGTTAAAAAATAAGTTTCTTACCCTAGAAAATCTTGTTGACCCTCAAGGAAATGGTCTATTAGTGCAAAATACTTAGTCATTTACTAGCCAAAGTTGGCCAGTCAACACTGTTATCAAGGCACTATGAAGGCCAAGCTAAAATAAGAAGAAGTGAAGAAGATTAGTAGGTGTTGAGTAGCAGTACATGTAGAGCACATTAACAATCACCAAAAAATTTAGTTATCTATGAAAAAATGAAGGGCCATATATAATTGGAAAAATAGAGATAATTTTTTAAAAGTTGTGTAGCTCATACTAAGTGACAACATGAAGAACCAAGCATGGCCAAGCACTAGGAAGGTATAAGTGCAAAGTTACATAGTTTGAGTATATGAATTTTAGAATGACACAAAATCCTATGTAAACCAATTTTTTGAGCATAAATCATGTTTCTTGTTGGCAATATGACCAATCAATCAAATTAGGTAAGATATGAGGATTTCATTTATGGAAACATATGTTTTGCAGTTTAATTATGATTATTTGTGAAGGAAAATTGTCTAAGTATTGGACAATGTTACAACAACATGATGAGATTTATTGATAATGGAATATTCCCTTGGACTATTGTCTTATGTAGTTAACCATAGATGCATGATGTCACTCTGATGATGCATACCAATGCACATTTCTGTACAAGAAACCAAGTTCAAGTTATAAAGGAAATAAATATGTAGTTACTTCACAGTATAGAATAGAGCATGTCAGTAAATTGAGTTGTACGACATAAAGAATTATTTTGATTACTAAATCTTGATGAGACGACTCTAAGGATGATATGGGAGCTGACTAAGGAAGACTTTATTAATATGATTGATATAAGTAAAGAACTTCAATTGTGAAGTTAGTATACCATGTGATGCTATGATATGTGATGTGAAGTAATGTTATGATGATGCGAGATATGATGCAAATTGATATATGTGTAGTCACTCTTTATATGAAGAATTGACAATCAAAAGAATTGTGAAGTACAACAAGTGATCCAGTATTATATGTATATCTATTCTCTTGAAGAACTTATTATATAGTTGCATGTTAGGGTAGTGAGCTCTTCTTGCACTCATTTTAATATGATCAACCAATTCCTAATAGGGTTGAAGAAACTCCTAATGAAGTTGAGGCTTCTAACAAGGCCTAGTCTCCTAACAGGGACTCAAGACACTATACATTCTTCATATACTCCTAAAAAGGTCAATATTCTTAACCAAATTCTTATATGTAGTGAATCATCTTGTGGTTTTCATCTCCACCGGGGTTTTCCCTTGGCCAGTGTTTCCCTAGTTAACAAAATATGGTGTTATGAGCTCTCTTTATGTATGATTGTTTTTCCTATTTAGAATTATTGGTTTAGTTCCTTATGCATGCATTAAAGTAATTAATAATATCCAATTGTGAGAAAAAGATTGAAAATATTGATTCACCCCCCCTAGTATTATCTATTTCTAATAATTGGTATCAAAGCTTAGTTATTTAGAAGATGGTTAAGAGCTTGAATAGGATCCCTATGGATATGGAACAACTAAAGAAGAATCTTGAAGAAGCTCTTTTTTGGGTGTTCATTTTGCATGAGGTCAACAGAAGGAATCCATAGTGTAATTCCTCTCTTGAAAAGTAAATATTTTCAAGGATCCACTCCAAGGTTCAGTGTTTGTCTTGTAACATACCAAAATTTTCTTAGTAGAAGATAAATGTGAGTGTTCACAAGGAGGCCTTTGCTGGTTCTAAAAACTCTTTTATATTAGAATCAAAGTAAAATCTGTTTGCAGTCTCAAAATATCACACCAAAAGAACAATATTTTTTGTATTTTCTATTTTTTCAATGAATGCAATTTTAACAATAAAGCTAATATGAGTTCCTATTTTAACAGGGGGTTAGCAAATAAAATAAAGAAATTGAAAGAAAATAACATGAAATCAAATAACTTGAAATTTAAATTCTTAAATGGACATAAGCCACAGAACACAACACACTGCGAGTTAAACCTTCGAAGAAATTGGCAGGAAACCAATGAAAACAGGAGCAGGGCTTCCTAGAATCCACTAATACAATCGTTAGTGAGAATCTTTAACAAATCAAATGATGTTTCACTCTTCATCAAATCGTAAGGCCACAGAAATTGTGCTCATGCAAGACAAAAAGCTATGTAGACACAATCAAGTGATCTCTTCTCAAGCTCGTTATGTCAACATAATTCATATATCTGTAGCAAACACCAAAACTAAAAGATCACACAACCAAAAAAAATGAAATAAACCTTTGGCTCAATCACAATCTCATGAATAAAATCCACAAAAAAATGACACATTCAGGAAAGAATAACTACACTCCGAATGTTAGCACCAAAAGCATAATTTCATTGCATAATAACTGCGGCCCTTGTTACATTTTACAATGGGGTATTTATAAGAAATCATCTCCTCAATTTGTGTTCAGAGTGAGAGATATCTTGATGCAATAAAATAATTTTAAAACATTTAAACAAACTAAATATATACAAACTGATAATCTAACTAGTGCTTAGAGGGACTCCATCCATATTTTATTCATTAATTGGATGCATGAGCCCTTTACATGTCAAAAACAATGAAAGCATGAGAGAGAAAATAGGAGGAAGCCATTAATCAAAGTAGAAGTGCATGGAGACACCAAAAATAGAAGTTGCCCCTTCACTAGGCATGTGTTGGAGTTAAACTGCCATCACAATGCGTTCATGATGCATGGAAAGTGCTATTTTTTGAATTGGTAGTCAACTATTGGCACACCTCTGAATTGCGAACCTGTGGAGCTACAAACCTCAACTGGATCAAAATCTCAAAATTTTACTAAGTGTCAAAATTGAAATTCTGGTATCTGGGTTTTGCTCATCTTTATCCTAAAGATATGTTTCAATGTTTGCCCTTGAATTTCTCTATAATCTTAGTAATGATGATTCCTTCTAAACATGTTCCTCTGAACTCAGAGGTGGAGGTGTTATCGAAACCCTATCTACCATCACAACCTAAGGTGAAGATGGGGGAGTTGGATGAGAACCTTGTGTCTTAGGTGGCATCTGCGTCCAATCTTGCTATTGAAATTCACCTGTAGGAGTATCTCTAATCTTGTCTCCAACCAATTATGTACCCACTAGCATGAAATCAAAATCTGGAATGGAGAGAACATCATCACCTAGCTCCCTTTTCTCATTCACCCATCATTTTACTTCATCTTTTGAAGAAGAGAGTTCTACCATTTCAGCTTGGGTGGGTGGTGGGGTATTTATGACACTCTTCCTTCTTTCCAATTCTATAGCTTTGGCCAGCCGAGTTCTCCTTTGTGGAGGCACTTTCTCCTCCTCTTCATCTGACTCTATTTCCCCCTCATCTGATTCTTCGTCAGGAATGGTTTTAGGAACAGACAGATTAGGCACTAATCTTTTATGAACTCTTTGCCTCTTGTTCATTCTAACCTTGATCCTCTTTTGTTTCTATGGAACCATAGGAGAAGTAGGCTCTTCATGCACTAGATGAATGGATGTCTCTGGAATCACTCCCTCTTCTTGTTGACTTGACAAAACAGGAGGCAATGGAAAATCAACCTAGATATGAGAAATTCTAGAGTCTTGGGGCTCCTAGGGAGTAGATTCCTATCACTGCGAAGGGGCTTGTTCTTCAACATGCTCTACCTGAATCCTCTGAGGAGAGGCTCTCTTCCTCTTTTCCTTCTTCTTCTCTAAAGGATGGTAGTATCCCACTAGATGATCAAGCTGGTAGACTATTTCTAGCCTAATAGGAGATTGGAGCGCAAAGATAGGAACTATGACCTTCTTCCCCTTTACCCTTTCTGGGTGAGCATGTGCATGTAATATCACTGTATCTAGAATTGGATCAAGTGGAAAGGGTTTCTTGATCCAACTCTTTGTCATTCTGATGACATGTCTCACTCGATGATTAATATCATCTCCTTCCTCTCTATCAATTTCTACATTCAGGATGGGCCTCTTGCGACTTTATCTATATTGAATAAGGAATCCAGTAGCTCCTGTGAGTCCTTTAGCCTTATCTCATCTGAGATGGTCAAATGGAGAGCCTTCTCCACTAAATACAAAGTCATTCTATAATAGTCCCTGATACGAACATCATAGTCATTTGTGGCATTCATCCAATGATCTTCAATGGCATCCTCATGGTAGAACTCTTTTCCTACCAAGTTTTCCACTTAACCAACATTGTTGAAGAATGGCTATCCTAGTATGCTCCTATTACAAAAGGCTAATTCTAACAAGGCCTCTGTTGTTTTTTGATCCTCTCATAAGTTGACTCAATTTGTCAAAAAATTTCCATTAGAACCAACTTTTCACTTGGGTATCTTGGGAGCTTCTTTGGATGAATGGATGCACCACCAACCCGAATGTATGTGAATGTCCAGAATTGGATGAATTATGCACTGAGAGCTGTGATCTGCATCTTGGCCTCATCAAAAAATCTCTTCCCATAATCCCCTTCAATGAATCGAATGATGGCAAAGATGAAGGCATCATTCACAATTTTTTACTCCTTGCTCTGCGGTGAGAGCTTCTTCTTCACCAGTTGAGGATAGACTATATACAACCATGCATTAGGATCCTGCATACTGCCTTTCTTGTACAACCTGGGATAGTCAGTGGCCCTTGCTGTAAGTAGATATACCACATAAGAAGTCATATAGAACTTCTTCTTGTCCTTTACTATCCGCAATTGGTCACACAGGTTCTCACTAAGTGTGGTAGCCCAATCCAATGGCATCTTTGCAAGTTTGATGGTTTCAATGAAGTTGACCATGAATGGAGCGAGATGACCTACCATAAGCAATCCCATAACTCTATTCAGGAGAATGATTGAATATCTAATGTCATCCTTCATGTATCCTTGAGTCATATCCACTTTGCTAATTATCTTCCCCCAGGGTGGTTTCTCAATGAAGTATGAGGAATATTTGATGTCAATGGCCTCCTAGTAATGATCCTTATGCCACCTCTTAGTTGCTTCATATGAAAGCCTGATGAATTGATCAGCTCTAGGTAGATGAAAAAATCTCCTGATATTATTAGGTCGTAGATCCAAGAACACTTCCCTAGTGATGCTCTTTACCACCCTTTCATTTGGAACAAAATGTCGAGATAGGGTCATAATCAATTTAGCTGACTGCACGATCCTGAGATGTGATGCTGCATTTACTAATCCAGAATGGATTAGGGCGGATCTCAAAGATGATCTTTTGGTTGGATTGTTACAAACTCTCAAGAACTCTCCCAAGTCTGTGTGTCCAAGTTCTATGTCTTTGATCTCAAAGTATTCATCGTGCAACTGTGATTTCAGGGTTATGCCTTGGAACTTGTACACAACTAGTTTTGTTGCTGATCTAGATGTGGATGCCCTCTGATTATATTACCTACACATCACAAAGAAAATAAAAAAATGACTAATTATTGGATATAAAAAAAATGTAAAAAAGAAAAAAAAAAGTCCCCCCAGGGAACTTCTTTATTTGTTTTTTAAAATTTTTAAAATTTATTTGTTTTCTTTTTATTTTTTATTTTTAATTTTTAATTTTTTTCTCTTAAAACTAATTAAACTAATTTTTTTTTTTTTTTTTTAAAGTGTGTGTGTAGAGGCATGGCAGTAGCATGGCTAGGGTTTGCATGAGGGCGGTGCGTGCCTTATGCACGCCCAAAAGGGGGGGCATGAGCGGTGGCCATGCACAGCCCAAAGGGGCACACGTAGCATCACACGTACAACCCAAAAGGGCGTGTGTGGCACTGCACCATGTGACCAAAAGGGGCGCAATGGCGCTGTTGTGCACGTAGCCAAAGGGGTGCACGCGGCGCTATCGTGCGACGTGCCTAGGAAGGAGATGCGAGTAGCACCAAGCCACACGCACCCAAAAGGGGCTGTCGACAGTGCGGCACGCAGGCGTGCCACTCAAGTGCAGTGCGAGCATGCCCAAAAGGGCACTGTGTGTTGCCTCCCATGTGCGTGCGCATGCATGCTTAGAAGGAAAGAAAATAAAAATGGGTGGAGGGGGTGTCTCCATACCTCTCCTTTATTGCTCTTGTAAAAAATGAGCAAGACAAGAAGGGGAGGGAGGATTTAATAACCCTCTCTCTCATTTGCAAAGCCTTCCGTGCCTCGATCCATGTGTGCTAGATGATGCCTTTTTCTTTTTTCTTTAATTTTTATTTTATATATTTACATTTTGATTTTATTTTTTTAAAATTATTTTGATTTTGATTTTGATTTTTTTTTTTTGACTCTAAAATTACTAACTAAAATTTTTTCTCCCAACTCCCAAACTATGAGTCTAGGAGTCAAAAAAAAGTAGGGGGTCCCCATTCCTATTGAGGAATAGGGCGGGTGTTGTGGACACCACAACACTCTTGAACAAATTGATCTCCTTACTAATGAAAGAGATATCCTAAAAGACATATATAAAGATGCAAAAGCTTACATTGGTGAACTAAAGGATAAGATAGATGACTTGAAGCAAATATGACCTAGTGAGCAAACTAGTGATGATGATATTAAAAATCTAAAGAAAGAAAATGAGATCTTAAAACAAGAGTTAAAAACAGTTGAACTCAAGCTAAGTCTTAAGAAAAATGGAGAAAAGAATGACTCTAAGATAAAAACTAAAAATGCAGATCTAAGATCCTAGTTAAGAAAAGTAACATATGAATTAGAAACTATCAAGTTGGAGCATGTAGAATAAGAGAAATACAACACTATTGTGAATGGTGAATTGGTGTAAACCAAATAGCAACTTGAGAAATTATATACCACTAGTGAAAATATTGAAGAACAAATATCTATATAGAGACCTAGTTATAACAAAAGTAGACTTGGATTCTTCCTTGGATAATCCACCAAGAAATCTATTAAAAGAAAATAACATGATACTCCTGAAATAAAAAAGGATCTAAACATAAGCAAAATAGATGATACATCTAAAGACAAAGATAATGTTGCTCACTCTAAGAAATCTAAAGAATTTGATCAAGATGAGGATAATAGAAGAAAGAAATCTCATGCCAGGTGTAATGAACTTGAACATAGTGGAGATGATTGGAAAGGTAAGTCTTTTAAACCTATTTCAAATTTTTATTGTCATAATTGTCATGGATATGGACATCATGCAGTAGATTGTAAGAAAATTAAATTTGATAATGATAATGAAAATAGTAGAATGTTTAGGAACACTAACCATGTAGGAAATAGAAGAAGATCTCATAGCAATGAAAATGGAGAAAGATGACAAATTGTTTGTTACATATGCAACAATCTTGAACACATAGCAAGAATTGTAGAGCACTTGACAACCAAAATGATGAACAAAGAAGGAATGTACTTGTATGTCAATTATGTAATAAATTTGGACACACAAAAAAGTTTTTTAGAATGGATAGAATAAACCTTAACAGGAATTAGAACTAAAAAAGGAACAACAAAAGAAATGATGACAATCTGAAGGAATAAATGAGGGAGCTAATAAAAGAATTTAAGGAAATATTTGTAAAGGCAAAAGAAACTAGAAGTTCTCATACAGTTCAGGAAGAAGTACATCCTAATGTACCTGATAAGATAGTAAAGTCACTTATTGTCTATGACCCAACCTACCTACATTAAGCATTCTTAGTAAAATAGTAAGTCAGTTAATAATAACTGATGTTAGAGAGAATATCACAAGTTGCATAGTTACTAGTATATACTAGACATTGAGAGGAGTCTATAGTAAAGTGCACATTACTTAATATGACCAATATAAGGTTATGTAAGAAAAAATAACATCTCTGTTATATAGAGACAATACTTTAAACTGGTGGCAAATAAGCATTTAATATGAAGTATAGATTGCAAAATATTTAAAGGATGTAAATTAATTTACGAACATCATTTTCTTGTGTGAAATATTAAGTGCAAGATTGAAGAGAGATTTAAAATCCTAAACAAGTTTACACATGATTGCTGAAAACCCTAAAATGTGAAATTGATCACCAAAAAAAGTTCTCCATGTCAAAGACACAAGAAGTTAAATTTACTATAAACTAGAAAGCTTAGGAGATATTGAGATTCATAAGGAATTGGAGAGAATGTGTAACAATGATTTGTCGTTGAAATCAGAATATGCATACTTAGAACAACTTAACCTAGTTAAGCATATGTTCTATATGGATTTTGATAACCATGAATGGACAAGAATCATTCTAAGAAGATTTCATGGTGACCTTCTATGGTTGGGAGATTCAATTATATGCATCAATAATGACCTAATTCACAAGGTCACAGGTTTAAGAAATGAAGGATGTAGTCCTATAAACATAAAGAATGTGTGCATATTAGTTGAAAAAAATCTCAACACAAGCTTTGATGGTAGAAACATGAAGATCAACACCATTCAAGATGATGAAGTGAGACTTATCAATAAAATTTTGGGATAAGTTCAACCATGGATCTAGGATAGATTCAGTCCCTGCCAAATTTCTTCATGCAGCTTATGTGATGGTAGTAAAGGGTGAAAAGGTTAATCTATGTGATATTATCTAAAATTAGTTATTGGATAACATATCAAAAATCAAGAAGTCCAGGAGCATTGTCTTTAGGTTTGAATCCCTACTGACTCATATATTCTTCTACGGAGCAAAGAAGTTTCCTGGTATTTAAAATTGGGATGGAAGTGAGTACGCAATGCAAACTATCACTCATGCTTACAAATCTAAATCATAAATAGTCAGGGATAATGATATTGATAGAATGATGAAATAATTCCAAGCTGAAATGAAGAAAAGGTATAGGATACCTCTTGTGTTGATAGAAAAATATAAGGATGAACTATGTTTCATGGTAGAAATAGATTTCACATGCATGGAGGTAGTAGTTCCTTGAGTGAAGTTCATTGAACCTATGAGTTATAAAATGAGTGCTAAACTAATTGAAGGATATGCACAAATAATTCTATACTCTGAAGTTGATTTTGGATGCCCTAGATGGGGTACATATGCTAAAAAGATGAAAGAAGTCAAAACAAATCTAATGGACAATGATATCAAGAAGAAAGTAGAAAAAGTAATTGATTCCATCTTAAACGATATATGGATGTGTAGAAAGGAATTTGAAGAGGTGAAAGGGATAGCCTTAGAAATGAAGGCTAGTGGTCAAGATAAACTATTGAACCCTAGACCTATTGCAATGGCCATACCTACTGAAGAGGTCACAATTGCACAGACAAGTGTGCAAGCACCTGCAGTGCCATATGTAATAGTTGCACAAAAGTAACCCTTGAGGAAACCAAAGAAAATAGAGGAAGCATCAATGCTAAGAAAGTCCAAAAGGTTTGAGAAAACTAAACCCCCTCTTGAGAAGAGCGTCACAAAAATAACAAGTGGACCAAGTAAGAGAAGAAGAACCTTGTAAATTAGTTCCTTGGAATCTAAAGAAGAAATTGGTGACAGATGAGTAGGGCTAGCAGATTATGAAGCAAAGACTTCAACAGGAAGAAAAGCATGGAAGCCAAAGGTAGAAAATCTCAATATGAAAATTATTAATGACAACAACTTTGTGCAATTAAATAAGTATTATTATTTGTACAATAATATGGATAAGAGAAAACTAGAAAATGTTGTAGTTAGAAATATGACTTTGAAAGATTTTAAAGGTTTGATAGCATAAAAGGTCAAATACCTAAAGATTTGTATAATAGACTAAGAAACAAAAAAAGTAGAGTAATTGAGAAGGATAAACGAATAAGGATGAATATGGTGAAAAAGCTATGTATAGTAAATAATGAGGAAAAAATAAAGGAAAATCTAAAAGGAGTAACACCATTGTTGAGAAATAAGAAGAGATATATTCTTCTTATGGGAGGAAATTATGAGGAAGTGAATGTGGAAACTCAAAATGAAATAGTTACATACATGTCTACTATGCCTAAGGAGTCTAAGGAGAGTGCACAGTTAGAGAAGATAAGCCCTACTATAGCAACAATCAATCCATGTCACTGTTTTGACAAAATAGCTGAAACTTCAATTCCAAGTGATTCACCACACATTACCATTGACAGTGAATCTATGCAAGTAGATAACACCAATGTAACAGTAGATAGAACTGAAGATCCATTTAAATATTTTGGCTCTATCATTGTTGGCAATATTGTTGACTACACTAGCTCTTCTAATGAAGAAGAAGAGTAGGAGCAAAATAAATAAGATGTAATTTTTGAAAAAGAAATTTGAATCTATGGCTGATGTAGTGACTACAAGTGAGTCCTTATGAATAGCTATAGTGAAACCTTCTACACCACCTACACAAGTGGTAGTGGTCACCTCAGTAGTATAGTCATATGATGAAGATGAAGCACAAAATCTTATATCTTCTTTAAGTAAATTACTTGGAAAGAAGAAATTGATTAAGTCAATTGAAAAGGTTTTAACTTTAGTTTTTGATAGATTGGAGAAGACAGTAAGCTCTGTTGATACATCTATAGACATTCATTAGAGAGGAGAAATTGTGGGTAAAACCTTTGATAATGAGTTTACAATGCTTACCAATATTGCTACAATTCAAGCACAGACTAAGCATGACGGTAAAATTCTTAATACTATGTGTACAAATATAAGAAATGATATAGAACCATTAAATGTATGCATTAAGGTATTGAGGCAAAGTATGGAAGAAGGGAAACATATATATGCTAAGTGCAACTTGGCATACCTTCACCTTCATAGTTTTGATGAGAAAATCAAAGAGAAGATAACTGAGTGTCACACACTCACTAATAACTTTTTGAAATAGAATAAAAAATTAGAAACCTTTGAGCATACAATGCAAGAACTTCATGATAGCATCCAAGATATACAAGTAGAAAAGGAGAAATCTCTAAAGAGAGAGGGACCATTTATCCCCATAGATTATATTGCTACAAAATTAGTTGGAGGAATGCTTGGCAGCTAAGACCTTATATGAAAAGTTCATGGCTACAGACTTTAATGCAATAGACTTAGCATTGTATGCTTTATGTGCACTAATAAGTGAGTCAAATGCACTAAAAGAAAGTTGGAAGAAATATCTTGCACAGTTGAAGAATAACTTCAGTGATTATTTTTCCAGATTTTGACTAGATTTTATATTTGTTGACACCTTTTTCATTTATGTCAAAGGGGGAGAAATAAGTAAAATTGTAATTGTAAGTTATATAGTTGTACTTTGACATATAGTAGTAAGTTTTTCCTTAAGAAATTTTTGTAATCAGATTATAAGGGATGTAATCCTTTTTTAAAAACATGAATATAATGTTTTTACTATGTTATGTATGGTTATTTACATTGATTGGTATGACAACTTTTTTTGGACAGCCAATTTTCCCAAAATGTTGCCATCAATGCCAAAGGGGGAGATTGTTGGCAATATGACCAAACAGTCAAATTAGGTGAGATATGTGGTTGTCATTTATGAAAACATATGTTTTGTTGTTTAATTGTGATTATTTGTGAAGCAAAGTTGTCTAATTATTGGACAATATTACAAAAACATGATGAGATTTATTGATAGCAAAATATTCCCTTGGAATATTCTCTTGTATAGTTAACCATAGATTCACTCTAATGATGCATACCAGTGCACATGTCTATACAAGAAACCAAGTTCAAGTTATTAAGGAAATATCTATGCAATTACTTCATAGTGTCAAACAAAGCATGTTAGCAAATTGAGTTGTATGACTTACAAGATTGTTTTTATTACTAAATCTTGATGAGCCAACTCTAAGGATGATATGTAAGCTAACTAAGGAAGAATTTATTAATATGATTGATATAAGTAAAGAACTTCAATTATGTATTTAGTATGCCATGTGATGCTATGATATGTGATGCAAAGTAATGTTATGATAATGTGAGATATGATACAAATTGATATATGCATAGTCACTCTTTGTGTGAAGAATTGACAATTAGAATAATTGTGAAGTGAAAAACGTGATCCAATATTGTATGTATATATATTCTCTTGAAGAACTTATTCTATAGTTGCATGTTAGGGAAGTGGGCTCTTCTTGCACACATTTTTATATGATCCACCAACTCCTAATAGGGTTGAAGCAACTCCTAATAGAGTTGAGACTTCTAACAAGGCCTAGTCTCCCAACAGGGACTCAAGACACTATACATTCTTCATAGACTCCTAACAGGGTTAATATCCTTAACCATATTCTTATATATAGTGAATCATCTTGTGGGTTTCATCCCCACTAGGGTTTTCCCTTGGCAAGGATTTCCCTAGTTAAAAAAATGGTGTTATGAGCTCTCTTTATGTATGGTTGTTTATAATGTTCAACATTATTGGTTTACTTCTTTATGCATGTATTAATGTAATTAATAATATCCAATTTTGGGAAAAAGTATTGAAAATACTGATTCACCCCGCACACCCCCACCCTCTTAGTATTATCTATTTCTAACATCTCTAAGTTTGAGAGCCAATAAAGGAGGTAATTATACTTGTGATTACACATCATTAATCCCTATCCAATATGATGGACTAATAAAAAATATGAAGGATTAAGTAACAACATGGATGAATCCTAATCCTTTATTAAGATCTAGAAGTTTCTTTAGAAGGCTATAAAGAAAAGGTTTAAGGTTGGATTTCAAGTAGTTGTTGAGTTGGTAAGTTGGAGGAATGCATGTATACAAAGTTGAAGATGATTAGTGTTGAAGGACTATGGTTACTGAGCACTATAATAAGGAGATATTGTAGCAATGATTATCTCTCTACCATGGAAGATTAACAAAAATATCATAAGGTCTTGATTTATCAAGCAGTGTAATGATATAATTGGAAAGTAATTTTATAGTATCACATTATAAGAATTAGACAAAGGAGTGAAATCATGTTTAGGATTTGAGGTTTGTGTGAAATTATATTTGTTGGAGTTATTTGTATTTGTAGCCTCTTATTGTTTTTAGCTAGAGTGACATTAGCAAAGTTAAAAATAGGCTTTTTAGTCTTAGTTACATCAACCACCCCATCATTGATAATATATTTATTCTTGTTCCTAAGTTTTCTTTTGCCTTTGGGATTTCTATTTCCATTAGTCTTGTCTTTGTTCAAGGTTATATCTCCCTTCTAGTTAATAACATCCTCTATGCGATGCACACTTGGAATCATGTCATTAAAAGTGAGGAGCACTTGCTTCCTATGGTCATGATATAGTTTAGGTAAAATAGTGATAACAAAGATGTCATGTTTTTCATTTCTAGAAGCTATCGAGGGTATCTAGATTATAACTTCCTTCATCATTTCAAGGAGGTGACAAAAGAGCCATGTTATTTTTGTTTGATGTTTCACATGTCAAGCATAGTGATGTGATGCTTAATGTTGTATAAATATTTGAGAAAGCTCATCAAAAAATTTGAGGAGAGGTATGATCTATGTGAACCATTCTGTAGCTTGACCACTTAAACTCCCTAGCAAGATTCTCATGAGATAAGTATAAGCATGCATGAAATTGATACTTATAGCATAGAATTTCCTTCTATGATTATTTGGATCTTGATTGCCATCATATTTGGGAATCTGAACATCATGAGCGAAATGTATCATATAAATATTCTTTTAAAAAGGAAGTACACATATTGATTCCATGGAGAATGAATACTTATGATTTTTTTCTTCTTTTTCCGTGCATGTAGGTCTTGGAGTTGTTTCATCAAAATCTCAATTTTAATAAGTTCCTCTGTAGTGCTTCTCCCATTGGGATTTCTATAAGTCATTGTATAACCTTGTTGATATTTCTTGGTGATTGTTCATGATTGGGACCATGAGTTATCTACATCCTTGAGGTGATTGGATTTATGTTACTATATTAGTTGCTTTGATTATGCTTATGGCTGATTTACAAGATTATGATGTGTTAAATGCTTCAATGAGGTTTGTGCTAGTGGTTACTAGGATCAATTTGGTATCATGATGTGGTTCCATGATTACCTAGAGATGTGTGTAAATATTGCATTGTTTACTATTACCCTGCTACACTAGACTAAGTTCCTATAGTAGTGGTTAGTCATGTATATGACTATGTTTGCTTATGTTTTTTAAGTGCCCTTTTATTGTTGTTTAAACAACTACTATTAAATACTTAAATAATTAGAAATGGATTGTCTATGTTGGATTCATTGGTCATGTGCTATAGATATTTACCTTGTAATATTTTAATCTGAGAGATACTTGTTACTCATGTTATGTTTTACATTTGAGATGTCCTGAGGGTGAGAGTGCGCTAATATAAAATATCACCAAGGGAACCATAGGCACCCTTTCACACTTTGGAAGGTGTAGATCGATGTTTTGAGTAGAGCCCAATTTAATCATGACATATCACATTTATGGCTATTGGAGAAGTTTAACCTTTCATGTTATTCTTAAAGGAGGAGTTAACAAACCTTCATAATATACTAGGTACTTGTTTGGATTCATGCTTTGGTTTGTGTGCTCCCTATAGGACTATCCCACCTTGGTCAGATGAAGTGTGGACTATGAGCATTCATTACTTGAGGTAGAAATTGCCTTGTCATTTGAGAGTGACTCAGTCTTTTGGTGAGTCTAGATCCTCCTTTTGGACATTGACTTTAGTGCATCTCTATATCCTTGCCTCTTTTAAGGAAGTGGGCTAGTGTGGTTATGCACCTAGCTTAGTTTGGATGAGTATTTTGATGGTTGTGGAATTGTGAGTTTCCCTAATGCATCTTGGCCTAATTTAGTGTAGAGGATGGGGGAGACTCCCTCTCAGTCCTAATACTCTATAGTTTCTTCCTCTCTAAGCTTGTATCTTCAAGAGGATTGTCTTAGTGGAGTTGCTCATTTACAATTGACTTGAGGCTGGAGATTAAGTTTAGTAGTAGGTTGGGTGTAGTTTTTCCAGCATGTTGTTGGAGGGACATGGTATTGTTGGACACATGTTACCATCTTATGAGTTGGTATGAAGTTAGTTCATGATTTTTTCCACTAATCAAATTCTTTGCAACCATGTGGAAAGGTGATATCTTGTTTGGTAGGGTTATGTGACCCGAGTTCCTAGTGATAGTTGAACTTTTTTTTT
This sequence comes from Cupressus sempervirens, assembly GCA_028749045.1. NCBI lineage: Eukaryota > Viridiplantae > Streptophyta > Pinopsida > Cupressales > Cupressaceae > Cupressus > Cupressus sempervirens. The sequence continues at coordinate 501,936,638 of CM053791.1, forward strand.
TTATCCTAGAGACTAAGTGCTCCATTCTGGGTGGTTAGTAGTGGTGAGTATCCTTTTTGGAGTGTGCACATTTGTTCTAAATTGTCATCCTCAATGTTCTACCTTGGGTGAGTTTACGTGGATTCAAGGATGCTAATGTGTGACATGATAGTATTCTTTGGATATTGGGATGGTTATTACCCATAATTCTAACTTTTTTTGGATGTACATTGTGTTTTGACTTTGTCTAGTGGTCACTTGATTGGTGCATGTTGTAGTTGGGCACCTATTGATGAGGTAGAGTGGTTTTTTTTCCTTAACTTGTAGTGTTGACTATATGGCTAGATGGGTTTTCCTAGCACATAGGAAGTTCCTCATTGGAGAACCTTGTATCAGTATGACACCTATTCTCTTGTGGTTAATCTGCCTAGTGGTTGACATAATGGTTTGAGAATGTTGAAGTGATTTGGTTGGACTTGTGAAGAAGTTAGTGGGTCATTCCTTTTTTCCAATTTTGATTTTGTTCTTGGTGTATTTTGGCCTCTATTCTTGTATTACAGGCTTCCAGGAGTGATCCCAGACTTTTGGGGGAATGGTGTAGTACCTCTCCCATTTGATTTTTGTAATTCATCCTGATTGATGTGACCTTGTTGATCTTTCTTGGTGAGTGATCATGATTAGGACCATGAGTGGTCTACACCCTTGAGGTGATTGGATTTATTCTACTATATCAGTTGCTTTGATTATACATATGGCTAATTTACAATATTATGATGTGTTAGATGGTTCATTGAGGTTTTTACTAGTGGTTATTATGATTGATGTGGTATAATGATGTTGTTCCATGATTACCAAGATATGTGTGTAGAGATTGCATTATGTACTATTACCCTGTTACATTAGACTAGGGTCCTATAGTAGTGGTTAGTCATTTATATGATTGTGTTCACTTATGTGCTCTAAATGCCCTTTTATTTTGTTTTAAACAACCAATATTAAATGCTTAAATAATTAGAAATTGACTGTACATGTTGGATTTATTGGTTATGTGCTGTAGATATTTACCTTGTTATATTTTGATCCGAGAGATACTTGTTACTCATGTTATGTTTTACATTTGAGATGCCCTAAGGGTTAGATGTTATACTTTGATTCCAACATCATAGATGCTAGACTACTATGTTGTTCAGTTGATCATATTTTTATGATGATGCCATTTTGAGATAACAGTATGATGATATCTAGTTATCTAGTATTTGGACATATCTCTAATTATTTTATGTGATGGATTTAATGCTATGGTTATTTACTTCATTCTTGTGTCATTATACTATATGTGAGAGTGAGTGATATAAATAGATTATTTCAGTATAATTGAAAAAATGGTTAAATTAGTTGATTTAATGCATTTATTGCTTCAACTAAGTTATTATATGCAATTGCACTTGATTATGTATTTTAGTGTGTAGGATTTATATCCCTGGTAGTGGCACATGGAGATTAGTGATTGAACTATTCATTTTTTACCAATTTCAACCTTGTATGGTCAAAACATTTAATTTAATTATTTAACTAGACCTTTCAGTGATTTGATAAATCCAAACTCATTTGCATTATGTGATTAGACTAGTGAATGTGTCTATGCATTTAGAGTTTTGCATTGTCATGAAGTTGTTAAGCCTTTATGTGATTCTTGGGTTAAGGGTTTTCAGGCTTTATTTTAATTAATTTTAATTTCTAGTAGATTTTCCATAGATGAATTCCAATTAGTTGGAATAGTCTATTTTTGTTCTAGTTGATTCAAGGTTTAACTATGTTGGTTGGTTATTTTCCTTAATCCATTATTCACTAAAAAATTGAATAAGTATCCAAAAAGGAACTTAGTTCCTCACTTCTCACTTTTGAATTAGAAAGTTTGAGAGTAAAACCCAAAATCCTCTTCATGAGGAATTACTATTTTATTTGTTGTGGGAGCTACATGCATAGGATCATTGTGAGATTGATCTTGTTAGATCTAGATCAGGGAGACCCTAGATTACCATGATTTTTGGCCACTTCTACAAGATTTTTATTTTATGGTTCAGATGCCCATTTTTCCCTTTTGGCTACGAGTTAGGGGTCTCCCATTATATTATTTCAGCTTCATTTCTAATTTTGTTTTTGGTAGCTATCTATTAGGAGGCTGCGAACTAGTGTTCCCCTCCATTTATGTATGCTAACTCTACTCGGTTGGGTAGGTATGAGCATTTCCTTGTTTCCCAGGATGAGGGTTTGGGGTTTTGCACTATTATGCTAACCATTTCTGCATAAGGTCTCCAAATCTAGATTTTATTTGATATTTGTGGCTTTTCTATCCTAAGACCAAATGGGTTTTAATTTCAAAGTTTTCTAGTTTTGGAGTTTTTACCTTGTTTTGTGTGTCACCCTATTTTCTCAAGTTTTCTTGGCATGATGTTGGTCGTGGACCTAGATCATCCATTGGGATACCAATTAGATCATTGTTGCATTGGGATGCATGTTGTATCCGTAATTCCAACTCTGTGTTTGGTTGAGTGATTTCATAACTATTGTTATTGATTCTTTTGGACCCTTGTTATTATTTTTGTGGACATTAGGATTTGTATGTCATGTCCCCTTTTCAAATAATTAAAAAAGAAAATCTTTGCTAAGGCAGGCAGGCCCAAGAAAGTGAAGTTTCGAAAAAAGGGGGTTAATCTTTGGAAACCGTTGGACTAATAAATGAAAATTATTATTAAAATAAGTTTCATTAACCTCTCTTGGACGTGATTTAAAATTATGCCCTCTTTTAAGGGGTTTGGAGGCATTTTGGGCTCATTCCAGAACTTGATTTTTGCTCATTCTTTGTTATTCTTCAGAGGCTGCCAAACCTGTGGAGAAGGAGACCCAAGAACAGGAGTTTGCAGGTTTCCAGGGAGACCCAAGAATGGGAGTTTGCAGGTTTCTAGGAAGGCTAAGGATAGGAGTTTGAAGCCATTCCATGTGCATGCTCATACAGAGTTTGTCTTTGTGCTGAACAGTGTAGATTTGTGGGTTTTTGGGTGTGGTTTTTTGCATGAGTTTGGTGTTTTGAGTTGAGCATTTCACATCAGTTTTGATTGCTGCTGTATTTCAGACTTTAAGCTATTAAAATAGAGCTGAATATATGTATTGGGACGTGATTAAACTTCTGAGATAGTTTATTAGTGTTTTTGTGGTGTTTCCGGGCATTTTTGTGTTAATTTCGAGAGCCCGATGAGCATAGTTTTTGTCCTACATTTGTGATCTGATTTGTAAAGGCTATATAGATCTGTAAATGAAATTTTATAGGCTTTTATGCTGCTAAAATTTCTGTAAAAATGTCTACTTTCAGATTTATTAATAATAGGTGAAGCTGTGAAGCTTTTTGGCACTATTTTCGACATACCCGATTTGGGGTTTCTTAAGAAATTTGGTGGATCTTTGTGATATCAGTTGTTTGATCTTAAAGATCTGATTAAAGGTTGGAAATATCATACAAAATCAGAAAAGGGACATTTCATTGTATACTCTCATATTGAGGCCAATTGAGTGAGTTCATGATGTTTGGTCTTGTTGCATCATTGTGATTCCTATAGAATCCATACTCCTATATTAAGGATGGTTGAATGAGTTCATGATATATGGTTTTATTGTTTATTGGGATTCATGTAGAATCCATCCTCCTAAGTCTATTTTTGATTGAGTGTTATTTTTCATTGTGTTCTCATCTAGCCCTTGTGTTATGATCTTCATGATGGTGGTGTGCCACACATGAGAACATGCTTATGCATTTTTTGGGTGACTTGTGAGGCCTGATCTCTTGTTTGTAGTTCAGTGGAGTTATGTTCATTTGGGGTTTGGTTGGGAATATGCATGCCAATGAGCACTCATCATGTGATGAACATGGGTACATAGGGTAAGGTCAATGGAGGGGCTTCTCTTGCAACTGTGGTGTCCTAGCCTAGGTTGGTGTTAAGGAGTTTCTAATAAGTGACAACTTAATTAAATGTTAGATAATTAACAAGATAAGAAATACATTGTTAGCCTCCTAAGGGTGTACTAAGGGGAATGATTTTAATTACATTGTCAACCTCCTGAGGGTGGTGTCGAGGGGTATGGTCAATGATTCTTCATCCTAGTGGTTTAGCTAGGGATGCAACATGTCAGCCTTCCAATGGAGTACCAAGGAGTATGGTTTGTTAGCATGTTCACCAACTCTCCAGTAGATTCCCTACATAGTTATCCATAACCTATTTGACCAGGACCTATTGTACTTGCATTATTATATGATCTTGGTTTCAGTCATCATTACTATCTTGCGTAAGTGTTAGCCATGGAGGTCTATGTTGTGTGTGTTTATGGTTGGATCATTATCTCCATCAACATGGTGGGAGTGGACCTATGGGTTCCACATGGTTGGGAGGCATAGCTACCTTCACCACTACTGGGGACCAGTGTACAAAGATGGTCTATTATTGTAGTGTGACCATTGCTAGATGTTTTCACTTGGTACTTTAGGTTCTAGAGAATGCTTTCTTGTGATTTTTTTTTATATTATAATTCCTAGATATCATGTTTAGATAATGTTAGTTTTATTGACGTATGTCCTTATTATGATGCTTAGGATATGATCAAATGATGTGATTTTCTTAGTTGAAATATCTAATGCTTTACTTTTTAGCATGTTAGAATTCCTTATTCTTATGATGTAGTACATTTTAGTAATGATATCCTCATAAGACATGTCTAACAATTTGGTCAGTAGTTTGGGATATTACATGCAAAGGACAACTAGAACTTTGAGGTCTTATGATGCTATTATGGTTGGGAGGAAACCCACACGAGTTTTAGTTGTGTTGGTACTTTATTTTTTTTGCTTTCCTTTATATGATGTTTGGTTTATGAACCATTTTTGTACATTGCAATGTTTCTTTCTGCATGTTCCTTCATATGCTATTATGGATTAGATGGATAGTTTTATTCTACTCCCTATTGCATGGTGTTGTATATTTCTTGTGTTCAAGTGTCCAAGCCTTGATTTGTGGATCCAATAATAGTGTGGAGAAATTATCTTTTCTATCTTTTTATCCTTTTCTTTTATGGTGTGCTATTATGGTTACAAGCATGAGATTATTGAAGTTTTGTATAGGTCCTTGCATTTCCTCATGTGGCTCCTAGCACTTCCTTGTGCAAACCTCAATACCAATGCAGTGATTTTTGATTGCTAGTCCCAACATTTCCTAGCATGAGATTACATTTCCTCATGTGGCTTGGTGTACTTTCTCATGCAAAGAGGTACTTCCTCACATGAGTCTATCAGTTGTAATTTCTCTCATGCAAAAAATAGGGGGCATCTCTGCTATTTATCGAAGAATACGATTTTGAATTTTGAGTACCCTTTAGGAATGCTATTGTTGCCATGCTTTGATAGATCAAATATTTTGGGTTCTATTGTCATCTTGGATTTCCTTCATCGGTTTGAGTGTGTCGGTTTGGTTGTGGCATCTAGAGATTTTTTGGTTGATGGGATTGTTGGTTAAGTCTTCTATTGTGATCTTTGTGATCTTTGTATGATGTTGTCATGTGCATTCATACTTGTAATATATATATCTAGCTTTTATTTATCTTTGTTCCAAGGATCTTCAGGTGGGGCATTACATCCTCCATTTGAATAACTCTTTGAAAATCAAAATTGTGTGGTAGTTGAACCATCCTCTTGAAGCCAAGTGCATAAAGTATTGATCTCCATTTTTTTCCAAAGGCTTGAGCATAAGTTTTTAAAAATAGACATCTTTCAAAAATTTCATGAGATCGTCACTAGTAATGTCATTGCATACTTCAGTAACATGTTGAGACCTATGAGAAGGTTGTTCATGATGGGAAGATCTAGGTAGAGAGAAAAAGCCATTGAGATGAAACCTTGGAGTCCTAGAAGGACTATTGTTTCCTTTGTTTTCAAAGTTTGCAAAGGCATTACTATGATTATTTCTAAAGACATTAGCATTTGCATGATGGTCTCCAAATACATTAGTATTTTCATGATGCCCTCTAAAGGAATTAGCATCAATATTTTCTCTAAATTTATTAGCATTATTTTTCCCTAAGACATTAGCATTAACCATAGCAACCATACATCTTCCTTGTTCAAGTCTTTCTTGTTCATCTAAACAAACGTTCTTGTACCACTTTCTATTTGTTACAATCTATCAACAAAGAGGTTATCCAAGCATAAATACACACACACACACACATACATACATACATACATACATACATACATATGTATACACACACATAAATATAAGATACTGATAATACTTAATAAATATCATTATCTATTAAAATTATAACAATGCTTTAGTGCATATGTCTTAAGAATAATACTAGTTAGTAATAACCTTCTTAAATATTAAACTTAGATTATAATAGAATCAAATTAAATGATGCCTTCAATTTGGAGCCCACATACTAAATGTATTGGCATGTTTGAATTATACATTCATACTAATTTGACCAATGGACATATATTTAAAAAAGTCTCACATGGGACAAGAGGGAGATATGAGTTTGATAAATGTAGCAATAAAAATAAAAATAACAAGGAAAGTTAGCCATCAAAAAGACCACCTACTAAAGGTAGTGATAACAAATTGTAGATATTGTTGTTATTATGAGAAGGAATTCATGAAAGAATGATAGTTGCATAAGGACATGAAAATGAATTAATGAAGGAATGAATAAAAAGTTAGGAAACTCAATATAAGTTTCCATCCTAAGAATATAAGACACAAAGTTTTAAAAGGGGAAAGAAGAAAAAATTAATAGCCAATACTATTTAATATTATAAAAGAGTGGACACCAATTAAAGTAATTTTTCAATCAATATGGAGGAGAGTTTAATTAGAACTAGAGAACATGAAGGAGAAATAAAGGAGGAAGTAGGGTGAAGTGTCCAACATGACATATACACAAGGCAAGAAAAACAACAACATGAGTAGCAATAAATATATCGACCCAATCACTAAGAGACTACATTGGCCACCAAATGATATAAGGATGACTACAAAGTTTAAGATGCAACCATTAATATTCATTTACATAAGAAAGAATATTCCTATGGAAGCAAAGTCACTATAAAGATAATTTAAGGTATGTGCCATAGACATTTTAATACATTAAGGTATTATAAAAAGGTATGCAATTAATTTTAGTAAGATAATATGTATACACATCAACTATGTAAATCTTATTATATTAAAATATATATACTAAATAAAATTTATTACTATTGAATTGTACTAATAAATGGTATCTTAATATTTATTGGAGTAAACATGTGGAATAGTATTTGATGTTTTGCATTATGCATGTTCATACATATAATGTAAGCTATTGCATATATGAACTAATTATGTAATAATAATTATATTTCTAAGCAGTATAGTAATCCATAAATTTTTTAATGGGGAATTAACGAGAAAATTAAGTAAGACCCTATTAGGGGACATTACAAGTGGTATCAAAGCATGATCCTGACATCCTATAGGGAAGGTGAATATAAAAGAAGAAAATAAAAACTAAGAGGAATTAATGATTAAGATTGAAAACATATATTTAGACTAAGGCTCAACATTCAACCACCACATGGGAAGATACACCTACCCTTAAGTCTTATATAGTGAATAGGAGTTTGTGAAAGGGAGAGTAATCTAGTCACATTGAGGAGAAGATTCCCAAAACATACTTTGTTCATTAGGGAGCCTCTTGGAAACTTTTCTACATGAGCATGGTAATTCTACCATTCACTATAGGAATGGGACATTGTAGGTAAATATTAAGTATGTATAATTATTTCCAACTGGACTATTATCATAAGTATAGATACCTATTATGATGCCTTATACTGAATTTTGGTCTTGTGAAGGAAAATGGGAGTAATTTGGTCATGTTGAGGTAGAAATTCCCAAAATGGGCTTTGTTCATGAGGAAGCCTCAAGTAGACTATCTCCATGTCCAACACAATAATGCAATCACTCACTATAAGAACATGACCATGTAGATAAATAAGCATATTAAAGATATAAATAGTAAAATTCTAAATATGTTATTTGTGTCTCTTTACATTCAAGTGTATAGTTTGAGGTTTATACATCATGTGTTTTATGTCTTCATGTGTATGCTTTTATCCACTTTGTGTCTTCCTTCATAAATGTGTAGACCTTGTTTTTGCTTCATGTTTTCTACATCAATGTGTATACTTTGTGTGCACTTTGTGTCTTCCTACATCAATGTTTATACTTTGTGTTTACTCTATGTCCTTAGAAATTATGTATACATTGTGTCTTTGTACTTCCTAGTTTAATTGAGAATGATAATTACTCTAATAACCTAGACTAGAATAATCAATGCATAAGAATCACTTAATAATAATAAAGATAATCAAAGATATTGGATTTAAATTTGAGATGAGATAATATCTAAGTTAAAATATATTTTATAAGAAATATAAACTACTTAAGGGAAAGCAATTTGAGGATGACCAGACTTTTCATGACCCCTCCCAAATTAGGACCTACCATTAGTCATTATTACAAATATTAAATACTTATATAATTTAATACAATATGGTTTAAAATTATATATATAGAATTAATAAATATTATTAATGTTTTAAACTTGAATTATAATATAATTAAATTAAATGACACCTTCATTTGGAGCCCACATACTAAACATGTTGGCATTTTTGAATTATGCATGCATATAAATTTGACCACTAGACATATATTTAATCAAGTCCACAATGGAACAAGAGGGGAGGTATGAGTTCAATAAGGCCCCTTTGGTTTTTGGAAGATGAGGGGTGGAATAGGGATATGAGGACCAAAACCAAGTTTTGTAGATAAAAACAGTGTTTGGTTCATTAAACCAATAACCCAATTTCCATTTTCATCTTCCATTTTTTGATCAAAATTGGAAGCTTCATCTTCCAAAAAAATAGGTGGAATTCCAAATTATAACCTGAACTTGGAGGATATGTGTAGGATCATGGTCAACCAAACTATGCTCTTAAGTGGCAATAAAAAATTAGCAAATCAAGGTTATGTCAACTTCACATGCAATTTTATACTTGTTATAGACTTTATATCAAAAAGTTGAGAAAATATAATATCTAGGAAATTGAATTTAGTTTCTAAACAACTAGGCCTTATCTAAGAAAAATAAAATTGATTGCTCAATATTTTGAATTTTAATGCAATAGTACAAAAAATTTAGGACATAAATAAGAAGTACACATATGCCTAACCACCTTAATATAAATAAAATAATGATATTTTTAAATAATATTCTAGATAGAAGAATTAGACTTATGCCTGGATGTGACACATATTTTTGCTTAATTTTATTCTAAATAAATAAATAATTATTAATTTTCTACTTTAGTATTTTTGGAATTAAACACTCTCATCTTTGAGTACCTTAACTAATTCAAAACTCTACAAAATTTATTTATTATTTATCTTTCCTTATAGTAGAAGAAGCATAGAATGTGATGCATCTTTTGGATTTCAAAAATGTTGTACTATTTGAAAGTTATAGATGTTTTTCAAGTAGTGTGTAATTCATCAGTTTGTATGTAACTCCATTAGAAAATAAGTAATAATTACTTACCAAATTTGTAATTCGACAAACATTACATTTATGGAAAGCTAGGAACATTCTTAAGAAACCCTTTTCATTTCATAAGATTTTGGTGAAAAAAAGTTGTTAGCTACATGTTTGAAGTTAAAAACACAGAAGAACAGGCCAAATATACATTTTTAGGACATTTTTCAAGTTGACCATATAGGGTTGGTATCAAAAGATATAGTAGGCCTTGTAAAGGTATTAATTATTTTCATTTAGTGTCTAGATGGGTGGGAAAAACTTTTGAATAGATTTTGAAAATATTTGAGGCATTTCAGGACTACATATTTTTCAGATCACCACGTTTTGACACACCATGATCTTGCATGTACCTTGGATTTTTATGAATGCATTATAATAAAACCATCAGGTCCACCAAAACCATGGTCAAGTTTTTAGAAGATGAAAAAGGAATTTGGGAACAAGGTTTCTTTAGTGACATTGTTCTCTGCATTGTTCTCTAGCAATGGCTAAATAGAGTTTATTTGCATCAATGATGACTATGCATTTCATAATAGGGTTCTTTTGCATCTCTATTTTTCTCTTCTTTGGACAATGATGATAACTTTGAATGATGAATTTGGACTCATATCTATGCGCATGATTCTCTTCTCCCACCAATATTTATATTTTGGGTTTTTTGTTGTGTTTGGAAAAAATATTATGATGTTTCGCTTTGCTTGGACAAAATATTCTCTTTCCACTTGCCATTATTATCTAAAAGTTAAAAAAATTAACATTGTCGAATTTATATATGCCTTCACATACTTGATAACAGTCATAAATTAGTAGACAAGTGATAAAAAGGGTACAATTTGGACTTTTGAAAAAAATATAGTGAATTGGTAGATTTTACATACCTACTTGGGTGTTATTAATTAACTTTTTGTACCTTAAGTTCCCTGTTTTACCTAATATAATCCAAAAGCCTCCTTTATTCAATCTAAGGCTAACAATACATCTAATTCTATAGAAATTTAGATTCAAGTAAATTTTTTTTTACATTCAAGACATAGATCAGTTCAAAATAATATTGCCTACAGGGCTTCAAACTTGATTCTAATATCAAATTACAAACCCTAAACTAGTATGCTAAAAAATATCAATTTAAATATGCGCTCACATAATAATAGAAATTTGGTTTCCAAACTATGCTTAGTTTGTGAAAAATGGTAACTACCACATCTAAACCTTTACAAAACATAACCACAAACAATAGGTATGCTATGAAATTAAAATCTTGAAGTTAATGGATCTCCATAAATCATATTTGCAAAATTTCTTAGAAACTAAGACCCATTTTACATCTTAACATAGTCATCTATAAGTTATAACCATTTGAGCATTATCTGAGATCAATCCCTAAAGCCTACGTACACTAAAACCTACTGATACAAATACATCAATGCAAACAAATTGCAAAAGAATGAGTTGATCTCGTAACTGATAGTGTATAATTTGTCCACATTTCAAGCCATTGATGGATCCTATGGAAAGTATAGAGGTTCAAGGAAACATAGTTAGGAAGACCATATACTCCTGTATTCAAACATTTCTTTTCTCTCTCATTTTCATAACCAAAGTATTGGTAGCCCAAGAAGGAAGTCAAATGGGTAAATGAATAAGAAAAGGAAATTCTTTTTGCAAAGACATTATTCATTCCAATGAGATGGATTGTCATGATTAGATTTAGATGAGTAGGGAAGCCTTCTTTTATCTAGCTTGTATTCTCAAGCTAAAAGGAATCTTGAGAGATATGATCCACTTGAAGTCAAAGGAACAACTATTGATGTTCCTCCACACCATTGGGCATAATTTGAGGAATGACAAGATTGCCCATGACTTTGGGCACTCAGGAGAGATAGTCAATCAGTACTTCCACAAAGTGTTGATGATAGTCTTAGTCCTTCATAGGGATTACTTCATGCCACCTAGTCTAGGCACTCCTCTCAAAATTAGCAGGAAGGACTATTTTGACCTGTTATTCAAGGTAAATAGTGCATTGTTACAAGTTCATTGTCTAGATTGTTATCCTTATCTTATTATTGCTTGAGCATATATTTGAGTAGTGTATCATATCCCATAGGATCGTGTCGGAGCTATCAATGGAACCTATATTCTAGTCACTATTGATGTCGACATACAAGGTAAATATCATGATAGAAAAGGGAACCTACCACAAAATGTTATGGGAGTCTGCTCCTTTTATTGTAAGTGTTAGTACTACCTTGCTAGTTGGGAAGGCTCTACCATGGATAGTTGTGTTCTAGCTTCAACTCTGTCTAGAGAAGATCCGCTTGTAGTTCCCCCTAGTAAACTAAATCACATTTTAATATACTCAAGGGTATGTTAAATGTTTCAAGTATTGCCAATAAACTTTCTTTATGCAGGAAAATATTTTCTAGTGGATACTGGATATCCAAATGTAGTTGGATTTCTCACTCATTTTCAGTGTAGATGCTACCACTTGAAAGAGTGGTCAAGAGAAAACCCAATAAACTATGCACATGTTTTTTTCAACCACCAAAACTCCTCTCTTATAAAGTCAATAGAATGCATGCTTGGTATTATGAAGCAACATTTTCCAATCTTGAGACATGCAATGCCTTATGGCATCATGAAAAAATCTTATATTTCTTTAGCAGGTTGTATACTTCACAATTTCATTACAATAGAGGACGGCCTTCCATCAAAAGTAGCTATTGAAGAGGAAGATGATCATGATGGGATAGAGGTACAAGTGCTTGAGACATATGGGTTGTCTCAGGAGGATAAAAATGAGTGGGCACAATTTTGAGAAGATATAACAAGTAGGATGTGAGAAGATTACAGATCCTAAGAATATAATTGAACTTTTATGGGACAATGTGTTTTATTAGACTTAAGTGATGTATGTATATATAGTGATGGATGATTTCCTTTTTCTGATGTTAGTTCTTGCTGCATTCCAATTAAATTTAAAGAGCATTAACTTTCAATCTCAATAATATTATTAGTTTAAATTGTAATATGTTTATACCTATTGAATATGTTATCCTCATTGCATTAGGATGTATTAAAAATTGAAATTTAAAGGGAGTACTGAATGATGAAGATTATAAGTGCACTATTAACAAGAGAACAAAAAATTCAGTAAAAATCCTATTTTTTTGATGTTAGTCCTTGCTACATTCCATTTATATTTAATTAACATTAATTAAATTTCAATTTCAATCATATGATTAGTTTAAATTGTAATATGTTTAAAGAAATGACAACAATATATACTTTGTGAATGAAAATTTTAGTTTATGGCATATACTAAGCTCATGATGAGCATGGACAAACCCATTAGTGTGAGCCAGATGGATTTTCCCAGTAGTTTGAGCAAGATGGATGGACCCCTAAATGTGAGCCACACATCTTCTTCTTCTTCTTCAAAGAAGATAACATGGACAAAAAAATGGAACACAAGTGTATAGACTTGCTCCTCAAACAAGTTCATCTCAGATGAAAAGGTAAAGGTGGTTTTAGAAAAGAAGTGTGGACCACCATAGAAAGTACATTCAATATAGAGATGAACTTGAATCGATCATGGGATAATTTTAAGAATAAGCTGAAAACATGGAAATAAGGATATAGAGCAACAAAGGACTTGAGAAATACAAGCAGGTTTTCTTGGAATGAAGCAAATCAAACTATGGATGTTGAGGATTCTATGTGGGATGACCTTTTGAAGGTAGGATGATCTTTGTACTCTTTTTATTGAAGAAATATTGCCTTCTTATTTTAATGATGAAATAATAAGAACCTAATCCATTTATTTATGCTTAAATGTAGAGGAGAGAATTCAAAAATGCAAAAATGTATAAGAGGTCACCCTTCCAATATTTCAATGAGTTGGCTGTAATTTTCAGCAATGAAATTGTTGAAGGGTATGCAACTATAATGCCTCTTAATGTTGAAGAAGGGAACCCTATGTGTGATACATTCCACTCTCTTAATGAAGCTAATACTGATTGCAGTACACCTCTTGATAACCAACCAAATTTGGATGAAGAGTTATATCATTATAATTAATTGAGTGCAAGTGGTAGAGGGACTCCTCCACCATCATCATCAAGGATGGGAAAGAGGAAGAAGATGCTACACCCTTAATATTATTGTACATAGGGTTATGAATAGTCAACTCGTGGCTATCTTAATCCTTAAATAAGTCATGTTATCATTATTATATTATAATTTAGGTAGGTAGGTCGGTCTAGGTGTTATGAAGGGTTGTGTCTATTCAACCTAAGAATAATTAGATATATATAGGAGGTTGTGAGTCTTATTTCATAATCATATTGTGAAGTGTGTTCTCATTGGAGATATTTGGAGGTTGACCCCTCAAAGTATCCTATTACTCTCAGCTATTATCAAGTATTTATATAATATTTCATATTATTTCTTCTATTATGCAAGTTATTTCATACAAGTGTTATTAGAGCATGATCTTGGCACCATAGAGGCAAGATTTTTTCTCAACATTGGGGCGATTTTGGGAAGAGCATAACTTTCAGATTATAGCATTGTTTTGAAAGATTTTTAAAAGGGTTATTGAAGAACATATTAAAGAAGCTATAGGAAAAAAATTAGAGGAATTGGAGTAAATTTGAGGAAATTATTGTAGAATTACTATTTCAAGACAATTTTTTGAGATCTTCATATCTCTCACATCCTGCCAAATTGGAGTATAACTTGTATTGGGTTTTTCAATACATAGTAGAGGAGCCTAAATTCAAACCTTTGAGAAATTGAAATAAAAAAATTAGCAAGATATTGTAAAATTAACAAAATTCTCTCTCAAGGCAGAAAATTTGCTAATTTTTTTGGGGATTTTTTTCCAAGTAAGTATTTCTTGGCCCAAGTAAGTTACAGGAAAAAATAAATAAATTAGAGAATTTACATTTTATTTGTTTGATTTATTTCAAAAATAGTGGTTTCCATCATGATGGGGCCTCCAAAAATAGGCAAAAAGAATTCTACCACACTAGGAAAATCCTCTGATCAAGATTGGCAAGCAACAGAGGATAGTAATCCCAATGAGGAGGCTAGTAAGTCCAAGGAAGAGGTTAAGAAGGATATGTGTGATCTACAAGGAGATATATTAGATATAAAAAGCATGTTAAGCACCTATATGAATGAAACAAGGAAGGAGCTCTCAAGCAATCAAGGTGAAACCTTCAAGTTGACTAATAATGACACAAATTTTATATATCCTATAGGATCTAGGAATTGTTTTCCAAAGGTGGATATGATGGCAAGGATCCTCTAACATGGATACATCAAATGGAGATTTTTTTTGAAATAAATCAAACCCCATATGGATGAAAGGTTATGATGGCTTCCTTATATCTAGAACCAGATCAATTCATTTGGTATTGTTGGCTTTGTACTCATAGGAGAAAAAAGGGTCTTATTGTATCATGGTCAATTTTTACAAAAGAACTCCAAGGAAAATATAGCAATAGTGTGATAGAAAACTTGTTTATCCAACTTGATAAGCTTCAACAAATATGATCAATTAAGGATTATATTCAATAATTCCAAAATATATCCTTAAGAGTGGAAACAATTATAGAGGAGAACTTGAATGATTTATTCTTGGGTGCTCTCAAGGATCACATTCAACATGAGGTATGCATGTTTTGTCCCAGTTTAGTAGATGAGTCTTTTATATTGCCACATAGGGTGGAGGAGAATTTCTTGACTTCTAGAAAGTAGGGGGCTAATGTGACAAGAGATAAAGGATATTCAACACCTTATCTTCCTCAACCTACTAGGTTGACTCCACAACAAATTGAGGAGAAAAGAGCAAAAGGGTTGTGTTTCAATTGTGATAGTAAATATAGCTGAGGACATAAATGTAGTGAAAATAAATTGTTCTATATTGAATGTACAAGTGAGGAAGAAAAGGATGATCTATATGAAAACCAATCATTTCTTGTCATGCACTTTTAGGTTTTAGTGCATCATAAACTCTCAAGGTAGTGGGTTTTTTAAAGAAGTAGAAAGTAAGAGTGTTGATTGACTCAAGTAGTACTCATAATTTCATGAACAAAAAGTTGGCAACTCTTCTAAATTGTTTTATATATCCAGCCCAACAGTTTCAGGTTTTGATTGCAGATGGGGGCATAATTAGTTATTTAGGGAAGTTTCATAGCATCAAATTATCCATGGGATATTATCAACTTGATACCCTAATGTATTCAATATCCATGTGTACAATAGATATTGTTTTGGGAGTACAATGGCTTAATACATTGGGAACACTTGAGATGAACTTCCAAGAACTATTCATGCGATTTCAATCACAAGGAAAGGTAGTGGAGCTAAGGGGATTGAAGGAAAAATCCCCATAGATGGTAATCTCTCATCAAATGCAAAATTTTTTAAAGAAAGGTGTGGATGGATTTGTGGCCTAGCTATGTTCATTAGAAATCTCTCAATCTAATGCTCTTACTCATCTAGATTTACAAGCAATAATTGATCATCACTTAGTGATTCTTGGAGATATGCCTAAAGGACTTCCTCCTAAGAGGGATCATGACCATGGCATACAACTAGTTCTAGGGAGTGAACCACTAAACATTAGGCCTTATAGGTACCCACACATACAAAAAAGAGAGAGAGAAAAAATTGTTGAGGAAATGCAAGAGGCCATAATTATTAGGCATAGCCAAAGTGCTTACTCCTCACCTATTGTACTAGCATGTAAGAAGGATGAAACTTGGTACATGTGTCTAGATTATAGAGCGGTCAACAAGTACACCATTAAAGATAAGTTTCCTAATGTAGTCATTGATGATCTTCTAGATGAATTAAATGGAACTATGTATTTTAGCAAGTTAGATCTTAGACCGAGTTATCACCAAATTCAAATTAAGGAGGAAGATATTTGTAAGACAACATTTCAAGATCATGAAGGTCATTATGAATTTTTAGTGATGCCATTAGGTCTTACCAGTGCACCATCTACATTCCAAAGTTTCATGAATTCCATTTTTAAGATGTTCTTGACAAAGTTGGTGTTACTATTTTTTGATGATATATTAATTTATAGCAAGACTTGGGAAGAACATTTGTAGGATATAGATTAAGCATTACAATTACTCAAAGATCATCAAATCTATGCTAAGCCATCCAAATGTACTTTTGATCTTAAGGAGGTGGAGTATTTGGGACACATAGTTTCACATGAAGGAGAAAAGGTGGACCCTAAAAAAATTAAGGCTATCATGGAATGGCCTATTCCAAAATCTATTAAGAAGTTGAGGGGTTTCTTGGGATTGACAAGATACTATAGAAGATTTGTGAAGAATTATGGTCACATAGCACCACCCCTTACAACTCTATTGAAGAAGGATTCTTTTCATTGGAATGAATATGCTAATGTATTATTTGAGAAATTGAAGAAGGCTATTTGTACAACTCTAGTGCTTGCCACTCTAGACTTCACCAAGGAATTCATTGTGGAATGTGATACTTCTAGAAATTGGATAGGAGCAGTTCTCATGCAAGAAGGTCAACCAATTTCTTTTGAGAGTCATCAATTAAAAGGTAAAAATCAGCTCAAACCTATTTTAGGAGAAGGAAATTTTAGCAATCCTTCACGAAGTTAAAAAATGGAAGCTTTATTTAATGGGTCAACACTTCAAGGTTAAGAAAAATCATGATAGCCTCAAATATTTTTTGGAACAAAGACTATCATCAGAAGAGAAACAAAAATGGGTCACTAAAATGTTGGGATATGACTTTGAAATTGCATACAAGAAAGGGAAGGAAAATATTGTGGCTGATGCACTTTCCAAAAAGGATGAAAAAGATGAAGCCTTATTATGTGCCCTTTCAATATTACAAGAAAATTGGGTGGTAGAAGCCAAAGAAGAGTGGAAAAATGATGTTGCAATAAGTAATCTCATCGAACAAATAAAAAGTGACCCTAGTAGTTTAGATAAGTTTTTTTTAAAGGGGGATATTATTTGGTATAAAGATTTCTTGTATCTCTACAAGAATTCCACTCTTAAACACAAGATTCTCAAAGAACTACATGAGTTCCCAATTGGTGGACATTTGAGATTATTGAAGACATATCATAGGTTCAAGCAAGATTCTGTTTGGGATGGGCTACAAGGTGATGTTCAAAATTTTATGGCTAAATCTTTGGTTTGTCAAAGAAATAAGGGGGGAACAATTAAGACACTAGGTATCTTGCAGCCTTTATCTATTCCTAGCCAATGTTGGGAAGAGGTATCGATGGACTTCACCATAGGGTTCCCCAAATCTAAAGGTCATAATGTCATCATGGTAGTAGTTGATTGCCTCACTAAATATGCACATTTTGTTGCATTATCACATCCTTTTACAAAAATTATAGTAGCAAAAGTTTTCTTGGAGAATATCCAAAAGCTACATAGTACACCTAAGGTTATTGTTAGTGATCATGATCCTATCTTTACTATTCACTTTTGGAATGATTTATTCTCAAGTTTGGGTACTCAATTGGCTCATAGTTCTTCATACTATCCACAATTAGATGATAAAAATAAGGTGGTTAATAAATTTTTGGAAGGATATACATGTTGTTTCACTTTAGTAAAACAATCTCAATGGGTAGATTGGGTACCTCTTGTAGAATGGTGGTACAATACCTCTTTTTATAGCTCATCAAAAATGTCTCCATCTTTGGCACTTAATGGATATCATCCTCCTTCCATCACATCACCATTAAAGGTGTCACCAAGAGTTCAAGAAATAGAGGATCACTTGCTTCATCAACAACAAGTACTTTTAGGACTCAAGGAGAATTTAGCTATGACACAAAATCAAATGAAACAACATCATAGTGAAAAAAATTTTAAAGTTGGGGACTCAGTCTTCTTGAGATTGCAACTTTATAAACAAATACCAATGAAGCAACAAGAAAAGAATAATAAGTTGTCTCCAACATATTATGGACCATACCAAATCATGAAAAAGATTGGTAGTGTTGCTTACAAGCTTGAGTTGCCACCAAAAACAAAGATACATCTAGTTTTTCATGTTTCTTGTTTGAAGAAGGTAATTGGGTAGCATATTCCTACTCAAACAGTACCACTAGAACTTGATGAAGAAGGAAGGATAATTTTGGAACTAGAGTACATTCTTCAAACATGCACAAAGAAGCTTAGGAACAAAAGCCTGACTCAGTATCTCATCCAATGGAAGAATTTACTAGTTGAAGAAGCCACATGGGAGGATGAGGAGTTCATTCAAAAGAATCAAACTTGGTTAGCATTGAGGACAATGTTTTTTTGAAGAGATGGGGCATGCTATGCCCTTAATATTATTGTATATAGAGTTATGAATAGTCAACTTGTGGCTACCTTAATCCTTAATTAAGTCATGTTATCATTATTATATTATAATTTAGGTAGGTAGGTTGGCCTAGGTGTTATGAAGGGTTGTGTCTATTCAACCTAAGAATAATTAGGTATATATAGGAGGTTGTGAGTCTTATTTTATCATCATATTGTGAAGTGTGCTCTCATTGGAGATATTTGGAGGTCACCCCCTCGAAGTGGCCTATTACTCTGAGCTATTATCAAGTATTTATATAATATTTCATATTATTTCTTCTATTGTGAAAGTTATTTTATTATAGAAGACAACTCTGGTTGCATCATTGAATGTGATATGCAAAACGATGACATAACTCAAAGATGGCCTTGGTAAGCCTCAGATTGTAAAAATGGATAAATCTAAAGAGGATAATGTTTTGGGTGTGGTGTATACCACTCTCAAAGCCATCCCTAAACTAAGTCAAGGTTTTTTTTTTTTGAAAGCACATGATACCTTCATGCTTGAACGTAAAAGAATCAAAGGGTTCTTAATGATGGATGAGGAAAAGAGAGTGGATTGGATTGCAATGATATTTGGTGAAATTTAGTTATTTTAGCTAGTGAATGCTACTTTTAGAGTTTCTTGATTTACTTTGGCTGTTACTTTGATCTTATCCATTGACTATTAGTTTGAGTGTTATTTCATTTACATTTTTTTTCTATACATACTTTATCTCATATATTGATTGTTACATAGTTTAGTTGTTCATTTCATTGGCATTGGCATGATTGACATATGGAGTAATTCAAGTTTATGAGTTGCCTATGTTTAATGGTATTGCATTGATCTCTCACAACACTAAATTGTAACTCATTACTAAGCACATATTGACTATTTTTCTAAGAAGATGGCAAAAAAATATTACATAGTTTAGTTTTTCATTTCATTTCATTGGCACGATTGGCATTTAAAGTAATTCTACTTTATGAGTTGGCTTTGTTTAATGGCATTGCATGGATCTATCCATAGTTTAGTTGTTCATTTCATTGGCATGATTGACATTGATCACTGCATAGTTTAGTTGTTCATTCATTGGCATTGGCATGATTGACATTTGAAGTAATTCTAGTTTATGAGTTAGCTTTGTTTAATAGTATTACATTGTTCTCTTAAAATACTAGACTAGAACTCATTATTGAGCACATATTAACTATTTTTCTAAGCAGATTGGCAAAAAAATATTACATAGTTTAGTTTTTCATTTCATTGGCATTGGGATGATTAGCATTTGAAGTAATTCTAGTCTACAAGCTTCCTATATTTAATGGTATTGCATGGATCCATACATTCTTAATCTATACATAGTTGATCACCTCATAAACTATGATATAGTTGCACATTTCATTGCTATTTGTATAGATAATTAGAGATTTACCTATGATATATATAGGTAATCAAAGGTAATGACATGAAAGCATTGATCTATACATAGTTTAGGACAACATAAACTATTATGTGTACATGAACTATATATAGATTAGAGCCAAGATTGACATGGATCTATACATACTTGATCTATAAATAGTTGATCTATACATAGTTTATAACCTCATAAATGTTTGGTAGAATTGTTCATTTCATTGTTATTTAGAGCTATAGTTGAACTATACTTATGCAAAATACATCAAGGAGTAGCAAATGATGAATGCTCAATTGTAAAACTTGAGAGCATATGCTAATAGAAATGTGTTTTGGTAGATGATTGTACAACTCATGATTATGTCCCATGTTATATGCATATTCCTAATTTTCTTGGATATTTTTTTATTTGTTATCTTTTTTTCCCTATTTGGTTTCCTATGTATGTGCTTATTGACATGATTGTCAACAATATTGACAAAGTGTCTTTCTTTTGTGTTTTTCTGATTGATCCTAATTTGCTAATATTGCAAGACTACAAATGCTGATAAAAAAATGATCTATCTAATGATTTTTTACTATTCATGTTTGTAAATGGTCAATATTTTTGATGCTACTCCTTGGTGTTGATCAAATAAGTAAGATTGACAATTGAGTGTCAACACACTTAACCATCTTCACTATACATACTGACTATACAATGGAATCTGAGCCAGAACTCTAACACATGCTGAGTTACAAATAGTGCCGAGTAGACCAGAAGATAGTATGTGCTGATCAAGTCACAGTAGGTGCCAAGCAGATGAGACCAATATGTGTTGAGTAACTTAGGATCCAATAGGATCCGAGCACTGCAAAGTTAATAGGAGCCGAGTGATTGAGGAATCGGTAGAAGTCGAGCAATGTAGAAAGTTAATAGGTGTCGAGTGACACAATAATTCTACAAGTGCTGAGTAATGTATGAAACACAGTGGATGCCAACCAATGCATGATCAGCATGAAAGTTTGTGCAATCGCAAACAAAGATGTTAAATAGTTATGCATGACTCAGGATAGGGTAAAAGGATAAGATTGAATCCTAACAACCACCTATGTAATCCTCATGCAACCAATCAGAAAATTGGAGATTGCATGCAGCCAATGGGTGAATTTCAAGGGTTTGAGCAGGAACATTTGAATCAAGAATGCATAACGAACCACTAATATTTATAAGGGAGTCTTGACACCATTGAACAATGTGTAGAGAGGAGTCATGAGAATAAGGAAATGTAGAGCCTATCATTAAGGTCATGACAAAACATTGGTGTCAAAGAGTTGGTGGAAAGGACAACATTTTACACATCTAGTTGATCATAACAGAACAAGGAATACAATCAAAAAATCAGATCTAACAAAGATCAGTGATAGAAGAGTAGTACCTAAGATCAGCATTAGAGATTGCATTAGATCAGGTGTATTATTCTAATACTCTCTCACAATTGTATTAGGAATTTGGAAATCCTATTGAGTTAGGTGGGTTTAACAGCCTTATGTAAATCCTTTAATAGGGTGGCA
The DNA here is from genome assembly GCA_028749045.1 of Cupressus sempervirens. Lineage (NCBI taxonomy): Eukaryota > Viridiplantae > Streptophyta > Pinopsida > Cupressales > Cupressaceae > Cupressus > Cupressus sempervirens. The sequence continues at coordinate 501,958,637 of CM053791.1, forward strand.
TTCTAAGTTGAATGTTCTTAAGTCCTCTTAGAAGGCACACTCCTAATAGGGTGTAGAATTCCTTTAATAGGGTCACATTTAACAGTGTGTTGTAGCCTTTGATAGGGCAGGCCTTTAATAGGGAAAACCATTAGAAGTGGTTGAAATCAATTGCTGCATTAATTTTGTGGGTATCATCCCCACCCTAGTTTTACCTTCTTATTCTTGGAGGGTTTTTGGGTCATCAAAATCTCAAGTGTTATGTGGTGATGCATGTTTGCTTCTCATGATTGTTCAATGTTTATATGCATGCATGTTAATTTCAGTTATATGTGATTAAGGATTTAAAAATAATTTAAAGGCCAGTACTTTTGATTCACCCCCCTTCTTAGAAGAACTCTTCCCATTAAGATATTCCAAAAATTGGTATTAGAGTTGAGTTCTCTCAAAAAGAAGCCTAACAGCTTGGAGGAAAAGATCTAAAGATGGAAGTCTTCAAACTTGGGAAGATCATTAAGACCCAGGGGATTGATGTGCATCTCGCTCTACACAAGGTAGAATAAGCTAGAGAGGAATTAAGAAAATCCTTAAAAAGAAGGAAGGAAATAGCTTTAGCCGAAAATGATATTCACTACAAGGAGATTGACAGCACACAAGTATTTGCCAAAGGATATCCCAAAGATTTTGATGCAAAAATAGTAGAACTGATGGAGAAAAATAGAGTTCAAGCAGAAGAGATAAGATCTCTCAAGATGGAACATGAATCACAGGCCATAATGTTATGTGAAATCACTGAGCAAAAGAAAAGAGCAGTTGAGGATAGAGTCATTGTTGAAGATGACAAAAGAAATATTACAAACAGACTTGAAGAAAAGTCTACTGAACTAACAAGGATCTCAAACATGCAGATGGAGAATGAACAACTATAGAATGAATTGGAAAGAGAAAAAGAAATAGCAGAGAATCTCAACAAGTCAAGTGAAGCTATCAAGTACTTAAAATAGTTGCTAAAATCCCCAAGATTAGCCCATGATACATCAGGACTTGGATACACCAATATTGAAGTTGGTGAATCATCAAAGGATGTTAAGCAAAGAAGTGAAAAAGGTAAGGATTCTAAACCCACTTGTCATTACTGTAATAAAAAGGGGCATACTACTAATGTTTATGGGAGTAGAAGGATCAATTAGCCAAACACACCTAAAAGCAAGGGTTATTGTCACAAGTACAACATGCAAGGACATATGACACAAGACTGCAGATCTAAAGTCACAAGGACACAAAGATTTGATGGACACTCCCATAATTGCAAGAAGTATGGACATAGAGCCTTTGAATGTAGATCAAAGCCTATGTGGACACCAAATCAACATGTAAGAAGGGACAACTATGTACACCATTACAATTGGGACTACAATACAAGAAAAAGTTGTCATTATTGTCAAGAGTATGAACATATACCCCAGAACTGCATAAGAACACATTTCAAGGGGAACTATAAAAGATGGTTGAACCAAAATACTTGCTTCAGTTTCTTGAAAATTGGACATGTCAACAGAAATTGTCCAACAAAGGCCAAGGCACCCAAGACTGAAGTAAATAAGGGCAAAGAAAAGGTTGATGTGTAACACATCAGAACAGACATGAAGAAGACATGGTGAAAAAAGTTTGAACCAAGTACATCCAATGAAAGGGTCACTTCACCCAAGAGGTCAAGTGATCATATCTCATCCAACTAATCACAAGATGAGCCTATGGGGCTGATACATATAAGGAAGTTTCATACATCAGCCTTAAATAGTGAAGAAGCACTGCAAAGTATAAATCTACATGAGATAAGATGCCAAGACAAAATTTGAATGATAATGCCGAGCTATTTTTGATGAGGAGTAAAACTGCTTTGGAAGCCAAGTAAAAATTGCAGTGGTTGTCGAGTTATCAACAAAGTCAAAAGATGCCGAGTGAGAATAGCTGCTGAGTGGATGTCAAGTTGAAAAACCTTTGGAAGCTAAGTGATAGGTAAAGGTACAAAAATGCATTAAATGCAAGGTTTTTGAGCCACTTAAAGGTAAAAATCATTTCATTTTGAGCCATTCAAACAAAGAGCGGTTACCAAGAGCATGACTAAGTGAATTTTGAGTATTCAACCAGCGATTTGTAGCAATTCAACATCTATCCAAGTGATGTAAGCATTTAACCAAGTATTTCCTTCAGGTGCCGAGTTGTATAGTTTGTGAAGTTTATTTTAAACATCAAACCCTAGTTCAGTTAGAAATGGCATCTAGCTCAAAGTCCACCAAAGGGAAAGAGAGCCATAAAATTCAACTTGTTAGTAACAAGGTTAAGCAACCTAAATTCAGGCCAATCCCAGAAGTTGCATATAAAAATGATCCCGCTGGTGCCCTATCCGCCATCCCTGAAAAAGTTGTTATGGTTGAGGATGTGTGAAAGTGTTATAACTGCAAAATAGGAGCTATAGGAGACTTGGAAATATTTAATGCCTTTGACAAACTTTGTGACAACAGTATATTAAAGGAAGAATTTTCAATCATAGAAAAGAAGGGTTTAACCAAAGCCCTAGTTTTTCCAATCATATTCAAAACTGAGTGGATATGCATAGTACTTAGTAAAATTCATGATGGATCATTCTGGCTAGAGCAAGGACTAGTCAAGATTACAAAGAAAATGTTTCATAGCATCACAGGTTTTCCAACCCTAGATCAGCCCAAGACACTTAGAAGTGATAAGAGGCAAAACATTGAGAAAAACACTAGTGCAAAATGGAATAACAGAAGCTTGACCATTGACACCATTACTGAACCCCTTCTAGATTTTTCTATGAGGATCATATCACACAAATTTTATCAATCCAGCAGGTTGAATAGTGTACCCTACATAGCAGTGGATGTGGCATATAAGCTTGTAAAGAAAGACCACACCTATGACCTCGCAGAGCTCATGTTGCAGTAGATAAATGAAAATATTGGAGCAATAAGAAAGTCCAAGGGAGCACAATGCAAATTTGGGTCAGTGTTGGTTTGTATGTTCTTTTATGTGATGAAGGAATTCCCTTCATTTGGCAAAGTCAACTGGAGTCAGAATAAAACAATTGTTGATCAGATAAATGATTTTATTGCACAAATGGGAGACAGTTTTGATGATCAAATGACTGTATATTTTGATGATTTCAAGAACTCAATGAAAAGGAGAATGAGGATACTAGTTTCACTGGTAGAAAAGCATGTAAATGACGTATGCTTTCTAGTTGATATTGACTATACTTATATCCAAGAAGTCCTTCCAAGAGAAAGATGGCTCAAACCATTGGTATATGAGCTTGATGTTGACCAAGCTTCAACAACCATCACAACACTACTTGCAAAGGAGATGGATAAAACTACAAAGACATTTGGAACATATGACACTGTTAGATCAAGAGTTGTTAGAGAACTCAAAACAGCCATAGTAGTCAAGAAGAAGGAAAAGCTAGTGAAGAAAATAAAGATGAAATTTGGTGTTCAAGAAACAAGTGTAGCAGGAGAAGCAGAGGAGATCAGTGATGATGAAGAGGAAGGTAATGATGAGAAAGAGCTAGAACAAGGGCCACTTGAATTGACACAAGGCCAAGGTGAAGACAAAGATGAGAGTGCCGAGGAAGAAGAAGCCAAGGAAGCACCCATCAAAGGCAAAGTCATCAAAAGGAAGGCAAAGACACCTCCTTCTTCTCAGGCCAAATCAAAGAAAGTTGCCATGCCAACACCCAAGAAGCCAACAACCAGAGCTACAACAAGGGCCTCCACACAAAAAGCCAAAGAGGAAGCCACAAAGAAGAAAGAAACCAAGAAGGCATTGGAAGAGCCAAGGAAAAGAAGAAGATATATGGCTCAACCTAATATTGATGAGGAAGATCAATCTGAAAAGGTAAGTCATCCTCCTAAGTCTTTAGTTGATATATTATGTGAAAAGATTAGGAATGGAGACTTAAGTGAAATGAAAAAGATTGATTTCAATAAGTTCACCAAAGAGGAACAAAACATAATAGAAGATTCAATCTATGCATTAATGACACAGTTCAAGTATACACCTCTTGAACTTGATGGGAAATTGCCAAAGGAATTGTCTAAAATTGTAGAAGATGGATGACATTTTTGTCTAAAAATAGAGAAAGAAATGAGGGAATCAACCCTAGCAAGTATACTGCCTGATTTGACAAAGGAAAAAATAATTAAAGCAGTCAAAAGGCATAATAAAAGGTTTACACCAAAGTATAGGGCATTCTCCATTTTGCAAAATAAAATTGAAGAAGTTTTACAAAGGACACCAAGATCATGGAAGAACTTGTATAAGTGAAGATGTCCTTGAAGAGGAATACAAAGAAGAAGCCTCAGCTAAACCAAAAGAGACAAGCAAGAGGAGAGAAGAGAAGACAGAGGTAGAGAAAAAGGTTGAAGAGGAGGAAGGAAAAGATGAAGATAGGGGTACTGATGAGCAGCAAAGTGTGCAAGACACACAACTTCCACCTCCTAGTCCTCCTCACTCTTCCATCACACTTGTAGAAATCATAAAGATTAAGGATGTTACTGACACCACAAGTCAAACAATCAACCCATTAACTACATAGGATCTCACTAAGATCCTTGACCAAAAAAATCTTCAAGCACAATTTTGTGCAACTCCCATAATGGTCAGTGTTGATGAGCTCCAAAAGTTAGTAGATAAAATCAAGAAAGGTGAGGTGCCACCACAAGAACCACCTCAAATCACTCAAACTATTGGACTTCCATCACCACCAAGAATAGCCATGCAAGCTCATCAGGAGCCGAGTGCAACATCAAGGAAGTCATAGGTACACCAGTACAGATAAAATTTACACCCCCAGCAGCAGTGGTACAAGAAGAAGATAAGAAAGAAACATAGGATAAGGAGGAATCTACAATACAAACTTTGGTAGAATTGCCAAAAATAGGAACTCCTACCAAATATGTTCAGCAGCCGAGTACTGACATGTTTACTATACAAGTTAGTACACTAAGCTCAAGTTCTACTCAGGTAGCTAGGACCATTCCTTATGGTATTCCTTAGCTTGATTAATAAATCCAAATACCCTATTATGATTCAAGCACGCTAACTAAGGAAAAGATAAATGAAATATAGAGTGCATTGGATAAAAGGAGGCAAGAGGCAATGAGGAAAGACTTCAAATACAAGTAGGCAATGAATGAGATCAAAGATATGTTCATGGATACATTCAACCTACAACCTCTAGATTCAAGTAGGCCAATCCTTGAGCAACTATCTAATATAGTTGACCAAGTGATTAATGAAGACCTTGATACTAATGTAAAACTCATGGAATGGTCAAAAAAGAAGTTTTTAGGCAAGGTCAATCAAAAGATAGCTAATAATATTATTTTGGGACAGGTTGACCTAGCAAAGAAATTGGATTAGGTAAAGACTGTATTAGGGAACATCTTTTCCCTATATAGAAAATTGTGTGGTTTTTCTAGGTTCACACAAGAAATAAATCAGAAAATTTTGAACCTTGAGAGCAAGCTTAAGCTCTCTAGTATGCAACTACCCTCAAATCCTACATAGAGTGAAAATCTTTTTGCTCAAATGCTTCACACTTAGAGAGAATTAGCTACATTATCAGCAGAAGAGGACACTATTAAAGAAAAGCTGATGAAAATTCAAGCCTCAATTACTCCTCACTTGGAGATAAAAGCTGATGAAAATTCAAGCCTCAATTACTCCTCACTTGGAGATATTACACAAGGAGCAAATTTATGCTGAAACGGTCCTCAAGAAGGATCCAAATGTTTCTACACATGAAGGACTTGTTGATCTAATAGTAGAGCTTGCAGTCCAACACAGGTCATTGGATATTGTATTGAATAACTGGGATGCAGCTCTCAAAATACTCCTTGAGGTAAATAAAACATTTTTTGGCCAAGCATGGCATTCCCATTTAGAACCCTTTGACATAAGTGTCAAAAAGGGGGAGATAATATTCTAAGGGGGAGATATATTAAAGGAGAATAAATTAAGGGGGAGCACAAACAAACAGGATCAGAAGGCAAAAATAGGTCAAAAACAGAGAACATTAGGCACAATGGCACAATTTTCATAACATGACAGGGCATAATCAACTTAGGGGGAGTTATAAGGTATATTTTTGTTCACAATATCTTTTTTTGAAATTTAGTAAGTGAAGAATGTACACATAAGGACTAGATCATGAAGGATTAGTTAAGTGTTTTTGACACTCATGTCAAAGAGGGAGATTGTTTATCAAATAAGTAAGATTGACAATTAAGTGTCAACACACTTAACCATCTTCACTATACATGCTGACTATACAATGGAAGTCAAGCCAAAACTCTAAAACATGCCAAGTTATAGATAGTGCCGAGTAGACCAAAAGATAGTATGTGTCAAGCAAGTCATAGTAGGTGTCGAGCATATGAGACCAATATGTGCCAAGTAACGCAGGATCCAACAGAAGCCGAGCACTACGAAGTTAATAGGAGCCGAGTGATTCAGGAATCGATAGAAGTTGAGTAATGCAGAAAGTTAATAGGTGCCGAGTGACATAGTAATTCTACAGGTGTCAAGTAATATAGGAAACACAGTGGATGCTGATAAATCCAGAATAGATGGTGTTGAGCATCAGTATTACTTCATGTGCCGAGCAATGAAATATCAACATGAAAGTTTGTGCAATCGAAAACAAAGATGTAAAATGGTTATGCATCACTCATGATAGGGTAAAAGGATAAGATCAAATCCTCACAACCACTTATGAAATCCTCATGCAACCAATCATAAAATTGGAGATTGCATGCAGCCAATGGGTGAATTTCAAGGGTTTGAGCGGGAACATTTGAATGAAGAATGCATAACAAACCACTAATCTTTATAAGGGAGTCTTGACACCATTGAACAATGTGTAGAGAGGAGTCATGAGAAGAAGGAAAAGCAGATCCTATCACTAAGGTCGTGACAGAACATTGGTGTCAAAGAGTTAGTGGAAAGGACAACATTTTACACATCTAGTTGATCAGAATAGAACAAGGAATACAATTAGCAAATCAGATCTAGCAAAGATTAGTGATAGAAGAGCAGATCAAGTACCCAAGATCAACATCAGAGATTGCATTAGATCAGGTGTATTATTCTAATACTCTCTCACAATTGTATTAGGAATTTGGAAATCCTATTGAGTTAGGCGGGTTTAACAGCCTTATGTAAATCCTTTAATAGGGTGGCATTCTAAGTTGAATGTTCTTAAGTCCTCTAATAAGGCACACTCCTAATAGGGTGTAAAAATCCTTTAACAGGGTTACATTTAACAGTGTGTTGTAGCCTTTGACAGGGTAAGCCTTTAACAGGGCAAACCATCATAAGTGGTTGAAATCAATTGTTGCAGTGATTTTGTGGGTATCATCCCCACCCCAGTTTTACCTTCTTATTCCTGGAGGGTTTCTGGGTCATCAAAATCTCAAGTGTTATGTGGTGATGCATGTTTGTTTCTCATGATTGTTTAATGTTTATATACATGGATGTTAATTTCAGTTATATGTGATTAAGGATTTAAAAATAATTTAAAGGCCAGTACTTCTAATTCACCCCCCCTCTCAGAAGCACTCTTCCCATTAAGACATTCCAACACTTGGTGTATTCCATTAAAAAAAATCAAGTTTTACTTTTTCAAGCATGTTTAGTTTGTATATGCAAGATTGACCATCTAACAATATATATAATAATGGGAAGATTGAGTAGCTTATTAGAGGATTGCTCACCGAATGTGGGACATAAGGTTGGAGAGCGTAGATTTCCTTGTATTTTTACATTTAATGATGTGTTTTCACACCACTATTCAGATCACAAATATTGTTCTTTCCCATTAGTTCATGGATATTGTTTGTGTTTAGTGTGGATTTCCATGCATTTTCATATTTAACAGTGTGTTTTCACACCACCATTTAGATCATGGATATTGTTTTTCCATCTTCTATCTCATGCTACATATCTTACTCTAAATTGTCTATCCCAATAGCAATGAAATGTATAGCTATATCAATTATGTTAGATCAACGAATAGTATAGGAGGTCATAAACTAGAGATTTTATAGGAAAAATGGTTATTGATGATTGAAAATAGAGAGTTTTAATCTCTTTTTCTCATCTATATTTTACTAACATAATACTATGATAGCTTTTTAAAAATAAATAAATCTCACCTATCTTATCTATGATTGAATTTATAAAGATTTTTTATTTTATTGTAGATTAAAAAGAAGTGAAGGCTAAATATATATATTGTTATTCTCTTTAGCTTATAAGGAATGGACAAAATTCTAAGAAAGCCAAAAACAAAAGTATAAGATTTTGTAACAAAATTACTGAGTGTAGAATTTAATCAACTTATGCAAATGATAACAAAATTAGCCTATATGAAAAATTTCTCTGCTAACAATTTTCTTATAAAATGAATCAGTTATAGTTTGTTATGGATTGAACCAATTTATGTCATTTTAATTAAGTTCAAAATGATTAAGGTTCAATTTTAATGAATAGAGTGATTTGATATTTTTCATAATAAAGATTCCAAATTAAAAGGGATGTTTAAAAAATTAAGGGGACTCTTTTGGTTGGACGAAAATTATGTTTCTACTATAGATTATTTTAACATGATTTTTATCTATCTTATTTTTTTGACAAATTGGAACTATGTTTTACAAGGTTCTTTGCATTCTTTAATATATTTGTGAGAAGTTATGTAATGTTAATAAAAAAAAATATAATGTCAAATCAATATTCTTTTGTTATGGATACTATGAACTTATCTATCTCTTATTCTTTACAAATAATTTCAATTTTATTTGCTTTATATTTAAAAAACAAATAAGATTCTTTCATATTTGTGTTTGATTGAACATGTTCAATGCTTATTTATTTAAAATAATAATAATACATTAAGAGTAATTATTAAATGTATAGCAAGGTTTTCTCTAAATACAACATGTGAAAACATATTAGCATAATAGATACCTCAAATCACAATACTTATCTAAAGAAAAACTAACATATTTTTGGCCATATATAGTTGTGCAGTTTTGGGAATTCCTGGGTACATGCAAATATTATGTAGTTTCATGCATTGAAGAAGCTACATTGAATGAGTCAAATAGCAAATAAATAACTTTATGCTCATTTAACATTTGTAGGTCAAAAAATATGGTGCATTTTGTGCCTACACAGGAGCACATGACTGTTTGAAGCAAAAGGACTCCTTGTTGCAATCTCACAATGCTGTGTAGTTTCATGTGTTGAAAAAGATACATTGAATGATTATATCGAATGAATATCTTTTTTCTCGTTTGACATTCATAACTCAAAAATTGTGGTGCATTTTTGTGCCTGTGCACAATTGTAGGATTATTTGAAATGAAAGGACTCCTTATTGCTATCTTGCAATGTTGTGTAGTTTCATGCATAAAGGAGATACATCAAATGAGTCAGATATCAAAAAAAAAAAAATTCTCATTCAACATTTGCTATCACACCCAGTGATTATCAGCAAATGAAAATGAAATATAGTCAACTTAGCGATGAGTGATAAAGATATTATATCACTATATGTCTCAATGATAAGTGTTCTTGGTGATTGAAAAGGGGAGGATTATGTTGTGGTAATCAGCAATAGAAAATAAATGACCACTGTAACTTATGGAAATGGTAGTATGATCTCTCAAACGGTTGCTATTTAATATAGCAATTGGTCAAAAGGATCATGCGTCACATTTGGAGTAAACATGACATAGTGATAAACAATGAACACATGTATCACTATGTGTTATGATGAAAAAAGAAACATAGATCACTATATAAATATATAGCCACAAGTTAAAAGGATCGCATGTCACATTTGGAGTAAATGGGTAAGTGTAAGAAGTTGGGTCTCACTTTTGGGCAAAAAGTGGAAGTATTTTTCCTATTTTTGAAATATCTTATCAATTGATGTCAAAATTTGTTGCATTTAGAGATTGAATATTAAAAAATTTCAAAAATAAAAATTGTAGTGTTTAGAATATACTTTTGAAATATGTAATTTATTTGTGTACCCATTTAATAGATTTCTTTTTAGTATCGATCTTTAAAAACCACTTTTTCAAAATGCTCATTTCAAGAACATGCCACACTCATGTACAGACACCATAATTTGACACAAATAGATTAATTTCTATAAATCCTTTTAAACTAACTTACCTAAAAAACTAGAAATTGATGATAATATTTTTCCTTAATTTTTTATTGAATAATTTTATTATTATTAATTATTAATTGGCCATAAATTTTAAAACCTCTCATGTACAAACATCACAATTTGATGAAAATTTCACTTTTTTCAATTTTTTTTTGAAAACTTCAAAGGAATTGTACATAGATTGATGACATATAAATTAATTTCAAAAAAATCATAGAATTAGAAAGTTATTAAAGTTTTAGTAAACCTCACTATTTTACATTCGGGTACCACCTTTGATTAAAAAATAATGAAAAAATAGTAAATAAAATCATAACACTATAAACTTTATATTTTTGAAATTAGGATAGTGACAGCTCTAATGGGTTTTTGTTTCATAAAAAAAATTGATTGGGAAGACACTCTAAAAATTATGGCAAGGCATGAATTTGTTAGTTCAATACCTTAGCCAAACCTTGAGAGGTCAAGGCACCTATCCCAAACCAAAATTTGAGGAAGGAAAAATAATCCCACCTCATGTTGTAAGAAATAGGTACCTATTATTTGAAATTCAAAAAATGGGTGCTTGTTTTGAAAAAATAAATTCAACATTTAAAATACCCCAAAAAATTTCAAAATTTTGAATTTTTAAAAAATGGGTACTTATTTCTAAAAAATTCAAATTTTTTATTTTAAAAAAACTGTGCACCTATTGTTTGAAAATAAAAAATGGGCACCCGATTTTTGAAAAAATAGGTGCCCATCTTTTAAGTTTAGGATCGGGCACCAGTGTCTAATATGGATGCCCATTTTTTAAAAATAAATATCCATTTCTAAAAGAGCATCATGTTAATTTGTGAACTTCTATAGAATTGATACTTAACTTCTTGCTTCTACCCAAACATGACATAGCAATAAGTGATGAAGACACCAATATCACTTTGGCTTATGATGACAAAGTAGTATATAGGTCACTATATATTATAGTGATAGGTCAAAAGGATCATGCATCATGTTTGGTGTAAAGATGACATAGTAGCAAGTGATGAAGAGACTTATATCTCTATGTGTTATTATGACAAAGCACTATGGCTATAACAAGGATTTCTCTAGATTATTGCAATAAGGCAATTTTGATCGTAGATCTCTTTTATAGGAAAATAGATATGGCAATGAGAATTAGGTTTATCACTATTTCTATAGTGATAAAAGTGAAAAATATAATAGATCACTATTACAAATAGCGAGATAAAGTGATCAATTGTGTATACATGTTTTTCATGGGGTAGGTGAGTAATGACTAGAAATGACTGCTGTCAGTGATCTCATGATGTTCTATAGCTTTGTACATTGGAGGAGATAAATTGAATGAGTCAAATATCAAATGAATGTGTTTCTAATTATTTGACATTCATAGGTCAAAAAATGTGGTGCATTTTCATGTTTGCATAGGATCGTAGGATTGTTTGAAGCGAAGGGACTCCTTGTTGTGATTTCACAATGTTGTATACTTTGATGTGTCAAAGGAGCTACATCAAATGAATATCTTTCTACATATTTGACATTCATAAGTCAAAAATTGTGGTGCACTTAAATTATAAAATAATTTTAAAATGAGAAACTTATAATAAGATAAATAATAGTAATTGATTTTTTATAATAATAATATAATTATAAAGGAAGGATTTTATTTTAAAACTAAATTACACAATTCATGTCATGAATTTCCATCAATCAAATTGTAGAGGATGAAGTTGGTATCTATTTATAATACCTGTGTTTCATAATAAAATAAGATTAAAAAAATCTACATCAAAATTCAATTCCAATTCGAAAATGAACCACCAAACACAAGAAAATGATACTCCTAGTCATATTCTATTCCAATTACAATTTCTAAATTGGTAACCAAGCACATAATATGAATTTGTATATTCAGCTTCAGTGCCAACCAAAGATTCCAACTATATTCCCAAAATACAAAACAAGGTTTTCAAAAATGTAGTTATGAGATAATAAGGTTTTAAGCCAAATTCATCTTCCCAACCAAACAAGGCCTAAATGTTTGACGATAAGAATAACTATAATAACAAGGAAAGTTAGCCATCCAAAAGACCAACTACTAAACGTAGTATTAATAATTTGTAGTCACCATACAATGTTGTTATTATGCAAGGGAATTCATGAAACAATGATAGTTCTATATGGACATGAAAATGAATTAAGGAAGGTATGACTAAGAAGTTATGAAAATTAATATAAGTTTCCATTGTAAGAATATAAGACACAGAGTTTTAAAAGGGAAAAGATGAAAATTTTAGTAGCCAATACTATTTAATATTATAAACAAGTGGACAACAATTAAAGAAGGAAAGTAACTTTACAATCAATATGGAGGAGAGTTTAATTAGAACTAGGAAACATGAAGGAGAAATAAAGGAGGAAGTAAGGTGAAATGTCCAACATGGCATATACATAAGGAAATTAAAAGAAGAACATGATAAACAATAAATATATTGACCCAATCACTAAGAGACTACATTGGCCACTGAATGATATAAGGACAATTATAATGTTTAGTATACAACTATTGATATTCATTTTCATTAGTGACAATATTTATATGGCAAAAAAGTCACTATAAAGGTATGCAAATTCTGTGGTATTCAACATAGACATTTATATGGATTAAGGTATTATAGAAATGTATGCAATTAATTTTAGTAAAATAATATATATGCACATAAAGTATGCCAATCTTATTCTATTAATATATATACTAATAAGCTTTAGTACTATTGAATTGTATTAACAAATGGTATCTTAATATTGATTAGAGTAAATAGGTGGAATAATACACACACACATGATGTTTTGCATTATTCTTGTTGTCATATATAATTTAACCTATGTTGTATATGAACTAATTATATAATAATAATTAGATTTATAAGCATTATAGTAATCTATATATTTTGTATTGGGAACTTAATGGGAAAATTAAGTAAGACCCTATTAGGGGTCATTACAATGTCCAAGGATAACAAAGTGACTAAGAGAACCATACCAAGTGATAGAGTTATCTTCTTCAACTTTGTCAAAGATAGGCCTAGTCTCAAGATGTTGATTACATGGATGCCTCATTGGGGGGGGGGGGGGGGGGGGGGGTAATTCTTGAAAGATAGAGAAAGGATGACCTCCTTGACCAACTTGAAATCTAGTCATAACCAACATGTAAGAGATAATAAATTCATCTAGAAGGACAACACAAGACATCTTGGAGTCCAAACTTAGAAGAGAAAATTGTTCAATTGTCAAAGAGATATATAGTAAAAAAGTTATCAAAGTGACATGTCAAGCAAATTTTCTAAGAAATTTACGTGACACTAGTGACTCAATTCAAGAGATGAGTGATTAGCTAGATAGCCAATAGGTGAGTAAGTGAGATGACTAGTGAAGAACCTTCCAAATCAACTATGTAACTAAGGAGCCAAGATGATCTTTTTTAGACTAAACCTTCCTAAACATATAGATTTTAGACTAGAGAACTAGTATGAGAAAGTGTAGACACCATAGATCCGCCAAGAAAAAATACAAGGTCAAGCCAACTAAGTGCAAACTCTAGGTGACAGAGTAAAGTAAAAAGGATAGTAATAGTATAACCAAAAGCTTAGTATGATACTTTACAAGAGATAGTATGATCTAGTTTCAAGTAGTACAACAATTTGACTATGGAAGTACAATAGTGATGCATGAGCATCTTGGGTCTAAGAGCAATCTTGTATCACCCAAAAATATTTTTCATTTTAGTCTTTTCTATTTTAATAAGGACTAGTAGATAGGGTGGTTACTATTTATGGGAACTTGCTATTTTTAATAAGTTTGTCAGAGCTTGGAATGTTCTCATTTTCCACAAGAAGGTTCATTTTAGAGTTATAAGTCTACCATAAAAACCCTATTGCTCCAGCTTAAGTATCAAAGAAATCATTGCAGATTTTCGGTGGAAATATTTGCAGAAAATATTTAGGCTCACCATTAGAGGCCTTAGAGTTCCTAGATGAGGTCTAAAAACTTGACAAAAGGGTACTTGCATAGTTATAAGGCTGTAGATTAGGAGCTAGCATTTCCAAAAAGTGGTTATAATAGCCAATCAGAGCAATGGATTGAAAGTTATGGCCTTCAAAAGTTGGGCTACTAAAATATTTAAAATAATTTGTCAAAGATGTATTTAGCCGACTCTATATGTATTGTTAAGATCTGTCAGCCCTAGGTGTATATGAGCAATGTTAGTATGCTAATAGAAACCAAATTTAAATATAGCTTCTACAAAAAAATTCATAAACTTCAAGATAGACTAAGATGAACTCTCAATTGAGAATATGAGCCATTAATGGACTCTCTCAATGAGAAGCTCTCTTGTTGAGTGGCTTTGTCTAAATAGATAGGATGTATGCTCAAGCTTATGCTTCAAAAAGGGCTTCAAATGGAGTTGGAATTTGGGTGTGAGTGTATGGTTTTGATGTAAAATGGCTTCTTAAAATGGCATTATGACTTTACTTCATGGACTGTGTTAAAATGGCTTGGGAGAGGATTCCTTAAATAGGCAAAGGGTTTGAGGGATCAAGGGCTAGGATGCAAGGATGGGAAAAAGCTTATGGAAGGCTCAGATTGCATGAGAGGAGAGCAAATGGATTGTGGTTGTTTAGCACCAATCAGGGAGTGACACATGTCACAAGGTGAGAGGATGGAGGAAAGGGGAAGGATGAGTCAACAAAGGAGGCTCAAGGGATAAAATCTTCATAAAGACCGTCATAATGGCTTGTAAGAGAAATAAAAGGGCCTGGAAGAGTCATTTATGGCCTAGTGGGCTTCATAAAGTTTTATGGTTGAGATATTTTGAGGGAGATGAGAGAAATTTCGACTTGGGCTTGATTAGGAAGGTTTTAAGCTTGCTTAGGATTGTGCAAATGATTAGAGGATGGATTAGGATGGTTTAGGATTAGCTTAGGGATAGGCAAGTGGATGGCATTTAAAGAGGGAGGGTGAAGGAGGAGATATTTGTTAACTTTGGCTTGGGTTAGTAAGTCTTAACCCATGTTTAGAGAATGTGATAAGGTTATGAGGGGATTAGGATTAGGTTTAAAGACATCTTCTAGAAGAGTCTAGACTTTGGATGAGGATAAAGGCTTTCTAGAATAGTCTAGAACTTCCTAGGATGAGGATGAAGACTTTCTAGAAGACTCTAGAACTTCTTAGGATGAGGATAAATTAGATTTTTAGGAAATAAATAAAGTTTTATTTATTTCAAGGGTTTACGTTGAGGAAATATTTATTAAAACTTTTTTAATAAACATGAGGATTAATATTTAATCTTAATTAAATATTTTGAGTTGGGATTAGGGGTAGGAAATGATGGGATTAGCCTTTAATAAAAATTAAAGAAGGATTAGAAGATTTTGGAAGAGGTTAGTGGTCTTAAGGAAATTGGCCAAGTTTTGGGCAAAAAATAATAATTTTTATTTATTTTGGGTTTTTTGGTCAATTTATTAATTAAATAATTAATAAATAAGGAAATAATGTTTAAATAAGATTTAAACATTTTTGGAAGGGATTCCTTAATTAAATATTTTTAATTAAGATAAAGGGATTTAATGGTATAAAAATAAATAAATAAATTAAATAATTAATTAATTAATAAATGATGATGTCATCAGGAATTTTTTAGAAAATAAAAATACTTTATTTTCTAAAGGTTTTTAGGTGTCTACACTAGGTATTAAGTTTGAGCATCTAGAACCTTCCCAAGCAGCATGAAATTGCCTATTTAAGAAAGGCATGAACATTATCTAGAACAGCTCTGGGTGATATTTCACAACTTGTCTTGTAGATTATTGTAATGAAGGTGCCCATGTGGGTTAGCATATTGTACTTGTGAATTCTGTAATACTGCATTTGTGATGCAAATGAGAAGTCTTTAATTTGTTCTCACATTTGCTATTGTTTCTTTATTTCTATTATGAGTTTATGATTTTAAGGAGAGCACCCTTCATCAAGTGGTATCAGAGCTAGAGTTCTTGAGTGTGTGGAAAAATGACTAACTATGATGTAGTTCACACTAGGACCATGGTTTGGGTTGAGCATGTAGATGAATCATTGATTGTGAGGCAATTTGCATTAGGGTTTTAGCGAAAGTACAAAAATGCCTCAATGAAGAGAGCATGGCCAAAGAGCTATAGGTATTACACCTGAGGGTTTCCAAGCCCTCCAAAGATAAATGCAAGCATTGGAAGAAAAAATGAATAGACAAATAAATATTCCCATAAGAGATGAAAGTGAGGATGAGGATGAAATAGAAGAAAATGTCAAAGTAGAGGAAATTCTAAACCCAGAGGAAGATGGGCTTTTTAGGGCCATCTCTAAGATTGGAAAAAGACCTAAGTTTGAAGTTCCCATATTTTCAAGAAATCATAACCTAGAGGACCTAATCGATTGGATCAATGAATTGGAGGAGTACTTTGAGTATGAAGATATTGAGGATCTTGATAGGGTCAAGTTTGCAAAGGTTAAACTAAAGAAACATGTGAAGATCTAGTGGTAGAAGGTTTAGTTGGAGAGAAATAGAAAGGAAAAGGACAAAATCACTAGATGGGAGTGGATGATAGATAAAATGAAGCGACAATTCATTCCTATGAATTATGAGTTTGATATGTTGAAGAAAATCCAAGGGTTGAAGCAAGTGAGAAAATCTATTCAAGAGTATACCAAAGATTTCTACCAAGTTTTTATTAGAACTGACCATGCAAAAGCTGACAAGGAGAACATGGACCATTATCTTAATGGGTTAAGGCCAAGTATTCAAGACAAGATGAGTCTAGTTTGAATGAATAGTATTGAGGAGGCATACTAGTTTTCCCTAAGAGTTGAGGAAAAATTAAGAAATAAGTTTGACAAAAAGAATAGTAGAAGAGATCATGGTGGAAGATCTAGCAAATGATCTTATGGTGGCCACAATGATGATCAAAAGAACAAGGATTAGGCTAGGAGTAGTAGTCAGAACCAAAGCAGAAACAATCCCAATCATTCCAATGATAAGAATAGTAGAGATCAGAGAGAAAGAGGTAGAGGACAAGGATCTACAAGAGGAGGCTTCCATGGTAAATGTTTTCACTATAGAGAAGAAGGGCATAGAGAATTTTAATTTATCTAGTGCTAAGGAAGGATAGATCAAAGAATAGGAGACTAGGTTAGAGTTGCACATGTTAATGAAGATGCTAGATCATCACATTTTGAAGATGCGAAAAGAGGAGAAGTCCTAGTTAAAAAAAGAGTCTTGCTGAGTGGTGAGAATGAATGTGATCAAAGAAGGAGCTCATTTCACACAAGATGCAGCTATGAAGATAAGTGTTGTAATGTGATCATTGATGGTGGAAGTAATAAAAATTTTGTGTTAGAAATGATGGTCACCAAGTTGAAGATGAAGAAATAGAAACATGTGCATCCATACTACATTGCTTGGGTGCAAGATGACCATAAGGTCATGGTCAATGAGTAGCACTCCATGAAGTTCAAGATTAGAAGCTACTAGGATGAGGTACTATGTGATATCCTACCTATGGACATATGCCATATGATTTTGGATAGGCCATGGTAGTTTGATAGGCATGCTATACACAACGTGTAAGCAAATACCTATACTCTAACCAAGGATGGAGTGAAACGTAAGTTGAAGCCATTGAAGGAGAAAGAAGTAAAGGAATGTAGTGTTTCCACAATATATTTTGTTGATGGAAAAGAGTTTCTCAAAGTTATAAAGTATGAGCATATGCATTTTTCTATAATTCCTAATGATAGTAAAGAAGAAGTACAAGAGGTACCTTTAGAAATGCAGAAATGTTGGGAGAGTTTTCTAATATTGTATCAGATAATGTACTTGATGGATTTCCCCTAATGAGGAAGATTAGTCACCAAATGAATTTGGCTTCAAGAGCTTATTTTCCAAACAAGGTAGCACATAGAATGACACTAGTAGAAAGGGAAGAGTTGAATAGACAAGTTCATGAGTTGCTACAAAAAGGGTTGATTCAAGAGAGTCTGAGTCCATGTGTTGTAGTAGAAGTATTAGCACCAAAGAAGAATGGAGAATGGGTGATGTGCACAAATTCTCATGCTATCAACAAGATCACAATCAAGTACTAATTTCCATTGCAAAGGATGGATGATATTATAGACTGTTTGAGTGGAGCTAAATATTTCATAGAGATAGATCTAAAGAGTTGGTACCATTAGATTCGTATCAAAGAAGGTGATGAATGGAAGACTACTTTTAGGACCAAAGAAGGATTGTACAAGTGGCTAATCATGCCTTTTGGGCTAACCAATGCATTGAGCACTTTCATGCAGCTCATGAATGAGGTACTGAAGGAGTTTTTGGGTAAATTTTTCATTGTTTACCTAGATGATATTTTGATCTTTAGTAAGACATTGGAGGAGAATTTGATCCATATTCACAAGGTGTTTGATAAGTTGAGGAAAGAAAAGTTTTTGATAAACTTGAAGAAGTGCAATTTTGTAAAGGAGTTGGTGTACTTAGGATTTGTAGTCTCAACAGAAGGTCTAAAAATGGATCCATAGAAAGTGAAGGCTATCCTTGAATGGCCTACTCCAAGAAGTGTGATAGAGGTAAGATATTTTCATGGATTAGCTAATTTTTACAAAAAACTTAATAAGAGGTTTTAGCAGTATTTTTGGACCCTTAATTGAAATAATGAGAGGGGATAGGAAATAATTTAAGTGGACTATAAGAGAAAATAAGAGTTTTAATCTATTGAAACAAAAGGTTAGAAAGCATCCTATTTTAGCACTTCCTAATTTTAGCAAGGTGTTTCAAGTAGACTATGATGCTAGTCATACTATAATAGGAGCTATAATGAGCCAAGAAGGTAGACCTATTGCTTATTTTAGTGAGAAATTGAATAATGAAAAAAGAAAATGTTATGATTATGATCAAGAATTTTATGCTATAATTCAAGCATTGAAGAAGTGGAGACACTATCTTCTTCCTAAGGAGTTTGTTTCGTATACTAATCATCAAGTTTTGCAATATTTGAATAGTCAAGGAAAATTGAGCCAAAGGCATTTAAAGTGGGTTAATTTTTTGCAGAGTTATACATTTGTTTTGAAATGTAGGAGTGGGAAGTCTAATAAAGTTGTAGATGCTCTTAGTAGATGACAAATTTTGCTAACAGAAATATAGATAGAGGTGGTTAGGTTCAAGTAACTCAATACTTTACATCTAGATGATCCTGATTTTGGTGAAGCATGGAAGGCTTCCATAGAACCTATTACACTTTACAGGACAAAGTGGTTGGATTTCATGATCTTGAATAGTATGTTGTTCAAAGGAAGCCAATTGTGCATTCCTAGAAGTTCAATAATAGAGAATCTCATCAAGGATAAGCATAGTGGACAATTGGTTGGACATTTTGGTAGAGATAAGACCATTTATTTGGTTTTTGAGAATTATTATTGGCCATAGTTGGAACAAAATGTGAAGAAGTTTGTACAAAGATGCAGAGTATGTTAGATGGTGTAAGGAGTGAAGTAGAATACATTATTGTATCAACCATTACCTATATCAAAGAAGCTGTGGAAGGGTGTCAATATGGCTTTTTTTCTTAGATTATGAAGGACTCAATGAGAGCATGATTCTATTTTTGTGGTGGTTGACAGGTTTTCAAAGATGACACATTTTATTCCTTTCAAGAAGACTAGGTTAGTGATGTTGTTCATGTGGTAGAGTTACTTTTTAGTGAACTAGTGAGACTACATGGTCTACCAAAGAGTATAGTTTCAGATCAAGATACCAATTTTTTTGGGTATTTTTGGTGTACATTATGGAAGAAGTCAAAGATAGATTTGAAGATTAGTTCGTCACATCACCCACAAACTAATGGATAGACAGAAGTTGTGAATTGTTGTTTGGGAAACTTGTTGAGATGCTTGGTTGGAGATAAACCAAAAGGATGGGATATGAATTTACCATAGGAAAAAATTTCATATAATAATTCTATCAATAGGAGTACTTGTAAATCACCATTCCAAATTGTATATGGGAGTAGTCCCATAAATGCTTCTAAATTGCTACAGTTAGATAAAGGAGAGATAAGTAGTGTTGAAGCAAAAGAATTTGTTCAACATTTGAAGAACATCCATGAGGAGGTGAGGAAGCACATTATAAAAATGAATACACAGTATAAAGCTAAGGTAGATGTGAAAGGGAGGTATAAGGAATTTTAGATTGGAGATGAAGTCATGGTTCATTTGAGAAAGGAGCATTTTCCAATGGGTACATATGATAAGCTAAAGATGAAGAAGTTGGGACCATGGAAGAGAGTGAAAAGGCATAATTATGGAAATTTTTATGAAGTGGAGTTACTTGTTGAATTGAATATTTCTCTAGTATTTAAAATTTTAGATTTGACAGAGTATTATGGAGGAGGTGATGGAGGTGAAGTAGTAGAAGCGTAGTGGAGTATTCTAGAAGCTATTTTGGCTACAAAGGAGATTGAGGAGATACTGGACAGTCATGTTGGAAAAGTACGAAGAACAAAATTTATGAGGAATATCTAGTCAAATGGAAAGGGAGGCCAGTTGAGGATTCATCATGGCTACCCAAGGAGGAGTTTAACCATCTTGGTTTTTCCTTTGAACACTTGAGACGTGACATGGTCACTTCTCAAATTACCTCAGGTGTCTAATGTAGGAGCATCTTGGGCGTAAGAGCAATCTTGAATCACCCAAAAATATTTTCATTTTAGTCATTTCTATTTTAATAAGGACTAGTAGATAGGGTGGTTACTACTTATGGGAACTTGCTATTTTTAATAAGTTTGACATACAAGCTTAGAATGTTCTCATTTTCTATAGGAAGGCTCATTTTAGAGTTATAAGCCTACCATAAAAAACTCATTGCTCCATCTTAAGTATCAAAGAAGTTATTGTAGACTTTTGATGGAAAAATTTGCAGAAAAATCTTTAGGCTCACCGTTGGAGGCCTTAGAGTGCTTGGATAAGGTTTGAAAACTCAACAGAAGGTTGCTTGCACAAATTTGAGACTATAGATTAGGAGTTGGCATTTTCAAAAAGTGGTTATAATAACCAATTGGAGCAACACTTCAAGAGTTATGGCCTTTGAAAGTTGGGCTACCAAAATATCTAAGATAATTTGTCAAACATGTATTTAATCGACTCTATATGTATTGTTAGGGTCTATCGGCCCTAGGTATTAAGTTTGAGCATCTAGAACCTTCCTGGGCCCAAGCATCATTGAGGACACCTCTGGGTGATAGTTTGCAACTTGCCTTGTAGATTATTGTAATGAAGGTGCCCATGTGGGTTAGCATATTGTACTTGTGAATTCTGTAATACCACATTTGTGGCACAAATAAGAAGTCCATATTTTCTTCTCACATTTGTTGTTGTTCCTTTGTTTATGTTATGAGTTTATGGTTTTAAGGAGAGCACCCTTCATCAAATAGAGTTCCAATAGTAGTACAATAGAGTTTATGAGGTAGTATGAGACTTTGCAAATTTTAGGTTTATCATACAATATTTCTCATAGAAAAACTTTGATAATTTACCAATAAATATAGTTTATGACTTTTTTATTCTCAAAAGACGTAAGTTGACCAAGGTTTCTAACCAAATGTTCTAAACTAACTGTAATATCAATGTTTAGATTCAATTTTAATAGTTAGAAAATAAATTTTGATAGAAATTATGATAAAAATATACATCTTCAAGCAATTGGACAAGGTGCAAAGAAATCTTTCCAATACAAACACTTGTTAGGTCTTGAGAAATAGAGCCCTATAGGATTGTTAATTGTGTATTTTCAACAGATTTTCATGGGTCTCACACATTACAAAACATATGAAGAAAGATCTACCTAAAGGTCATGACTCAATACTTAATAGCTTGATCGAATGCTCCCTTGCATCACCCAAAGTGGTTTCCCATAATAGATATTGTCTTTGTTGTAGATGGGTAACCCACATCTAAAGAAAAACATATGGTGAGTGTAAATCTTGGGGTGATCTAGGTTGTCTACTTGGATCAATCCTTGAACCAAGATATTGAGGAGAAAAATAGGGTGGCCTCTTAGTAAGAGTTTTGTTTATAACACCTCTCTTGCACCCAATATGGGACAAAGGCCTTGCAACCACAAGTAAAATGAAGACTAGAATTGGTATGAGAAAGTGCAGACACCATAGATCCACGAAGAAAAATTACAAGGTCAAGCCAACTAAGTGAAAAATCTAGGTGATGGAGTAAAGTAAAAAGGACAGTAGTAGGATAGCCAAAAGTTTAGTATAATACTTTGCAAGAGATAGTATGATCTAGTTTTAGGTAGCAACAATTTGACTATGGAAGTACAATAGAGTTCCAATGGCAGTACAATAGAGTTTATGAGGTAGTATGATACTTTGCATACATTAGGCTTATCACACAATATTTCTCATAGAAAAAGTATGACAATTTACTAATAAATATAGTTTATGACTTTTTTATTCTCAAAAGACCTACGTTTACCGAGGTTTCTGACCAAATATTTTGAGCTTACTCTAATAATGGTGTTTAGATTCAATTTTAATAGTTAGAAAATTTTTTTTTGATAGAAATTGTGATAAAAATATATGTGTTCAAGCAATTGGACAAGGGGCAAAGAAACCTTTCTAATACAAGCACTTGTGAGGTCTTGAGAAATAAAGCCCAATGAGACTATCGATTGTGTATTTTCAATAGATTTCCATTGGTCTCACACATTACAAAACATATGAAGAAAGATCTACCCAAAGGTCATGACTCAATACTCAATAAGTTGGCCCACACATTGATGCTGCCTTGCATCACCCAAAGTAATGAAATGATTACAAAGCCTCCTTTTTATAGAGAAATGGATGGTAGAGATGAAGAGGCAAAATCGAGGGTGGAGAATGATTCTCATGTTGAGTTTGTGTGCAAGAATCTCAACTAAGAAAGACCTACAGTGATGCTTAAGAGTAAAAAGATGTGTGGAGGAGAGTTAGACTTATTTTGAAAATAAAGATTCCTCTCAAATAGAAAATTTTTCCCCTCATGTGTAGATAATATATTTTTTCTTATATTTTTAAAATGGGAAATTCCTTTTTCATGTGCACACATATGAATAAAGGGACTTTGGAGATTTTATTTAATTAAAAGGGCACAAGATCTTCTAATTAAATAGAATACTTAGGATATGATGGTAAAACCGCATGATATCAAGGATAAATATTAAAGTGATGATTTGGTCAACAAGTAGTAGGTAAATTAGGAAAAATTTCAACAAAGGGGGCTCATGGTCTAGAGGACTCTTTTTGGGTGATTATAACATTGCTATCATTTTTTCTTTTCTATCTCTTATGCGTGGGTTGGCCTTGGCTTCTTATGAGCTAATTGCTAAAAGTTGACTTTGATCCTATATATAATATATTTTCCCTAATCTTAGTCATTTTTCTTCTCCTCTTTATTCGAATGAGGTATATTTCTTTATTTTTCCAATTGGATACAAATGTCTTTTAAGTTACTAGAAGGGATCTTGTGTATATCTCCAACCAAAAAAAAACATTATGAAGACATCATTAGGAAGGGGATCTCGCCTTTTGCCACCTTATTTCACAATTACTTTGGGCACCCACATTAGAAAAAAATAAATAAGCAATTTCTTTTTGATATATACAAGAGATTAAATTCACTGAAGGTGGTAAAAATAGTCTTAACTTCCTCTATTGAATGTTTTATACTTTAAGAAGATAATTAGTTTCCCTTAAAATTTTGAATGATTTTATTTGAGTAGTCTTCAATACATACCTTAGTATACTCCATATCTTTATTGAGTGTAAGACCACTATAAACAACAATATCTTTGACAATGTGCTTTGTCTAACATTGGAAAACTAATTAGTGTTTTGTAACCCTTCAAGGACTAATATAAATTTTCTTATATTACAATATTCAAAAAATATGCTTTATTTTAGTTAGTTTCTAAGAGATACCCATTGGTTTAGTATTTAGCTTCATGTTTTCCCTATAGTTATTTATAAGCACAATCATGAACATATTAATATTTAAATGTTATATAGTTGGTAAAAATTTCTTTTTTTTTTGGCAAAAGTGGACAAACCAACGAATATATTATTTCTAATAAAACTAGTTCAAGTTCTCAACTGGGAAAGAACTAGAAAGAAAACCCAACATTGTCACAATATGTACAAGTATTAAACATCATTATTTACAACATATTATATCGATGAATGCAATCAAAATTATAAAGTGAGGGGATATTCCCATTAGAGTTTGAAATTTGTTGAGTTAATACAATTTCAAAAAAATTTCAACCAAATGGGCATGAAGGTCCCAAACTCAACCAAAAAATACAAAATGATTAAATGCATGAAATTTGTCAAAAAACCCCCCAAAATGGAATACCTTAAAACCTTAAAATTTTCATTCCTCCATATCCTTGCATGAAACACCATTAGTAGAAGTTGAGGCCGAGCCAATTTGTAGAGAATGTCACCACCCAGAATCCAAACTTGGCAATGGAGCAACCTCCCTACCTGAGCCTAAACTAGTAGTAGCATTACATGTAGAATCTATGATAGGAGTCTCCTTGTTAGTTATGCATGCCTCCTCTTGAACATGTCCCAGTTCATGAGATGCAGTCTCAATCAAAGTACCAAGTCAATGAACCCAATAAGTAATCACTATGTCATCTTGCAAATCATGACCTAAATCTTGGAATGCACCTGAAGGATGCCCTTCATGAATCAATAATCAAAGTTGGATAGGCTTAGAAAATCCAATATAGAAAAACTAGTGCACCTAACTCTATCTTCCAATTGGTGACCCAAAGCCCTTGTAGTAGTTTGGAGAGCAGATTTCATAATGCGAGGATTTTGTTTTTCAAAGGCTTTATGAAGAGCATCAAACATGACCATGTATCCATGTTGCCTTAATAACTGAGATCTTTGGAAGAGACTACCTACTAATCCATGTCTAGAACAAAGATCAAACTGGTGCATGACATTTGCAAGTTTATTTTCATTCCAAAATTGAGGAAGAAGCACTTTTGTTGCCAAAATTTCCAGCAAATGAAATGACTATAACAAGTCCATGGCATTTGAAAGAATGATGGACACAACATTTCATGGGTATAGGAAATGTTTCACAAAAGGGCATACAATTGCTTCACCAATTACTTGTCGAAGACCAAGAAAAATTGAAGGGGACTTGATGAAGAACATCATTTCCATGGCCCTATGATCAATACTCAGGGGTAGAACAACTTCATTGACATTTGGATTAATCCATACATGATAATTTTTTGGTAGTAGAGACTAGTGAAATTGATTGTAGGATTCACACTTGGCACATAAATCCAAAGGAAAAGACATTTTTGAGTAGGGTATATCAAAGATTTCTCAACTCCGTCAATATATGATGCTAAATAAGTCACTGCCACCATTTATAAAAACAAGAGAAAATATCTTCATAGTACTTGTGCAGGATAATAATTATTCACCTGATGTGAATATGTGCTAATCATATGAAGGATAAAAAACCATATGAATATATTGCAAAGTCAATCTCTGTATTTATCTCTCCATGTGTAAAAAACCATGTGGCCAATATGAAATCAAATCATACCCGAGTGATGATAGCTTACATGACATTGGGTAGTGAAAAAGAAATTTCTAAGAATTACCTTTACATCACCAAGTACATGCCAGAATGATTTAAGAAAGGGGCAATAATCAATAATTAGTACTTAATTCTGACGATCCACTAATTCATGATTAATTAGAATTTGTAAATCTTTGCATTTATCAATGAGAATTGAAGGTTGCATTGTGAAATTTGTAAGCCCACTGCATCCTAAGTTAGAAAGATAATCTAGAACTCTATTCCCATCTTTGTATATGTGTGAAAATGTGACCACATGAAGCTAATTGATAATGTCCCAAATTTTTTGTAGCACATACTTAAGTTGCCAAGCTAAGCATGACTCGGTGACAACTAGTCACTCGGTCAACACTACCTACTCGACCATCACTGCCTCACTTAGTCAACACACCACCACTTGGTGCCTAACAAACACTTAGTCATCATTGGCCCAAGTTACTCAACAAGACACTATGGCCAAACAACTCAATAAACACTAGGCCCAAGTTCACTCGACAAACACTCTGCCTAAGTAACTTGGCAAGAGCATTACCCTACCTTGCCCAGCAAGCAATGGAGCTCAACAAGAACTAGAGCTTAGCAAGAGTACTAGAGCTCAGAAAAGATTGGGTTTCCTTTGAAAGACCCATCTAAATTTATCTTCACAAATGCTGGTTGTGGCATAGAAAGTGTATGAAGGACTAAAAACCATGTGATTATTTTGCCAATGTGATATCTGTATTGATTTCACCTTGTGTAGTATAACCATGCAGGTACTGTGAAATCTAATTCTAACTAGGTGATGATAGCTTACATGACACTGGGCAGTGAACAAATATTTGCAATATATTACTTAACATCACCAAGTATATGCCAGAATGATTTCATAAAAGTATAGTAATCAATACTTAATTCTGACAATCCACTAAATCATTATTAATTAAGAATTGTAAATCTTTGCATTTCTCAATTAGAGTTGATGGTTGCATTGTGAAATTAGTAAACCCATTGCAACCTAAATTAGAAAGATAATCTACAACTTTGTTCCCCTCTCTATATGTGTGTGATAATCTAACCTCATGAAGCTGATCAATTATATTCCAAATTTGTTGAAGCACATACTTAAGTTGCCAAGAAGATGGTTTTCTCTTGATGCAAGCTAGTATTATAACTTGAGAATCACCTTCTATCTACACATGATGATAATTCCCTTTCTTGGCAAGAATTAATCTTGATAGTAATGACTGAGTCTCAACTATATTATTAGTTCCTATGGGTAAGGGTGTAGTTGTAATTGCAAGCACTTTACTAGTGTAATCTCTAATGCATGCTCCCAATCTTGATCGTCTTGGGTTCCCTCTAGATGCCCGATCAAAATTGAGCTTGAAAAATATTGATTTCCATTCTCAAATGATACCTCCATCCCAAGAAGTGATAACTAGATTGAATTTACATCTATTAACACTAGCATTAGTAACTTTTGAGATCAATTTTTCAATGATTTGGAGCACTCTATCTAGAGATGATACTTCTTTTCTAAAGATCCTCTTATTTCTTTCCCACCAAGTTGCCCATATTACTAATATAGGAGCACATTTCTAGATCCCCACAAATAAGGCATTAGGGTAAAGAACTGGCCAGGCCTGAAAGATGTCCCAAATGTTATTTTGTAATGGAGTAGAGTAATTTAATTTGTTTAGAATAAACGTCCAACACTGATATGCAAAATGCCATATTACAAAAAAATAATTAACTGACTCATACTCTTCTTCACATAAAACACATTTAAAAGGAGGAGCAATACTTAACCTATCCAACTGATCACTTGTTAGAATCCTATGTTTAATTGCTAGCTATGCAAAGCACCCAGCGTTAGGTAACACTACCTTGTTCCAACTAAACATAAAGGCTCGAGAAGGGGATTTTTTTGAATTAACTTGTTGGAGAAGTTTGTATCCTTTCGTAATTGAAACCATTCTTAGCTAAAATCCACAATAATTGATCCTCATTCTTCAACACATAATCCCGTCTTTCTAAAAAAATAGATTGAAGCTGTTGTTTACACTAAGTATCTAAAGGGAGCTGATTTGGATCTTTCCATATTACTTTCCTTGAAAAAATACATATTGCATCTATAAAGTGAATAACAAGGTTACCCCACTTTGCTTCTATAATTGACACAATTTTTTGAAGATTTTGAATTGCAATTAAAGGAGGTTTCCCATTCCAAGAATCACCCCAAAAATTGATCATATTGCTATAATTTAATTCCCAAGAAATGTACTTAAGAACAATGTCTCTAGATGCAATCATGAAATCATAAATAGTAGACCCCTTAAGAGGATCCAACATGAAGAATATTCTATGTGGACCATTATCATCTAAGTATTTCTATTGCATTATTTGACACCATGCTGACTGTGATTTAGTGTACATATACCAAACCAACTTACCTCCAAATGTTTTTTATTCCTTGTTGTCAAATCATGAATTCCAAACCCTCCTAAAGCAAGAATAATTTCCATGTCTAGAAAGAGAAATAAGTGGAAGTTTCTTTTCATTTTTCAAATTTCTAGCCCATAGAAAACCCCTAATAAGTTTTTGAATTTTTGAAATGACCGAAGACAATGCTTGCATGACTGCCAAGTAGTAGTTTGGGATTGCAGAAAGAACTGACTTAATAAGAAAAATTCTGCCTGATAATGACAACCATCCTACTTTCTAGGAGAAAATTTTTCTCTTAATTCTTTGGATGACACCATCCCAAAAACTTTTCTTATTGGATCCCATAAAAAAAGGAATCCCAAGATAGGTGGAAGGTAAGAAGTCCTTAGAAAACCCCAAAACATGTGCTATCTTGTTTGATATAAATTTGTTTGTATTAAATAATTTTTTTTTTGACTTTTGAGGGTTTATTTTCTACTGTGAAACTTCTGAATATTGCTCTAGAATTTTCTTTATCTGCTTAGCCTTTGAAACTAGTGAAGTACCAAATAGTAATGTGTTGTCAGTAAATAAAGAATGCATGATGAAAATGAATGTGCCCTCAATTTTTTCTCCTTTCCACTTGTCAGATAAATGGTGGTGCTTAATAGTCCTACTAAGAGCTTCAACCATGATGATAAATAAAGCCATAGAAAGAGGATCACCTTGTTGGACACCTTGCATGGAAGGAATGAAGCTTGATGCTGATCCATTAATAATAACAAAAAACCAAGCCCCTAAAATGCATGCTTTAATCCACTTACACCAATGTTTAGAGAAACCCATTTTTTGGAGAACATGGAAAAGAAATTTTCAATAGACTTTGTCATATGCCTTTTGCATGTCTAACTTGATAACAACGTTGGAGGATTGATTACTATTGATGGAATGAAGGAATTTGTGAGCTACCATTGCACCCTCCATTGTTTCTCTACTAGGAACAAAGCCACCTTGTTTGAGAGAAATTATGAGTGGGAGAATTTTTTGAAGTTGCAAATAAATAGCTTTGGTGATGATTTTGAATGTCACATTGCAAAGTGAGATTGGCCAAAAATCTGCAAAATTTTTGGGCTCCATGGTTTTTATAATGATTATAATATTTGTAGAATTGAAGTATTTTAGCATAGATTAAAAAATTTTGGATTCCTCAATGGCTGCTAAAAAATCTCAACCTATAAACTCCCAACAACTCTAAAAGAAGAGAGTAGTAAAACCATCTAGCCTTGAAGCTTTGTCTAGGGGGAAGTAGAAGACTACTTCTCAGACTTCTTGAATGGTGAACATGGCCAAAAGCTGATTATTCTCCATGGGGGATACCATTTTAGGTATATGTTGAATGAAATCCTCAACTTGTGAGGGAAAAAGCAATGCGTGTTCTGCTAGTGCAAGAAAATTCTCAAAGAACTTGACACCTTCATCTCTAATTTGTTGAGCATTAGGTAAAATAGTACCCAATTCTGAATCCATAATTTGAAAAATTGATTTAGCTACCCATTTTTGTTGGTAAAAAGCATGAAACTTTTTTGTGTTTTTATCTCCTTGTTGTAACCATGCTTCCCTAGACTTTTGTCTCCAATATTCTTCCTCCCTACTACACAATTCCTCCCATTCATGTTGAAGATCTTTTTGCTTAATGTAAGCATCATTATCCATCCCATATTGAGTTATGGAGCAATAAATTTCTACCAATTGCAATTTGATAACCTCTTTCTACTTGAAAAAATTCTTAAAAACTTGTTGATTCTAGATTTTGATATGCTCTTTGACATGTTTCAATTTTTTGGCAAATTGATGCATTTTAGACCTAAGAACAAAAGGAGCATTGATCCACCATTGTTTTAAAATTTGAAGAAAGTGTCGATGACACAACCACATACTTTAAAATTTAAAGGATGACTTATGTTGAATATGATCTAGAGATGTAGATTGATCAATATTTATGGAAATTGGAAAATGATCAGAGTTTGACAAAGATAATGTCTTTGAATGAATGCAAAAATTATCTAATTTCCATTCATGAGAGAGAAGGAACCTATCCAATCTATCTGCAATTTGTGTAAAACTAGACCTTCTATTTGTCCATGTAAACTTAGCATTAGAAGGTTGAATACCCATTAATCTAGAGATGTAGATTGATCAATAAACTGGTGAATCCTACTTCTCTTGTCAGAGGCATTTATGCCTCTAACATTCCTTGAGATAATTTTCATTATTGACAAGGAGAACAATTTGTTCTCCTCATCACTTAGTTTTCAACAACAAATTTATCATCTAATGTGGTCTGAATACCTAAGGCAATCTCAAATCTAGTCTTTGATCCCTTAAGAGGCCCTCTTGATTTGGGTGTCTTGGAAGTCTTTAGTCGAAGAGAGGGAGACTGAACAATTGAGAAAATTTGATGAAGATCAAAACTATTTAGATTATTTTGAGATTGAGATTCAGATTGATCCTTGAAGTCTTAGGTTCACTCAAAATTGTCTCTTCAAGTTAAAAATCTAAATTATCTACCATTTGTTGAAAAATGCATTCCTCAAAACTATTTGGATTTTTTTGAGATTGAGAATCAGATTGATCCTTGCAAGTCTCAAGTTCCCTCAAAATTGTCTCTTCAAGTTGAAAATCTAAATTAACTACTACTTGTTGAAAAATGCAATCCTTAACACCTAATGGATCTTGATCAATGCACGATTCTAGAAATGAAACCATTTTCTTCACTTGACATGTTGTTTCTACAAGTTCTACAGTCTTACAACTAGAGGCTTTCTTTAGGGTGATTTGACTATTCCAATATAGAAATTCTTTGAGAAACACATCAAGATCATTATTTTCCTAATTTTCTATATTGAATCCTTCTTCCTTTTCTATACCAAATATTATATTATTAGCAATTGTAGATACAATCTGATCTCTAATTTGAAGAGTTTTCCAATCAGCATACTAGCTCTTAGAAAGAACATTCCTTGTTTTGTGACAAACTAGTGGTAACTCTGAATGTGGCTACTGTAAACCATCCAAATCTAAGTAATGCAAAGAAGGCTTTAGTGACAGGAGATCATGAAAAACCTTTAGCTTAGCTAACAAGCATTAGATAAAAGGCAAGACCAACTGTAGAAAGATAGAAAATTTGATTGTTGTGGAAGAAACCAGACTCTAGTTTTCTATCAGAGTGAAAAAATAAGAAGAAGCCATAGTATCCATATTATAGATTGGTTCTAAATGAACTTTATGTACATATAGATTAGGGTCTATGTTATAATCTAGACAGACTTCCTATATGTCATGAATTGAATGTTGGCATTGAGTATTAAAATGACCCAATCCATCTTGAACCTTATGAACTATTTGCTCATTCTATATTGTGATTGACTGATCCCATAAACCCCATTGAGAATTTATAGCCAAATGAGAAGGAAAAGGCTAATGAATATCTAACAACAAATAAACTCTCACTTCCAAATCTGGGTTATCATAAGGAATAGGATCATGTTTGAGGAAAACTCCCAACTCATTTGCAAACATTTTGATAATTTGAGGATCCCTATGTTGAGATAATGTGTGTTGCACACATTGCAAAATATTTTTATATTGTATTATTTTATTTTATTATGTAATATTACATCCAAATGGACGTGCAATATGGAAAAATTCTCATGGGATATGCTTGATGAGTTGTATTATAACATTGTGACAATATTTCATGTAATTATTTAATATTGGGGAAAAGAATTAAATGCCCAATATTAAATGTGGGGTCAATGGGTTAGGTAGCACATGGTTTTAGCACATGATTTATGTAATACCACTTGGTGGTTTTGAGGGAATTGTTACTTTATAAGCAACCACAAGGGTAGTAGTTGTAGTGTGAGAAGGGAAAAAGGTAAGAGTTGAGCGAGACAAGGCTTGATAGGTTAGCCAAGGGAGCATTTGTGAAGGTTGGAAGCATGGCATGGGATGTGTGGATTCATTCTTGTTCACATGGATTGCTCAGTTGTGGCTATGGCTTTCAAGGCTTCCATGGTTGTATTGCAATGGTGTTTTTTCCTAAATAATACATAGTGATGGATGCTTTTGGAGGTTGGGTTTTTCTCTCAATGAGGGTTTCTCAAGGTATATCTTTTGTCACATTTTTGTGAGAATTTTGTCTATTCTCTTACATGTGGATTTCAATTCTGTATTTATTTCAGATCTATTATCGATTATGTGGAAACAGTTATATTCTTTGTTGAAAGCTTCCTTACAAGTGGTATCAGAGCTATGGTTTTATTGTTGTAACCCTAGATTGAATCCATGGGAATGCATGAGAGGATAAAAGAAAGGGCAAGATATATGAGTGATTTATTGTAGATCTAAGAGTTTTGGGTTTGTTGTTATGATGGGATGTTTGAAGATTTGGGCATGTGAATTTTTTTGAACAAAAGGATTTTTTGGATGTTTCATTTAAATGAGGGTTTTAGTGGGGAGCTTGCAAAAATGACCTCTTAGGTAAAAACAAACCTCACCATTAGATCCGGGTCAACATTTTTATAAATTTTGATATATAATATGCCCTAGTTTGGCCATGTTTAGAGGAAATGGAAGAGTCTTTTAGTTTGATCCTGCGATGGCCATCAAAATTAATCTCGTCAGAATTTTTGTTACAAAAAAAATCATAGTGAAACTAGTAAAAATACTATCTTAGAAAAATGGCCATAACTTTCTCTCAGGATATCAAATTTCAAAGTCTTATAGGTGTTGAAAAGCTAATTCAGAGCACTACAACTTTGTGTAGGTTTGGTTCTATGATTTTGAAAATTTTCAGGATCTAAGAGCCCTAAAGTCTGATGTTCTTTATTTTGAGCATGGATTAGGGCATAGATTGGACATACGAAGTCAAATTTTGGACTTTGAGTAGCTAATGGAAAAATCTTGGAGAGCTCTACACATTGGTTCAGATTTGGTGTGGTTTATTTTGTGATATATCGATCTGAATAGGTTATGATATATTTTGACTATGGTAAGATTATGAGTTTATGGCATTGGAGATTTCAGATTTGGTGTCATTGCATACTTAGTTCATATTTTAGATTGGTCTAATGGTGATATGGTTATCAATGTTTGATTTGGATATGTATGATGACTTGTTGGGTCTAGAAGTTGTGTAATGTTGTAAGCAGTCTATACTTACAATTGCATTTATGGTTTGGTTATGGGTTGTCTTTGTCCATTGATCTTTCATTATTGATGCATATTTAGATTGGTGGCTTGGATTTGGGTTGTCTATGCCCTAAGTCACATGATTTGCTGATTTTCCTTCATGTAGAAGGGATGAAAGGTTGTTATTAGGTACAGTCATGGTGGATGATTATGGTTGACTATTTTATGCTGATAGGTTAGACATATTAAGAGTCAGATGCTTGTTTCATGGATGTGATCATTGTGCCATGGATTTTGGTATAACATGATTGGATAGACATGTAC
This sequence comes from Cupressus sempervirens, assembly GCA_028749045.1. Taxonomy (NCBI): domain Eukaryota; kingdom Viridiplantae; phylum Streptophyta; class Pinopsida; order Cupressales; family Cupressaceae; genus Cupressus; species Cupressus sempervirens. Next base: position 501,992,550 of record CM053791.1, read on the forward strand.
ATCCTTTATGTTCATTGGTTTAGATTCTTGATTTGGTTATGGTGGTATATCTTCTTGGTTGCAGACCATGGTTATTTGGTTTCTTTTGAGGAGCTCATGATGTGCACTTTGAGTTCTTTGATGGTTTGATGCCTTGGTTGATTCTCATGGTTAGATGATAGTTTTGCATCATGTATCATGGATAGCTTGGATATGAAATTTAGTGGGAGCTTGTGATAGTGATGAGGTGACAGTGCACGATTATTTCCTACATTGGTTTGTATGTTCTTGGTTTGGAGATCTTGGTTTCACTTGGTACTGACACTTTGGTTGTGTGAGTGTAGACCTAGAGGATCTTCATGTAGGAGATGGATGTTATGATGCCATGGGTGACTTGGTACTATGGTTGAGTGGGATTTTTTTGCATTGATATATATATTTATTGAATGTTTATAGATGTTGGAGATTTGTCTTAGATCCTGTTGTTGCAGAAGCATCTTTGACATTTGCATGGTGCACTTGGTTATCTTCATGGTGTGTGAATATGGTTAGATCTTAAGGACTCATGGAGTTCTTGGTTATCTTCATGGTTTGTGGAGATGGTTGCATCTTGAGGACTCACGAGGTTCTTAGTAAAGGTGTGGTCTATGCTTTCATTTGGCATGTTATCCTTTGAGTTAGGATGGTTTCATTATTATGTCATGGTATACTCTTGATACACGTTTAGAGTTGTAACATGTTATAGTATGTTTGTATTAAGCATGTTATCTCTTTGGTTGAGATGGTGTTAGGATTAAATCATGGACAAAAATAACAATTACATGCATATATAACCAATAACAGAAAATAATAGATCACACAAAAAATAGCACAAGACACCAAGATTTAATGTGGTTCACCCAATCCCTAGGCTACGTCCACCAAAGAACAAGTCTAATATTATTACGATCTAGTGATTATAACCTAATTACAATCCATAACCTCTTATAGCTTAATACCACCTCAAGAACCAATTTTGTATCACAACTATGAAACAATCCCTAACCCTAAGCTCTTTTATACAAGTATTTTTACCACTTTAGGGTTATAATTAATAATTACATGTTGGCCCATAATCTTGATATAATAGGGCCCAAATTTATTTTTTGGGTCGATGGCCTGAGCCCCAAAGAATTTATGAGGTATGTACAATACTTTCCTAATTAATCACCACAAACTAACAATCTCCCACTTGGGGACTGATTAAGCTCCACACTAAACAACAATCTCCCACTTGGAGACTAATCCTGTAGCTATGTTGCTACTCCATGAGGCTCCCACTAGATCAAACCACCTTGGACTTTGCTATTCTTTTATTCATGTTCAGTTTAGAAGACCAACCAAAGCTGAAGAAGAGTTCAGCTTCACCCTTGTTACTACCTTTGTTAACATATCTATTGGATTGTCATTTTTATGTATCTTCTCTAGCTTTAACTATCCATCCTCCAAAATTGATCGAGTGAAATGGTATCGCAGCTATATGTGTTTGGTCTTTGAAAGTAGAGCTGAATTCTTTGCAAGATGAATGGCACTTTGACTATCTGTAAACAAATAATAATCCTTCTGAGGGTGTCCCAATTCTTCCAAGAAGAACTAAAGCCATATCATCTCCTTGGCTACCTATATAGTGGATAAAGCATTAACCTTTTGTAACCTAGAAACCCAGCTCATGGCTACTCCAACAATAGTAAAGACATAACCTATAGTACTCTACCTAGTATCAATATCCCCTGCCAAATATGAGTCAACATAGCCTTATATATTAGTAGTAGAGCCCCTAAAGTGTAAACAATTATTAGATGGTCTTCTCAAATATCTAAGAATCCATTTGATGACATTCCAATGCTCAATTCTTGGATGACTCATACACATGCTAACGACTCCCAGTGCATGTGCAATATCTGGCCTAGTACATACCATAACATACATCAAACTTCCTATAGCTGAAGTATAGGGTAACTTAGACCTCTTATCCTCCTCTTCCTATGTCTTAGGACACATCTCCTTAGTCAACTTTAAATGACCAAGTAAATGCATGTTGACAACTTTAGCATTCTCCATAGAGAAACATTGTAACACCTTCTCCACATAATTAGCCTGAGATAGTGCCAATGTTCTATTCTACCTATCTCTAAAAATCTTCATACCAAGGATTTGTTTTTCTACCCCCAAATCCTTCATAGAAAAATGCATGTGCTAATTGGTGTTTCAGCCCCTTAATGTGATCCATGTTAGACCTAGCTACAAGCATATCATCGACATATAAACATAAAATAATGTAGTTGTCATCATCCAACCTCTTAAAATAAACACAATGATCTGAATGACACCTATTCTATCTATGCTCATGCATAAAACTATCAAATTTTAGATACCATTTCCGAGGTCCTTGCTTCAAGCCATATAAACTTTTCTTCAATTTGCACACTAAATTCTCCTTACCTTTGACCGCAAATCCCTGTGGCTGAGCCATATATATCTCTTCATCCAAATCACCATGAATGAAGGTTTTTTTAACATCAAGCTACTCTAAATGAAAATCTTCAGTAGCCACAAGACTTAAAATAGTACAGATAGAAGTCATTTTAACAATAGGAGAAAATATCTCATCAAAATCAATACCCTTTTTCTATGCAAATCCTTTCACAACTAACCTAGCTTTAAATCTTTTCTTACCTCCTTCCTCTTCTTTCAACCTATAAACCCACTTATTTTGTAAAGCTCTTTTACCATTAGGAAACTTGCATAAATCCCATGTCTTATTCTTTAGAAAAGATTTCATTTTGTCTTTCATTATAGACTCCCACTAAATCTTAGTATCCACCTAGATAGCTTCATCATAACATTCAAGTTCACTAGCATCAGTAAGTAAAATTGAATACAAAGAGGGAGAGAATCTTTCTGGAGGTCTAATTTGCCTTGTTGACCATCTAACATTCACCAGTGTGTGTGGTATTTGTTGTTGCCGTTGTTGCACATCATGAGGAATGACTAGAACATTAGCTTGTGGAGTATCATCCAACACTACATAATCATCTTCTTTCTTCTTATGTTGGTGCAATAGATCTTTGTACAACACTTTCTCATTGAACATGACATCCATGCTTCTTAAAATTGTATCATTTCAAAATCCCAAAGCCTATAACCAAATTCATTAATGCCATATCCAACAAATACACATTTCTTTGACTTAGCTTCTAGCATGGTTTTATTTTTAGAATCTATGTGAGCAAATGCTTCATAGCCAAAGGTTTTGAGAAAAAATAACTTGCCTTCTTACGAGTCCATGCTTCCTCTAGAATACAACAACCCAAAGGAGTAGAGGGACCTCTATTAATCAAATATATAGTAGTATTGATAGCCTCCACCCAAATGTGTAAGCGCAACCTAGCATGCAACCTCATGCTCCTTACGCACTCCAGTATAGTCCTATTCATGCGTTTAGCCACTTCATTTTCCTATGGAGTCCTTGGAACAATTTTTTGTCTACAAATACCATTAGTGGAGCAATAATCTTCAAATTCATGACTGCAATACTCACCACCACTATCAAATCTGAGACATTTTAATTTCTTACCAGTCTCATTTTCAGCCAAGCATTTCCATTTCTTAAAAGTTTAAAATACATTAGAATTTTTTCTAAGGAAATAAACTCATACTTTTCTAGTTGCATCATCAATAAATGTTAACATAATAATGAGATACACCAAGGGAAGATACTTGAGTCAGTCCCCATACATCTATATGCACAAGCTCTAATTTCTCCTTTTTGTTTTCCTTCCTAGTCTTTACAAAACTCACTCTCTTTTGTTTTCCATACACACAACTTTTATAGAAATCCATATTAACACATTTTAGACTTGGTAAAACTTTCTTTGATTGAAGTACTTTCATACCTTTCTCACTCATGTGCCCAAGTCTATTGTGCCAAAGCACTGTATAAGAATCTTCAGCAACTATTTGTTCTCCTTGTTCAACTACAACAATTGTTCCTAAACATTCATTTTTCTCTAAAAAAATTAAAGTAGAAGGAAAAATATGACCTATAAAATGATATAAGGTTCCTACTTTCACATCTTTTGCTACTACAAGGGAACCTTTTGAAACATTCCAATTTTTATCGTTAAAAGTAACAACACAACCCTCATCACTGAGTTGCCCTACTAAAATTAAATTCTTAGTCAACCTTGGAACATGTCTTACCTCATGTAGTAGCCAATGATTTCCATTCTGCAACTTAATCTTAATTTTTTCCTTTTCAACAATCTGACAGGGTTCATTATCCCCCAAATAAACAAGCCCAAAATCCCCTTGTACATAATCAATGCAATAACCTCTATGAGGTGTAGCATGAAATGATGCACTAGAATATAAAACCCATGAATCATCAACACTTTCTAAAGATAGAAGCAAGGCATCCTCTTCAGGTTTGTTACTTACCATGTTTGCCTCCTTGTCTCCATCTGATTTATCTCCTTCATTTTTGTTTTGATTCTAGCAATCTTTCCTTTTACGACCTGGTTTCTCATAGTACTAGTAGTTGTGCAGTCCTCACGATTAAGACCTCCTCCCTTTTGACTTTCCTCTTGATTTCTCATAATTTTTGGAATTACTCCCTCTCTCAATCATTTTACCCCTACTTTGTGCATTCAAAGCACTTCCTGATGTAGATCCACCTAAGGATTTCCTATGAGTTTCCTCACTCAAAATAACACTGATCACATCATCATATTTTAGGGTACTAGATCTAGCAATAGAATTACTCACAACCATTACCAAACCATTCCAGCTTTCAGCAAAGAACACAAAATCAAGAGAGCCCTAATTTCCTCCTCAAAATTGATACCCATAGAAGATAACTGACTAGTAATAGTATTAAACTCATTTAAATAATCTGCAACAGATCCACCTTCTGCCATTTTCATATTAAATAAACTCTTGATGAGAAATACCTTGTTTAAAGTGGAGCATTTTTCATACAATGTCGCTAGGGTTTTCATCAACTCTTTTTTTTTCTTTGCTTTTGTAATATTAAATGCCACAGATGGTGCCAGGCATAATTGAATGCTTCCAAGTACCTTTTTGTCTAAAAGATCCCATTCATCATTTGACATAGATTCCTGATTCTTGGCTTTGCCTTCCAATGGCTTCCATTAATCCTTCTGATAAAGATAGTCTTCCATTTGCATCTTCCATAACTATAAGTTCTACCCATTGAACCTATCAACCCTTAGCTTACCCTCATCTACCATCACTCCCACTCAATCGTGAGACTTTCCTATAGAGGATAACTAAAAAAACAACTAGGCTCTGATACCAATTGTTAGGATTAAACTAGGGACATAAATACAAATTACATGCAAATATAACCAATAATTGAAAATAATAGATCACACAAAAAATAATACAAGACACCAAGATTTAACATGGTTCACCCAATCCTTGGGCTATGTCTACCAAACAACAAGTTCAAAATTATTACGATCTAGTGATTATAACCTGATTACAATTTGTAACCCCTTATAGCTCAACACCGCTGCAAGAACCAATTTTGCATAACAACTATGAAACAATCCCTAACCCTAAGCTCTTTTATACAAGTTGCTTTAGGGTTATGATTAATAATTACATGTTAGTCCAAAATCTTGATAAAATAGAGCCCAAATTTAATTTTTGTGGGGTGATGCCTCGAGCCTCAAAGAATTTATGAAGTATGTATAGTACTTTTCTGATTAGTCACCACAAACTAACAATCTCCCACTTGGGGACTAATTAGGCTCCACACTAAAAAATAGATGGGTTAGATCATGTTGTCATGTTTATGTTCCTAAGGCCATGGTTGGAACTTTGACAATGATCTTGGTTTAGTTTCTTGGTATTGAGTAGATTGATCATAAGCTGGATACTTCATGATATTGTTATGTTGCATTTGGAGTCCGCATGGATTGATTAGTTACAAGTGCTCATGGATACTTAGAGATGGTGGTGATGCTGATTTCTCTTGGATTAGAGATGTGTTTGTTGAGACAGTTGATGGTTTTAACAGGAAGTCTAAGGGGCAGTCACCTGATATGGACTTGAGAGGAGATTGTTCTTAGATGAGTCTTGGTTGGAGACTAGGATATCTTGATGAGCATTCTCATTCTCCACTCTTGGTCTACTCAGTGGTTTGCTACTTGAGAGGTATAGCCCATTGTTTCTCTCAGTTGCATTATGTTTATGCTTATTTTTTATAGATATGGATCTTGAGCTATGGTACATGAGTTAGTTCTGGAGGGTTCATTTGAGAGATAGTTTAGTATTGGTTATCAAAATTTTCATATGTTGTTATGCTGGTTGAGTTTGGGAGATGGTTTTATATTGGGCATATTTCTTGGATTAGGAATGGTTTATGAGTTTGATCGTCTTGTGAGAGGCTCACATCCATGATTAGTTATATGGTATGGTTTGGGTGTTGTTGTGGTTTCTTGTTGGATTTTTTTATGGAGGAGCTTATACTTGCACAGTTTACATCTAGAGGTGTGTGTAGAAGGACATGTCACAAGTTATGATTTGCATGGTTTCTCTTTGGTCTTGGTTATCTTCCTGGATACATTCAATTTTTCTTACATTGAATTTGAGATTGGTTAGAGATTGTGATCACTGGTTTGTGCTCATGTATGACATGTGAGAGATGACATGGTTATTCCTGTATCTCTTTCCTCTATTGGTTGTGAAGAACTTGGGAGAGTGTTGGAGACTTGTTATGAGAGTTTTTTCTTGCAGCTTATTGGTTTATGTATTGTGGATGTCCTTGATACTACATGGATTCACTTCTTTGAGATGTTGTGAGTGGATTGGTTATAGATTTGACATTATCTTATGCAATGGAAGCTTCTTGGTATATATGTGGTAGGTATTGCTCTTGATGCTTGTGATTATAGGTTGCAAATTGGATATGTTGATGATGTGAGATTCAATTGGTATACCTTTGTAGGTATAGATAGTTGGATGGGTTTGGAACTTGCTGTGGGTGTTATTTTAGCTATGGATATTTTGAAAACTACAGATACATGTGATTACCTTTGGATCAGGTTTTTTGTGCTTGGCATTTTATTTGGTACAAGAATTTATGATCTTCTAATGCGACAGGTTGGGTGGCTTTCTCTTTGGATTGCTTCTATGTATGTCTAGTGGCAGTGGCATAATAGGAGGTGAGATCATTCATGTTTGAGATGGTAGATACTTTGATTTTTTTGTGGGTACTAAGATGGAGCACTTGGTGTACTTTGATCCATGATGGTGGATCTATTGGGAGGGATTGTTCCCTTATTCATTTATGTGGCTATGAATTGACCCTATGCAATGTATACAACAAGCAAGAGATTGTTGAGATAATATGTGTTGCACACATTGCATAATATTGTTATATTGTATTATTTTATTTTATTACATAATGTTGCACCTAGATGGACATGCAACATGGAAAGATTCCTATGGGATATACTTGATGAGTTGTATTGTAACATTTTGACAATATTTCATGCAATTACTTAATATTGGGGAAAAGAATTAAATGCCCAATATTAAATGTGGCATCAATGGGTTAGGTAGCACATGCTTTATGTAATACCACTTGGTGGTTTTAAGGGAGTTGCTACTTTATAAGTAGCCACAATGGTAGTTGTTATAGTGTGAGAAGGTAAAAAGACAAGAGTCGAGCGGGACAAGGCTTGATAGGTTAGCCAAGGAAGCATTTGTGAAGGTTGGAAGCATGGTATGGGATGTGTGGATTCATGCTTGTTCACATGGATTGTTTGATTGTGGCTATGGATTTGAAGGCTTCCATGGTTGTATTACAATGGTGTTTTTGGCTGAATAATACATGGTGATGGATGCTTTTGGAGGCTAGGTTTTTCCCTCAATGAGGGTTTCTTAGGGTACATCTTGTGTCACATTTTTGTGGGTATGTTGTCTATTCTCTTGCATGTGGATTTTAATTCTGTATTTATTTTAGATCTATTATGGGTTATGTGGAAACAATTATATTCTTTGTTGCAAGTTTCCTTACACCCTATACTTAAGAGGTAAAGAGGGAAAGGAAATCTAGTGTGGCACAAAGGGGATTTTAAGAGATTGAGGTTTAAAGTGAGGAATCTATGTCATAGTAAAAAGCCTAGACTCATAACAAAATCAACCTTTTTGCTTATGTACTAGCTCTATAGATGCTTTTGAATCAAAAATAGCTACAAAAATTTTTGATTCTAAATCAATATAGAAAATAACCCTTAACTCTAGCCAAAATGAAAGAGCCCAATCTTTAATAGTAGAAAAGAGCAGAGAGTCAGAAGAAAACTTACCAATTAAAGTAGTTTGCCATAACAAATTGATAGAGTTTTGTAGTATATGACTTGGAAGTGTGATCACCAACCTATCTATAGGTTTCACATGAGAATCATTTGAATTAGGTTCAACCACTTGCTTCTTTCTCCATACTTTGTGAGTCTTAGTTGGTTTGAAGGGGCCCCTAGATGGATCTTGAGTAAAATTTTTAAGAACCAAGGCAACAGGAACTGATTTAGAACCTTCCATACCACGAGATTAATCAAGAGAAACATGGGGTTGATGTACAAGGAGATTCACTATTTCCTAACCTGAATCCTTTGCCCTAGTTGTGGCTAGCTGAGGTTGATATGGGGGACCTAGAGGAAACCCTTGACAAATATCAAAATTAGGTTGTTTGTCTTGACAATGATGATTAGAAATTTCATTAAATCCATTCTTCTCACTTTGATTTGATTGACCCCTATTCACTAGAAACTTGGATTTGTTTCCATCCTATGACAAAGATTGTTTAATTCATTTTGAAGCTTGCATTGATGATTCTCCTTTTTCAAAGGCCGAACCATGCCCATGTCACAATTTTCCCCCAAAATCCTACTATTAGAGATCATGAAATTGAGGGTTAACAAAGAAAGATTTAGCTAGCTGGACCATTGCTTTCCCATAGAATATTGAGTTTTCCCTTGAACTAGAATGAGTTTCCCTAAAATGGTAGTGTTGGAATTGCAAATTATCATGGTCCTTCATAGCTAGCTGGGTAAAAGCACAAACTTGTGTCACCTTTTATAAAGAAACATGATATTAGAATGTGACAGTTCAACATTAATGACAAAAAAAATGGTACTTGTGTTTAAAATATGAAGATGATGTAAACTGATGAAATGTGTAGAATTGTATGAGTTTTATGCCTATAATTTTTATAATTTTTTTGACTAAGAATTTATTCATTTTATTTTATTTTGAAGTCCCTTTTTTAACTATAAAAAATATAGGATGTAGTTCTCGTCAAACAAGTACGTGCAAATCATCTTTTTTTGTTCTGATTTGAATATATTTTATAGATGACATGTATAGCTAGTGAACAAAAAAAGAAATAATTATTTTTGATGTATATTTTCTTTGTTATAAGTACTCAAGTCTGACCTTGTCAGAATCCAACATATTTGTGAAGAGGATTCTCTCCTCTAGTGATAAATATAATTTTATTTTATTTTTGATATAATTTACTATTTTTTTCATTTTTTGAGAGCATCTTTTGAAATGTTGAAATATCGACTTATAATATTTTGAGATTATAACATATTATAACTAATCAAAACACTTAGAAATTTATATAATGATGATATTGAATCCGAGATCTATAAAAGGGTATTTTTAGTTTTTGAAAAAAAAGAGAGTTTTGATAGAGAAATGAGATTTGACCAAAATAGGTTTTTGTATCACAAATGGTGACACAGATCTGTGCTTTTACCCAGCTACACAATGGGGGTTGAGAAAAAAATACTGGAAATGGCATTAAGATATGGTTTTTGTTTATTTTTGAAAACCCTAGATTGGTTGTATTCCCTTTGAATATTAACCCCTAAGTGGAGACCTAATTGCACACCTACTTTTGTATCTGCTTGCACACCTAAGCCTACACTTATGCTAGTGCTGGCACCTACTCCTGCCTCTGCACTTACACTAGTGCCTACACTTTCTCTCGCCTTCGCCTTTGCCATTCTCATCACACCTGCTCCCACCTTCACCTTCACCATTCTCATCACACTTTCTCCCATCAAGAAGTGCTACATATATCATACTCATTGGTAAAAAATTATTAATGAAGGATTATTGAAACAAATTTATGTGTAGTAGGCTATGAGTCATAGCTCACCAATTTAAAATTGGCATAGTTCTCCTAATGATAAATTTGAGTTGAAGGTTAAAGAACAATGTTAGATCTATGTAATATAACTAGTGATAAAAATGAGTCTTTTCACATAGAAAATTGTTGAATAGAAAATAGGAGAAAATTGAATCATTTCTCATATGTGTATTTATCTTGAGACCTCTATAAATGAGTATGTATTTTGATCTTCTGATTTATTTTTTAACAAAGGAGAACTAAATTGTGTTATATAAAGTTTTATTGTACATTTAATAAAAGAATATTGTGGACTACTATTAAAATGCATTTATTATCATTATCATTATCATTTTATAACATTTTAGTGAAATGAAATTTCTTTCATTTTTTTTTATGGTGGAGGATATGATAATATAAATATTGAATGTGTAAATCTTTATTATTTTGTTTAGTTTTCAAGTTTAGATTTTTCTAAAAATTTACATGCAGGTGGAAAACTCCAAAATTGACAAAAAAATATTTTAATTTTAGTTTTTAGAATATTTAATATGAAAAGACATTCTTACATATTGTCACATATCATGTGACATCTATTTTTTTATGACATGATTTGTCTTGTCATATGGATAGATATAAAGTTTAGAAAAAAAATTAATATCTATAAAGAAAATACAAACTCACTGAGGCCTAGGCAAGAGCCTACAACACATTAGTTAATTGCGAGCCTCTCATTGAGAAGTCTTGGGTGTGAATCTACTCTCTATTAACACATAATAATAATTAATATTATCAATAATAATAAATAATCAATGCTTCAATCATAAGCTATTGGAAATAAAGATTTTTGGTACAAATAATAAGAGTTCGATATATATAAAACTATAAAGAACTAAAGTATTCTAAAATATATATAATTCTAGAAGATATAAAATTATAACTAACATATATCTTTTCAATGAATGCTATAATATCATGAACACTACATAAACTAAACCTATCACCATATAAGAATATTTCTATGTAGAATTATTTAAACTCAATGTATATATTGACTACATCAAGAGGCATTCTATACAATAGCAACACAAATCCCAAATCCAAGCATGAGAATATGCCAAAAAATATTCTCCATCGATAAAAAAGAAATGGGAGTGGTTATAAACTAATCTAATTAAAAATAATTTATAAATGCATTCTATTTCACCATGGTCGTGTGACACCTTTGCTGAGCTAGTATTTTTTACGATGCTTAATGACATGAATCCTTTCAAACTCCCCTTTTGAAAAGCTAATCTAGAATCAACTCTAAGGTTCTAGGAAATCTTGGGACCTACTGGAATCCTCTTAGTAAAAGATAAATGTGAGTGTTCATGAGGAGGCCTTTGCTAGTTTGGACCAATTTCGCATAAGATGATTAATCTGCTTGTTATTTTAAAATTAACCACACAAAGGAAATATATTTTGTATTTTTTATATTTATAATGATTGTAATATTAACTATGCAACTATATAAATTTGTAAATTAACCTAATGAATGTAATCTTAACTATGCAACTATATAAATTCCTAAATTAACCAAGTGCTTGTAAAAGAAAATAACAAAGGTTAGGTAACAAGAAGTGAAAGGAAATGACTTGAAAAGTAAATCCCTAAAGGATATAAGCCATGAAAACAACATGTTTGTGAGTTAAGCCTTTGAAAAGATTGGTAGGTAACAAATGAAATAGGAGAAATGCTTCCTTAATTCCACTAATGAAATCATCAATGGAAATTCAGTAACTCTAAGATGTTTCACTTCTCATCAAATCACAAGGCCACAAAAAGTGTGCTCATGTGAGACAAAAAGCTATGTAGGAACAATAGGTGATCTCTTCTCCAACTAAGTATGTTAGTAGAATTTGTAAACACATAGCAAACACTAGAATTAAAAGATTTCTCAATCAAAATAACATAAAAAACCATTGGCTCCATTACACACCATGAACATATATTCACAAAATATAATCCACTCCAGCAAGAATAACTACACTTAGAATGAAACCACCAATAACATATATTATTGCATCAAAATAACAACCTCGAATACATATTTAATTACTCAATTTAAAGGATATCTTCTCCTCAATTTGTGTTGAGAGTGACAGATCTCTTCATGCAAATATATGTTTCTATTAAACTAATAAAACAAAACTATTTATGTACAAAATAAATCTCTAAATGGTTCTAAGTAGGAATCCACCCTTGTTTATATCATTTGATGGGTGCACAAACCTTTACATGTATTAAACCAAAGAAAGCATGATAAAATAAGAAGAACAAAGCCATCAGATGATGTAGGCATCTCTAGAGATGCCAAAACTAGAAGCTCAAACCTCTCTAGATGTTTCTAGGAGTTGAACTACTATCAGAATGCATTTCTGGTGCATGGAAAGCTCTAAATTTGGAACTAACAATTAAATGTAGGTGCACCTTGGGCTGCTTCAAAAACTTGTAGTGCACCTTTGGAGAGGTGCACCTTGTGCACCTTGCACACCTTTGGAGAGGCACACTTTGGGAGATAGGACTCAAAAAATGCAAAAAATTTTGAGTGTCAAAAATGAAATTCTAGCTTCTAGGTTTTATTCCCCTTCATACTAGAGCTATGTCTGGATGTTTTCTCTAGAATTTATCTATGATCTTTGTCACTTGGGTTACATCCAAAAAATCAAAAGCATCATACTTTTCTTTTACTATTTTTCAATAGTTTCCCACTTCTATATGAGTCTTTGCAAAGTCTTTGAGCTTTACATCCAATTCTAGCAATGCTTCCTCTATCTTAAATGCTTGTCTAATGTCTTCATTAGTCGAATCTTCTTCAAATATATTTCAAAACTATTCAATGATTGTTTGCACCAGTAGGAGTTTATCTCTTCACTCATCTTCAAATATGTCAAGGAATGCATCGCTATAATGCTTCTTTGCTTCCAAAATTTTCTCTTCGGTTTTATCCTTGAGCTTATGAATATCCACATGTAATGTATCCATTACTTTATTACCATTTGCATTTTTTTCAATTCAATCATCTATCCTAACTGACTCATCCTTCGTATATACACCCATCAGCATACAACACCTCTGACCTTTTATTGACTATAATGCTCGAAGGTCATTTCCCTAGGTATATAGCCCATCCATCAATCCAAAATCTTTGTTTAAAATAGAAACTAGTTTCTCCACATTATTCTGCATATGGTATAATAACTTAAGGTTTCCCAATATTATCTACACACCCTTTTCCTCAAAACTTTCTCATCATAATTGATAAGCCTTCTAAAATGTATCCACCTATATAACTATCCCCTCTTTATATCTTTCTTCTCTAAAGCTACTTCAAGAGTGGCCTCTGAATTATCTAGGTCAATAGGACCAACTAACTCATGCAGAGATCCCCTCATAATTTCATTCTATTTTTGGAGTCTCAACAACTTAGACTCATCTTTTTTCAAGTGGTTAAACACTTCTTTTATTCTTGTGGTGACCATCAATTTGGTTGTGTCCACAGTTGGCTTTCCCAACAAGACCTCTTTAATCTAATAATCTTTTGTCATCAAATCTTCATTATTTGAATGTAGAGGAGGGATGGCAATGTGAGTGAACAAGTCTTGATTTTGATCCCTCATAATAAAGGCATATGTTTGTGCATCACCCATAGGTAGCTTAGGTTTCTTCAAGGCTTCAACTAATTCTTTCATTCCCTCCTCCTAACTACAATATATTTTCCTTTTATTTCTAACCATCACCTCTTTATTCAACCATCTTTGAGTAGTTTCCATCAGAGACTTATACTTAGATGAAGAGGGGGTTTCTTCTACTAGACCCTTTCCCTTATTGCTCCTCTTTAGAGTCCTTTCTTTCTGTGAATGATCTACATCAAGCATCTCTGTGTCTGTTGAGTCTACAATCCTTGCCTCAATATCTTGGGAAGTTTACTAAGATTCTTCATATATCTACCCCTCTTTCAATACTTCATCGATGAGTCTCTACTATGACTCTTCTTCTTGCACTGGTTGCACCCGTTCTTCATTGATCAAAGGGAGAGAAGTGGTTGAACCTTTATCCAAGAAAGATAAATCTTGACTTGATGATGGTAGGGCACCTTGAAGTCCTTGTGGTTAAGGTGGTGATTGACTCCAATCCCCTTCCAAAGGATGATTTATTGGTGCATCCCTTATCTTATAGCCAATCAGTTCAGTGTCCATATCTACATGAAGTCGAAAACTAACATATTAAATTCATTGTTTCCTTGATTCTCATGCTCTTCAATCTATTTTTGTAGCTCATCCTTTGAAGTAGTAAATTGAATAGGTTGTGTAGGAATGGATGGCAATGTTATAGTGGAGCTCCTTCTCTGCTCTTCCTCTATGGCCTTGGCAAGACAAGTCCTTCAACTCAAGGGAAGGTCATCCTCTACATCTTCTTCATCTTCTTTAAGGATGGTTTCTAGAACTGAGGGAATAGGAATAACCCTTCTTATCACCTTTTATCTCCTAGTTCATCTTAAGTTAGAGTCTTTTTTTTCTTAACTTTATTAGCTACTGATGGGGAAGCCTCTTGACTAGGTGGAGACACTTCTTGTTGTTCTTCTTCTTGGTCAGCTAGGGACACTTCTTATTCTCTTTCTTTTGAGCCTTGCCCTTCTTCCATCCGTGGAACTTTTGGATTGTCCTGGACTTGAGTAGCTTCTACATTTCCTGGCTCTTGATTCTTAGGGGCTTGAGTTTCCTCCTAGGTTTGAGTCCCTTTAGCTTCAAACTTATCTTATTAAGGAGAATCCCTCTTCCTCTTATTCTTGCCTTTCTATGCCTTGAAGTCTCCAACTTCCTTATAATGCTGATACACCATTTTTTGCCTAATTAGAGATTGGGCTATGAATGTTAATACTATAACCTTCACTCCTCTTCCCTTTACAAGGTGGGCTATGGCTTGTAAGACAATTATTTCAGAAACTGGGTCCAACTTGAAAGGCTTCTTTATCCAATCTTTCATTTATTGGATGATATGTCTTGCCCTATAGTTGATATCTACGTTCTCCTCCCTATAAATTTCTATATTCATGATCAGTTAATCAAATATCTTATTTTTATTGTAGAAAGGATCCAAAACTTCTTCTATGTCTTGTTGAACTGATTTCAATGGCACCTTAACCTTCAAGACCTTCTCTGCTAGATAAAGAGTCATCCTATAATAATCCTTGATTTTGATATCATAGTTGTCTACCACATTCATCTAGTGATCCTCTAAGGCATCTTCATGTTCAAATTGCTTTCCCTCTAAATATTGAACTCTACCAATATTGTCAAAACACGGACAAGGGGAGTTATAATCCTCCAAGGGATACTGATCTCATTCTGAATCAAAACTCATTATGTCCTACTTTTTTTTAACTCTTTAAGGACCTATAGTGATGGGCCATACCTAGGTCTTCTTATGTTTTTTCCTCATTCTTGAATATGCAGATGTGAGTTACTTTTCTATCTCCAATAAAATGAGTCTATTAGATAGATACCTAGGGAGCTTCTTATGATTTATCATTGTGCCTACTACCCTTAGGTAAGTGAATGACTTAAATTGGATGTAGTAGGTTCCTATTTCTACAATTCTTGATATTGCCTCTACTAACATCCTTTTTGCATAATCACCTTCAATGAAATTGATTATTACAAAAATGAAAGTGTCATTCACAATTTGATACTCTTTTCTTTGATTTGAAAATTTCTTCTTCACCAGATGGGGGTATACCACTGTATATAGCCAAGTATTAGTATCTTTTAGGTAATTAGTAGTCCTTGCTGCTAACAGGTATACCATGTATAAGGTCATATAGAAGCTTGGATCAATTTTGAAGGCCATCATCTATTCATCCAAATTCTCACTAAGCATTGAAGCTCAGTTAATCAACATCTTTGTCATTCTAATGGTTTCAATGAAGTTTACCATTCATATGTTTAAGTTTCCTACTACACATAACCCCATGATCTTGCACATGAGCACTATAGAATATCCGATATCATCCTTCATGTAACCTCTTGTCATATCTACTTTTCTAGCTATTCTTCCCACAGGTGTCCTATTAATCAAATATGATGATTGAATAATTTATGTAGCTTCATGTTCATGATCCTTGTACCACCTTTTTTCTTGATGATATGTTAGTCTTATATACTGACCTACCCTCAGAAGATGGAATACTTTCTCTATTTTTGTCTTAGATCAAGAATGATCTCTCCAGTTATGCTTTCAATCACCCTCTCTCTTGAAACATAATTCTTGGCCAAAGCCATGATCAACTCAGAAGATTGTATTGAAACCAGGTGTCAAGTTGCATTTACTAATCCCAATCTTATAAGTGCAAACACCATTGGGAACATCTCATTTGTTTTTTCTGATAGAACCAAGAATGCATTCTAGTGAATATGATCCATTTTTGTATCTTTGATCTTTGAATGCACATCTTGAAAATATGATTTGGACAGTACATGTTGGAACTTGAAAATGACTAGCTTAGAAGCAATATTTTCTACTAGGGAGGATAGAGAAGAAGCAATTATGTTTGCTAAAAAAAAAAATCTATTAGTTCAAAAGGTATAAAAATCAATTATAAAGAAACCCTAATTGCTCAAAAAACTAACCCAGAACCCAAAAAACTTAGAAAACACCTTAAAACCTATTTCTAGCTCTATTATGCAAAATTTGGTGCACCTTGTGCACCTTGAAGATGCGCTATGTATGCCTCAACTCTTAAACAATTTTAACACAAAGGGTGTGCACCATTGTGCACCCTAATACTACTAAGCTGAGAGTTGTTTAACAAAATGGTGTGCATCTGCATACCATTCACCCTGATTTTAGTCTGAAGTAATTCAAAATGATGTGTGGTTACACACCTTTAAAGGTGCACAACCGCACACCCTTCTCTTTTATATTTTTAGAGTTTACCTGGGATAGATGCGCATATGGGCACCTTTCAAGTTTAGTGGAGTTTTGAATCAAGTTTTGCAAAATAAAAAGGTGCACACCTTGGATAGGTGCACAATGTGTGGACCTTTGTTCTTAATTTAGTGTTTGTGTGTGGAGGTTGAGGGTTATAGTGCACCTCTGTGAGTGTAGATGTGTGTTGGTGGAGTATTGAAAGTGTGAAGTGTGGAGAAAAGAGGTGAGGCCCTAGGCTTTTATAGGCCCAGGGAGGAGCTCACCCTTTGAGGTGCACACCTACACGTGTACACTTCCAAAGTGAAGTGTTCTGCACTTAGCCACCAAGCATACTAGTGCACCTTGGAAGGTGTGTATGTGTGCTAGGTGTGTTGGTGCACATTTGTACTTAGAAAAAAATCACTATTGGAATCAAAATATCCAATTTTTTGGATTTGGGTTTCTTAGGTAGAAGGCTAGGCTAGTCCCAAACACTGCATAGAGCCCTGAAAAAGACTTAGGCTATAGACTAGGGGTTTGGAAAAGCAAAAATTAAGCTAGGGGGTCCCCATTCCTGATAGAAATAGGGCATTTGTTGTGAAAACCACAACAACCTTATAAAATAATTAAACATAAAATTAATCCCGAAATAATAGGGTCCCAAAAGAAATGACACCAAAATAAGATGGTGGAACATGAGCATACCAAAAAAATGGTTGAAATAATAGGACCCCAAAAAAATTGAGGGAAAAAACAATAAAAGCATAGAAATAAGGACCCCAAAAAAATATTCTTAATTTTTATAATGATTATGTATAGAGTTATGCTATTATAATAATTATGGTTGAATAATATTTGGTGAGAATTAGTTAAGTATCAAATAAAGTTGGAGGAGAAAATTATAGTAAGAGTCCAATTAAGGTTATATTACAAATATACAAGTTAGGATTATATTTAATATTAGTGTTAAATTTATTTTAGGATTCTTAGGGTTAATATTAAAGGCTTAATAAATTCAAAATGAGGGTGGACTTAGGGTGAGAATAATGCACCATCATCATAAACTCTAAACTTGAGAATGAATTATATTATAAAAATAAGTCTTGATTACTATAATGTTAATAATACAAAAAGGATAATACTATTTGTAATTAACTTAATTAATAATTTTACAAATAATCATTAATAAATTTCAATGAATAGTCTTTTTCATTTTTTATTTAAAATATACAAAGTATAAATCTCTATAATCTAGAAATAAGTAGTTGTTAAGAATGATAAATAGATATAACTATCTCTAAAAAATGAGTTATGAAAGGGTGATATTTAAATTGATTAGTCTTTAAGTAAGCATAGTGTTAGGGTTTCATAAGGGTTAAGTTTAAGTTTAGTGTTAAAATTAGATAATGGTTTATTAAAAGTTAATATAAGAGTTCCAATAAATTAATATTAAGGTTTAATATGATAATGATTATGGATAGAGTTTAGTTATTATTAGATTTAGGGTTTAATTATATTAGTAAGAGATTTCTATAGTTAGAATTGACTCAATGGTTAGGGTTTTAATTAGTCAAGCTTCAAATAAAGTTGGAGTTAGGATACAATTAGGGTTAGGGTTTGATTAGGGATTTCAATAGTGTTTGAGATTTTGATTAAGGCCATGGGAATTTTTTTTGAATTATTTGTATCCTAGACCCTAAGCATGATGTAAATCATAACCTACACCCAAAATCTTAATCCTAATACTTGCATTAGAAACACTCCAAAATATAGCTCTAAAAGGTGTTAAAGCTTTCCACTAACAATGAAACCAATCCTAATCCTTAACCCTAACCATAGTTTTAACCATAACTCTATTTATAACCTTGAACCAAACTCAATCCAACCCCTAAAAGTGACCCTAAAGATTAGGGGGTATATCTAGAGAGAGATATTGGGGGTACATCTAGAGATTAGGAAGATATTTATATATTAGAGGGTATCGATAGAGAGAAAAGAGGGGGAGAGAGAGAGATTAGGGGGTATTGAGAGAGATTGGGGGCAGAGAGAGAGAGAGAGAGAGAGAGAGAGAGAGAGAGAGAGAGAGAGAGAGAGAGAGAGAGAGAGAGAGAATAGGAGGTGCATCTAGAGAGTAGGGAGAGAGGAAGATTATGTGGCATATCTTGATGTTTGTGTGTGTGTGTGTGTGTGTGTGTGTGTGTGTGTGTGTGTGTGTGTGTGAGAGAGAGAGAGAGAGAGAGAGAGAGAGAGAGAGAGATTGGGGGTGTATCTAGATATCATGGAGATATTTATATATTAGGGAGTCTCACTAGAGAGAAGGAAATGAGGAGAGAGATTAGGGGGTTTATCTAGAAAGCAAGGAGAAGTAGAGGGAGTGTTAAGAAGACATATCTTGATAGAGAGATTAGGATTTGTATCTAGAGAGAAAGGAGGGAGTGAAGGAGATTATGGGGCATATCTTTTGTGTGTGTGTGTGTGTGTGAGAGAGAGAGAGAGGGATAGAGAGGGCGCGCACACACATGTGTGAGAGAGAGAGAGAGAGAGAGAGAGAGAGAGAGTAGATTAGTTGGTGTATCTAGAGAGCATGGAGGGAGGTAGAGATGTTATATATATATATATATATATATATATATATATTAGAGAGAGAGAGAGAGAGAGAGATTAGGGGCACATCTATAGATAAGGAAGGGAGAGAGATTAGGGGGTGTATCTTGAGACCATGGAGATATTCATATATTAGGGGGTGTGACTAGATAGAAGGAGAGAGAGAGAGAGAGAGAGAGGTTTCTGGAAAGAGAGGGAAAGAAATTATAGGGTGTACCTAGAGATTAGGGGGAGAGAGAGGGTGATTACGGGGAATCTCTAGAGATAGTGGAAAGTAATGGGAGAGGGAGGGAGGGAATGCATTATAAAATAATTAATTGTAGGTAGATCACAATAGCATTAATCATAGGTGTTATAATAGAGTTAACTAGACAATTACCCTAACACTAATATGAAGTGTAATAATAGCTCTAGCGTTAATGATAATATGAGTAATAGCCCTAAAACAATATTAACCATAATAATAATACAAACCCTAGAAAACCTCATAAATAAAACTTATCAATCCCTCTAATAATAATGTTAGGCATAGCAATATCACTAACATTAACCGTACATGTCCTAGTAGCACTAACCTACATAAAAAAACTAATGTTAACAATTTATTAACAATTTTATATTAACCTTATCAAAATAGAAAAATAAAAAAATGCTTTTCCTTTTCTGCCAACCACTAGCTTTTATATATATACATATATATATAATTCCGAAGTGCCTATTTTGATTTAATCTCAAGGATTTTTTTCTTAGTTGGGATTTATGAAAATAGACTTCTTCAGAATGATTACTCTTAGTGTAATACATAAGTATATATAAGCTAGTTATATTATTAATTGCAACCAATATTTCTTCATATAGAAACTTAAAAAAATATGAATATTTTATTATTATAGTTATTTACCTACATATTCTTCTACACGAATTAAATATTATCTGTGTACATGTTTCACAGTATTTTACACATTTTCAATGATTGTTTCCCTTGAAATAATTTAAGGGGAATTCATGGCTCACAAGAAGCCAAATGGTTCAAGCCAAAACATACAGGCTTTGTCAACTTCACCCTGCAAACGTTGCAGACAGTTATCTGTAAAAGAGTCCCTCCTGTCTACAACAATTCTCAGTTCAGGCTTCCTTCTGCATTCTATGCCCATAATTGATGATAATGGAAATCCTATTTTTGTCTTACTCGTAAAGTTAGCTCAGGGAATCAATTATAGCTAATATGAAGCCAAAGGGTTTATGCCAAAACTTACGGATTTCGTCTTGCAGGCTTTGCGTATAAATTTCATTCAAAGCGTGCAATTGACAATCAATCTACTAATAAAAAAATTACCCGCCTAGAATAGAGTGCAAAGATATAATGATGATAACGTTCCAATTGTGATGGAAGCTATAATAAAGCGTCTATTTCACCTTGTGAAGTCATATGTGTAGTGACATCCAGTATAGTTGTAGTAGAGATTTTAAGAGATATGGCTTTTGGGTATTGTAGTAGCAAAGTATTTCATTTGTGCTTTATGGGGCTTCTCCTCTCTTGCATGATGCTCAGTAACGTAGATGGGCATGCATGGAAGAAGCAGCTTCCAAAGTCATGTAACAATTTGGTGCTTTATTTTCATGATATAATTTACAATGTGTAAAACCTAGACAATGCAACATCTGCTCTGGTTGCAGCCCCTGCGTGGGGCAATCTCACTTCTTTTGCTGATCCATTCTGGTTTGGAGACATGGTTGTCTTTGATGATCCTGTTACTCTTGACCCCAGTTTCTACTCTCCCCGTGTGGGAAGAGCGCAAGGATTTTATTTTTACAACATGAAGACTATTTACAATGCTTGGTTCGCCTTCACATTTGTGCTGGATTCATCAGATTATAAGGGCACCGTCACCATTAATGGTGCTGATCCACTGCTACAGAAGTACAGAGATCTATCTGTAGTCGGTGGAACGGGTGATTTCTTGATGGCCAGAGGAATTGCCACATATTCTACCGATGCAGCAGAGGGAATTGCTTATTTTCGGGTCAGAGTTAACATAACACTCTACGAGTGTTATTGATAGTTACAAACAAAATGGAGGGTAGAATAATGTGCTTAGTTGTTTAGTAGTGTTATGGATTTGGAAATGAGTCACATATGAATTGGCAATAGATTGGTAAAAGTGTGATCATAGGTTTAATTGGCTTAGCAGTTCACTAATAAAAGGAATGTTTTATGCTTGAGTTTTTGGTTGTTAGGGGTCTTAAGGACAGAGTGTTGTAAAGTGGTTTAGATAAACACGTTAGACTTGGACAAACAAGGAGGCAAACCATTCATACAATGAATGAAGAGCTTACTAATCAATCCACATGAATTGTAATTCAATATTTATGTTGTTTCAGTTAGCTCTTTCAAATGAATGTAATGGTGTGCTTTACTTGTATGTTTACCTAGAGTGGGTTATTGGGGAAAATGCTCACAATACAACTTTAGCTCTGGTTACAGCCCCTGCACGGGGTAATCTCACTTCTTAACATCACACTCTATAAGTGTTTATTTCCGCCTAATGGTTAACATCACACTCTATGAGTGTTTCTGATCATTGTTAACAGCTTCAAGAGGTTTTATGTAGAGAATGGTGTGGTTTGCCTGTTTTCCTATGGACGACTTTATATGCCGTCTCAGTCAGTCCTTTAAGATGAATGTAATCGTGGGTTTTCTTTTTGTGCTTGTTTTCAGTACACGGGTGCAGAGATCATGAGATTTCGAAGGCATGAAAAATATGGTGCGTTAGATATGTTTAGAAACGTTTTTATCTTTAATTCCACGCTTCTAATCTTTTGTTAATCGTAAAAGAATTTAAGTTCATAATTTTGTATACATATACAAATGATCTCAAGTGAAAATTGTTAACCACTTTGGAATGTTAAACTAAAATATGAGAATCTATGTCTTAATTATATTATCTTTTATTAGCTGGCTAATCTCCAAACAAAATGTACAAAAGACAAAAAAAGGTCAAATATAATTCTTTTTCAGATTCATAAAAACACAGTGAAATTTTTTCAAAAACTTTATTTTTTTCGATCACAAAATATACATACAAATCATGAAGATCAAATGTTGAAAATTTCAATAAATTTCATTGTGTTTTTGTTTTTTCGAAATTTAGTTAATGGTGCAATTTGTAGAGAGGATAGCGGTGTCCCTATTAGACTAACTATTTCATGATTCTATCATATTCTATTGGAAGTGTTTTATTTTAAATTGAATAAATATATATGTTGATGTTTTAAAATAAGTTATCTGATTAAATATTAAATGTTCTTAAATATATTTTTTATTTAAATTTGTAAAAGGTAAATAATTAAAATAAGTTTATTGATAGAAAAACTAATATGATTGATAAATCACCATGTGTTAATAAACATCAAAACAAAATAATGTAGTGTAATGTATTGAATATTTGGTTTGCTCCTCGAATTTATAACTTGAGCTATAATATGAGATATTATAATATCATTTCATTTCTATTTTTAGAATAAATACAAGTCATTTTCTTCACAAATGCCTAGTAGCTGGTTTAAGATGATTGGTGTCATCTTCATGACATGCACTCTAGTTCTATGTGTGACAATTTTTTCCTCGAGTTATAAATCAAGGAGAAAATAAATGTGAAACCTTATCCCCACACATCACTTGATAGACACCAAATGGTGGTATGAACCTTGATTCGTTCTTTACTAATGAAGTATTTAAATTATGAAACTACACATCTAATAACTAAATAAAATTTTATTATTTATATATTTACTTATATTTTTATTTTCTTCAATTGAAATATATTTATATTTTCTTCAACAAGTTTTATTAATAATAATTTTTTTGAGTTAATCTTTAATGAAGTATTCAAGTTATGACACTACACATCTTATAACTAAATAAAATTTTATTATTTATATTTTCTTCAATTGAATTATATTTATATTTTCTTCAATAGATCTAATTACGACTATTTTGATTTAATCCCAAGGTTTTTTTTTTCTTCTTCTTAGTTGGGATTTATGAAAATAGTCTTCTCGAAAAAAATTACTCTTAGTGTAATATATAAGTATATATAAGCTAGTTATATTATTAATCACATAATTATATTTATATAAGCTTAGATAATTATATTTATATTTTCTTCAACATGTTTAATTAAGACTATTTTGATTTAATCCCAAGGTTTTTGTTTTCTTAGTTGGGATTTATGAAAGTAGGCTTCTCCATGATTACTCTTAGTGTAATATATAAGTATATATAAGCTACTTATATTATTACACATTTTGGAATCTTAACTAAAATATGAGAATCTATGTCTTAATATTATCTTTTATTAGATGGCGTTGGCTAATCTCCAAGCAAAATGTACAAAAGACAAAAAAAGGTCAAATATGATTCTTTATTTATATTCATGAAAACACAACAAATTTTTTTCGAAAACATTATTATTTTTTATCACAAAATATGCATACAAATCTTGAAGATCAAATGTTGAAATTTTCAATAAATTTCATTATGTTTTCATTGTTTTGAAATTAAGTCAATGGTGCAATTTGTAGGGAGGATAGTCATGTCCCTGTTAAACTAACTATTTCACTATTCTATCATATTCTATTGGAAGTGTTTTCTTTTAAATTGAATAAATATATATATGTTGATGTTTTAGAGTAAGGTATCTGATTAAATATTACATGTGCTTAAATATATTTTTTATTTAAATTTATAAAAAGTAAATAATTAAAATAAGTTTATTTATAGAAAAACTAATATGATGAATAAATCACCACGTGTTAATAAACATTGAAACAAAATAATGTAGTGTAATGTATTGGAAATTTGGTTTGCTCCTCAAATTTATAATTTGACCTACAATATGAGATATTATAATATCATTTCGTTTATGTTTTTGGAATAAAGACAAGTCATTTCTTTCACAAATGCCTAGTAAATGGTTTAAGATGATTGGTGTCATCTGCATGGCATGCACTCTAGTTCTATATGTGACATTTTTTTCCTCAAGTTATAAATCATGGAGAAAATAAATGGGAAACCTTATCCCCACACATCACTTGATAGGCACCAAATGGTGGTTTGAATCTTGATTCATTCTTTACTAATGAAGTATTCAAATTATGAAACTACACATCTGATAACTAAATAAAATTTTATTATTTATATATTTACTTATATTTTTTCTTTCTTGAAAAAAAGGGGTAAAAATTTATTTCATAAAAAGCCAAATTACAAAGGCCTCAGGTCCAATCCATCAAACCACTACCCAAAACCATTAAGTTCTATCTTTTTCCACTAAAAGCTCAAGAATCCACACAAAATCAGTAGGAAGATTCTCCGTATCGAAAATATCCCAACCAGCTCCTTTCTCCGAAGCCCATTTAGCCAAGACATCAACAATTCCATTCCATTCTCTGGGAATATGACAAAAGGAAATCTCATCTACAAAGCTACTCAAGTGAAGAATCTCTCTAACAAGAGAGGCAATATGCCAGTTACAGTCCTCTATTCTCTGGTTACTTATCATGTCCACAACAATCTGAGAGTTTGATTCACACACTATTCTCCTCCATCCAAGAGAGCAAGCTCGCTACATAGCCACCTTAATGGCTAAGGCCTCCATCATGTTATTGGAATGAACTCCTTTGTGAACAGAGAATATGAAACAAACCTTGCGATCTGCATCTCTCCCAATCCCCCCCCACACCAGCCTATCTAGGATTCCCATGGGAGGAGCCGTCAGTGTAAATCTTTAGGACACCATCTGGTGGAGGTCTCCATATTCCTATCCTACACACTCTTCTTTTTAGAGGCTGAGATCTTTTACTACTTCTACTTCCCAACTCTTTGCCCACCAATCCCAAATTCCAAACTATCTTGAAGTCATCAGGATCCACTAGCTTCGTCAAATCACATTTAGCACAGATAATTTCCTGAAGCCTGCTCAAGATCACCTGCCATAATTTAGTGACTCCCACACAGGAGTTACAGAAAATCTGACGATTGCGCTCCAGCCAAAGATTCCAAAGAATGAAAGAAGGTCCAACTGCCCAGGCCACCTGGAAGAATGAGGTTTTCGCAGGGGGTCTCCCCAGGCTATCCCAAAACTCAATAAGAGATTCAACATGAATGCATCCATGACACCATGCCTCCCACCACTTATGCCAAATTTCTCTAGAGAGAGGGCATAAGAAGAATAAATGAGAAACATCTTCTCCATGCATCCTATAGAGGGGGTAGAGTGAAGGACCCTAAAACCCTCTTCTCTGGAGGTTATCCCACATAAGACACTTTTTTTGAGCAACTAGCCATAGAAAAAAATTACATTTAGGCCATGAGAATCTATTCCAAACCTTCCACCACCAGGGAATTTCTTGAAGTTCATTACATTGACTATCTAGCCGAGCATACCCCTGGGCAACACTGAAAATACCTTTAGGGCAAAGACCCCAAGCTAGGATATCTTTGTCCTTAGAAGAACTGCACAGCCTAAGAGAGAGAAGATTGGCTAGCTCTACCTGAATCTCCAAGGAGCCCCTCGGGGGCCAGTCCTGAGGATATTTCCAACTAGCCACAATCATCGAACCACATCTCTTCATAGTTTTGAAGTGAACAACTTTGGTCCATCCTCCAGCTAAAAAAATTGAACATAGAGGCTAAAGATATGGATGGCTAGAGAGAATGGGAGGATAGCCATCCCAGGAGTCTTGCCAGAATAACACACTCAATCCCTCATTACATATCTAGAAGAGGTCATCCTTGATGAGAGGAGCACCTCTTTTAAGAGTATTCCAAATAAAGGAACCCTTACCATTTAGCTCCAGTCTGGGAATATCCTGAAGATCCTCTCCTGGGAAGTACTTATGGGCCAAAATTTTAGCCCAATCTTGATCTTGATTCTTGCACCATCTCCAATATAACTTAGCCACCAAAGCTTTGACACCAAGAGCCATACATTTAAGGCCTAATCCCCCAGCAAACTTAGGCATGCAAATAGTGTCCCACTTGACCAAGCTCCATTTAGAAGAGAGGAGGTTGCCTAACCAAAGGAATTGTCATGACAAAGCATCAAAATCTTTCATAACTCCAATGGGAGGAGTTTGCACCAAACACCTATAAATGGGAAGAGCCTGAATCATAGTCTTGAGGAGGGTGAGCCTTCCAGCTGAATTTGTCCAACAAACCTTGCCAATAATCTTTCAGCTTAGTTCCCAGGGCAAGAGGTACTCCAAGGTAAATCAAAGGAAGGGAAGTAACCTAAAACTTGAGAATTCTAGCAATCCTGACCTGAATCGACTGAGGAGTATTAAAGAAATAAATAGATGATTTACCTTCATTAATCTGTTGTCCAGAAGATTTCAAATAAGTATCCAAAATCACTCTGAAGTTCCTTGCTTCATTTATGCTAGCTAAACCCATCAATCCAGTATCATCCACAAATTGGAGGTGCCTGTATGCTAGAATATCATTGTGCCACTTCCACCCTTGGATCAGTCCCTTTTTTGCTTGAGATTTTATAAATTTTCCCAAAGCCTCTGCCATAATGATAAACAGATATGGAGAGATAGGATCCCCCTGCCGAAGCCCCTGAGAAGTAGAGAATAGATCAATAGGTTCTCCATTAATAAGGATAGAAAAGGATTTGGAATTCACATAGCTGAGAACCCAATCCACCAACTCCATATCAAATCCAAAAGCAAGAAGCACATGACCCAAGAACTCCCAACTAACTCGATCGTAAGCTTTAGCCAAATCTAGCTTAATAAACATAGCCTTTTCCTTGGATGTGGCCATAGAATGAATAGCTTCTGAAGCTATAACCACTCCATCAAGAATCTATCGACCACCAACATAACCTCCTTATTCCTCAAAAATCAAAGAGGCAAGAAAAGGCTTAAGCCTTTCAGAAATTAATTTTGTGATAATTTTGTACGTGACATTACATAAAGCAATAGCTCTAAATTGATCCAACCCGTTAGCTCCATCAATCTTGGGGATGAGAGTCAGGAAAGTAGCATTCAAGGACTTGAGCATTTGTTTATTTTGATATGATTCCCAACCAACTTCTAGAAGATCAAATTTAATAATCTCCCAAAATTGTTGGAAAAATTCAATAGGAAATCTGTTTGGGCCTAGGGCTTTACCTTTCTTCATACCAAATACCACTTTCTCTAGCTCTTCGAGCATAACAGGTTTTGACAAAGCCCTATTCATACTGCTAGACACAAGATGAGGAATGCAATCTAAAATAGCCCTTGTCTCCACCAAGGAAATAGGTTCCTCCTTAGAGAAGAGCTAAGAGAAGTAATTAGTGGCCTCTAAAGAAATTGCCTTCTTGGAAAAGTGATGATCTCTAGAAGAAGAAACAAGAGAAGTAATAGAATTTCCAAACCTAGAAGCTTTAATAGTGTTGTGGAAGAAAGCAGTGTTTCTATCTCCCTCCTGCAACCAATCCACCCAAGACTTTTGTTTTTAGAATATTTCCTCACGAAGCTCCCATTCTTCAATCTCCCTCAAAGCTGAGGATTCTTCCGACATTAAATCAAGAGTCATTCCTTGGTCCCTGATCTGGTGAGTGACACTATCTAGCTTGGCCTGGGCTTCCCTTAAATACTCTTGAAGGTTTCCAAAATACTGTTTATTCCACTGTTTCAGCCTAAATTTCACATGCTGAAGCCTCTTCTCAAAGGTGTACATGGAAGTACCATGAGGGGGCCTGCCCTCATACCACCAGGCTATCATAAGATCCTGAAGGGAATGATCTCTCAACCACATTAGCTAAAACTTGAAAGAGGGATTCTTAGTGGTCTTGAAAGGAGTGATAGAGAGCCTGATAGGCCAGTGGTTAGAGCCTCTCCATTCAAGAGTTTCTGAACTAGTAGCTCATCTAATATCGATCCAAAAAACAAGATACCAGGAACCTATCAAGCCTTTCAAAGATAGCCTCCATTCCACTCCTTCTATTATTCTAGGTGAATAAGCCACAAGCGGGTTTAACATTAATAAGGTTCAAAGCACTAATGTTGTCTCTAAGCATTCTAGAAGAAGGACCCAATCGAGAAATTTTGTCCCTCTTTTCCTCTAGATTAGAAACAACATTAAAATCTCTAGCAGCAATCCAAGGAAGGAAAGGATCTAAAGATCAGACAAATATAATATGTGACCACATAAGAGATTTTCCAACTAAATCAATAGGAGCATAAATATTGGAAAACAAGCACCTTTCACTTGTCTCAAAGTGAGAAGCCATAAAAGAGATGGAGGATCTGCTCGTAACCCACCATAGGGGAGTCACCTTCTTAGGATTCCAGAGACAACCAAGACCACCTAAGCTTCTGTGAGCACCTACTGCCTGCTAGCTATCATGGGGCCATAACTTTGGCCCACAACTATTTAATTCATCAACTAAAAGTTTAGTTTCATGAATGAAAAAAAATCTAGAGAGTGAGAATCTATCAATCTACAAACAACCTTTTGTCTAGGGATGCTGTTCAACCCCCTAACATTCCATGAAATAACGATCATTTAGAAGATTGCGAGAAGTGGGAGTCAATGGGCTTTACAAACCCTGCTTCAACCAAAGTCTCACCCATCATCTTGACTTTCTCTTGATCCATTTTCCTTCCACTCTTAGCAGATTTTTTTGAGGTCCCTCTTTTAAAGGGCTTTTGATATAAGCCCAAAATGGATGTGGCTTTAGAGCCTTTTGTGTTGTCAGTCACTCCTTTCTTGCTAGGATGGGTAGAGGCTATGATATTTGGACTATCACAGGGATGTGAGCCACTAGGAATATCACAACATAACTCTTGAACCAATCCATCTGAGCCAACTGTCTAGCCATGTACTACCTCAAGAATCTGGAGTAGATTCTCAACTTCCTCTAGCTGGGGTTCCAAAAGAGATTCATCACCCGGGGGTGTCTCACCAGG
This sequence comes from Cupressus sempervirens, assembly GCA_028749045.1. Lineage (NCBI taxonomy): Eukaryota > Viridiplantae > Streptophyta > Pinopsida > Cupressales > Cupressaceae > Cupressus > Cupressus sempervirens. Next base: position 502,022,257 of record CM053791.1, read on the forward strand.
TATACCTTCCTCCTGTATCAAGTTCTCTAGCACATTAAACCTGTTGAAGGTATCATCCCTTTGTCTATTCGTCCAAGTTCTCTTCTGCCCCTTTCCTTTATTATGCAGCTTCATTGGGATAAAACCCTCCTTATCTCTAGAGGGACTAGCTGGCATAGGGGTTTTACTCTTGTCATCCTTAGGGGTTGGTACCGTGGTTGTTGATGATTGAGAAAATTTATTTCGGGGGCATTTATGTTGCAAGTGCCCATACTCACGACAAATCCTGCATCTAAAGGGTAGAGTCTCATAGTCCAACTGTTGAATCCATGAACAAGGGCCTAAGAAAATTTCCATAGAATTAGGAAGTAGATTAGTAAGATCAACCTCCACACAAATACATGCATATGAAATTACCTTTCGATCATGGGTTTGGGTAGCCGACCCAACTGGTTTCCCAAGAAAAAGAGATATCGAATGAAGAATATCCTCTCTCCAAAATTCCAGTGGTAGACGTGGAAGCCGAATCCACACAGGGACCCGAGACGAGATCTCCTCAACAGAATTGAATCCAGTGTGCCAGGGTTTGATGAATAGCCCAACTTGGTTAAAGAAGTATGGGCCTCCTTTGAATACTTTGCTCCTTTCCGACATGCTTGAGAAAATAACCATAAAATAGTTGTTAGCCGCTAGTAGAATCTCCATATCCCCTTCTAGATTCCAAATTTGATGAGCCCAAGATTCCAACACAGGTAGAGGGAGTCAGAGACCCAAAAACTTGCATATGAGCGCATGCTTGCCTGAATATTCCACATCTTCTAAAATTTGCTTTGGTTGAATAACCAACACTAGTCAATCCTTAGATCTCTCTAAACACCCATTCATCTTCTTAATTCAGATAGAACGTTTTGATGAAGCCACATTCTCTCTAGATGGGATATTGTCCATCTGGCTATTAGCCCCTCCTTGCATCTGAAAAGATGTATCCGCCATGTCCAGATCCTCAGTCAAAATCTGAGCCCCAAGGGCCTCTGATTGCCCCATGCGCAGATTCAAAGGCATTATCTCCAAGCTTAACTCTAAAACCAGAACCACCAGATTCCTATAGTGCTCCCCACGCCACTAAGGGAAGAAAGCCCTATCTGAGCGCCAAAATTTGGCTAGCCCCGACTCCACATAAACTATCAATGCTCTCCTTTTAGCTCCCCACTCCTACTATGCAGACCCTGCCTCGAACACACAGAGGAAAATCTGAAACAACGGCTTCAAACTGCAACAAATAGTGAGAGCAGTAGGCTTAGGGCATGCAGGCCCTAGCCATGCAGAATGCAGGTTCACAGTGCAAATCCATCATTCATTTCCCCCTTATATATTTACTTTCAACAGTTGAATTATATTTATATTTTCTTCAATTGAATTATATTTATATTTTCTTTAACAAGTTTTAGTAATATAATTTTTTTGAGTTAATCTTTAAAGTCTTAGTATTGCTTAGCAAACTACTTCTATTAATAAGGCATATCAAATAAATTATAAGAAATATAACCTTAAAAATGATTTATATGACAAAAATATAAGCATGTTTATACTAAATCATTTTATTAGTAGTGAAATAGGTGATTCCTTAATAGTAAATGCATTTGTAATTTTTTTCTACTATACACAAGGAACATGCTACTTTATTTACTTTTTCATTTTTGGATGTTATTGCATTAGAATAAGCATTTCTAATGTCATTTTAGTATTATTTGTTTCCATTATATAGTTCTATTATTAATTTTTTTATGATGCTTTTGTAGCCTTTTTGCTATTCCAACTATTTACGATTCATGAAAAAAATTGTCGCCTCTCTAACGGTTTAATAATCTTGGAAAATATAGAATACTTTGAAAAATAAAAACTAAAGATGTTTGACTTATAATTATTTTTTATTTTAATTAATATGACCCCTAGCATGATTCTAGGTATCTTGTTTAAATTGAAAATAAGAATAAAAAATGTCAAAATTTTCAAACAATGTTATTATGATAAAAAAATTCATAAATTTTTTAAAAATCTAACATTATAAAATATTGATCTTTCAAGATATGAACCTATAATAATTTAGTAGTTTCTCGAAATAGTTATATACTAGTAAAATATTATAAAAATAAAGGGTTGATTTATAAGTTGTAGTGAATAGTGATAAACACAAGACAAGAAGTTGATAATTGGATGAAACATTAAAAAAAAAATCTTTAATAACAGTTTCTTTCCATTAGATCAAGCAATGAATAACATATCTACAATAGTTGTCAATAATTTTTACGGTAACAATTGTGTATAATTCTTTTACCAAAGTTTTGGGTCACACTTTGTTGTCCATCATCAGGACACAAAAAGCTCAAGAAAATGTAAAACCAATCTTTTGTTGAGCTTTTGTTAAGCTTTATGTATCTTGACAATGAATTATAGAGTGTGATCTAGACATTGATAAAAAATATGCTACACAAGTATTACTAGAAAAATTATTGAGAACTATTATGGATTGTGGAAAGCCAATGTTCTTAATATCTATACTTGTTAATGAAATTAATCTTAAGGTAGGATGGTGAGTGAGAATATTTCATAAAGTAGGCTTTTGAAAATGGATGATGGGATTGATGAATATGAAGATGGGGATGATGACGACAACTTTGTCTAGAACTTGATTATGCTAGAACCATCTTTTCATGGTTTCCACAATGCATGCCCCATTTCGCCTAGAAATGGGGACCCCCTACTTTACTTTTTGGCTTTTTGGAACTCTAGTCTAGGGTCTAAGTAATTTTGAGGATTTTATTGGTTGTTTCAGTCAAGTAAAAGTCCTAACTAGAAAACTCAGTGTCCATAAATCATAGTTTTGAACGGAGAAGACCTTTTTTTACAAAAAGAAAGGCATAATAGTGCACCTAATTAGGTGTGCTAGTGTGCCATAGCCATTATCATAGGGCATCGCCAATGATAATGCACAACTACGTAGCAATGCACCTACACAGCTTCACAGTTGTGCAACACCTAGGGTTGAGAAGGGACTTAGGTCTATAAAACCTAGGAAACCTTCTCCTTCATCCTAGTTGTTTTTTATTTCTCTTCCTCAAAAGCATAAAGCATAGCTTTGCACTTATCAGGTGCACTTCTCTTCGCCCCTTTGCCTCCTGCAAAAAACAAACTAAACAATGTTAGCCTCTAGAAAAAAGGTGTGCACTAGCGCACCTAATTAGGTGCACCACTACGCACCTTGTTTCCCACAAAACCATTAAAAACTTGTAGCATTTTAAAAAGACAAAGCAAAAAACTAAATTAGGGTGCATAGTAGCACACCTAATTAGGTGTGCTACTATGCACCTTACTTTTCCACAAAAAAAAAATTAAAATTAAAAAAAACAATAACAAATCATAACACCGATTTAAGGTGTGCAACAATGCATCTAATTAGGTTTGCTACTACGCACCTTTGATCTAATATTCTTTATGCCCTTTTTTGCATCTTACAATCAAATTAGGTTTTTGAGTACTTTTTGGAAGATTAGGGTTTTGCATTTTGATCGTGTCATTATTAGGGTTTGATTTATTGAATTTTTCCTCAACTTTGGACTAATGCGCATTCCTTTTATGTATATCCAATGGCTTCCTCATCATCTTCTCTTGCAAAAAAGATGATCCCAAAACCTGTAGTGTCCAAGTTTTAGGGCATTCCAAAAAAGTCACGATTCTAGGATGATCATTCAAAGATCTGAGATACCAAACTAGGTCACATTGATTTGGGAGCATTCTTGACACTATGCAACAAACCAATAGAAAGGTTTTTGATAATATCCACCTTGATCTAATCAGTACAAGTTAATGCAACATTGTATCTAGTTTTAGTGCAGTCATCAAAATTGATCATGACACTAACATAAAGATATGTTCTCAAAGAAAGGGTTTTCAAGAGCATAACTAGAGAGCTCATCCTAGATATCTGACCCAACAATATAGAGAAGGTATTCCATCTTTCAAGGGGGGATCAATTTATTAGATTGACTTATCACCAAGCTAAGAGATGGTACAAAGAATGCATCAATGAAGCTTCAGATCATACAATCAACATACCTCATAGAGAAAACTCCTCTAGGGTGGAAATCAGGTAAAGTCAATATGACATGGGGCTACATGAACAAAGATATTGGATATTCAATCATTCTCTTGAGTAGAGTCATGGGTTTTCCTACTTCAGGACATTTGAACATATGGACAGTCAATTTCATTCAGACTATCAAGACAACAAAGATGACGATTTATTAGGCCTCCATTCTTAGCGAGAACTTGGGTGAATAGCTGGTGGTGGTGAAGAATAATAGAAGATTTTACATGAAATCATACTTGGTGTACTTGCTAGCTATGAGAGTGACATATTATCTTGGGCTATATAAGAAGGGTAGCATGTAGTATGCAAATGCATGGCCCTACATTGTATATCCTTAGCTACTAATGAAGAGGATTTTAGAACAAAGCAAAGAATATAGGATTTTGAATGATGCTTTTATATTCGCAATAATCTAGCTCATAGAGGGGGATTATGTGAAAAGGATGTCAGAAGAGGTAGCTGCTAATATATCAGAGGTTGGAGCCTACTACATGGATAGTTTCAAACATTTACATATTTTAGGGTAGAAAATACAACTATCAAACCTAATTTAATCTCCCTAGGTATCCCAATGATAGACTTATTCTATTATAGATCTCTCAACAACTCTTGTCTACATTAGATAGAGTCAGGAAGCAAAACAAAATATGTTGGATATGGCCTATTATTATAGGACCTTTTAGTGTGGTGTAAAGACAAGACATTCCATCTTTTGAGTGTGAATGGGATCAATATCCCTTAGAAGAATATAATTCTCTATGGCCTTATTTTGATAACATCAAAACAGTCCAATATCTATCTAGCAAGATGTTCCAACATGAAGATGTGGTTGAAGATCATTGGATGAATGCAACAGATGACTACAGTGTCCGTATAAGGGATTATTGTAGGATGACATTGTATTTTTTAGAGAGTGCTTTGAAGATGAAGATTCCATTAAATATTGTGCAACAAGATACATAGGATCTTCTTGATCCATTGTTCAAGAAGGACAAGATTGGTGACAAACCTATTATGAATGTCGAGATGAACAAAGAAGAGAACTCGAACATTAACCATAGGGAAAGGCACATCATTAAATTAATGAAGGATTAGATCAAAAGACATTTCAAACTTGATCCAATTCCTCAAAAAATGGTTTTCCATGCTCAAGCTCACCTAGCTAAAGGCCAAGGAGCTAAGATCACAATGCCTACATTCATAGCCCAATTGCTAGCGAGACTCAAGATAGTACACCAACTAGATAGACTAGTTGAATATTATAGGGCACAAAAGGGTAAAGGAAATAGGAAGAGAACTTCTTCTAAATGGGCTGAGCCAGAAGAAGAAGCAACTTAGGCACCTCTACAGTAGGGAGAGGAAAATGTATAAGGGCTAGAGACTGTTGAAGTTGCACAAGCCCCAAAGGATCCCTATGTTTTTCTAGCTGAAAAAATACCAAGAGAAAGCAAAAATTGAAGTACAAGAGGTATCTTTTCCTGAACAAAAAGAACTAGCCTCCCCCCCCCACACACCTAAAAGAAGAAAGATCAAGACTCTAGTAAAGAGGAGACAAAGGGTCATTAAGAAAGTGATTCTTTTCCCATTAGTCCCTGAGCCTATTCCAAAAGAAGTAGAAGATGATGATGAGGATGACGAAGAAAATATACCTTTGAATTGAAGGACTAATCTCGCAAGAGCTACAGAGTCAAAAATGAGAAGAAGCTCCGTAATCACACTATCGTCTATCCCTGAGGAACCCATCTAGACTACAACCTTAGAAGATGAAATGCAACAATGGATAGATGAGTAGGATGTGGATGGAACTAATGTCTTTTAGATGTCATATTTTGATTTCGTGCCTATGGGTACCGAATTGGTCAAGGATAAGATAAGAGATACTCCAACCAATCAACCTCAATAGGGGGAATGGATTCAATAGCCACCCAAACCACAAGGACTCGAGGTAGCACCATCATTCCCAATAGAAATCACATTTTGTGTAGATAAGGGATCAACTACCCCTCTTCCTCCAAGCATAGAAATGGGACAATTCCAAATACAGAAAGAGGAAGAACCATAACAAACATCTACCAAGGAAGTGTTAGAAGAAGGGCAGATAAGTGAACAGCCTCAGTAAACTTCCCAAGAAATTGAGGTAAGGACTGTAGACTCTATGAACACAGAGACTCCCAGTACCGAAGGAGAGGACTCTAGAAAGGGGGGATAAGGGAATAGGCATAATAGAGTAGACTCCTTTGTCCTCAAAAAGAAAATCTCCTTTGGAGCATATCCCAAGGTGGATGAGAAAAGAAGTAATAAGAAATAAGAAACAACAATTCACCTTTGAGGAGGAGGATATAATGGAATTAATTGAAGTCCTAAGGAAGCCTAATTTAAGAGGCATTAGCCTTTCATCATGAGTGATCAAAGGTAGGACTTATTTGCTCATGTGGATATTCCTCCTCTACATTCAAATGTTGAATAATTGACTTTGAGGGATTATCATATCAAGGAGGTCATGCTTGGGAAGCCTAGCTTGGATACTGCTAAGTTAATGGTTACAATAGGGATTGAAGAAGTATTCAGGAGCTTAAAATAGGATGGGACAGAATTGATAACACTTCAACCACAAAATGAAATCCTAAAAGGATATCTAAGCAAAGTTGTTGGTCCTCTAGATCCCACAAACCCCAAGGAAACCTTGAACACAATACACGAGACAAGAGATAGGGGTACAAGCCAATTAGATCCACTTTTGAGTGCTTTTCAGTATTGGAGAGAAAATTTTGAGGAAAAGGGTTTGTAGATCATTTAGGGAAATTTGAAGTTGTTACATGTCATGTAGGAGAATGTGGATAGGCTAGTAGCCATTTTGAATCAAGATTTTGGTCTGATGGATGAGATACATAGCTAAGGCAAGGATTTGCAAGCATTACAAGCAATTAAAGGCGAAAGGTATTGGATGCTAATGGATGTATATACAGCTAAGAAATTAGACAAGATTGATGATTAGATTGAAAATATTGCAGATGGGAATAAAGTAATGGAGACCTTACATGTGGAGATTCATAGGCTCAAGGATCAAGCCAAAGAGAAAATTTTGGAAGCTAAGAAGCATTATAGTGATGTGTGTTTAGACATTTTTGAGAATGATACATAGGAGAAATTAATACCAGTGGAGGTACTAGTCGAGAAATTCTAGAAATTTTTTGAAGAGGCTGCTAATGATGATGACATTAGGCAAGCATTTAGAATAGAGGAGGCATTGTTAGATCTCAATGTGAAATTAGAAGATTTTTTGAAGACTTGTATCGAGGTTGGCAACTACGGACAGAAGGTATAAAGGGGAACAAAACCCAAAAGCTAGAATTTCAATTTTGATACTTGGTAAAATTTTGTATTTTTGAACCTGCCTTTGACGTAATATGTATTCAACACAAATTGAGGAGAATATTTCTTATAAATTCAGAATTGTAATATGTATTTGGGGCATCATTATTTTTGCAATAATATATTCTTTTGGTGCTCGTATTTGGAGTGTAGTGATTCTTCCCTAATTGTGTTATATTTTTGTGAATGTATGTTCATGGGATATAATTGAGCCAATAGTTTTATTGCATTATTTTGGTTGTGCAATATTTTAATTCTAGTGTTTTCTATGGGTCTATAAATTCCATTGGTGTACTTAGTTTGAGAAGAGATCACCATATTGTTCCTACATTGCTTTTCATCTGGCATGAGCACACTTTTCGTGGCCTTGCGATTTGATGAAAAGTGAAACATCTCATAGTTACTGAATTCCCATCGACAATTGCATTAGTAAAATTAAGGAAGTGCTTCTCCTATTTTCATTGGTTACCTAGTGATCTTTTCAAAAGCTTAACTCATAGACACATTGTTTCCGTGGTTTATGTACATTAGAATTTTACTTTCCTTGTTATTTTCTTAAATTTCTTGTCACCTTACCTTCGTTATTTTATTTACTAACTCCTTGGTTACATTATGAATTCATATAGTTGCATTGTTAGATTGCATTCATCTTAAAAAATAGAAAATACAAAAAAAAAAATCTTTTTGTGTGGTTATTCTTTTGAGACAACAAGCAGCTTCAAATCTTATCAGAATTATTTAACAAACCATCAAAGGCCTCCTTGTGAATACTCACACTTATCTTCAATTGAGAAGATTCTAGTAGGTCACAAGATTTCCTAGAGCCTTGGAGTTGATCCAAGATCAGCTTTTCAAGAAAGAAGTTTGAAAGGATTCCTGCCATTAAGCATCATGCAAGACGACAACTCAACACATCTTTAGAACCACTTTTTATAGGCTTTTTTGGCTTTTATCATTTGGTTATTCAATTCAAATAACTCTAAACATCCTTAAGAAATGATTCAAAATAACCTAAATCATCAAAAACACATTGCAATGACTATCAACTAATTATTTAAGGCAAAAGCATAGGAATTCACAACTATAACAAAGCCCAACATGTGAAACAACACATGTTGTCATATGACTAATAATTTTATACAATTTAGGTCATATGGAGGCACCAAATAACTATTACAATACTATCCCTTAGTTTGGAATCACAATATAGGATTCTTTCTTCAATAAGGGTAACTACACCTACCATTATCATGTCCATACAACTGAGCCCAAGTTTTTGTTTGGTGACCATATTATTCTAACACCATGCTTCTTCTCAAACAATCTAGAACTACCTTATTATTTTTTTCTTTCTTATGACCAATGTTAAGATGATTTTTTTGAAGAAAAGCTAACCACCTTAATTTGGTGCCTATTATTCTACATTGTGTCTTGTGTTTGTGAAAATTAAAGGCATTCGTGATATGTGTGAATGATGGTTTCCTTTTCTAGAATATAATTCTTTTATTACTTACAAGCTTAAATAATGGAGTACAATTCTTTATCATAATTGGGATATCTACGCACTGGTTAGCCCACTTATAGTGCTGCATTTTAAAATTTTAAAGTCATGCCCCTCTATTTAAACATCATGCCTCTTTTGAAAATTTCCCTTTGACAATGCTAAATCTTGGTTAAGCAAAAGTAGGTTATCAAAACATATGAACTATTGAACCTCTTGAATAAGATAAAGAGATTCAAGGAGTTCAAATAGTTCAATTAGTTTAAAGATAAGGTTGAAAAAGTTTAAAGGTTCAGAATTTGTGGTTTCAAAGTGCAAGTTCAAATAGTTAAATGGTCAATAGGTATGATGGGTTCAAGCAACTCACCAAGTATAGAGGGTTCAATGGTTTAAAATAATTCAAAGCTCCCTAAATTATATGATATCCTAGTATTAAGTGAATCATAGAGGTTTCTCTAAATGTTTCTTTGTATGGTATTTCTTTGGAATGTCATCTATAATTGGAATGCCCAAATGGATAAATTTGTACAACTAATAGATTTTTTGTATAAAACATCCTCTTACACAGGCATATTTTATATCTTCAAATTAACCTTGTAAAGATGGCAAGTTATATTGGAAGCGTCTACGCAATAGACGAAATGGGTTTTATTATATTATTTAATATTTAATTAAAATTATAAATTAACTAATTTTTAAATTTTAAAGAATTAATAAATTATAATATTCAAGCATCCTATCAGTTGCACAACCATTTGGGGTTATATTAGGTGACACAAATTTCAGAAAAAAATTATTTGAAAGAGAAATTATATAAATTGAATCTTAAATGACATTACCATGGAAAAGATTGGGTGGAAGATCTAGAATGCATCTGAATGCAATGTTGTGATTGATAGATTTTGTCAAGAGAAGAAGAATGATTTAGAAATTGAAATATTTCTAGTTTTAGCTTTGTATTATCCTCATATGTAGGAAAAACATTGTTACTCCCAGCAAGATAGGTTAAAATTATTAGAAACACAAACCAAAGTACTAGTTAACAAATAAATCATAATTTTAAAGACTAGTTTATGGATCTTTTTCTGGGTATGTGTTCAACATTTTGAAGTGTATGTTTCAGTATATGGACACTTAAACATCATACATTAAGGAAGAAATTAAGCACAAAAAATAAGTCAACATTGAATAGTTAATAATTTTGGCCTAGAAATAGAGCCTTAGTGTGATGTTTAAGCTATTTGATAAATGATGCTATACAAAAAATGGGTGCATGTTAAAAAAAAAAGAAACATTTGGATTTGATAAGCCCTAAGAGGCATGAGTTTGGCAAGGAATTTCATGATGGCACAAATTCATTAGAGAAAAGTAAACCACTTGAAGCATTGTGAATAAAAGTGAAATGTATAAAAAAATGTAAATTTATGAATGACAGTGATGAATCTTTGCTTGCAATTTTGCTATCATATAATTAAAAACATAACTGAAGATGAAAGAGGAAACATCAATGAAGATAGTGACACTAAATTTTTAGATGACTTAAACATCACACACTAACCTTCATTCCAATAATAAAAGTGTTAAATAGTCAAAGTTGACTTGTTTTCTCCAAGCTTAACTTTTTCCTTAGTGTCTAATGTTTAAGGGTTTCCATAAATTTCATACAAAACCAATGATCACTATTAGAAAATGATTCATAAAGTAGATCATAGTTTCTCTTTGTAAATGGCTCTTGTGAAGACTTGTTTGAGAGATGTCCCTCAGTGATTTGTTAGCCAAGGTGATGGTAGATGTGGCATCTTTGAATGATTGATCAGTTTCTTATGTAAATGACACCCATATCCAAATAATTCTTGATCCATTTTAATTACGAATGCAAACTATTTAAGAAAATGCATTATCTACGGTTTGAACATCCGCTCCATATATGACATGTTTGATAGAATGCTTGCCAAGTGCAACAATGAGAAAATTCACACAAAACTGGCACAATTAGTGGTTGAATAAAACATGATGTGGAGTAATAGAGAGTTGCATACATGAAGGAAAATAATACTGATTACTTAAACATCACACACAAAGGTTTGATTTATATGCCAAAAGTTTTAATAGTCAAAGTTGACTTATTTTTTGGGCTTGATTTCTTCCTTATTCTATGATCTTTAAGGATAGAAAAAATAATAGGTACTTAATGTGACCACTCTTCAAAAACATTGAAAATTAATAATCTAGATGGTGTTGATTAGGTATCTCTAAATGCAAAGACCAATTTTGATAAAAGTAACAAAGAAAAGTGAGAATATTGTTGAAGTGTCATTTCTTGAAGCATTTCCAAGCATATTAATGTTGGAGATTATAATGAAATTGAATCAATGAACTAGTAAATGAGTTGAATGGAAATTTAAATTTGCAAAGTGATTTATATCTTAATAGATAAAACCTAGCTATTACTTTCTAACTAGTGTGGTAGTCAAAATCCTTTATTCAAGGTTGACCAAATAGTCATTTGTAAATCATCTTATCAAGTTGACATTCCAATAGAATGATTGAAAGTCCTCTAATAAGGTCACTACTAATTGGGTGATTAAGTTCTTTAACATGGTCACACCAACCAATGTGTTTTGTAACCTTTAATAGGGGTGCCTCCTAACCAAGCTCACTTCAAAAGAGTGAAACAATGGTAGCATATTAGTTGGTGGTTTTTCCCATATTGGGTTTCCACATTTAATCCTAGTGTCACAATTATGTGAATGTTGTCTTCATGTTTCATGTTATTTACTAACATTTTATTTCTGTTAGCTAGCATATATTGAACAAAGAGCTAAGTGATGAAATGAATAAGCTAATTTATAGTTAAGTTGGTATATTGGATGAGTGATTACTTGAGATTGTATAAGTTTTTTTGAAGTTATTCAAACTTGAATTGGTACATCTATAACCGAGGATAACCATTTCACTCCTAATGTAGGAGCATCCAAAGGTATAAGGGCAATCCTATGTCACCAAAAAAATGAACTTAGACTTAGTTTCTGTTTAATGTGTTTTCATTTTTGGATAACCATTTGGGTCAAATAAAGGTTCCAACTCTTACAGTTCCACTATCAGTGTGCTAGAAAATCCTAAAAAAAATAGGAGCATGTAATTGGGCCATCATTTTATTAAAATAGAAGGTTTGAATTGGCCAGATAAATGTAATTTAGAGCATTCCAGAAAAAGAATCAGGTCAAAAGGCCCCACAGTTTGAAAGTTATTGCAGTTTTTTGGGTTTTGGAGACCTCCTAAGAATTCTTTAAAGTTAAGTTAGGGGCATTAAATGACCTCGAAAAGGGCTGAAAAATGGGGGATGAGTGAAGCTGGTCCATAGGGCTATAGAGCACTTTGAGAGCTTTTCAAAAATGTAAATGGTTCATCAATCGGAGCTACGGTTCAAAACTTATGCCTCCTAGAAGATCGGTGACCATTTTTGGATTCTTCTAGATTTGCACCGACTTCTAAAGCAGCTTCTGGAACCTTCTATTTGGTCGGTTGATGCCTACTAGCACTTTCTAGAATGTACTCCTAGTCCTTAACCCTTCGGGGTCTATTTAAGGAGATTTCTGGCATTGTAAAAGGCAGTTCAGAGTGGAGTTTGAGAGGAGGTTCTGAAAGGAGAAATTATCTACAGATTTATGCTATTATAAGCCCTTAGGGCATGTTTTGAAGTTTATTTTCTTTGTATTGAATGTACTAGCTTATTTTTCAGTTAATACAATTTCCCTTTTCTATTGTGTCCATTCTGTTCTTGGGTTGTGTCCCCATCAAGTGGTATCAGAGCAGGTTTTCCTAAGTGTGTAGACAGAGCGCCGACTGTGAGGCAGTTTGCACTAGGACTGTGTGGTTGTGGGTTTGAGTTAAGAAGATGCCTCCATGAAGAGAGTGTGGTAGAAGGGCCAGAGCTATTAATCCTGAGGAGGTTAGAGCCCTCCAAAGGCAGGTACAAGCATTGCAGGAGGAGCTCCATAGAGGAACAATTGTGGCCGTAGGTGATGAAAGTGAAGAGGACAATGAAGAAGACAAAATTGGACCAAATGGGGAATTTGACATGGAAGTTCTGAATCATGCAGAGGAATGGCTTTTTAGGGCCATTACTAAGTTTGGGAAAAGACCTACAATTGAAGTGGGTGTATTTTCAGGAAATCTGAACCAGATGAGTTGATCGATTGGATCAATGAAATGGAAGAATGCTTTGAGTATGAGGATATCAGGGAGCCAGATAGGGTTAAGTTTGCAAAGGCCAAATTGAAAGGCCATTCCAAAATTTGGTGGCAAGAGGTTCAATTGGAAAGAAACAGAAGAGGAAAGGAGAAGATCAAAAGATGGGATCACATGGTGGACAAATTGAAGAAGCAGTTCATTCTTGTGGACTACGAGCTTGATTTGTTTAAGAAGATGATGCAGGAGCATCCAAAGGTATAAGGGCAATCCTGTGTCACCCAAAAAAAATGTACTTAGACTTAGTTTCTGTTTCATGTCTTTACATTTTTGGATACCCATTTGGGTCAAATAAAGGTTCCAACACTCACAGTTCCACTATCAGTGTGTTTGAAAATCCCCAAAAAATAGGAGCATGGAATTTGGACATCATTTTGGTGACCTAGAAGGTGTGAATTGGCTAGATGAATGCAATTGTGATTTAGAGCATTCTAGAAAAAGAATCAGGTCAAAAGGCCCCACGGTTTGAAAGTTATTGCAGTTTTTCGAGTTTTGGAGACCTCCTAAGAATGCTTCAAAGTCAGGTTAGGAGCATTAAATGACCTTGAAAAGGGCTGAAAAATGGGGGAAGAGTGAAGCTGGTCCAAAGGGCCATAGAGTGCTTCAAGAGCTTTCCAAAAATGTAAACGGTTCGTCAATCGGAGCTACGGTTCAAAAGTTATGCCTCCTGGAAGTTTGGTTACCATTTTCGAATTCTTCTAGATTTGCACCGACTTCTAACACAGCTTCTGAAACCTTCTATTTTGTTGGTGGATGCCTACTAGCACTTTCTAGAATGTACTCCTGGTCCTTAACCCTCTGGGGTCTATCTAAGGAGATTTCTGGCATTGTAAAAGGCAGTTCGGAGTGGAGTTTGAGAGGAGGTACCATAAGGAGAAATTATCTCCAAATTTATGCTATTGTAAGCCCTTAGGGCATGTTTTGAAGTTTATTTTCTCGTACTATTTGTACTAGCTTATTTTTTTAGTTAATATAATTTCCCTTTTCTGTTGTTTCCATTCTATTCTTGGGTTGTGTCCCCATCAAGTGGTATCAGAGCGGGTTTTCCTGAGTGTGTAGACAGAGTGCCAACTGTGAGGCAGTTTGCACCAGGACTATGTGATTGTGGGTTCAAGTTAGAAGATGCCTCCACAAAGAGAGCATGGTGGAAGGTCCAGATCTATTAATCTTGAGGAGGTTAGAGCCCTCCAAAGGTAGGTGCAGGCATTGCAAGAGGAGTTTCGTAGAGGAGCAAATATTGCCGTAGGTGACAACAGTGAGGATGACAATGAAGAAGAAGTAATGGGACCAGAAGAGGAAGTTCTGAATCCTGTAGAGGAAAGGCTTTTTAGGGCCATTACTAAGTTTGGGAAAAGACCTACAATTAAAGTGGGTGTATTCTCAGGAAATCTGAAACCAGATGAATTGATCGATTGGATCAATGAACTGGAAGAATACTTTGAGTATGAGGATATCAGGGACCCAGATAGGGTTAAGTTTGCAAAGGCCGAACTAAAAGGCCATGCCAAAATTTGGTGGCAAGAGGTTCAATTGGAAAGAAATAGAAGAGGAAAGGAGAAGATCACAAGATGGGATCACATGGTGGACAAATTGAAGAAGCAGTTCATTCCTGTGGACTACGAGCTGGATCTGTTTAAGAAGATGCATGCGTTAAAGCAAGCAGGAAGATCAATCCAAGACTATACAAAGGAGTTTTACCGACTCTCGATTAGAGCAGGGCATGCAGAAGCAAATAAGGAGAAGGTTGCTCGTTATATCAGTGGGTTGCGACCAAGCATCCAGGAGGAATTAAGTCTAGTAAGAATGACCAGTGTTGAAGAGGCATACTAGTTTGCCCTACGAGTTGAAGAGAAGCTGAATAAAAGGTTTGAAGGAAGAGAAAGAGGGCGTGGTCAAGGAGGAAGGGGAAGCGGTAGATCATCTGGAGGCCACAATGAAACCCAAAAGAAAAATGAAGATGAGGCTACTAGCAGGAACCAGAGGAATGAGGGTTTCAACCGCTTCTGTGACCAAGACTTTGGAAATTAGAGAGGAAGAGGTAGAGGATGTGGACAAGGAAGAGGAGGCTTTCATGGTACCTATTTCCATTGCAATGAAGAAGGACATCGTTCCTTTGAATGCCCTCAACAAAAAGGAAGGAAACATAGGAAAGCTGAGGGCCAAGCTAGGGTTGCTCATGTGGATGAGGATGCACAATCATCACATTCAGAGGATGCAGAAAGAGGAGAGACCTTGGTAAATGAAAGAGTCCTACTAAGTGGTGAGAATGAACCAGGACAACAGAGGAGTTTGTTCCATACCAGATGCAAGTGTGAGGATAAATGTTGTGATGTGATCATTGATGGTGGTAGCACTTATAACTTGGTATCAGAAGAGATGGTCTCTAAGTTGAAGCTCAAAAGGGAGAAACATCCCCAGCCCTATCAGATTTCTTGGGTAAAAGATGATCATAAGGTCCTGGTAAGTGAACAATGTTTAGTAAAATTCAAAATTGGGAGTCACCATGATGAAGTTCTCTATGACGTTATTTCGATGGATGTTTGCCATCTATTGTTGGGTAGACCATGGCAGTTTTATAGACATGAAATACATGATGGAAATGCAAACACATACTCTCTGACAAAGGATGGAGTTTGCCACAAATTGAAGCCCATGAAAAAGGAAGGTGAAAAGGTATGTAGCAGTGCTAGGATTTTTCTTGTTGATCGAAGGAAGTTTTTAGATGGTATGAAACATCAACATATGTGCTATGCTTTGATTCCTAGGAAAGATAAAGAAGGTAGTAGTGAAATACCATTTGAAGTTTCAGATTTACTAGGGGAATTTGGAGATATTATCTCTGATAATGTTTCAGATGGATTGCCACCAGTAAGGAAAATCAATCATCAGATATATTTGATTCCAAGAGCTAGTTTTCCGAACAAGGCTACTCACAGGATGACTCCTACTAAAATAGAGGAGCTAAATAGACAGGTTCAGGAGCTGTTGAGGAAGGTCTTGATTCGAGAGAGCCTGAGTCCATGTGTAGTACCTGTAGTACCTGCAGTACTTGCACCAAAGAAGGATGGAGAATGGAGGATGTCTACAGATTCTCGAGCTATAAATAGGATCACCATCAAGTACCAATTTCCTTTGCCAAGGATGGATGATATTATGAACTGCTTGAGTGGAGCTCAATACTTCACAAAGATAGATCTGAAGAGTGGCTATCATCAGACATGGATTCAAGAAGGAGATGAGTGGAAAACAACCTTCAAGACCAAGGAGGGTCTTTATGAGTGTTTATTCATGCCCTTTGGATTGACGAATGCCCCAAGCACCTTCATGCGGCTCATGAATGAGGTACTTAAGAAGTTCTTGGGAAAAAAAATTATTGTCTATTTGGATGATATTTTAATTTTCAGCAAGACTTTGGAAGAACATTTACTACATATTCGTAGTGTCCTTGAAAGGCTAAGGGAAGAGAAACTGTTAATTAATCTAAAGAAGTGTGTCTTTGCAAAAAGGGAGTTAGTCTATTTGGGGTTTGTTACATCACCTGAAGGTCTCAAAATGGATCCAGAGAAGGTAAAAACCATCTTGGAATGGCCTACTCCAAGGTCTGCTACTGAGGTAAGATCATTTCATGGTCTGGTTAGTTTTTACATGAAGTTTATTAAG
The DNA here is from genome assembly GCA_028749045.1 of Cupressus sempervirens. Taxonomy (NCBI): domain Eukaryota; kingdom Viridiplantae; phylum Streptophyta; class Pinopsida; order Cupressales; family Cupressaceae; genus Cupressus; species Cupressus sempervirens. The sequence continues at coordinate 502,039,167 of CM053791.1, forward strand.
AATTTCAGTGGCATATGTGCACCCCTAACTGATACAATAAGAGGGGATAGAAAATAATTCAAATGGACTGCATCAGCTGCGAGAAGTTTTGAATTGCTAAAGAAGAAGGTGACAGAACAACCTGTGTTGGCACTTTTAGATTTTACAAAAGTGTTCCAGGTGGATTGTGATGCTAGTGGCAGTGCTATTGGGGTTGTATTAAGCCAAGAAGGTAAGCCTATTGCATATTTTAGTGAAAAACTGAATGATGCAAAGAAGAAGTATTATGTTTATGATCAAGAGTTCTATGCAATAGTTCAGGCCTTAAAGAAATGGAGGCACTATTTATTGCCAAAGGAATTTTTTTAGTATACTGATCATCAGACATTACAGTACCTAAATAGCCAAGGTAAATTGAATTAGAGGCATATGAAGTGGGTAGAATTCTTGCAGAGTTATACATTTGTGTTGAAGCATAGAAGTGGAAAATCTAACAGGGTTGCAGATGCACTAAGTAGGAGACAGTCACTGCTTACACTAATGCAGGTTGAAGTAGTTGGGTTTGATGAACTCAAGAATTTGTACCTCCGAGGATCCTGATTTTGCTGAAGCATGGAAAGCTTGTAAAGAGCCTGTTGCTATAGATAGAACCAAGTGGTTAGACTATTTGATTCAAGATGGCATGTTGTTCAAAGGTAGTCAATTGTGCATTCCAAGGAGTTCCATGAGGGAAAATCTAATTAATGAGAAACATAGTGGAGGGATGCCAGGACATTTTGGTCGAGATAAGACCATTGCCATTCTTAGAGAACATTATTTTTGGTCTCAAATTTCACAGGATGTGAAGAAGTTCCTACAAAGTTGCCAAGTTTGTCAAGTTACCAAGGGGTTTAGTCACAATATTGGTCTATATCAGCCATTTCCTGTTCCATCAAGGCCATGGGAGGACATAAGTATGGATTTTGTTCTTGGATTGCCAAGGACACAAAGGGGTAATGACTCAGTATTCATGGTGGTTGATAGGTTCTCCAAAATGGCACATTTCATTCCATGCCACAAAACTCATGATGCTGTCCATATTGCAGACTTGTTTTTCAAAGAGGTGGTAAGACTACATCGTCTTCCAAGGAGTATAGTTTCTGACAGAGATACTAAATTTGTGGGGTATTTCTGGAGGACATTGTGGAAAAAGTTGAGAACAGACTTGAAATTTAGTTCCACGCATCACCTGCAGACTGATGGCCAAACAGAAGTGGTAAACATAAGTCTAAGAAATTTGCTGAGATGTTTAGTTGGGGATAAGCCCAAGGGATGGGATTTGATTCTACCACAGGAAGAATTTGCTTATAATAACTCTATAAATAGGAGTACTGGAAAATCACCATTCCAAATTGTATATGGGTATAGCCCAAGGACTGCACCAGAGCTGAAGAAGATAGAACAAGGGGAGAGGACAAGTGCTGAAGCTAAGGAATTTGCTGAACATATCAAGCGTCTACATGAGGAGGTTCAGGCACACATAACCAAGATGAATCAAGAGTATAAAGCTAGGGTTGATCAAAGGAGAAGACATAAGGAATTCCAAGTAGGAGATTTAGTCATGGTACACTTACAAAAAGAAAGATTCCCAGCCGGTACTTACAACAAGCTGAAAATGAAGAAATTTGGCCCTTGCAAAATTTTGAAGAAACATGACTCAGGAAATGCATATGAAGTGGAGCTGCCAGATGGTATTCACATTTCTCCCATTTTTAACATTGCAGATTTAACAGAGTATCATGATGATGGTGCAGATGATGAGCTGGTGTTAGGGCCATGTCCAATTCCTGCTTCTAAGAAGGAGGAGATAGAAGAAATTCTAGATCATCGTGTGGGTAGGAGTACTAGAAACAGGCAGTATGAAGAGTAGTTAGTCAAATGGAAAGGATGACCAACCGAGGACTCAACTTGGATTTCAACAGCTAAGGTTTGCCATTTGAGATTTTCTCTACCATCCATAAAGTGACAGGGTCACTTTTCAATCTACCCTAGGTGTCTGATGCAGGAGCATCGAGAGGCATAAGGGCAATCCTGTGTCACCCCAAACAAATTTACTTAGACTTAGTTTTTGTTTCATGTCTTTACATTTTTGGATACCCATTTGGGTCAAATAAAGGGTCCAACTCTCACAGTTCCACTATCAGTGTTTTTGAAAATCCCAAAAAAATAGGAGCATGCAATTTGGCCATCATTTTGGTGACCTAGAAGGTGTGAATTGGCCAGATGAATGTAATTGTGATTTAGATCATTCCAAAAAAAGAATCAGGTCAAAAGGCCCCATGGTTTGAAAGTTATTACAATTTTTTGAGTTTTGGAGACCTCTTAAGAATGCTTCAAATTTAGGTTAGGAGCATTAAATGACCTCAAAAAGGGCCAAAAAATGAGGTACGAGTGAAGCTAGTCCATAGGGCCATAGAGCACTTCGAGATCTTTCTAAAAATGTAAACGGTTCGTCAATCGAAGCTACGGTTCAAAAGTTATGCCTCCCGGTAGTTCGGTTACCGTTTCCGGATTTTTCTAGATTTGCATCGATTTCTAACGCAACTTTTGGAACCTTCTATTTGGTTGGTGGATGCCTACTAGCACTTTATAGAATGTACTCCTGGTCCTTAACCCTCTGGGGTCTATTTAAGGAGATTTTTGGCATTGTAAAAGGCAGTTCGGAGTGGAGTTTGAGAGGAGGTACCATAAGGAGAAATTATCTCCAGATTTATGCTATTGTAAGCCCTTAGGGCATGTTTTGAAGTTTATTTTCCTATACTGTTTGTACTAGTTTATTTTCTTAGTTAATATAATTTCCCTTTTCTGTTGTTTCCATTTTGTTCTTGGGTTGTTTCTCCATCAAAAGATGCATGGGTTAAAGCAAGCAGGAAGATCAATCAAAGAATATACAGAGGAATTTTACTGACTCTTGATTAGAGTGGGGCATGCAGAAGCAAATAAGGAAAAGGTTGCTCGTTATATTAGTGGGTTGCAACCTAGCATCCAAGAGGAATTAAGTTTGGTAAGAGTGACCAGCATTGAAGAGGCATACCAGTTTGCCCTATGAGTTGAAGAGAAGCTGAATAAAAGGTTTGATAGAAGACAAAGACGGCACGGTCAAGGAGGAAGGGGAAGCGGTAGATCATCTGGACGCTGCAATGAAACTCAAAAGAAAAATGAAGATGTGGGTACTAGCAGGAACCAGAGGAATGAGGGTTTCAACCGCTCCCATGATCAAGACTTTGGAAATCAGAGAGGAAGAGGTGGAGGACGTGACCAAGGAAGAGGAGGCTTCTGTGGTACCTATTTCCATTGCAATGAAGAAGGTCATCGTGCCTTTGAATGCCCTCAATCACAAGGAAGGACAGATAGGAGAGTGAGGGCCAAGCTAGGGTTGCTCATGTGGATGAGGATGCATAATCATCACATTCAAAGGATGCAAAAAGAGGAGAGACCTTGGTAAATGAAAGAGTCCTACTAAGTGGTGAGATTGAACCAGGACAACGAAGGAGTTTGTTCCATACCAAATGCAAGTGTGAGGATAAATGTTGTGACATGATCATTGATGGTGGTAGTACTGATAACTTGGTATAAGAAGAGATGGTCTCTAAGCTAAAGCTCAAGAGGGAGAAACATCCCTAGCCCTATCAGATTGCTAGGGTAAAAGGTGATCATAAGGTCCTGGTAAGTGAACAATGTTTAGTGAAATTCAAAATTGGGAGTTACCATGATGAAGTTCTCTGTGATGTTATTTCGATGGATGTTTGCCATCTATTATTGGGTAGACCATGGCAGTTTGATAGACATGTAGTACATGATGGACATGCAAACACATACTCTCTGACAAAGAATGGAGTTCGCCACAAATTGAAGCCCATGAAAAAGGAAGGTGAAAAGGTATGTAGCAGTGCTAGGATTTGTCTTGTTTATGAAAGGAAGTTTTTAGATGGCATGAAACATCAGCATATGTGTTATGCTTTGAATCCTAGGAAAGATAAAGAAGGTAGTAGTAAAATACCACTTGAAGTCTCAGGTTTACTAGGGGAGTTTGGAGATATTATCTCTAATAATGTTCCAGATGGATTGCCACTAGTAAGGCAAATCAGTCATCAGATAGATCTGATTTCAGGAGCTAGTTTGCCTAACAAGGCTGCTCATAGCATGACTCCTACTGAAACAGAGGAGCTAAATAGACAGGTTCAGGAGCTATTGAGGAAGGGCTTGATTCGAGAGAGCCTGAGTCCATGTGCAGTACCTGCAGTACTTGCACCAAAGAAGGATGGAGAGAGGAAGATGTGTACAAATTCTCGAGCTATAAATAGGATAACCATCAAGTACCAGTTTCCTTTGTCAAGGATGGATGATCTTATGGACTACTTGAGTGGAGCTCAGTACTTAACAAAGATAGATCTGAAGAGTGGTTATCACCAGATACGGATTCGAGAAGGAGATAAGTGGAAAAAAACCTTCAAGACCAAGGAGCATCTTTATGAGTGGTTAGTCATGCCCTTTTAATTGACGAACGCCCTAGGCACCTTCATGTGGCTCATGAATGAGGTACTTAAGAAGTTCTTGGGAAAAATTGTTATTGTCTATTTGGATGATATTTTAATTTTCAGCAAGACTTTGGAAGAACATTTACTGGATATTTGTAGTGTCCTTGAAAGGATAAGGGAAGAGAAATTGTTAATTAATCTGAAGAATTGTATCTTTGCAAAAAGGGAGTTAGTCTATTTGGGGTTTGTTATATCACCTGAAGGTCTCAAAATGGATCTAGAAAAGGTAAAAGCCATCTTGGAATGGCCTACTCCAAGGTCTGCTACTGAGGTAAGATCATTTCATGGTCTGGTTAGTTTTTATAGGAAGTTTATTAATAATTTCAGTGGCATATGTGCACCCCTAACTGATACAATAAGAGGGGATAGAAAAGAGTTCAAATGGACTACAACAGTTGCAAGAAGTTTTGAATTGCTGAAGAAGAAGGTAACAGAACAACCTGTGTTGGCACTTTCAGATTTTAGAAAGGTTTTCTAGGTGGATTGTGATGCTAGTGGCAGTGCTATTGGGGCTGTATTAAGCCAAGAAGGTAAGCCTATTGCATATTTTAGTGAAAAATTGAATGATGCAAAGAAGAAGTATTCTATTTATGATCAAGAGTTCTATGCAATAGTTCAAGCCTTAAAGAAATGGAGGCATTACTTATTGCCAAAGGAATTTGTTCTGTGTACTGATCATCAGGCATTACAGTACCTAAATAGCCAAGGTAAATTGAATCAGAGGCATATGAAGTGGGTAGAGTTCTTGCAGAGTTATACATTTGTGTTGAAGCATAGAAGTGGAAAATCTAACAGGGTTGCAGATGCACTAAGTAGGAGACAATTGTTGATTACAATAATGCAGGTTGAAGTAGTTGGGTTTAATGAACTCAAGAATTTGTACCTTGAGGATCCTGATTTTGCTGAAGCATGGAAAGCTTGTAAAGAACTTGTTGCTGTAGATAGAACCAAGTGGTTAGACTATTTGATTCAGGATGGCATGTTGTTCAAAGGTAGTCAATTGTGCATTCCAAGGAGTTCTATGAGGGAAAATCTGATTAAGGAGAAACATAGTGGAGGGATGGCAGGACATTTTGGTTGAGATAAGACCATTGCCATTCTTAGAGAACATTATTTTTGGCCTCAAATTTCATAGGATGTGAAGAAATTTGTACAGAGTTGCCAGGTTTGTCAAGTTTCCAAGGGGTTTAGTCCAAATACTGACCTATATCTACCATTGCATGTTCCATCAAGGCCATGGGAGGACATAAGTATGGATTTTGTTCTTGGATTGTCAAGGACACAAAGGGGTAATGACTCAGTATTTGTGGTGGTTGATATGTTCTCCAAAATGGCACATTTCATTCCATGCCACAAAACTCATGATAATGTCCATATTGCAGACTTGTTTTTCAAAGAGGTGGTAAGACTACATGGTCTTCCAAGGAGCATAGTTTTTGACAGAGATACTAAATTTGTGGGGTATTTCTGGAGGACATTGTGGAAAAAGTTGAGAATAGACTTGAAATTCAGTTCCACCCATCACCCACAAACTGATGGCCAAATAGAAGTGGTAAACAAGAGTCTAGGCAATGTGTTGAGATGTTTAGTTGGGGATAATCCCAAGGGATGGGATTTGATTCTACCACAAGAAGAGTTTTCTTACAATAACTCTATAAATAGGATTACTGGAAAATCACCATTCCAAATTGTATATGGGAATAGCCCAAGGACTGCACTAGAATTAAGGAAGATAGAGCAAGGGGAGAGGACAAGTGCTGAAGCGAAAGAATTTGCTAAACATATCAAACATCTGCATGAGGAGGTTCAGGCACACATTACCAAGATGAATCAAGAGTATAAAGCTAGGGCTGATCAAAGGAGAAGACATAAGGAATTTCGAGTAGGGGATCTAGTCATGGTGCACTTACAAAAAGAAAGATTTCCAGCCAGTACTTACAACAAGCTGAAAATGAAGAAATTTGGCCCTTGAAAAGTTTTGAAGAAACATGACTCAGGAAATGCATATGAGGTGGAGCTGCCAGATGGTATTCACATTTCTCCCATTTTCAACATTGCAGATTTAATAGAGTATCATGATGATGGTGCAGATGAGGAGCTGGTGTTAGAGCCATATCCAATTCTCGCTTCTAAGAAGGAGGAGATAGAAGACATTCTAGATCATCGTGTGGGTAGGAGTACCAGAAACAGGCAGTATGAAGAGTATTTGGTCAAATGGAAAGGACGACCGATTGAGGACTCAACTTGGATTTCAGCAGCTGAAGTTTCCCATTTGGGATTTCCTCTACCATTCATAAACTGTCAGGGTCAATTTTCAATCTACCCTGGGTGTCTGATGCAGGAGCATCCAGAGGTATAAGGGCAATCCTGTGTCACAAAAAAAATGTACTTAGACTTAGTTTTTGTTTCATATGTTTTCATTTTTGGATACCCATTTGGGTCAAATAAAGGTTCCAACTCTCATAGTTCCATTATCAGTGTGCTAGAAAATCCTGAAAAAAATAGGAGCTATAATTGGGCCATCATTTTGGTAAAGTAGAAGGTGTGAATTGGCCAGATGAATGTAATTGTGATTTAGAGCATTCTAGAAAAAGAATCAGGTCAAAAGGCCCCACGATTTGAAAGTTATTGCAGTTTTTTGAGTTTTGGAGACCTCCTAAGAATGCTTTAAAGTCAAGTTAGGGGCATTAAATGACCTCAAAAAGGGCTGAAAAATGAGGTACAAGCGAAGCTGGTCTATAGGGCTATAGAGCACTTCAAGAGCTTTCCGAAAATGTAAACGATTCGTCAATCGGAGCTACGGTTCAAAAGTTATGCCTCCCGAAAGATCGATGACCGTTTTTGGATTCTTTTAGATTTGCACTGACTTCTAATGCAGCTTTTGGAACCTTCTATTTGGTCGGTGGATGCCTACTAGAACTTCCTAGAATGTACTCCTAGTCCTTAACCCTTTCGGGTCTATTTAAGGAGATTTCTGGCATTGTAAAAGGCAGTTCGGAGTGGAGTTTGAGAGGAGGTTCTGAAAGGACAAATTATCTCCAGATTTATGCTATTGTAAGCCCTTAGGGCATGTTTTGAAGTTTATTTTCTCTGTACTGAATGTACTAGCTTATTTTTCAGTTAATACAATTTCCCTTTTCTGTTGTGTCCATTCTGTTCTTGGGTTGTGTCCCCATCAACTCCCCCATTCCCTTTTAGTTAGTCTAAATATTCTAACATATGCTACTTCAAAAAGGGATGAAATAGTAAATCAGATTAAAAAAATAAAATTATATTTAGCTCTAGAGTAGGGAATTCTCTTCAAGAATATGTAATTTTTTTCAAAAAGGTGTTGATTTGTTAGGGAAATTTTGATGGAAGAAAGAAACTATTGATTTCTGACAAGTTCAACCTAGAGTAACTATAATGAAAAAAATATACATCCAAAACTAAATACTTTTTTTCTTTCACACTAGTTATACATCTTGTCTACAACATATTTAAAAATTAGAAACAAAAGATTATTTGCAAATTTTTTTTTGGCAGGAAGTACACCCTATTTTCAACATTTTCTTAGTAATTAAAAAATGAACTTCAAATTTTTTAAATAACATTAATTCTTCCTAAAAACACTTAAGTCAAATTTAAGCATAAGCTTCATCCAATTATACACATTTTATTAGTCTACATAATTTTGTGATTCTAAACACAAATTCTACTTTTATTTCATTGATGTTGTATAGTTTGTGTGTTGTTGACCTTTTCCTTTATAAAAGTGTCACATAGGCTTATACTTTTACCCCATCCCAATTGATCTACATCTTTGCTATGCCCATTAAAACTAAATTATCCTTATATGTATGTCATCATTTGGCCAATTATTTATTAGTTTTGAATATAAGAGTGAATAAACCATGCTTTGCTCCTATTTTCCTAATCATTTAATCATTTCATGTTATTAATTACCCATCTTTACAAACTTCTCCCAATTGATTACTAATAATTTATTTATTTATTTATATTAACTAATTAATATTACTTTAATTAATTAATAGTTCATTTTTTGAAGAGATTTTTAAGTTTTTTGAAATTCTAATTTCTAAGTCCTACACCTCCCTCTTAATTGTATTTTTCATATCCTCATTTGTGCTTTATTACTTCGGTTAGTTTTCCCCACCTTTTCTCCTTTATTGTCTCCACTAATCATGCTTTCTAATTGAGTACTAATTTTACTTTTCTTCCTTCTTCCATCTTTCCTCTAATTTTGTGTTGTTTTGTGTATTCCAATTTGTGCTTCTAATTTGTCACAATCATGACAATCATTCCAATACACACATCTACTTTTTTGACCTTTGGCTCTCAATCCTATAAATTGATCCTCTTGTGCAAAATTTTTCCTTAATCAAACTCCAATAATTATCATATCCATTACCATCATTTTTCTTTCATATCATTGGTATATTTTGTCAAGATCAAGGGAAACATCAACATTCTTGCAATAGAGAGGAAAGGAGAACATTAGAACCTAATTTGAAGGGGGTGCTGGAGTTTTCATTATTCATTTTATGCATCTTTATTTTAATGGATTCGATTGTAGACTAGGATAGTTTGCATGAAATTTAAGGTTTTGTGGTTGACTCTTTCATGCATATTATTTGGTTTTTAGTATTGCAATACAAAATGTTAAAACCATTAGCTAAGAATCATGAACATAACAACTGAGAAAAATTCAAAAATATAGAACTAAAAATAGACTAAACATATAAAATAAATAGAGAAGGAACCTAAATAAGTTTTCTTGTGGTCTCATTAACGTTTACTTATAATCAGTAGGTCACTTGAGATATCTTTGTTAGGTATTCAAGATCTTATGGAAAGTGGACAATAATCCACTTCAAACTCCCACTTTTCCTTCTATGGTGACCTTTGTTGTTTTCCAATTTAAATTAAAAAAAAAAAAATTCTCTTCAACATTCAAATAAATTCCACATATATTTCTAGTTGGATATTTTAGAACTTATGAGGACCAAACAAATATTTATCTCTTTATATTTCCGCTTTCTTAAATATTAGTCACTATGTCAACCAAACAAACTTGATAAGAGGAATCTTCATTAGGTGAAAATTGAGGGGTTGACCTTTTTGTTTTAGTCTTGGTAGGACCTTTCTTACCACTTGGTATGTTTAGGGATAGATCCTTCCTTAGCAAAGGAAACTAACCTCAAACCATCTTCTATTTTGAAGTCATTTCTTTCAAAATAGAGACTATTTTCAAATAACTTTGATTAGCACCTTCCTCATCATCCTTAGGAATGTAGAAAGCCCTATTTTCTAATTTTGAGGGGGTGGGCTTAAATATCAAGTCCTTCAAAATTCAAAATATCAAACACTCATGTCATAATGGGTTTTTAGGGTTCTTACTATGATCATAAATACTAGCCTCTAATGAGGAAAGAAGATAAAATAAGAAAGAATTTTAAATTTTATGGAAAAAAATATTGTTCTAGACAAAGTGATGGCTGTAAAAAATATGGAACCTTTCATCAAGGAAAAAGTTATAAAATTTTTAACTTCATCATCTCTTCCTAGAGCTCCTTGATGGATTTTGACATATAGCCACTCCTTTTCTTCTTGATAAGAGTCTCCACTTGATCATACTTGACAAAATCATCCACCATGTTATCTAAGTATTTCCTAATAAATAATTTATTCCCCTCCATAGGAATCTTCGTGACATAGGCAATGAATTCTTGTCACAACCTATATTTGACCAAAAATGTAAAATTTCTTATTCATCCTACTATCCATAACATATTTTGTAACATTGGGATCATATCTATGTGTGTTCAAGAAATCAAATAACCATTTTTTTGAAATAATTCTCCATCAAATTGGAACCTTATATGAACTTGATTGCAATGTGGAGGTTCAAGCCTATTTCTATCTCCTCCCATGTTGCTAATGACAATGGGAGTCTCTAGAAGATTGAAAATGAAAAAATATCATATGACATAATTGTGAATTCAATATAATAGAATGACAAAGAAAAAAATAGAAAGACTTTGACGGAAACTTCTAGTCTATTATAAAATTAATAATCAACGTTGCTTAAATTACTAGTAGGGATCTTGAGTATGTCTCCAATAAAAGTCAATCATTATGAAGACATCATCAATATATATATGAGAGATATGACTCCATTTCACTACATTCTAGACACTCATATTAGTAAAAAAATTCCACTAACTTCCTTGTTGATATATGATGGATTTGAATTCATTGAAGATGGTTAAAATAGTCTTAGTGTCCTCTATCCAATGTTTTATAGTTCAAACAATTAATTAGTTTCCCTTCATGCATTGAATGATTTTATTTGAATCATCTTCGTACATATCTTAGTAGAATTCATATCTCTACATGCTCTAAGGCCATTGGGAGAATTAATAGCTTTGATATTATGCTTTGTCTAATATCAAAAAACTAATTAATTTTTTATGTTGTCCATCAAGAACTAATGTAAATTTTCTTACAATACTAAAAAAATAAAAATTATTTTCAATTTGAATTAATTTCTAACAGATGTAGATGTACTTGTCCTCAACATTACATGATTGTAAGAAAGACTATTTAATTTCTTACTTTCTTTATTCTTATTTTAAAATATAGTCATGAACATATTCATATTATACATGTTATGTGGCTGATAACAAATTATTAGTAAAACTTAATTGATTCATACTTATGTATAGTAGGCTATGAGCGCCACGGTAACAATTTCAAAAAAAATGTTCCATGCTCAATAGACTAAATATTAATTTGTCAGGGTATATGAATGTCTATGTATAATTAGATAAATTCAATATATATATGAATTATTTCATTAGTAGTAACGTACAGGCAACCGATATCTCCAAAAATAGAAACTAAAAGAAATCTGAATAGTTTGTTATGATAAATATTTACCTTATGTTCTTCTACAATAATTAAATGTTATACATTTATACTATGTACCTTTTCTACCACACGTTCACGGTATTTAACCTATTTTCAATGATTATTCCCCATATAATATATTCCGAGAATTCATGCCTCATAAAAAGCCAAATGGTTCTAGCCAAAACTTAACAGGCTTTGCCAGCGTCATCCTGCAAACGCTATCGATAGTTATCAGTAAAAGAGTAAATTCTGTGTACAAAAATTCTCAGTTCAGGTTTTCTTGTGCATTTTATGCACGTACTATTCTTTCTTACCCATGAAGATAGATAAGGGAATCAATAGTTCCTATGAAGCCAAAGGGTTTACGCCAAAACTTACAGGTTCAGTGTTGCGGACTTTGCCTATAAATTTCATTTAAAACGTGCAATTGAGAATCCATCCACTAATTAAAAATTACACGCGTCGAATACGGTGTAAAGATATACAGAGTAAATGTATACAGAATAGTCACGTTGCAATTGCGATGGACGCTATATAAAGCATATGTTTCACCTTGCGAAGTTATATGTAAAGTTGTAGTAGAGATTTTAAGAGATATGGCTTTTCGGTATTGTGGTAGGATAGTGGTGCTCCTCCTCTCGTCCATGATGCTCAGAAATGTAGATGGGCATGCATGGAAGAAGGAACTTCCAAAGCCGTGTAACAATTGGTGCTGTACTTTCATGATATACTTTACAACGGCAAAAATGCCCACAATGCAACTTCTCCTCTGGTTGCAGCCCCTGCGTGGGGTAATCTCACTTCTTTTGCTGATCAATTCTGGTTTCGAGACATGGTTGTGTTTGATGATCCTATTACTCTTGATAACAATCTCCACTCTCCTCCAGTGGGTAGAGCTCAGGGATTTTATTTCTATGACATGAAGACTACTTACAATGCTTAGCTTGGCTTCACATTTGTGCTGAATTCTACGGACTAGAAGGGAACCATTACCTTTAATGGAGCAGACCCAGCTATGGTGAAGTACAGAGATATATCTGTTGTGGACGGAACAGGGATTTCTTGATGGCCAGAGGAATCTCTACAATCAATACATATGCATATTTATGAGGGAGTTGTTTATTTACGCCTCAGGGTTAACATCACACTGTTAGTGTTACTGATCATTGTTAACTGCTTGCAGAGGTCTTATGTAGGGAATTTTTGTCTGTTTATTTGCAAGTCGAGTTTGTAAAAAAGAAAGTTTGACTTTGTTTTGTCTTTAGTACATTTTGTCTGAATTTTAGCTTGTCTAGACTTTTGTATGCCGTCTCAAATCAATCCTTTAAGATGAATATAATCATAGATTTTCTTTTTTGTACTTGTTTTCAGTACACTGCTGCACTAATGAAGGTTTAGAGGGATGAGAAATAGGGTGTTTTAGATATGTTTAGAAATGTTTTTATCATTAATTCCATTTTTCTAGTCTTCCTTTAGTCTTAAAAGCAAGTAAATTTTAAAATTGTTAACTATTATCAAATCTTAAAATAGACTAGGAGAATCTCTTCTATTATACTATTGAAAGTAATTTTTAAAATTAAATAAATGTAACTTCATCTTTAAAGTAAGCTATCTTAGATAGAAAATTAAAATAGACTATGAGAATCTCTTCTATTATACTATTGAAAGTAATTTTTAAAATTAAATAAATGTAGCTTCATCTTTAAAGTAAGCTATCTTAGATAGAAAATTATGTGAAAACTATCATTTAAAAAAAAAATTATTACATGTTCTTTAATATTTTTCTAAAATTAATTGTAGAAAGTCTAATATTATGAATAAATCATGAGATGTGTTCCTAAGCATAGAAACAAAAATATGTAGTGTAATGCATTCAAAATCTAGTTTACTTATCAAATTTATAATTCAACTTACAATATGAGATATTAAGAACTTTAATATAATTTATTTTGTTTATATTTTTACAATATGTATAAGTCAATTCTTTCTCATAAATGTCTAGTAAATGGTTTAAGATGGTTGCTGTCACTAGCATGGCATGCCTTCTAGCTCTATGTGCAATACATATTTCCTAAGTTATGAATCATGGAGACAACAAATGGGAAACCTCATCCCCACACATCACTTGTTAAAACTCGCAAGAACGACAATAGAAGACCTATATGAATAGTGACCAAATGGTGGCTTCAGCCTTGATTTTTTTTTTTCTATTGAGCTATTTAAAATGTGTCACTACACATCAATGACATAAATGAAAGTTAATTAATCATATGTTTACTATTTTTTTTAAATGTATTATATTTCTATTTTCTTCAACATTTTTATTAACAATGATATTTCATCATTATATTTAAAATCTTAGTATAATAGTACTAGTATTTAAATAGTGACCAATGATAATACAAAACCTATAAGAATAGAAACCATGTGGTAAATTCAAACTTGATTATTTCTTTACTAATGAAGTATTTAAACTACAACACTATACATCTGATGACATAAATAAAATTGAATTAAACATATGTTTACTATTTTTTTTATAAAATGAATTAAATTTCTATTATGTTCAACATTTTATATTATCAGTGTTCTGTTAACTTAATATTTAAACTTTTAGTATTGACATCATTGAATATAATAGTACTAGTATTTAAGTAGCAACCAATGATGATAAAAGACCTATAAGAATAGTGACCAAATGGTGATTTCAACCTTGATCATTTCATTACTGATGAGGTATTTAAATTGTGGCACTACATATCCAATGCCATAAATAATTTTTAATTAATCATATGTTTACTATTTATTTTTTTAATAATGATCTTTAACTTAATATTTATACTCTTAGTATTGTCACTATTTATTATAATAGTACTAGTGATAACATATGTCAGATAAATGATAGAAATTATTTAAAAGTCTCAACAATGGTTCCTCTGAAGAAAGAAATATAAACATGTTTGTACCAAATGATTCTATTAGTGGTGAAATAAGTGATTTCTTAATAGTAAGAGCATTTGTAACTCTCTTTCACTAATAAAAATGGAACTTTTTTTTTGTTTATTTTTGGATGTTATCACATTAGAATAAGTGTTACTGAGAACTTTCTATTAATGTAGAGAGACATTTTTATTTCGTACTATTGTCTAGTTTAATGATTAATTGTCTCATGATGATTTTGTAGGCTTCTTCTATTCCAAATGTTTAGTATTAATATTTATAATCTTTGGAAAATATAGAATAGTTTATTTTTTCTTTAAAGATGTCTCGCATATAATTATTTTTAAATTTTGATTAATATGATTCTTAGTGATGTCTAGATATCTTATTTTTGTCCTAATTTCTTTATCATATTTGAGTCTTTGCATTAAAACTAACAAGGACAAAAAAAATTATTGAAGTATTCTCCAATATTATGGATTTAATAAGATTTAAATATTGTTTGCAATCTATGTCAAGGAGTCCAGTACATAATGTCTACACAAAAGGTAAGAATTGGAAATGTTTAAATTTTTAAATAATCTTTACAATTATGGTTAAAATAGGTTTTGTAGGGATCCCAAAACCCTTAAAATCTCTTACAAAATAAATATTCAATACTTAAACATAAAATTCAAAACAACTATGAAATAGGGAAGTAGAAAGCCAAAGAGTCTCAAAATAGACAAATATTCAACTAAGAAAAAAAATAAAATTTACTAGTACTAAGCATGGAGCCCACCAAAATAGAGTAATAAAAAACATAAAATTGAAATAGAAAAATCATGACCAAAACTAACCAAAATTAAATAAACTTTCTTAGAATAATAGTGGTCTCATTCACAAGTTCATCTTGTCTTTAAAAAGCCTTTTCAAACTTTCCCTACTCTTTAGGATCTTCATTGTTGATCTTCTTCATGTTATAATCAGTGGATTTACTAGGGCCAATACTAGTTCTAGCTAGAGTGTCAACACAGTTGTCCACATTGACATTGTATGATTAAATTTTCATAAATAATTTGATATGGTGACCCAAAAAAAAATGATCTTTCAAGAAATGAACCAATAATAATTTAGTAGTTTCTTAAAGTAGTTATATACTAGTAAATGACTATAAAAAATAGTTATCCTATAGATTATAGTGAACAATAATGAACACAAGACACACAAGTTGCTAATAGGATGAAACATATGCATTGGTGAATCAAATAAGAACCTTTAAAATAAATTACAAAAATAAAAGTTTTATTTCTTTCACCAAAATATTTTTTCATTAGATTAAGTTGTGAATAAGATAGCTATATAATTGTTAATGAACTTATTCACAAGATAATATAGTGAGTGATAAGAGTTTATAAAGTTGGTTTTTGAAAAGGGATGATATGGTTGATGACAATCAAGATGAGGAGGATAATCGACATACCTTTTTTTAGGACTTGGTTATGCTAGAAGCCACTTTGAAACCATTTTAATAGGATTTCCCAACTTTCTTTTTTTTTTGGTTCAATTAAAAGAAATCTAAACATGTTTTAAAAATTATTCAAAAAGATCTAAACATTGAAAAAAAAAAAGGGTCTTGCTATGACTATCAAAAAATTATTTAAGGAAAAGACATAGGACTTCACAACTAGAAGAAAGGCCAAACTTGTGAATCAACACATGTTGTCATATGATCACCAATAATATCATACAATTTAGCTTATATGGAGGTACCAAATAATGATTGCAATACTATTCATTAGTTTGGAATCACAATATATCCCTCTTTCTTCAGTAAGGGTAACTAGGCCTACCATTATCATGTCCATTCAAGGGAGCCAAAGTTTCTATTTTGCAACCACATGATTCTAGCACCATGCTTATTCCTAGAATTTGAGGTTTGCTCCAATAATATGCTACCTTATTAGTGCTTCTATTCTTATACCCTATTTTGAGATACAATTTTTGAAGATAAGTTGAACACCATTCAAGTCTTTTTGTCTGCAATGTGTCTTATGTTTGTGAAAACTAAAGAGGTTTACGATATGTGTGGATGAAAGTTTCCTTTCCCATTATACAATTTTTTTTCTTCTTGGAAGCTTGATCAATAGAATATAATTATTTATCATAGGTGGAATACCTACACACTTTTTGGCCCACTTATAAGGCCCTAATTTGAAATTGTAAAGTCATACCCCTCTATTTACATGTCATGCCTCTTTCAACGTTTTCCCTTTGAACATGTTAAATCCTGATTAAACAAAAAGATGTTCTTGAACCCTTTGAACCATTGAAGTTCAAGGAGTTAAAATGGCACAATAAATTAAAAAATAGAGTTAAAAATGTTAAAAGATTCAAAATTCAAGGTTTCAAATTGAAAGTTCAAACTATTTAATGTTCAATAGATATAATGGGTTCAAAAAGCTCACCAAGTACAGATGGTTCAACGAATCAAAATAATTCAAAGTTCCCTAAAATATATGATATCACAATATTAACCAACTTGCAAAGGATTATTCAAATGCTTCTTTATTTTCTATTAGTTTTGGAATGTCCTCAAAAATCAAAACGTCTGAACATGGGAATTTCTACAACTAATAGATTTGGGGTAAAGAATATCCTCTTGCATAGGAACATTTTATATATTCAAATTAACCTTTTAAAGATGATAGGTTATATTGTGTGACATAAAATTCATACAATGTTTATTTAACCTAAAAGAGAAATTATAAATTGAACCTTAAATGGCTTTACCATAGAAAAAGATTGGGTGGAAAGATAGAATTTATTCTATTGCAGAGTTATGATATATAGATTCTATCAAGAGAAGAAGAATGAATCTAAATTTTTTAATAGTAATGCATTTAGTTCTCATTTTATCCTTAGAAGGAAAAGAAAGATTGTCAGTCCTAACAAGATGGGTTAAGTTTATTGTAAACATGGACTAATATACTAGTCAAGTGTCGAGTCATAATTTCAAAGACTAGTTCATGGATCTTTCTGTAGGTATGTGTTTGGTATGCTCAAAGTGTATATTTTGATTCATTAATTCATGGCGTATTGATGATTTTTATGGAAGACCTAAGTGGGAGGTAAAAATAATACACCATTTGGATTCGATGAGCCATGGAAGGCGTGAGTTCGGTAGAATTAATGCTATAACATAGATCTAGCTAGAAAAGTAGAAACCAAATTTTTAGGAAAGGATGAAAAAATTGAACACCATATTGTGAATAAAACACCAATTCTATCATGAAAAATGGAATTTCTTGATTACAATGTTAGAAATCATTATATATAAAAATAGGTTATGGTGATAAAATTTAGAAATTGTCACTACAATTATCACATCATAGACAAATAGTAAACTAGGTTGAATAGAACCTAACACTTTCTTTACATAGACCAAAAAAATTGGTCAAATTGAAAGAAAGAGAAGTGATCCAAAAATCATGCATCTAAATTTGAGGTTATTCTACATGTTAATTACAATATATTTCTACTATAACACAAATCTAGCTAGAAATGTAGAAGCCAAATTTTGTAGGACAAAACAAAGAAAAATTGAACAATACATTGTGACAAGACAACTTTTTCTATTATGAAAAATGAAAGAACTTGATTACAAAATTTCAAACCACTATATATAACAACATATTATCATGATGAAATTAAGATGTCATAACCACAATTATTTCATGGACAAATTTTATACTAGGTCAAACAGATGATTACACTTTGGAATTAAATTTTAATCGCCATTCTTTCTTTGAGGTTTATAGATGTTGGAATTAACATGCATTTACTCCCCCCCCCCCCCCCCTTAATTCGTAGTAAGGAGAGTGAAAACTAACACAAAGAGAGAGGAAAGAGGGAAAACCTAGTTGGAATATACCCCCTTCTCCCCTCGAAATCTAAAAAGAGAAAATCTTGTGACATAAAATATCAAAGATATTTGTGAAATCATAATTTCCAAGGTGCTAAATGAAGAATCTCCTTCAAAACTAAGATGAAGATTAGGATCAATTTGCATGAGTACCCCCAATGATACTACTTCAACAATGAGTTGATGACAAATAAAGAAAAAAACATTTGTCAATCAAATCAAAGATACAATCTCCAACAAACAATAGATGGAAAATTGACGCAAAACATCTATCATTCAAGGTTATAGATGACATATGAGTGAGTGTAAGTGACCATAACAACACTACTCAAGCATGTAAGAATAAAATTAAAAATAGAACCAAGAAAGTATTCCAACTAAGGAAAATAAAAACTTATACAAGGAAAGAGTAAAGAGGGAAACCTTAGTTAGAATTAAACCCCCCCTCAAAATCGACAAAGAGAAAATCTTGTCACATGAAAAATTGTACACATATGTCAGATCATAACAGCTAAGGTGTTAAAGGAAAAATCTCCTTCAAATCAAGATGAAGATCAAAATCAATCTGCATGGGTGCCCCCAACAACATTACTTGAATAATGATTTGATGACAAACAAAGGAAAAAAATGTCAATTAAATCGAAGATATTGTAGACAATAACCTACATAGCTCCCTAAAATAAGTAATAGATGAAAAATAGAGGCAAAACATATATTATTCAAGGATATAGATGACACATGAGTGCATACAAGTGACCATAACAAAACTACTTAACCATGTGAGAATAAATTAGTGATTGAAAATACAAATGTCAATCATCTATAAATCTAATCAATAATGGATCCAAGAAATTATTTGCACAAAGAGGCATGACAAATCCACAATAAATAGTACATCACTAGAGAGAAAATGAATGCAAGACCCATGCAAAGAGAGCATGATGTTGGCCTATCAGTGGTGTAGAATTTAGTTCAACCTCGGTCGCCATAATTGTTGGATGTAAGGCTCTACTTGTGGGATGAAGTGGAATCATAGGATTCCATTCAAAATAACCGAATGACATGAGAAAGAAAAATAATGAAAGTTTAATTCTTAAAATCTTTGATCTTCAATTCTCGCAAACGATAAATTTTTTCTTCCCTTTCTAATAGCCTTAACTTTGATAACATGTAGTTGTAAGAAAAAAGAAAAGAAAATTGAACAACACATTGTGAAAAAACAACTGATTCTATTAAAAATGAAACTACTTAGCTTAGCTATAATATTTGAAATCACTATATATAACAAAGATGAAATTAAGAAATCATTACCTCATGCACAAATTGTAAGCTAGATTGCTGAACAGAAGCTTACACTTTCCTTACACAGAAGCAAATTGGTCAAATTGAAAGAAAGAACGGTGATCCAAAAATCATGGATCGAAACTTCAGGTTATTCTGCACGCAAATCACAGTCTAGGTGGCTGACATAACGTTGGAATTAACATGCACTAACTCGTATGGCGTAGAATCTAACGATGGTACAAATTCATTGGAGAAAATTCAACCACATGATATTAGTAAAGCATTGTGAATGTAAGTGAAATGTTTGACAACATGTCAAATTTGTGTGTGTCAGTGATGAATCTTTGCTTGCAAATTTTTTATCGTATAATTAAAAACACAACTGAAGATGAAGGAGGAAAAATCAATGATGACAGTGATATAACTAGAGATTTTTGAGAAAACCAATGATCATTGTTAGAAAATGATTCCAATACGAAGATCGTGGTTTCCTTTTGTAAATGGCTTCTGTGAATAGTTGTTCGAGATGTCAACCTGTGCATTATCAGCCAAGGTCCTGTAAATGGCTCCTGTGAATAATTCTTGGTCCATTTATAGTGAAGTGCGAAGGCATTCCAAGTGATGAGAGCATTACTGTAGTTCCTTCATAGTTGAAATACTAGTCACATCATTAACCCGGATATCCTCCAAATTTCCTCGTCGCTGCACAGGTGTATGGGAGATTTTAGGTTGTCTTGCTCAGTTACATTAAAGATCATAGTTTTCTGTTGGCGACAGATATTTGAATAAGCTTATTCCTACCTTGAACTGTTAAATAATATAAATAGGGGAACCATTATCTGTCAATCCAAAACGACCACAATCAAGTGTAGATATTCTTGAAACCACTGCCAGTACAATGGAAAGTAAAATAGTAGAATTATATTAAAGTTTTGAGTGAAACCGCACCTTGACAGGAACTGAATCTTTAAAGATTGCGTAAGATATATCTTGCACAATCTTTAAAGATTCAGTTCATTGTATATATAATGTTTAGTTAATATATAATTAACTTTCATGTCTCTTTCTCACATATACATATTATTTAAATTTATATATTAATAAATTTTTTTTCATATGGTAAAAATGTACGAAGTTAAATAATATCGTATATCACTTTTAAATATTTTATATAAGTTACTTTAAATTTATATCATTTTAAAGTTTGTAAAATATAAAGCATAACAAAAAAAATTCATATAAGTAAACATTCATGAAATTAAAGTTTGTAAAATGAAAAATATAACAAAATAAAGATCAGTAATATTATAGATTTTTTTTTTTTAAATACAATTTTTTTAGTTCTAAAAAGAAAATATAATGATCATAATTGGTTGTGATTATCATATATTTGATGTTGTTGTCTCAACTCGTGAGATAATCCATTCCATGGATATACAAGTAAAAGGTTTGGGATGGCTCTCAAGCTTGATATCTCTGAAGCCTATGACTGGGTTGGTTGAGATTTCCTTCTTGTTGTTAAGTCTAAGATTGGATTTAGTAGGAGGATTATTGAGATGGTTCGGGTGATGATTGGGATGATCCAATTTTTTGTTATTATCAACAACATGCCTTGGAGCTCTTTCACTTCTAAGATAGCACTCTGTTAGGGTGATCCCCACTCTCCATACTTATTTATTATGGTTGAAAAGGTTTTTAGAAGAAACTTCATATCCAAAATGGAACATGGTACTAATTAGTTGATTAAAATTGTCGCATCCCTCCCTTTGGAGGTCATATGATAATTTGTTGATGATACTTTTCTTTTTGGGCTCTCCTCTATATTGAAGCCAAACATTGGGAGGACCTCCTCGATCAGTATACTCATGTTCCTTAGAAACATATCAACTTCGACAAAAGTAAATTTTGTTTCTTCAATACAAAGGCCTCCTTGCAAATATGTATCACTCACATTCTAGGCTGTCAGGTTGCTTACCTCTTTGATACCTACTTTAGGGCTCCCTCTCGTAGTGTAGTTAATAGTTTTGGTATTCCATTTTTGGAAAGGCTCCAGAGAAATCTAGAAAGGTGGAAAGGGAAGGTCCTTAGTAGTGTGGGTAAAATGCAACTCTTTTCTTCTTCTCTTCAAGGCATCCCTATCTACTTCCACTCTAATAGTAAAAATATCTCCTTTCATGGCCTCTTTTTTGGAGAGGATACAAAGGAATTTACTTTATACTAGTTTAGATGAAAAAGTCAAGTTCAGTCTAGTCAACTTGGATACTCTGTGTAAACCTAAAGCTCTTGGTAGTTTGGGGGTTAGGATTAATATAGGGGATCTCATAAAATCACTCTTAACTAAAATTGGTTGGAGGTTAGCTAAAGATTTGGGAGGTTGGTAGCAAATTATGAAAGCCATGTATTTTAGTATTTCCTCCTTCACACTCCATATATTTGACATTGAACTTCTCTATGGCTATATGATTTGGAACAATGTGATTATAAATTACACCTCTCTCCAATATTATCTGAGATGACTAGTTAGGGTGAATAAATTGGATTGTGGGACATTAATTGGATTGGGGTGTATATTCAAGAAGTTATAGGAATTTTTTAATCTTTTTAGAATCCCTACCACACTTTCTAAGGATAGAATCATTTGGGATAGATGTGTGTCAAGCGATTTCTCTATTTTTTCTTCTTATCTTCTGCTAGTTGATATAGAGTTTCCCGATATATACTAGGATAAGGTCTTGATTCAATAACTCACTTTAAAAGTTAACTTCTTCCAGTGGGACATGTGAGTTCTAAATGTGGCCTCAAACCTCAACAACACACTTCAACATGCTTAGTATTTGAATGATTCATATGAGAATGAACAAATTTTTTTTCATCCCATAAGACCCAATCATGTCGACTTGTTTCCTTCTATCTCATTAGAGTTTGAATATATGCTCTCATAATCAAGAGTTTTATGACTAAAGACCAACTATGAATGAAGTATTTAATAGTATGAGATGCAAAACTAATCTAGATTGTTATAATTTTCTATGCAAAGTAGATGAAATTAAGCTATATGTAAATCAAGTTAATCTAATGAATAAAGAAGTAAAGATTTAAGCAAAAATGGATGCTTCATAATATTAGAATGATAAAATAGAGAAAGTAAATAGTAGAAATGAAAATAATTTGAATGCACTAATAGAGGGTAATGAAACTGGAAGAGTTTTGCTACTCACAAATTGCATCCTCCTGATAAGAGTTTGAAGTTCCCAATTTATAGAAACCCAAAACAAATCAATGATGTAGAGAAAATCAAATGAATGGTGGAGATCAGATGAGAGCTCAAATTGAAATGGAAGCTTCCAATTGAGAAGGAGTTAACTCTTTTCTTTTAGAGTGAATGAAGCAGTTAACTTTCTAAGATTCCTTTTTTGATTCAAGTTGATTGAAAGTTTTCGTTTCTAAACTCAACATGATATTTTAAGAGAATATTTGAAGATTTTTTAAATATGACCTCATATTTTAATATTCTCAATTAATTGAATAACTATATCCAATAAGTTAAATGAGGATAATTAATTTAATCAAAAGTATTTAATTCCTTTTTCATGTGTTATTTAGTTGAAAGGGGTGAGTTAGTTTAATTAAATGTACTAGGAACTTTAATTCAATTAATAAAACTAGAAGGTTTTATTTTTGAAATTAATCAAATACTTAGGAACTAAATAAGAGTATGTGATTATTAAAGATTATTAATTTTCTTCAATTAATACTTAGATCAAGTAGCTAGTTAGGACTAGAATTTCCAAGCAAATTAGGACTTTATTGATCTATAGAATGATATTTTGAGATGAATGAAGAAAATTGGTTTAGGATACCAATTTTGCAGTATTACAAGCCACACTTTATGAGAGAATACTAGCTATTGAATATAATTTAAGAAGGGGAGGCTTCCAATTCCCTAGCAGATTTATTCTCTACAAGTAGGAAGAGGAAGACATCTACCTCGTATTTGTATCCTATCTATTTGTGTCACAAATTTAGGCATCCTTGTTGAAAAAATTTCACTCCCCTCAAATTTTTGGAATAGTATTCATTGTTGGTTGTTGACTGGTCAATCCTGTCTGCTAAACTACCCACCCACCTTCTCTACAAGTTGATTCCCCCTTATGTTTGCTAGAATGATAGGAAAGATAGGAATAATAAGATCTTTAGGAAAACATGGAAGGATGTGGAAGAGATTGTGATAATGACTATTATGTTGTTGTGTAAGAACTTTTCGGTCTCTACCTGGAAGAAGCTAGATGGACCTCCCTCCTCTTGGGATTATTAGGTGGTGATAGAATGATAACTCCCTTTAAGGATGTTGATTACTTTGATAACTCAAAACTATTGGCATGTGCAAACATACTTTGGCATGCCCCCTAGTGGTTTATGAAAGCTAAATTTTTATTGGGTGACAAATGGTGGTTTTACTATGGGAAGCGAGATTGTTAGAGATAGGGGGAGCTTATTCTAGTCTATTTTGGTAACTTTGGCACCAACTGTTCTAACATGGAAACCTTGGCCCTTTCTTGGGGCCATAAATTCATGGCCACAATAGAAAAAATATAGGGTCCTTATGGAAGGAGACTCTAAACTTATTATTGGTGTTGTTATTTAGCAATTTGTTCTAGGTTGGGTGATGAAAAGTGTGCTAACACATGTATGGCCTTTCCTTGAAAGAATGAAAAAAACTATTGTTAAACACATGTAATAGGAAGAATATAGAGTGGCTAATAAATTGGAAGGTTTGGGATTGCATCCAATAGGAATGTGGTGTTGGAGAAAGTTGATGGCCCTACCTAAGGAAATTTAAATTCTAAATGAAAGTAAAATTACAAACAAATGAATGAATAATTATGAGGCCTTAAATATTTTCTAACTAGTCTACCAGTGTTATTTGCATCTAGAGTGCAAGTGATGATATCCGTAGGAGTGATGTCATAGTAGGTTATTATGATATTGTCTCAAGTGTATTGGATATGTATACACATATGGATTTTGGAAAATTTTGTGGCTATGTCATTAGGTACAATTTGAGATTGCACATTAATGATGTTGGAAACTATAATTGGAGCACTTATTATGTTTTCATTGATGTCAAACTTATTGGTAAGATAGAGTGTCAAACCTATTAGAGAGACATTCTACTAATAATGTAGAGTGTTATATATCATTTGATTGATGAAGAAGATTTGAAAATAAGAGATCATAAGATGAACTAGTGAAAGGTTGAGTTGAGAAGTATTATGGATACTTGATAAGTTTGTTCTTGAAAATATAATGTATTTCTCAATCAATACATGAAATAAATAAGATAGTTGAATGAATCTTATATTTGAATCAAGTTAAAAGGATAAGCTTGACTGAATGTAAGTGTTGATTGGTCATTGAAGAAGCAAAAGTAGAAGATTGAGCAACTTAAGTAGAAGAAAAGAAAAATTGTTCAAGCCGAATATTAATTATTTTCAAAAAAATGGATGAAGAAGCATTAATAGAGACAAGGTGTATTTATGGTCAAGCAAGCATGTTGATGCCAAGTGAGAAAGTATAGTATGTCAAGTTATAAAGTGGTGAATTAGTAGAATAACACAACGATTGATGAGTAACAAAAAAAGTTACACGATGAGAAACATTTGAATTTAATGCCAACAAATTTAGAATTTAGAATTAGTCAACGTGCATGGAAGAAAAGGACTGATCATCCAAATATTTAATGAACAAGGATAACTTGTTAAGTGATCAAAGGAAAAAACTTGATCACAAGTTTCGAGGAAGGATTTGATGAATCTGATCTAACCCTAAGATCAATGGTGATGTTTAAGGGACAAAAGATTTGAATTACATATTGTTAATCTTAGATTGGTTTTGACAAGTGAGTGTCAACACACTTAGGTTATTTACTTAGTTCATGTCAAACAAGTAGTACATTTTGAGCACAACATGTATATATTAGACCATGTCGACTCATAATGAATGTTGAGTCACTCGAATGTCGAGTAGATAATGTATCCTGAGTGATTGAGGAGCCAAGTAAAAAATAGATGTAGAGTGTTACAAATGCTAAGTCTTATTATAAAGATTAGTGCATGTCGAGCATTAGAAACTTCAGATGCCGAGTGAAATAATTTTGACATATTTTTTTGTAAAGGCACAAACAACTATGTAAATCATTTTTGAGCTGACTTAAGGATGAATTATGATATTTTGGAGATAAGGAAAAATATCTAGTTGGATTTGCTATGCTATTACATCCAGCCAATCAGAAAATGGGAAGGATTAAGTGGCAAAATGAATGAATCTCAATCGTAGATTCATACCTAACCCTAAGTCACTAAAGTCTTCTTAATGAGGACAAACCCAAAAATTTCTATGAATGGTAAAAGATGCAAAGAGAATAGTTTGCATGAACAAATAGAGCATTCATGGTGTCTTAGAAGTTATGAAGTGAGATTACATTGCAGAATTGGTTAGAGCAGAATACAGGAAAGAAAAGGATGCAACAAAGAGACATCTGATCAAGAAAGATAAAAAAGACATCAGTTCAGAAGTGATATGTCATCAACCAAGCAAGTGGTAACTGTAGGATCAATGTTGAGACATTTTAACATGTGATTTTAGTCAAAATATCTTAATAGAGTAGTCCTAACAAGCTATATGAAATCCTCTAACAAAGTGCTTACTTAGTTGTAAGTCAAAGTCCTTTAACCGGGCACACTTCTGATAGGGTGTTGAAATCCTCTAACAAGGTGAGACCTAATAGTCTTTGTAAGCCTTTAATAGGGTAGACCTTTCACAAGGTAGGTCATGTTTCATTGATCAAAACATTGTAACCTTCATTGAATACACTTTATTACTATGATAGTGAATATTTGTAGGTGTCATCCCCACCCTAGTTTTACCTTTTTGTCAGAGGGTTTTTGGGTAATCATATTTGGTGTCATATATGTGTGATTACATATATGTTTACATGTTTTAGATGTACATCTCTTACATGTTATTTCAGTTTATTTGTTAAGGTATGAGATGACTATGTGGTGAAAGATTTATGGGTCGAAGTTTATACTACTGATTCACCCCCCTCCCCTCTTAGAAGTTTACCTTTCCCATTGTAATTCCAACAATTGTATTAGAGCCCTATTCTCTGAAAGAGAAACTTTGCAACTTTGAGGAAAGATCTTGAAATGGAAGTCTACAAGTCAGGAAAGATTATTGAGAATCAGAGAATTGAGATACAACTCATTCTACATCAACTAGATGAGGCAAGGGAAGAACTAAAAAATTATTTGAAGAGAAGGAAAGATATTTCTATTATGGAAAATGACATGGGTAAAAGTACAAAGCTATGTCACCTTATAGACTTACTTATCAGAATGACTGAATTTGAGTATTTCTATCTAAAAGTCAATTTTTCTCAAACATATGATCTAGATAGACTCATTCTAGCTAAGTTATATATGGTCTCACACTTTTCTAATTGGGAATGTCTATTAAATGCATGTTTTATAATAGTTTGTATCCAATTACTAAAGAAATAAAATTATTTTAGAAAAGTGGTGTTTGAATAACTCTTACTATTTTTAATGATATTTTTTTAATAATATATAAACACCATTTTATAGAGCTTAGAGTCAAGAAAATTAACAAAAAGAGTTTACAGTGGTTTAATTAGATATAGTATATTGTAATTAAAAAATTCTACAAGCATGTATTTTAACACTAAAAAAGATATCAATTTTGAGAAAGAAAAAATATTAAATCATATCGATTTTTAAAAAAAATCATATGATGTTTTAGAGGAGAGAGTCCTCTTCTAGAATGTATAAATTTTCTTCTAGTTGGAATAGATTTGTTTTCAAAAATGTGGTGGGAGATGAAAGCTATCGATTTCAGGTGAGTTGAAATTTGAATCATTATAAAAGAGAAAATATTGCTCTAAAGTCAATTTTTATTTTTTATTTGTTGTAGCTATAGATGTTATCTATAACATTTTCTAAGATCAAAGAGAAATAAGTTTTTTTCCATACAGTTTTGTGGTGGGAACTAGACCCCTAATCTTATGTGTTTTTCAACAGCTAAAATATTATCTATAAAAATTAGGAAAACATATCATTTCTTATTCAAAATTATTATTAAAAATTATAATCCGAAACCCAATCCATTTCTATACTTTTCATTAGTTTACTTCATTTTAAAATTCAAAATAATAATACCAATTTTATATCATTGAAGGTGAACAATTACACTTTTGTTAGCCTTTTCCTTTACAAAAGAGTGACATAGGTTTGTGCTTTTACCCATACACAATACAAAGAGATAGACACTACAAAGCTAAATTTGTAGATGGAGACTCAAATAAATTTTATGTAGTACTTACAAATATGATGGAAAATAATAGAGCCCAAGCTGAGGAAATAAAAAATCTCAAGTTAAAGCAAGAATCACAAGCCATACTACTATGTGAGGTGACTAAACAAAAGAAGAAAGCTATGGAAGACATAGCTATGATTGAAGAAGACAAAATAATTCTAAGCAATAGACTGGAAGACAAGTCAACAAAGCTAACTAGGGTTTCTAACATGTAATTGGATACTCTAAGTCAAACATGATGAATGCAAACTATGAAATCAATGTCAAGGACATTGTGATAACTACATTGAAGTTGTAGAATGAACAATTGCAGAGTGACCTAAAGAGGGAAAAGGAATTTGATAAAAGTTTTAACAAGCCAGATGAAGCCATCAAATAATTTGAGCAATTATTGAGATCCCCTAGATCCAATGTAGATACATATGGACTAGGATTCATAAGTACTGAAGAAGGAGAATCATCCAAAAGTGCAGAGAAAAGGAACACCAAAGGTAAGAACTCCAAACCTACTTGTCATAATTGTGGTAAGAAAGAGCATACTGCTAATATGTGTAGGAGAAAGACTAAAAAATAGAATGTCAAACCTTAGCACATGGTTCACTACCACAAGTACAACAAACAAGGTCATCAGACACATGAATGTAGAACCAAGATGATGCACACATAGAGATTTGAAGGATATTGTTATAACTATTGAAAGTATGGATATAGAGCTTTTGAATATAGACCCAAACTAATGTGGTCATCAAATAGGAAAACAAAGGTAAGGAACAATGGAAACTCTTATAACCAAGATTATGATACAAGGTATAGCTATCATTATTGTCAAGAATATGGACACATTCTAGAGAATTGTATGTAGACACATTTCAATGGTAACTAGCAAAGGTGTTTGAGTCAAACCACATGTTTTAGTTTTTTGAAGACTAGTCACATAAGTAGATATTGTCCAACAAGGTCAAAAGCACCAAGTTGTGAATTTGATAAAGGAAAAGGCAAGGTAGATGTTGAACACATTAGAAATGAGATGAATAAGACATGGAAAAAGAAAGATGATTGCAATACATCAAATGGAGAAGGGATCACTTTACCCAATGGGTCAGGTGATCACACCTCATCAAACTAGGCAATCAAATGGTATGTGGGACTGATATTCAAATGTTACATCACACATTATTTTGAAATGCTTTAGTACTAAAAGGATTACATTAGCATGAATAAAGAGGTAAGATGTTAGTAGGATTCCAAGATAAATCTTTTTCATGTTATTGCTGAGCATAAAAAGTTTCCTATATGTGCCAAGTGAAATGCTAGAAGATGCTAAGCTAATAGACTAGGTAGTTGATGTCAAGCTTGTAGTGGTTGCCAAGTGATGGAAATATCAATGCTTGTTGAGTGAGCCTAGAATTGGTTTATGCCAAGCTTACAACTGTGTAAGCACTTAGCATTTATTGTAGGGCTTTCAAAGGGTATTTGATCAATTTTAGCTCATTTTTCATCATTTCAAATTTGAAAAAGAGTAAGTAGAGAATAAGTCAATCTAGAAATCCATTCCAAGTAGTTGCCAAAGATCCAAGCAATGATTCTACACCAGTTCGTCAAATTTCATAAGGTATTTATCAAGAGCCGAGCTACGCAGTCTCTTATTTTCTAAAACCCTAGTTTTGAAAAATGGCATCAAGTATGAAGAATGTAGAAGGAAAGGAAGTTTTAAATGTCCAATTAGTGAGTAAAAAAGTTAAGTAACCAATTTTCAAAGCTATTCCTGACATTTCTTATAAGCAAGGCCCTTCTTGTGCATTGTCGATTATTCTACTGAATGTTTTAATGATACATGATGTGAGAAAATGCTATAACTGTAAGATTGGTAGCATTGGGGATATAGAGATTAGGAAAGCATATGGAAAAATCTATGATAATATTTTACTAAAGGAAGAATTCAAAATCTTAGAGAAGAAGGGATTAACACGAGCGCTAGATTTTAGAAATGCATTTAAGGTAGAGTGGATTAGGATAGTGCTTAGTTGAACTCATGATGGATCATTATGGCTAGACAATGGACCTATCAAGATAACCAAAAGGATAATTCATAGCCCAACCTTAGATCAGCCTAAGAAACTAAGAAGTGACTCAAAGGAGGTGATTAAGAAAAATACTGGAGCTGTATGGAATAAGAGAGGCATGACAATTGACGCAATCACTGATCCTCTAATAAATTTTTTTGTAAGGATTATTTCACATGAATTCTATAAATCTAGTAGATTGAATAGGGTGTCCTATATAGCTATGGATGTGGGATATAAAGTTGTTAAGAAAGATTAGATAGATGATCTAGTAGAGCTACAATTGCAACAATTAATGGAGAACATTGGAGCAATCAGAAAGACAAAGAGTGGACAATGCAAATTTGGTTCTATATTGATTTCCAACATTTGAAATGATTGCATGGAAAACCAATAGGTCAATAGTAGTACAGATTGGTGAATACATTGAGTAGGTAGGAGAGAACTTTGAATCTATGATGACTAACTACTTTGAAGATTTCAAATAGTCAATGAATAAAATGTTTAGAATACTAGTGTCACTAGTAGAGAAACACTATCATGATGTATATTTTCTAGTGGATATCGACTACACTTTTGTACAAGCTGCTACATCAAGAATAAGATGGTTGAGGACACTTGGTTATGAAATAAATGTGGATGAGGCCTCTATAGGTATAATTGCATTACTATCAGAAGAGGTAGATAAAACTACAAAGTTTTATTTGGAAATTATGAAATGGTTAAATCCAATTCTGCCATAAAGGAAAAGGAGAATATAGTGAAGAAGTTGAAAGCTAAGTTTGAAGAGTCTTCCAAGGAGGGTGAAAAAACCTAGCACAAGCACCTCTTGGATTAACTCAAGGTACGGGTGAAGATTAGCTAGAAGAGGAGGAGACTGAAATAGCTGAGGGTGTTGAGGAAGAAGAAGACAAGAAAGAACCTACACCCACTAATACAAAGAAGAGAAAGGCCAACGCACAACTAGTGGCAAGGGCTAAGAAGACTGTAAAACCAAGCCAATCCAAGCCTACTACACCTACTACAAGGGCTAGTACACATGCAACAACTCAAAAGGCTAAGGAGAAGATCAAACTAGTAGAACAAGGAGGTCAAGAGTAGAAGAGACCAAGAAGAAAATATGTTGCACGAGCTGAGTTTGATGAAGAGAAAATAGAGTCAAATGACAACAATCAATTTAAGGTGGTGAATAATAATCCTCTTATTGATTTAGACAATTTATGCAAAAATGTTAGAAATAGTGCAAACTTATTAGGATTTAGTCATGTTGATTTTGATAATCTTGGTAAAGTGGGGAAAAATCAAGTTGAAGAAGCCATACATACTATGATGACAAAATTCAAGACAACCCCTCTAGAGATTGCCAACTCAATGCCAAAGAGTTTATATGATAGAGTTGAGAAAAAATGGTACTATTGTCTAAACTCAGAGAGACAAATTAGAGAGCCAGGGTGATGCCTAAAATTACTAAGGAACATAATGCTAAGGCTATAAAGAAATATGTAGTTAGGTTTATGCCTAAATATAAAGCCTTCATCATTTTACAAAATAATATATAGGATGTTGTTAAGAAGTCCACATAGCTGTGGAAGCTCACTTATGGATTGATTATAGTTAAGGAAGGAGAACAAACACCCATTGAAGTGAAGGATGATGAATAATATGATCATAATGACACTATTGAGGGAGGAGTAGAAATGAAAATAGATGCCAAGGGAACAACTAAGCTAGAGTAGCCAAAAGAATAGAGTGTGCAAGACATACAATTGGTGAGTGTCAGTCCTCAACATGACACAAGGAAAACTACTGAAATAGTAACTATTAAGGATGTTTTTCATCTATCAACTTAGAACATCAATCCCCCTACAGAGTATGATTTAAAGAATATATTAGATCAAACTACATTGCAGGACAAACTTTGTGATAACCTTGTGTTGGTAAGCATGGATGAACTACAAAAGATAGTTACTGATACTACGAGGGAAAAGTTGAATCAACAAGAACCACCTTCAATCATCCCTCCAATCACTAATGTATAATCTTTGGTCCAAATACTAGAAGATACATTTGCCAAGGTTGATACAGTAGAGATAAGCATAGTGGAAACGCAAGTTGCTACTATAGAACAACAAGAAATATGTCAAATAGACTTATCCGTACCTACAACACAAGATCAAGGTGCAAGTCAAGTCATTGTGACAAAATAGGGTAAGCCTGAAGAGATAGAGTTGACATCTAAGGTGAAGGAGCAAGTTGCCATCCAAGCACTAGTAACCTTACCAACATCTAGCACTCCTTCCACACAAACTCTTCAGAAGCTGAGCACAGATGCTACACCATTACAGATCTTAGTGCCACTTGCTCGAGTTCATCAAAGAAATTAAAAGTCATATAGTATGGAGATGTGAGCCTTGATGAAGAAATCAGTTTGCCCAAGTATGACTATCATACAATAATCATATAACTAATGAACATATTACAACAAGCCCTAGCAAGGAAGAAGCATCAAGAAATGCTTAGAAGGTAGCACAGGCAGAAGCAGGAACTATAGGATTTTGAAGACATCCTTTTAGATGCATTTAGTCTGCCAACTCTTGATGAGAACAAGCCACTAATGGAACAACTGACAGACATAGTGGAGAAGGTTAGTAATGAAGACCTAGATACTAATGCTAAATTACTAGAATGGTCAAAAAAGAAGTTCCAAAACAAAGTGAATGAGAAAATATCAAGTGACATAGCACTGATACAAGTTGCATTGGCAACCAAGGTTGAGGATGTAAAGAAGGTACTTCAGAACATATTCTCATTGTACACTAAATTGTGCAATCCCTCACTCTCCACCCAAGAGGCCATAAATCACATCTTGAGCTTGGAAAATTAGAGAAGTTCATCAAGTGCCAAACTATCTATGAATCCAACTTACTATGAGAAGCATTTTAGGACATTTCTTCAAACCAAAAGTTAGTTAGCTGTATTGACAGTAGATGAGGCCAACATAAGGGAAAAACTGACTAGCATCCAAGAAAATCTCACCCCCCAAATGGAAATTTTGCACAAGGAACTAGGCTTTGTTGAAACCCTAATGAAGAAAGACCCAAATCTTTCTACACTAGGTGGTCAAGTTCACCATGCTATCAAGCTAGCAATCCAAATCAAATCATTAGATGTAGCATGTGAGAATTGGGATGCATCTCTCAAGATGATATTGGATGTCCATAATTTTTTTCTCAAAAAACACACTATAAGTGTAGAGCCCATTGGCATAAGTGTCAAAAAGAGGGAGAATAAGACAAAGGGGGAGAAATATTTTGGTGGAGAATAAGAATTTTGGAGAGATATAAGGAGAATGAGAAATGTGGGAGAGTAAGCAAAGGGGGAGACATAAGTAAGACAAAGGATAGAGATAGAAGCAAGACAAAGGATAGAGTAAAGACTAAACAAACTAAGGGAAGAGAAAGCATACTTAGCATAAGTCAAAGAGTATTAGATTTACTCAACAGGAGTACCAAACTTTGGATATAAAATAGTCATATCAACTCAGGGGGAGCTATCAAATTTTGAGGTATACAAGTTATTACAAAATTTTGACATTTTGAAGCTTTGTATATAAGCCATGTTATAACTATGTTATTCTTGTAAGGACAAGTATGTTATGCATACTCAAGTGGTTTTGGTGGTCATGTCAAAGGGATAGATTGTTGATCTCATATTGGTTTGACAAGTGACTTTCAATGCACTTAGGTTATTTACTTAGTTCATGTTGAACAAGTAGTACATGCCAAGCACAACATGTACATATTCGACCATGCCGAGTCATAATAAATGCCAAGTCACTCAAGTGCCGAGTAGATAATGTATGTTGAGTGATTTAGGAGTTGACTAAATAGTAGATGTCAAGCATTACAGATGCTAAGTCATAGTTTAAAGATTAGTGCATGTCGAGCATCAAAAACTTTAGATGCTAAGTGAAATAATTTTGACATATTTTTTTTGTAAAGGTACAAACAACTATGTAAACTATTTTTGGGCCAACTTAAGGATGAATTATAATATTTTGGAGATAAGGAAAAATCTCTAGTTGGATTTCCTATCCAATTACATGTAGCCAATTAGAAAATGGGAATTATTAAGTGGCAAAATAAATGAATCTCAGCCATAGATTCATACCTAACCCTAAGTCACTAAATTCTTCTTAAGGAGGACAAACCCAAAACTTTCTGTGAATGTTAAATGGAGAAAAGAAAATAGTTTGCATGAAAGAAGAGAGCATTCATGGTGGCTTAGAAGTTATGAATTGAGATTACATTGAAGAATCTATTACAGAAAAACAAAGGAAAGAAAAGGATACAACAAAGAGACATCTAATCAAGAAGGATAAAGAAGACATCAGTTTAGAGGTGATCTGTTATCAGGTAAGCAAGTGCTAACTACAAGATCAATGCTGAGACATTTTAACTGGTGATTTTTGTCAAAATATCTTAACAAAGTAGTCCTAACAAGCTATATGAAATCCTCTAACAAGGTGCTTACTTAGTTGTAAGTTAAAGTCCTTTAACTAGGCACACTTCTAACAGGGTGTGAAATCCTCCTACAAGGTGAGACCTAATAGTATTTTTAACCCTTTAACAAGGCATACCTTTCATAGGGTAGATCATGTTTCATGATCAAAACATCGTAACCTTCATTGGATACACTTTATTATTGTAGTAGTGAAGATTTGTTGGCATTATCCCCACCTTAGTTTTACCTTCTCATTAGAGGGTTTCTAGGTAATCATATTTGGTGTCATATGTGTGTAATTACTTATATGTTTACATGTTATTTTAGTTTATTTGTTAAGGTATGAGA
This sequence comes from Cupressus sempervirens, assembly GCA_028749045.1. NCBI lineage: Eukaryota > Viridiplantae > Streptophyta > Pinopsida > Cupressales > Cupressaceae > Cupressus > Cupressus sempervirens. Next base: position 502,074,074 of record CM053791.1, read on the forward strand.
TGGATGTGTGGTGAAAGTTTTATGGGTCCAAGTTTAAGCTACTGATTCAACCCACCTACCCCCCAACAAGCTCCCCCCCACCCCACTTAGAAGTTTACCTTTCCTATTGTAATTCCAACACATATTTATGGAGGCATACAAAATGAATTTAAAGGTTGGTTTGTGGTTGATTGTAGATCTTAAGGAGAATTTTTAAAGAGGAGAACAACAAATGTTAAGTGTGAAAAGTATGGTGAAGAATTGACTGCTTGAGGAGATACCAAGAAGATCAATGATAAAGATATTATGGGAGGTCAGTCAACAAACCAATAGATGCAAGGATGCAGATATGAATTTTTAAAGTGAGTTATACTTTATAGATCAAACCTATGTTCAAATTCTAACCATTATATCAGTCAAAATCCTTTAATTAAGGTTGACCTAACAACCATTTTTAAAATCCTTTAATCAAAGTGACATTGAAATGGAATGATCCAAAGTCATCTAATAGGGCCACTCTGAACAAGGTGATTAAATCCTTTAATAGAGTCACATTTAAGAGTGTGTTTTATAACTATTAGGGTTGGGCCTTAAATGAGCCCACTTTAGAAGAATGGAAATCGATTGCATATTACTTGGTATTCTTTCCCAAATTGGGTTTCCACATTAAATATTAATGTCATAGTATAATTTTAAAGTGTTTATGTTATTGTTTTGCATTCTATGTTTTATAGTAGTTTATTTACTTGCAATCAACACATATAGTGAGAAAGAATTAAAATACTGCATGAAATTTTCAATTGTTGATGATATGCTATATAAACTAAGTGTGTTTCTAAGATTGATTAAGTTGTGTGAAGTTATTAAAAGTTGAGTTGGTACATTTGGATCTTAGGATAAATACTTTAACCTCCCCCTGTTAGTTATTCTAAATCATTATAATAATTGGTATCAGAGCTCTGTTTCTTCTAAGGAAAGTTGTAAGGGACTCAAGCCAAAGATTAAGATGTACAAGAGAGATACCTCCAAGATGAACAAGGAGAACTTTGTAGCATGGAAAAGGACAATGATATTTTAGTTATCTTATATTGGAGATTCTAGATCTTAATACTTGGAAAATGAGTACATTGAGGTGCCTAGACCTATGATAGCTAAGACAATGAAAGAGAAGTAGGGGCACAACCAAATGATGATTGAACTTGTAGCAACCTTGAGTTATGAAAAATTTGATGATGAAAATGAATGCACTACTACTAAGAAAATATGGGATAATTTGGAAAAATTCCATGTAGGAGACAAGAATATATTGAGTGCTAATGAAGAAATCTTGAGAGAAAAAAATTGATAACATGAGAATGCAAGAATGTGAGAATATTGCATAGTGTTGTGGTAGAATCAAATATGTGGTGAATTCTACCAGAGGATATGGAGGCATCATATCTTATGAGACTGTGACAAGTAAGGTATTGAGGATATAACTTCCTATCTATGCAATTTGAGTATCTATTATTCAAGAACTAAGATGTGCACTTGGTAATGATCTAACCTATTGGAATTGTTTAGAATAGTTGAGAGGGGGCTGAGGGGTGAATCATTTATGCAAGGTCAAAATGTACAAATAAAAATTTTGAGTTATTAACATATTAATATCCATAAAACCATATCATGCATGCCTCCATTAGAAAATCCAATAACTTAACTTAGTAGGTCACTGTCCTAGACAAATGACTTTATAGAAATGTAAACATGAAATACTACAAACTCATTCACACAATTTGACACAAGGATTTTACATGGAAACCCAATTTGGGAAAAACCACCAGTAACATGCTAGCCACTTTCACTCTTCTAATGTGATGCCCTGTTAAAGCTTACAATAAACACTATTAAATGTGACCTAGTTAAAGGATTTCAATCACCCTATTAGGAGTGAGCCTTGTTACAGGACTTTAGAAAATTCCATTAGAATGTTATCTAGTTATAGGATTTACAAATGACTATTAGGTCAACCATAATACAAAGAATTGATCCAGACTAATATAGTTCTAAGAAAGTAACAACAGGACTTGATTTGATGATAAACATAACTCACTCACAAACTATAGATCTCTGGTCCAATCCTCCATTCTTCTTGGCACTCATACTCTTCATCTCTGACAACTTGTTCACCCTTCAAGCATTCATCCTCTTAAGCCTTCTTTCTTCATATGTCAATTATAGTCTCTTTTATTTGGCCACCATATAAAGCAACATCATAGACTTCTTGTCTTCCTTAGGTTCTCACACATCACAACCTTTTCTTCTGGTCTACTATCTCTATAAATAACTAGAAGACTATAGAAAGTTTGTCTATATATGAGGGTAAATCTAGCACCTTATCTGAACCAAAAAACTTGACTATCAAGCATCAATAGTTGGACATTGCTGACGTTCTACAGTAGAGTTCTACTAGGGTGGTCAAACAGATAGAGAGGAAGGATAAACTAATTTGGGCTACATTTAATGATGGAAAATATAGTGTTAAAAATGGATATAAAGCCCTAATTAATTCCAAAAGATGGGAGGAAGTGGAGATTCCTCTTAACCTATGTTGGAATACTGCTTGTTTACGAAAAGTTGGTTTTTTCTTATGGTTAGCTTTTCAAAATAGGATTCTAATAGTAGACAACCTTAAAATAATTGGTTTGGATGGCCTGTCGAGATGTGTTCTTGGTAAAAATGATTGCAAAAATTTTGACCATCTCCTTTATAATCTCCCTTACTCTCATAATTGTTGGGAATGGCTCATATGTAAATTTGGTCGATATTCTTTATTTCCTAGATATCTTAAGGATTTTCTTATTCGATGGCCATCTCACATATGCAAAGGCATCTATAGTAAACTTTGGAATATTAGTCCTATTCTTATGCAAGAAATTTGGAAAGAAAGAAATAGGAGGATTTTCTGTGATAAAGAGATGAATGCAGATGAGCTAATTCTAAAAATAGAAGCGAGTTTAGTGGAGAACGTTAATTCCTACTTAGGAAATCTAGAATGGAAGAAGGCTCCCTTTCTTTTTGGGATGGCTCAATCAATAAGATTTGGCCCAAGTTGACCAATCCTCTGATTATTTACCCTAAGGAAAATAATGAGGCTTGGAAAATGGTCTCCTCCTTTGAATGGTTGGGCAAAGCTTAATTTTGACAGAGCTGCAAGAGGCAACCTAGGGGTTGCTAGTATAGGATGTATTGTTAACAACGACTCTGGTAAGTGGCTAGCCAAGAAAGCTATCTACATCAAACCCACTACTAACAATATAACTAAGTTTGTAGCCTTGGAAGAAGGTATGAATATATGTCTTCAGTTAGGTATATCTAAGCTTATTATTGAGGGTGACTTACAGGTTTTTTTAATGTAATTAGGAAGTGATCAACTCCTAATTGGATTCTTAATTTCAGATTACAAGATGTTACCCTTTTTCTTGATAAATTTGAACATATAAGGATTTCCATATCTACAAAGAAGGTAACACCAAGGCTGATTCATTAGCAAATGTAGGGGTTGACAACATTAATTTTGTTGAATTTAGGTCTTAGGATCCATTTACATTGTAATTATCAAATTTTTCTAAATTTTAAATTATATTAATATTTGTATTAGGTTTTTTACTAAGTAACATATTTGATTAACCCTTGGTTTTGGGTAGTCTTTGGGCTTTTACTCTTGTGATGAGTACATGCACATTATATTAGAGAAGAGTTAGTGGGTATTTAGGGTTTCTTATGTGGCATGATATTATTTTTTACTCTAACATTAGGGGCTTCGAGTACCATCGTTAACTACAAAAGGTGGACTAGGATCCATGAATTAAAGACAGAGTATTCATAAGAATTAGTGTTCATTAACACTTAAGGAGATGACAATCTATCGGCTCATTATGACATGGTGATGGATAGTTCATCTATTAGTCTTAGCTTCTAGTTCCTTTGAGATTGTTCACTATCAGATCACTGCCTTTTATTTCTATCTTCTATCATTATCAGGAAGGGTTTGAAGTAGTTGAATATGGATACTAACATTTGTGTATTCCACATGTCTGAAGTGCAAACTATGGCTTTTATTGGGAATGTAAAGCTAGAAAGGTGGAACAATATTCTTAGGGCAGTGGATGGCATGACAAGAATTGCTATCAATCAAGTGATTCGAGAAGGAGTGTTCAAGTATGACCATTCTTGGAGGACAATCAGTGATGTTATTAGCATTTTTATAGGGTGCATGGTGAGAATTGGTTTCAAAAAGTGGGCTATGATCTATTTGTGCCTTAATATCTTCCAATCAACCTAGTGTAAAGACATTAGGGAGGCCATTATGGGTCTTGATGAGGATTTATGTTTACCCCTCCTTGAGATGTATGTGGAGCATCCCTCAAGGAGTCTTATCATTGATAATATACCTAGATGCCCAACCCTAATCATTAGAGACAAGGTGGCATTTAACATGGCTTGGCCCAAGATGGAATCCTACTTCCACTTTTTAATGGGCTAGAGAAAGATTGCTCCTATGATATGGCATAGATGGTTAGTTAATTACCTAAAAATGCATAAGACATGCATTCATCTTGGAGTGACTTTTGAAAATCTTGACAATCTGGACTTTGGCACACCTAATATCAAGAAGACAAGTAGAGAGAAATTTAGTTTTGAGTTTCCTCCTTTCTTCAAGGTTTATAATCCAAGCGATGTTGTTGAAGTTATTATGATCTATTGGAAAAAGCAAGGGCTAAATCGGCGAGGTTGGTTTGGCTCTTAGTCTTTACAGTATCTTTTGTAGTATTTTGGGACAAGATGTATTTTGAATTTTTCATCTTAGATGATGCCCCTATTTTAGGTTTTGGTATCTTACTAAATTTTTAGTGGTTTGATAACTCTATATCAACACTATGTGTTAGTGATCATGTATATTGTTCATATAATGTTATTTTTCTGATGTATAGTTGGATATGGACAGTTGCAGTGGTTCCTTTTAATGTAATTCAAGATTGGAATTCTATACTTTTTATATCAGTATAAACTTTATTAAGCTTAATATAAATGGTTTAGAATTATTATATTTTAGGTATTGGTATGAAGTAGTTGCCTCCTTTCTAGTGCTCTATTTCTTGGCTTCACTGGTTTGGCCTACGAGCTTAGTGTTCTAAGTAGGGTGTGGATGGATTTACCTTATAATTGATATCAAGTTGGGTTGATAAGAGGTTTAAATATTTTTCCAGGTTTTCAATGCCTATGATGGTCATCTCGACTATAATGTATTTTTTACTTAAGAGATTATGTTGTATTGATATGTTTTGGTAATAGTAGATCACCTTACAATAGAGATTTAGTTGAAGTTTTGTAATAATTAGGTAGTTTGATGTATTTGACACCATTTTTCATTTGTATCGCTCTACTAGTGGTATTGAGTGGTTTTAATTGCAGGCATTTAGTTTATTTCATTAGTTATGGAGTGTTGGCTTGAGATAAGAATCTCAGTAGGGTTGTTTTCTAAGGATTAATATATCTTTCAATCATTTTGGATGCTTTGGTTAGGAGTATGTAAAGCTGCTTTTGGTACCCTGACAGAGTGTGACTTTGTTTCTAACTAGTTTATAATATCTTAAATCTATTCATAATTAGAATGTGGTTTGTTAGTTTCCATGGTAATTATTTTGAAGGATGAAATTATATGATGGAGCTTGGTGTCTTCTCTTAGTTTTCACCTTAAGATCTCTATTTAGATAATTTTGTTAGGCTACTTGAGGATATAGTGGATTATTTTTTATTAAGTATTATTTTCTTGCTCTTTATTGTAGGATTCATTTAAGGGTTATTTTATTATTTTGGTTATTTAATATGTTAGGTGAAGCATAATAATTTTTATAATATTGGTAGATAAGTATTATCTAAGATACAAAATCGGATCCTCTTGGAGACCTTGGAAGGCTGACTCTATCTATTTGTTGTTTAGAACGTTTCTAACCATGTTGATTGCTAAAGCTTAGTAGGAGTAAGGAATGCTTTGTTTGGGAGGTATGCCAGCACATAGGTGGTTTTCAATTCCAGATCAAGTGGAGCCTGAAAAAATGTATTGATAAAATGTAATCAAATATGATGATTAACTACTAGGGGTATGCCCCTTTTTATGTTGTAATTAACAACAATGTATTTATTATTTTTGATTTGATTGGGGTATGACCCTTTCAAGATGTAATAATATAGGAGATTTTTTCTAAGCTAGACTTTAGGTTTTCTTCTCCGTTCTTTCCTACCAGTGGTCATTTGAATGGAGTAAAGTTGTTGTAATTTATTTATTTAAATTAATAAAATTAATCAAGGCCTTCGACATATACTGATATATATATATATATATATATAATGATAAATGTTAATTATACTTTATGGTCATTTTATTTATATATATATATATATATATATATATATATATATATATATATATATATATATATATATATATATATATATATATATATATATATATATATATATATATATATATATATATATATATAAAACTGTAGGGACCCGGGTAAACTTTTTAACATGACCGCTAGCGCTGGCGCGACATGCCCATCGGTACCACGAGGATGGGGGAGACTAGAACCCATGACCAACCCCCTGCAATAGGGAAGATTTAGCCAACCGAGCTAGGGCCCCCACCCTTTATCTTTATATCTTTTAATATTTTATTTTAATTAAAAATTATTAAATTTTTCAATTAATAATGATAAATATTAATTTATTTTTTCTTCTTGGTATATGGTGCTTTCAAAAGGCCAATGATTTTATTTACTTGATAGGCACCAAAATTTGATCTTATATATTTGTACTTTAATTCTAAAATAATTAATTATATTATTATTATTATTTTAAAATTTAATTTTAAATAAATTTTTTATCGATTAATAGAACTTATTAATGTTATTTATCTTCTTCTTCTTTTTTAAAATTTATAAGTTTAAAAACTTAAGATGGTTTTGATTTTATATTCAAAATAATTAATAACTAGAAATAGCATCTAGGTGTACAATAGGTATGCCAAAAATATGTGGAAGGTAAATTAGGGAAAAGTTGCCATATTTTGCATACATTTATCTTGTTAATGATGTTGTGTTTCACAAAAAATTTCTTAATAGAGAAATGATTGGCTTGTATTGTTTTTCCAATGGAGAGAATGTGTGTTAGTTCTTAGGTGGCTTCAAAATTATTCTACAATAATTTTTTCTTGATATAATTATATAGTAGTGTTTGGTATGTATTTTTGGCTAACCTTAGTTTGGTATTTTTTTTTGTTTTTGCATTTATTGTTACTCATACTTATTCTTACCCTTGTCATATATTATCATATTTTATTAGCTTTGATTTCCATGTTTAATTTATATCTTTACAATTTTTTGTGTAACTAATCATTATAGTACTATATTGAAAAGAATGAAAGTTTGTTCCTTCCTCTTAAACCTCCTTTGTTGACTATATAATGACTAAGTAAAAATTCTTATGAATTGTTGGAAAAATTTGCACTTTGTTCCATTGTCTTCGTTAATGTGTAGTCCATGGATGTTATCTAATAGATATTCTAGTGTGATCTAATAGTTTGATGAAAGTTTTATAGTATTGATCATGAATCCTAATTGACCATATTCCATGTTAACATCTATAAAATATGGAAATTGAGTTGACATTGTATGCCTATTATGATGTGCATTTGACTCTAATCCAAAATTTTTTTTTAGGTGAAGTGGATTAGTTTCCAATCTATCAACAACATGAATACTTTAAAAAAAAATGTTATCTATGTTTTGATGTGAAGTTCGATAAATAGTACATTATTAGTTACATATAGAACTTATATTATAATTAATATTATTCATTTTTATATTTATTCATAAATAAAGAAAATAAAAATAAATATTGATAAAAATATTGTGTAATTAATATTTATAATAGTATATATTAGTTACATATTTTTACATATTAATTGAATATTTTATTTTTTCATAATTCTCTTTATGTTTCCTATATCTTGAGGAGTTTGAGTGCAAATTGGGGTGATTTTAAGTTTGTTTCTAGCTCAATATCAATTGAGAGCGTATTCAAGGAAGTTTATAATTGATAATTATGTATTAATAGGACAAAACCTCTATCAATAAGTAATAAAAAATATTAAATAAGTTTAAAAATGTATTGAAATGGTAAAAAGAAAATCATTGATCATTCATTCAGTCATTTCTTTGGGTGGCTTTTTTTTAGTGATTAATTTTTTGGTCATTTATTTTATCATTTATTTAGTCAATTGTATTTTTTCAACATTTTGATTTTACCTTATCACCAAACTAGTCATTTATTTAGTCACATGGCTTCATAAATTACAAGACATTTCTAGAATTTGATCAATTTTAGTAACATGACCAAAACTCTTAGTCTTGTGACTAAAAGTTTTGGTCACATGGTTATTTATTTGCCAAAATTTTACTACTGAATGTATGTCTATTTTCTCTTAGAAACCAACATGTACTAATTGGGGTGTAGATTTTAGCTCATTCATTGAATTTTGCAATAACTTAGTTTTTAAGAAGCTAAACTCCATTCTACACACTTTGAAGAAAGAAGTTTGGATTTTAAATTTGCTTTCAATCATTTCTAGGGTTAGCATACAAATATTTCATGTTTTTGGGATGTGTTCAATTACAAAATTCATTAAAAAAATTACACATTATAAAATCACCCAAAAAATCTAGGATAAACTACATGATGCTAGATAACTTCTGACTAGAGAAATTAAAGAATTTCAAAAAATAATTTAAAATTTTAGGAGGGCCACACTTTGCACTATGTTATATTTTTCTTTGGAAAAATAGTACTACTTTCTACGGCACCCCTTTTTGAGGACCTAAAATTAAACCATTTTGAAAATAAATTAGTTGTTTAGAAACTAGATTCAAAGGACTACTACTTTTGTTTTTGTCATATCTTAAAATTTTGAGTGTAACTATCTTCAAATTCTTTTCAAAGTTTAAGAATTTTACATTTAAAAAGAAAAAGAAAAAAAAGGCCACTGATACCCCTTTTGGCACCAGAACTTGGTGCATTTACCCAGTACCCTTTAACTCACATCTACCTATCATCCTCTTCTAATCTACAAGTTTTGGTTCATCTTCTGTACTCAGTTTAGCTTTTTTTGAGCTATCCTACTTCTCCTACTCTCTAGAATTACCATGACTTTTCCTCTTCAACTTATCTTTTTCCTTTAGGGCCTACTAATAAGAATCCTCAACCAAACCAATCTTCAACATAACAAGCTCATCTTGGATATTGAATCTCAAACCATTAATATACCAAGATACCTTCTCCTTTGACAACTCTTTATGTCCAAACTTGACCAAATAGGAAACTTGTAGAACTCCTCGGTATAATCTTTCATAGTCATATCTTTATGTTTCAGATTCAACAACCTCTTGAATAACTCAAGTTCATAATCAACAGGAATGAACTTATCCTTCAACTTCGTTACCATCAACCTCCATCTAGTGATCTATATTTCACCTTCCTCCTCTCTATCTCTTTGCAGTTCTTTCCACCAAAGAGAAGCATGTCCCTTTAACTTAGTGTATGCCAATATTACTCTGAGTAGATCCTCAATATCCTCAAGATCAAAGTAGTCTTCTAATTAACCATTCTAATCAATTAGGTCTTTAGGATTCAAAGTACATGAGAAATTAGAAACCCCCATCTTATGCTTCAACTTCAACTAAGATCCAACTCTCGTAAACTAACGAGCCCTATTTCTCATAGGTCTCTCCACATGATCATATCTATTCTCACTACTCAATCTAGCAACTTCAACATCTTCATCAACCTCCTCATAACCATCTTCGGTACCCACATGCCAAGGTACACAACCAATAGTACTTATGATCTCAGTGATCATATCACTCTTCATCAACACCATCTTCTCTAAGAGCCTCACTTCCACAACATCAAAGAGATCATCAATCACCCTAGGGTCCAATATTTTTGGAGGCATCTTCTAGGTTTTTTTTTAAGCCCAAAGCAATAAATCCACAAATCAGGAAAATCAATAATCTCCACAAGATCAACCTTCTCTTCTAGCCTTCACCTAAGTCCATATCCGAACTACCCCTGGTTTGGCACTCTATCTACACACATAGGAACAATTAATAACTAATACCATCTAATGAAGTGCAAGGTAGGAGAACCCCCCAAAGGAGATGTCATAACCCCGAGCAAATAACCACACAATAGAAACATAGGGCCAAATGCAATAACATTTACAATAATAGTTTTACGATATTTCTCATGATCCAACTCAAATACTAGCTAGTCTAGATCCACACTCTGGTGGAAACCTCCAAAGAATATCTAAACTCATGCTTGCAAGCCCACCAATTAGCAATCTCCTTGTTTCCCAAGCCTCGGCTACTAGCCCTTCTCAAAGTACACTCCTCTACCACATCCTCTTCTCCAAGCTGGATGGTCATCACTTAAGACTCCACAAGAAACCCCTACTTATACCCATCAAAGCCAAAGGTTAGTCTAGCCCATTACAAATCGAATTAAGCCTTACATTAAGTATATGCATAAGCCACAAGTTGACAACAACACTCATTAAATACCTACAACCAAAATTAAATGCCAAAAGGTTGGCTTAGAGAATACTTAGGAAACACATACACCAAGACATGAACAAGTATTAGAACCCACCTCCAAGCATTAGATAATCCTCAAGATCAACTAAACTTCTTCACTGGCTGAGTTGCTTGGTCATCACTATTATTGAGCTCCTAGTGTAAATTGAGCTTACAGTACCTATCAAATTCCTTCTTTAATCAACTCCTTGGTTAATAAACTAACCAAGAACAACTTAGTATCGGTTGAGTCCTCCAACTCCAAGGTCAAACCACACCATCTTGTAGGATTGCTAGCCAACCAAGGATTCTCCTGCATCATTATATGATGATATATTATAGACAATATTACCATATCATCTATGTATTATTTATATGATTTCTTTTCTTAATTTTATTGATCTATCAAATGAGTTAACATCTTAAATGACTAACGTGGAGACACCTATAAAATTTTACTATTTATATATTATTTGTTCAATAACTAATGAGTTGGGGGTAATGCTCTAAATCTTATATGGTCATTATGCAAAGATAACTAACAAAACTAAATATGAGAGTGTATTACCTCACTTCTTGTTTGATTCTTGTTTATAGGTATAAGTAATGGGTCTTGTGATGTCTATATTCATTATTCAAGAAGTAAGCATAAGGTAGCTAGGAGCATCTTGAGGTATGACAATTAGGAGGTAGATCTTTACATATGAGGCTCAAGTTGCATTCTTCTTTGTTCTGACCATAGCTTGGAAGGCCTTGAAGTCAGACATGTTGGATGTAAATCTTATGATTATATATTCAGAATAAGTATTTCTTTGGATTTTAATATCTATGATATTATTTATATTCTAATGTGTGGTTATTTCTTGGGGACTAGGTCACCTCGAAGTGGGGTATACCCAGCCTTGGACTACATCGATATTAATAGAATGTGGATTGAAAAAATCCACATTGCAAATTTTAGAGTATAGAAAATACCAAAATAATATATTTCCTCATAAAAATCGATAGATTAGATATAAATTTTCGACAATTTTAAGTTGATTGAAAATAATTTGTTAAAACAATTGAATATTTTTTGTGTGAAATTAAATTTTTTGAGGAAACTTGAGTATTTTTCCCTTCAAAATAAGAATTTATGAAATATGTTATTATTTTCCCCGTTTACATTGAATTCATATTAAAAGGAAAAAAATCTAACATTTTAAACAATTGATTAAAATTACCAATAAAAATTAAAATTCTTTTCTTTAAAATTGACAAAACAAATTAATATTCTTTGAAAATAATGAAAGCTTTACGAAGATTTGACACCTTTAACCATGTGATATTTCTTAAATTTATTCTTCACATGAAATTTCAAACCAAACAAATTTTGTCATCCACATTATAGAAAATCTAAGTCTAGGATCTTCCAATCAAAATTATAGAAATGTAAGAAATGTTGATTCATCCAAATGCAGTGTTGTGAAAATGAGGTTCACAAGCTTGGGTTACAATGAACATCGTTATTCTGTTGATAATTTGGCATATTTTTATAAGATACAATGAAAACAAAGAGTAGATATAAAGAACTAAATTTGATAATAAGTCTAAAAATATGTATGCTATAGTAAAAAAGTGCAAACTTCAAAAATAGTTTATGAAATGGGAATAAAACAAAAACATATATTTATAATTAGATTTTAAGAAATGTAGACTTTATGGGTAGGTGTGACTATCCCTAACATTTCTAATGTAGAAATAATGAATTATTATTAGATAAATTTGTCACACATATTATCTTCCTAAGATTTTGTTAGCAAAATAAATCCCTAGTTAGTTTAAAATTCCATCCAAAGTTTGGTTTTTCAAAGTAAAATATTTAATAATCAATCTGTAAATATACAAATTTATAATTATTCTTTTTCATATTTACAAAAGGAAGAGAGATAGTGATGTTGGATTTTACAAGGGGTTTCCTCAATCAAATCTCAAATATGTGTTAACCTCAACAACAATGATGATTAGAAAATGAGTGACCACCTTTATAAGACAAAAGGCTAAATGTAAAGTAAATTGCTAAGATTATACTTGAACATTGAAACATTTTGTAATGTAATCTTCATTTTTATGGGAGGCATAATTATTCTTTCCACAAAAATACATCATAAAAACAAACCAATCAAAAAGACTTGCTTGAACGGAGAGTCCTATAACTTGTACACCTCAACGCTAAAATCTATTGGAATTCACACATTAATGAATTTTCTGGTAAGTGATTAGGATTGTGTAAGATTATTAAAATAAATAGATAAAATAAATAAAGAAAGAGTTTTGAGGATATTTTCAAGTTAGGTTCACCTCGAGTCATTATAATCAAAGAATAATCAAAGAACAAGCTGTGGGAATTGAGACATAGACAAGTTCAAAACTTTTACCCAATTTGGTAGGACAAGGACTGAATTATTTTTCCATTCTTTTTTCAATTGATAATTTTGAATACGAAGACATTCTATATCATTTTTTCTAAAGATACCTTTAAGAATACTTTAAATATGAATAGCATCTACTAGACCTTTATATCTTTATGAATATCCTATGTTATGAAAATGGTTTATTACTTAATCTTTCTTTAGTTTGAGAAGCATGAATCTATTGCTATTATGTTTGAGTTATATTTTAAGGATTCATGTTGATAAATTATCCATTTAGAGATTTAGAGGGAGGTTATGTTTATCATAACTTAAATATGCGTTTTATTGATGGAATGACATGGTTGCATGTATTGATTTATCTAGATGTTCTATTTTTATTCAAAATATTTCATTTTTTTTTGTGTTGGACTTGAAATTTATCTAGTTTTATTGTTATTTTTATTCATTGATAATAACACCATCACACACATTTACCAATATACTCTTTGAAATATAAAGATTATAATAGATTCTGAGTAACTAACATGGAGAGCTTATTAGTTCTCATCATTCAAAATTTGAAAATCGTTGTAGATTATTAAATGATGATATATTATAGACATTGTTACCACATCATATATGTATTATTTAAAGATTATTTTTATATACTTTTATCAATCTAGAATGTGTTAACATCTTCCATGACTAATGTAGAGACACCTATAACTTTTTGCTATTTATATTTATATGGCCGGTATGCAAAGATAAATAACTAAACTAAAGATGAGAGTGTACTATCTTGCTTCTTGTTTGATTCTTCTTTATAGGAAAAAGCATAAAGATATTAAGACATTCCATCCTGCATGTCTTGTATCTACTAATTATTGAAGGTTATTTATAACTATAAGCAACAACATCATGAGATTTGGTCCATACCAATGAAATTGAAAGTGAATTTATATGAAGAATAATAGATTGAAAAATTAGATAAATGTGTCTAACATGTGTAGATTTACTTGATTTGAGTAGAAACTATATACAAAGATTCCACTTCAACTAAAGTATAATATATAATAATAACAAAATCATTTAACAATATGTGCATACATTAAATATATTTTCTCAAAAAAATATTAGGATTCGTGATGTCTCACCCTTTTTTTCTAGGTATGGTTGGTCGGAAATTCCATCTACTGGTGATGTGCCAACCTTTTTTTTCACTTACGTTTTGTTGGATGTTATGGCATTATGTTGACGAAAAACGAGATCCCTATCTTTTAATATCCATGGCTCACATGAAGCCAAACGATTCGACCAAAAACTTACTGGCTTCATCTTCCTAGCCTTTGATATGATTCAGTACATTTGAAGGAAACGTTCTGCCCGTGTGCTTATCCTTGATTAAAAAATCACATATTTAAATAAATATAATAATAATAATGCACTGTGAAGAGACGATAAAGACTCGACCATGGAAGTTATATAAAGCATCTATTTGACCTTGTATTCTACCATGCAATACTGATATCTTGTATAGCTTTTTCTAGAGATTCTAAGAGAGATGGCTTTTGGGTATTGTAGTAGGATAGTATTTTATTTGTGCTATATATGGCTTCTACTCTGTTCCATAATGCTTAGAAATGTAGATGGGCATGGATGGAAAAAGCAACTTCCAAAACCATGTAACAATTTGGTGTTGTATTTTCATGATATACTTTACAATGGGACAAACTTTAAGAATGCAACTTCTGCTCTGGTTGCAGCCCCTGCGTGGGGAAATCTCACTACTTTTGCTGCACCTTTCAAGTTTGGAGACATGGTTGTGTTTGACGATCCAATTACTCTTGACAACAACCTTCACTCTCCTCCAGTGGGAAGAGCCCAGGGATTTTATTTCTACAACATGAAGACTACATACAATGCTTGGTTTGGCTTCACCTTTGTGCTGAATTCAACGGATTATGAGGGCACAATCACTTTCAATGGAGCCGACCCACTGCTGGCCCAGTACAGAGATATGGCTGTCGTTGGTGGTACGAGTGATTTCTTGATGGCCAGAGGAATTGCTACCATCAATACTGATGCAATCGAGGGCGTAGTTTATTTCCGGGTCAGGGTTAATATCACTCTATATGAGTGTTATTGACAGTTATTAGTTAAATGGAATGCCATTTCCGTTGAGTTGAGGTATTTTGCTGTAAATAAGTCATATCTGAGATGACAATTGATTGGTGAAGATCATTTATAATTTCAGTTATTAGAGCAAGAGTACTTGTATAGACTTTCACTCTGATATAAAAATAAATTGTCATTTAATAGTTATTAAGCCGAGAGGCTTTCTACAGTGTAAGCATCAATCAATGTAAACTTTTATCAATTTTAAAAAAATTCAACGGTTGTATCATTAAGCCGAGAGGCTTTCTATAGTGGAAGCATCAATCAATGTAAACTTTTATCAATTTTAAAAAAATTCGACGGTTGTATCAAAGTCACTCCACAATAAAGTTTTGAAACGAATACCACTTCATGTTTCCCACCGGTTGAGTTGAAATTATTATTAATTTATCAATGGTTACTACAGTTTCTTCACCAGAAAATTCTTCACACTACTGCCACATATTAAATGAAACATACTAATAATAGAAGTATTTCAGCACTTCAACATAATGAAACGTTTGTAACTGAATCTTCTTTTTGGAAGCAATATCACTACTTTATTTACCCGCCTATACAGAGGAGAGGAAGCAGGTGAGACAGAGACAGGCACAGGGCACCCTGCTGAGCATTAAAAAGAGTTTCTTGATTCATCTCATTAATTTCAGTAGCCCAACTTTCCAAAGGCCTCTTCCTCACATTCACAAATTTCTTTCTCCTCTTGATCTAACCCTCAAATCTGCCTCCTCTATGAACTACGTATGCCTGAGATTTGAATCGGGGTTAAACGGTTTCAAAATCTTTAGAGCTTTCTTGAAGACTTGATGAGGCAGATCTGAGAGAGTACGAATGGACTGAGACCATCAACATGGTTTGATTGATCGCCTACAAGAACATGTGATGAAATGATATTTATATATCTCTTTTCACCCTTGACTTGTACCAAGGACTTTGTTTATATTATCATTGATCAATGCCTATCAGTTGCTTGGATTTTCCATTGGGCTTGAAATCTAAATTTTTAATGTGAATTTAAGAGATGCACACATTTTTTCATGTTCTTGAGCTTAACAATTTTTATACTGTCTTCTATGGGATGTCTGGTATACTATCATTTGAACTATAATTTTGTCTTCTATTTCAGCATATTTTGTGATGTTTTAATGTTTGCATCGTATTCATGATTTAAGGACATTGGATCTCTTTCGGCATATAGTTAATGGAAATAACACTAAAAAATTATTAGTTTCATTGTTGATGAACATTTTTGAAGCCTTTTTAGCCTTTCTCTTTAACCACGTTAAAATCTTTCAATTTCAATATATATGCACTCCCTCATGCAGGAATACTTAATGTAGCTTGCAGTTTTATCCCAAATTTTTTTTTTTAAAAATAATGGAGCTTTTTACCATTTGTTTATTCTATTGTGCAGAGAAATTCTTATTTGAAGGCTTGCTATAGCAACGACATATGCTATTCTCCCAAGAACGGAATCAATCTTAAAATCTAAGATGAAATCTTGATTTTTAAATATTTGATATTGAAACTTCTTTGCAAAAAATGTATACAGAAAACAAATTAAGTCTTTTTAATTATTAATTGTTTAAAATTTATAAATATATTTTATAAATGTAAGTGAAAGAAAAAAATCTTTAATAAAGTTACTATGGAAACATTCTATTTTGGTTGAATATTCATTGAATTGATCAAATAGGAATCTTTTAAAATATAATTGAAATCATTTTAAGGTTAGAAAGTATGGATTTAAAAAAAATAAAAATAAGAAGAAATAATAAAATAATAAGTAATATTAAGTTTGTAAGTACATTTTTAACTTGATAATTTAAAAATTTTTTATGAAAAAATATAAGTTTCATTTTTTTCACAATATTTATGGACATATTTGATTTAGAAGATATAAAGTTTGAGTTTTAGTAACTAATTTTAAGCCTTAATTTGAACACCATCACCACTTAAATAACATACTAATTGGTGAACTCAAAATTAATTTATAATTTTTAAATAGTTTAGAGATATCTTTTTACATGCACATATTCTCAATTTGTCTCAAAATATTTAAGAAACATCTCAAACTATTTAAGAAACGAAATATTTAAATGTCACCCTAACCCCAAATTTTAAATGCCATCCCAAATGTTAAACTATAAGTTAGTTTTAAAGTACATTTTAAACTTGATAATTTAAAAATCTCTTAATAAAAAAATAGAAGTTTCATTTAAAAAAAATATTTATGGACATATTTGATTTAGAAGATATGAGAACCACTTAATCAATTATAAAGTTTGAATTTTAGTAACTAATTTTAAACCTTAAAATTATGAGGGATGTGTGGGTGTGGGGTGTGTGTGTGAGAGAGAGAGAGAGAGAGGGAGAGGGGGAGTGGGGAGGGTCTATATCATGAGGAGTGGGGTGGAGGGAGAGAGTGAGTGTAAAGAAGGAAGGGTAGGTAAATTATAGAAGGGGACATGTGAGAGAGAGTGTGACAAAGGGATGAGGGTTAAGCATGAGTAAACACTTTGAGAGATAGTGAGAGATAAAGACAAATGCGATAAAGAGAATAGGTAGTAAGGCACATGATAGAGGTTGTGGGGGAGGGGGCATGAGAGACACAAGATAGACATATAAAAGGAATTTGAGAGATAAAGAGATATGAGGAGGGGACATGAGAGTGAGATAAGAGGAAATATGGTGAGAGACATGTGCAAGAGAGGTTGTGAGAGGTAAAGATACATGAGTGAGAGATATAGGGTAGATATAGAGGGTAAATAGGGGGAAGAGATTGTGAGAGGAGGGAGAGGAGAGACTTAAATAGATTAAGTAGACAAGGAGGGAGAGACATTATGTAAAGATAAATGATAATAAAGGAGATGATATGGCAAGTAGGGGTGGAGAAAGGACAAAGGGAGAAATGTAGGAAGATATGAGGTAGAAAGAGACAATGTTAAAGGGGAGAGAGATTAGGTGGAGAGAAAGCCAATAATTAGGGAATCAAATGGATGGAAATGGTGATGGGGTGAGGAATTGGGGAGGGAGGGAGGGGTAGGTTGTGGGGGGTGAGAGAGAGAGAGAGAGGATGAAAATTAGAACAAAATATTAGAGATTATATTAAATTTTGAAATAAGGTTGAAATTTATAAATTTAGGAAAATATTAAATTAATGAAGTTAAACATATAAAACTAAAATTAAAAGAATTTTCTAAAGTAATGTTAAATTTGTTAGAGGAAAGTGTTATGAAGTTAGCTTTTAAATAAAGTTTAAGTTTACAAATAAAATCAAGCTTTACAAATTAATTCAAACAAAATGTATGCATATAGTCAAATTTCAAAGGGGAGGGCCTACATTATGAGGAGGGGGTGGAGGGGGAGAGAGTGTCTAGAGAAGGACGGGTTAGTAAATTATAGAAGGGGACATCTACGACAGGATGTGAAAGGGGATGAGGGTGAGGCATGAAGCAAACACTATGAGAGAGAGTGAGAGATAAAGATACATGAGACAAAGAGAGAAAGTAGTAAGGTGTGAGGTAGAAAGAGACAAGAGAGTGAGAGATAAAGATACATGAGACAAAGAGAGCAAGTAGTAAGGTATGGGGTAGAAAGAGACAATGTCGAAGGGAAGAGAGATTAGGTAGAGAGAAAGAGAATAATTAGGGCGCAAAATGGATGAAAATGGTGATGGGAAGAGGAATTTGGGAGGGAGGGAGGGAGGGAGAGAGAGAGAGAGAGAGAGGGAGAGAGAGAGAGAGAGAGAGAGAGAGAGAGAGAGAGAGAGAGAGATGTGGTAATTAGGGGATGGATGAAAACTTGAACAAACTATTAGATATTATATCAAATTTTGAAATAAGGTTGAAATTTATAAATTTGGAAAATATTAAATTAATGAAGTTAAACATATAAAGTTAAAATTAAAAAAAAATTCTAGAGTAACTCTAAATTTGTTACAAGAAAGTGTTATAAAGTTAGCTTTAAAAAAAATTAAGTTTACAAATAAAATCAAGCTTTATAAATTAATTTAAAATATATAGATATAGTGTAATTTCAAAAGGTATTTTTGGGTGTGGGTGTGGGTGTGGGTGTGTGTGTGTGTGTGTGTGTGTGTGTGTGTGTGTGTGTGTGTGTGTGTGTGTGAGAGAGAGAGAGAGAGAGAGAGAGAGAGAGAGAGGGGGGGGCAGGGGGGGGGGGAGGGGGGGATAGGGGGAGTGGGGAGGGTCTATATTATGAGGAGGGGATAGAGTGTGTAGAGAAGGAAGGGAAGGTAAATTATAGAAGGGGACATGTGAGAAGAGATTGTGACAAGGGGATGAGGGTGAGGCATGAAGTAAACACTATGAGAGAGAGTGAGAGATAAAGATAGACGAAAAAGAAAGTAGGTTGTAGGGGACATGATAGAGGCTGTGGGGGGCATGAGAGACACAAGGTATATATAGAGAGAGAGAATTTCAAAAATAAAGAGATATGAGGAGGGTACATGAGAGTGAGATAAGAGGAAATATGGTGAGAGACATGTGCAATAGAGATTGTGAGAGATAAAGATACATGAGTGAGAGATATGGGGTAGATATAGAGGGTACATAGAGGGAAGAGATTGTGAGAGGAGGGAGAGGAGACTTAAAGAGTTTAAGGAGGCAGGGAGGCAGAGAGATGTAGAGATAAATGGTAATAAAGGAGAGGATATGGTAACTATGGGTGGAAATAAGACAAAGGGAGATATGTAGGAAGATATGAGGTAGAAAGAGACAATGTCGAAGGGGAGAGGGACTAGGTAGAGAGAAAGAGAATAATTAGGGCATCAAATGGATTGAAATAGTGATGGGGGAGGAATTTGAGAGGGAGAGAGGGAGGGAGGGAGAGAGAGAGAGAGAGAGAGAGAGAGAGAGAGAGAGAGAGAGAGAGAGAGAGAGAGAGATGTGGTAATTAGGGTATGGATGACAATTAGGGTCCAAACGAGATGGAGACATGATGAGAACAGGGGTGTGTGTGTGTGTGTGTGTGTGTGTGTGTGTGAGAGAGAGAGAGAGAGAGAGAGAGAGAGAGAGAGAGAGAGAGAGAGAGAGAGAGAGCGAGAGAGAGAGAGAGAGAGAGAGAGAGAGAGAGAGAGAGAGAGAGAGAGAGGTTGACAAACATTGGCTAGGGCTATATGGTAATCAAGAGGAATAGATGGTGAGAGGGGGAGGGTTATCACAGAAAGAGGGAATAGGAGAGGGAATAAGGGATAGATGGGGTAAATATAATAATTAGGGAATATGATAGATGGACATGGTAATGAAGGAAAGAAGAGAGGATAATAGTGATAAGAGGGTGGAGGGGGTTGGGGAGGTTAAATTTGAGAAGATATGTTGAGAGGAGGGTGGGCATTGAGAGAAATAGAGCAATTATGAGGGGAGATATATGTATTATATGTTTGGGAAAGAGAGATGTGAGAGAGAGAGAGAGAAAGAGATATGATGAAAATATACATAAGGTATTTAGGGGGAGAAACCACTAGAGGGGTAGGGAGATGGTAGAAAGATAGAAGGGGGACTAGAGAGAGATAGAGGTAAATATAAAAAGAGGATAATTTGGGCCCGAGAGAGAGAGAGAGAGAGAGAGAGAGAGAGAGAGAGAGAGAGAGAGAGAGAGAGAGAGCGGGGGGGGGGGGGGGGGGGCGATGAACATAAGGCATGAGGTAACCATAGTGTTAATGATGAGAGATAAAGAAACATGAGAGATTTTTTGAGACTTTAATTTAATGAGTAATACACAAACCATGTATTATAAAATTTGAACCCTTAATAACTCTCTAACTCTTGATTTCCTTAAAGAAGTCCCACTATGACCTTTTCTCTATTGCAAATATTAATGTAGCTTTAAGGATAAAACTTAAGCTAACACAAATGCAAATGAAAACTCTAATTTCAATCCAAATTTTTATTCTAATTAGTTGAATAAAAATAAATAAAAATTTATTGTATTAATTATTATATAGGTGGTAATTTTTTTTTTTCCAAAGTCAATTTATTTCACTAAGCATATTTTTGAATTGAACATATAAAATCTATAATGTACCATAAATATAATATATATAATAAGCTAAGAGATATCCTTCTCAAGGCGCCTATTTTTATAATCTCACTCAGTGCAATAGGCGCCTCGAGAAGGATATCTCTCGGCTTATTTTATATATATATATATTTATAAGCTAGTAGTGCATATTAGGCATTATTTTTTTCCTTATAGTTATAGATCATGGAATCATTATGTTAACCCTAATCAGTGTGGGACTAGTCGCTAATACTAACCATCACTCTTGACTTTATGTCAAGCAGGACATTTTTTACAATTATTATATGTTTTATTAATAATCATAGTTTACTAATGCAGATTAACTATTAACTTTTATTCTATATTAATTAATTGTTGACATATTTTAATAAAGATTATATTAAAAACAATAATGTTGTTTATATAATCACATCTATTGATTTTTTTTTTTAGTATACTTATAATAAGATTTAGTATTGATCATAGGTATTACAATAGATTTGTTTACACACATCTAAATTTTTAGATTATTCCAATTTTCTTTTATTGTTTTGTCTTATACTTTCAATAGTTTATTTATTACAATTAAATGATTAATTTCTTTTCATTTGTAACTATAACATGATTTATAATAATTTTCTATTTATATATTTTGATCTATATATAATCTTTTATTTTGTTTAAACTTAATTTTCAGTCAATATTTCTATTATAACATAACTTATTTCCGTTATACAATACATTGATAGTATGACTTTGGATAATATTTTATTGATGTTAGTGTGTTAAATTTAGAGAAAGTTAGGATTTGGTTTGAGTAAGGGTTTATACTTGGGTGGATGGTTTAGATATCTAGGAATAATATCATGCTTAGGGTTATGGTTTGGACTAGGGGTTATAGTTAGGCTTACGATTAGGGTTAGGGTTTGAGTAATGGTTCAAGATTTAGAGTTAGAATTCGAACCATGGATAGGGTTAGATTTGCAATCAAGATCATTATTTTTGTAGTTTATTAATAGATATAATATTAAAGATTAAATAATTGGTTCATAGATAATGATTTGTTAAACATACCCACCTCAAATGAAATTTTCATCTAGAACAACAAAAGGATGGGATTTAGTAATGTTGGGGAAAGGTTGGACAAATTCATCTTCAAGGGTGATGTTTCCTCACTCAATCATGATTTTTGTACAATCATCCTTCCCACAATGGGCTCAAATCACTTCCTTATTAGGTTAGAAATTTCAAAAGCTTATAGACCATCTTGAAATCCTATTAAGGTGGAAAAATGTGGTTTCTTGACCCACTCTTCCTACAAAAATCAGAAGAATGGTGGAAAGAGTCACATGTTAAATGATCTGAGATGTTCAACTTTGTATCCAAACCAAAAACTTTGAAGGAAAATATCTTCAAATGGAATAAAGTTTATCTCAAGAACATCTATGATGAAAAAATAGAAATAGACTATGAAATAATAGAATTAAATAAAGAAGTTGTAGATAGATAGGCAGATATCCTAGAAAAAGAGGAATAGTTTTGGAAAAGAAAAATTAGGAGAAACTTGGCTTGTTGAGGGTTATAATAACACCAAGTTCTTCCATAATAGTGCACTCTACAAGACTGTTAATCTCAGATTGGTTTTGACATATGAGTGACAATACACTTAAGTCATTTGCTTAGTTCATGCCAAAACAAGTAATGTATGCCAAGCATAAGATGTCAGATAATGCATTTTGAGTGAAATATATTTAGTATATGTTGAGTAACTAGTATGTGTCAAGTCACTCAAGTGCTAAACAAATCGTAAGTGTCGAGTCATTCAGAGGCCAAGTCACAACACTGAAGAGACAGTGGATGTCGAGCATCAAACACTTCAAGTGCTAAGTAAATAGTTTTTGAAATAGTTGTTTGTAATGATACAAACTTCTATGTAATTCATTTTGAGCTGACTTAAGGATTGTTTTGTGATTCTATATGTTAAGGATGTATCTATATTGAGGATCCCTATGTAGCACATGTAACCAATCAGTTGAAGGGATGTTTTAAGAGGCAAAATGGTTGAATTAAAATCATTGTTTCATACCTAACCCTACATCACCTAGGTCTTCTTAAGGAGGAAAAAATCTAAACATTGTATGTATAGAAGAGAGAAGTTTGCATGTGCAAAATGAGCATTCATGGTGGCTAACAAATTAAGAATTGAGATACATTATAGAATTAGTTAGAGGAAAATAGAGGACATCTTATTTGAGAGGATCAAGTACACATCAAAAAAGAGGTTATCTA
Organism: Cupressus sempervirens; assembly: GCA_028749045.1. Lineage (NCBI taxonomy): Eukaryota > Viridiplantae > Streptophyta > Pinopsida > Cupressales > Cupressaceae > Cupressus > Cupressus sempervirens. Next base: position 502,097,607 of record CM053791.1, read on the forward strand.
TTATCTAGCAATAGAGTGTTAACTATAGGATCATTGTTGATACATTCTAGCAAGTGAATCAATTAAATCTCTTAAATGAGTAGTCCTAACAAGCTATTATAGATCCTTTAACATGGTACTTACTTAATTGTGAGTTTTAAGTCCTTTATTTAGGCACACTTCTAATAGGGTGTTGAAATCCTTTAATAGGGTAAGATCTAACAATCTTGTATGTCTTTAACAGGGAAAACCTTTCATAGAGTAGATCATATTTTATGATCAAACATTGTAGCCTTCATTGGACACAATTTATTATTGTAGTAGTCAGGATTTTTGGGTGTCATCCCCACCCTAGTTTACCTTCTCATTGGAGGTTTTCTAAGTAACCAAATATCTTGTGTCTTACATGTGTTGACTGTTGTTTTCTTTCATGCTATGGATAAATATGTTTAGCTAGCTATTTTGGTTTACATAAAAATTATGAGATGGATATGTGATGAATGAATTTTCAACAATTGGTATCAGAGCATTGGTTCTCTGGAAAGGAAATCTTTTCATCTTTAAATAAAGATATTGAAGATGGAAGTCTACAAGTTGGGAAAGACTATGGAAAATTAGAAAATTGATGTCTAGCTTTCGCTACATTAGTTGAATGAAGCGAGAGATAAGTTGAAGCACTCATTATAAAGGAGGGAAAAGATAGCTATTGAAGAGAATGGCACAAAATACCAAGAGATTGACACTACTAAAATATTTGTAGATGGAAACACAAGTGAATTTGATGCAATAGTTGTAGATCTAATGAAAAAGAATGATGCCCTAACTGAAGAGGTCAGAAATCTTAAGATAGAACAAGAAGTCCAATCAGTATTGCTATGTGAACTGACTAAGAATAAAAAAAGGTTGAAGAAGACAAAGTCATGATTGAAGATGATAAAATGATACTGACCATCATACTAGAAGAGAAGACATCAAAGGTGAATAAGATTTTAGACAAGCAACTAGAAACATTGAGTCAAATGATCATTTCTAGTAATAAATTGAAAGGAAAGGATATTGAGATCACAATACTGAAGTTGCAGAATGAAAAATTGAGAAATTATTTGAAAGGAGAAAAAGAATTTGTTGAAAGTTGCAACAGACCTAATTGGGATACACTAGTACTGAAGAAGGAGAATCATCTAAAAGTGGTGAACAAAGGAATAACAAAGGTAAGAAATAGAAACCTAATTTTCATAATTGTGGAAAGATAGGTCATACAACAAATGTTTACAAGAGCAACAATGCATATCAAAATGCTAAGAAGAGATTCATGAGTAACTGCCACAAGTGCAACAATCAAGGACATTAGGCACATGAATGCAAGGACAAAAAATCAAGCACACAAATATTCGAAGGTTACTACTACAACTATAAGAAGTATGGACATAGAGTATATGAGTATAGACCAAAACCTAAAGGGTCATCAAAAAAGCAAGCCAAGGTAAACCATATTGGCAGCTCCTTCAATTGGGATTACAATAAAAGGTATAGTTGTTAGTATTGTCAAGAGTATGGATATGTTTTTGAAAATTGCATTAGAGCACATTTTAGAAGTGACTACAAATGATGGTTGAGTCAAACTACATATTTTAGCTATTTGAAGATAGGTTACATAATTAGAAATTGTTGAACAAGGTCAAAAGCACCAAGCAGTGAATTCAACAAAGACAATGGAACGATTAATGTTGAAGAAGTCAAATTACAGATCAACAAGACATGGAAGAAGAAGGAAGATTCCAACACATAAATTTCAAATGGGTTCACTTCATCCAATGAATCAAGTGATCACACCACCCCCAACTAGGCCATTAAGAGGTATGTGTGGGATTGATATTTCATAGTTCAATTATACATTAGTTCCAAGGAATTAATCTTGAAAATATTATACATGAATGAAGTAAGATGCAAAGTATTGGTTAGAACTTAGAAGAAATCTATAACTTTTCATGTTGCTAGTGAGCATGAAAAGTTTCACTGTAGTTGTCAAGTGAAAGTTAGTTGTTGCCAAGCTATCAAAGGTGATAGTGTTGGCCAAGATGGCTATGATTTCCAAGTGTAGTAGGAATTTCATGGAATCCAAGTGTGTCAAAATTTCTATTTCATTTTTGACTCATTTTCAATTATGGAAGATTGAAGAGAGAAAGAAGAGCTTACGGAAAATGGGAGAAATTGATTGAAAAGTTTTCAAGTGAATTCAACTACTACTTGACACTAGTCCTCATATTTTTCAAGGTATTTATTATGTGTCAAGCTATGTTGTTTGAATTTACGCAAACCCTAGTTAGTTGTTATGACCTATAGATATTTTGTTGTTGTGGTTAAGGAAGTTAAGGAGGCTTTTAATGTTTAATTGATAAGTAATGAGATCAAACAACCACATTTTTGGGCAATTTGTGACATTGCATATAAAGGATACCCATTTGGTGTGTTATCTATGATACCACCACAAGTTTTTATGATACAAGATGGAAGGTGTTGTGGAACTTGTAAGGTTCAAAGTATTGGAGACATGGAAATAAGAGAGTTATATGGAAACTTTTGTGAGAAGAAAGTATTGAAAGAAGAATACAAGGTTGTAGAGAGAAAAGGGTTAACCTATGCCCTAGATTTTCCAAACATGTTCAAGACAAAATGGATTAAGATTATACTTAGTAGAATACATAAAAACTCTATATGGTTGGAGGATGGCTCTATCAAAATCACAAAGAAGATTATTCATAGAGTTACAGGATATCCAACCCTAGGTAGAACTAAGAATATGAGGAATGATGCAAAAGAGGCAATTGAGAAGAATAAAGGGGTACAATGGAACAAGAGAGGGATGACGATAGACACAATTATCGTCCCCCTAATTACATATAAAGTGAGAATTATTGCACATATGTTTTCTCAATCTAGCATGTTAAACAATGTACCATGTATGGTTGTGGATTTGGGTTACAAGATAGTGAAGAAGGTTCATTCTTATGACCTTGCTAAGTTACAACTCCAACAGTTATTTGAAAACTTGTGAACCATAAGGAAAACCAAAATTGCACAATGAAAATTTGGTTCAATACTTGTTTGTATATTTTTCTATATGTAGAACACATTTTCCTCATTTGGGAAGGTAGCTTGGAAGACCGACAGGTCAGTTGCATTGCAGATTGATGAATACATATAAAAACTGGGAGATAATTTTGAGACTGTAATGACTAGTTATTTTGAAGACTTTAAGAAGTCAATAAAACAAAGACTTAGAATTCCAGTACCACTAGTAGAGGAGCATTGAACAATGATGTTTGTTTCCTATTTGGTGGTGATTTAACTTATGTACAAGTTGTTGTTCCAAGGGTGAGATGGCTCAAACCATTGCTTTATGAGATTAATGTGGATGAGGCATCTACAACCATCACTTCTCTACCAAAAGAAGTAGATAAGAATGTTACTACTTTTGAAAATTATGGTGGAGAAAAGTCAAAGATCACAATGGACTTATAGACAACTTCTATGATGAGGAAGAAAAATAAGCTTGTGAAGAAGCTCAAGGAATAATTTTTTGAAAGGGTGGAAGGAGATGAAGAGGAAGAATATAATGAAGATGGTGAAGATACACTTGCCTAAGCACCACTTACTTTCACATAAGGTCAAGGTGAGGACCTAGGAGAAGAATAAGCATAAATTGATGAAGGTGCCAAGGGAGAAAAAGCCAATGAAGCACCTGTTTGCATAGAAGAAAAGAAAAGAAAAGAAAAGAAGTTAGTGGAAAGAAAACCTAAAATGTGTGTGAAGGCTTCACAATAAAAGCCTATAGTTCTTGTTACTAGGGCTAGCACAAGAGCTACTACCAAAAAGACTAGGGAAGTTTAGAATCCTAAAGACAGGAGAGCTAGAACAACTACAAAAGAAGATGAACCTCAGAAAAAGTAAAGAAGGAAATATATTACTCCCACTAAATTAGATAAGGAGAGGACCAAGTTAGATGACAACAACCAATTCCAAGTGGTAAGTCATAGTACCTCTTCCAATTTGGACAACTTGTGTGAAAATATCAACAATAATGTTGATTTAAGTGGATTTACACATGTTGAGTTTCATAAACTTGGGAAGATAGAAAAGAATAAAGTAGAAGAATCTGTATATTCCATGATGGTAGTATTCAAGAAGACTCAAATTGAGATTGCCAACTCTTTACCCAAGGACCTATATGATAGAGTTGAGAAAAGGTGGTAGTATAGTCTCACAACTTAGAGATATATTAGAGAGACTACACTTGCTAGAGTGATGCCATACTTGGAAAAATTTGAGATGACAAAGGCAATTAACAAGTATAAAGGAATAATTTATCCAAAGTACTGAGCCTTTAATATATTACATAAAATTTTTGAAGAGGTTGTTCAATAGAGCACACACTTATGGAAAGTGATCTATGGGCTAACAACACAAAAGGCTATTGAGCAAGCACCTAAGGAAGTAGGTGAAGAAAAAAAAGAAGAGGAGGTAGTTGAAGTAACAAATTAAGAATCTATAATGGAAGTACATGGGGAAGGTACTACAAAGGCCACAACTGAGGAAGAGAAACAACAAGGCTAGAATGTACGAAAAGTACACATGTCAAGTGCCAGTCCACAAGATGATACAGTAATGATTGTGAATGTCTCTAATATCACCATTCAGAATGTCAATCCCTTAATAGAGTAGGATACACACATAAGATACTAACTAATTCCACCACCAAGATACAACTATGTAGTCATCTTGTGTTGGTGAGTGTGAATGAGATTGAGAAGCCATAATTGGCATCTATAGGGGACAAAACACAAGCATTATCCATTTCCACCTCTCAATCTATAGAAGCACAACCTAAAATGTCTATTTTAGTATATCAAAGGAAGGAAATAACGTCTTTACATGTCAGCACTAAGGTAAATAATGTTTTAGTACCAACATTTACAATAATTGAGATATAAGGGACATCAATCCAAATAGGTTAGGAAGCCAGTCCTGAACCTACACTACAAGCGTAAGGTGGAGTAAAAACCAAAGGGAAGGAGAATGATAGGACTAAAGATTCAATCTTGATTACTAAGCTAAAGGAAGTGATGGCAATATAGATATTGCTCCTCCTACCCCTAGTCAAGCACTTCATAGGCTGAGTATTGAAGCTACACCATTGAAAGCATCAAGGCCAAGTCTTAGCACATCTAAGGTTGATGAGGTGACTGTAGGATTTGAGAAAAAGTGCACAACAAATCTACGAAGCCCAAGAAAACCTACATGCAGAAAACCTATCACGGAGAAGAAAAAGACAAGAAGAGGCAAGGGTTTGATCTGAAAAACTTAGACAAAGAAAATATTATTCAACGGATCTTCATAATGAAAAATACAAAGAGATCAATCCTTATAAAAGGAGATCGAAACCCAAAAAGGGTAACCTAAAGCCTAAAAAAGCTAGGTTGAACAATATAATTAATAAAATATTAATTATATGCACCTACAAGATAGCTTAAGAAAACTAGAATAATAGGTAACTTATTTAATTAAATCAAAGTGATTTAATTAATAAGTGAAAACAACTAATTACTCTAATAGTGACATCCTATGGTGACTTCAACTTAGATGAGGTGATTGAGTTACAAAAGTAAGATCTTAAAAAAAACATAATAGATAAAATGAGCAAGGAAGAAACACCAAGAACTTATCATAAGGGAGCATAGGTAAAAACAAGAACTTCATGACATCAAGGACATATTTCTTTATGCATTCAACATACCTACACTTGATGAAGCCAAGCTAATCATTGAGAAGTTCAAAAATTTTGTGGAAAATATCAATGATAAAGTCTTGGATTCCAATGTCAAATTACATAATGTTTTGATGAGAAAATTCAAACAAAGGTGGATGAACTAAAATCTAGTGCCATTGTACTACACAATATATAGTTAGCAACCAAGATTAAGGGTGTGAAGAAGATGTTGGAGAATATTTTCTCTATTTACACCAAGTTGTGTGGCATTCCCTCATTGACAAAAGAAGTGCAGAGACATATTGACGATATGGAGGGAGAACTAAACAAAATAGCTAACATTTTACAAGAACGTCTTGGTCAAAATCAGTCTCATTTTAGGAATTTATTAGCAGAAAAAGGTCAGTTAGTAGCTTTACATGCTCAAGATGCAAATATTAGGGCTACACTAATCAGCATCCAGTCCATGTTAGCCCCTCACATGGATGTGTTACACAAGGAACTAGCCTATGTAGAGACATTGTTGAAGAAAGATCCCCATCTTTCTACACATGAAGAATTAGCCACCCTTGCCATCAAGGTAGATGTATAGATAAAATCTCTAGAGGTAGCATGTGACAATTGGGATGCATCATTGAAGATAATGATGGAGGTCCATAAATCTTTTTTGAACAAACACACAATTTGTGTACAACTGATTGACATAAGTGTCAAAAAGGGGAGAATGAATGAAGGGGGAGATAATGAAGAAAGTAGGAGAATGCTTGAAAGGCAAGAATAATATTTTGGGTCGACCAAATAGAAACAAAGTCTAAAAAAACAAAGCCAACATAGTAGATCTACTCATCAAGAGTATTTAGTTTCATGATCAAAATAAAACAATCAACTTAGGAGGAGTTATAGAATTTTTTGGTATGACTGATAAGTCATATGTTTTGTAAAATTTTGAAGTTTTGAAATTTTGTATAGAAATTTTCTAAGTTATGCTCAAGCACTAAGGTTATTCATGCATAACCAAGTGTTTTTGCCAGTCATATCAAAGGGGGAGATTGTTAATATCAAATTGGTTTTGACATATGAGTGACAATACACTTAAGTCATTTGCTTAGTTCATGTTGAACAAGTAATGTATGTCAAGAATAAGATGTCAGATAGTGTATGTCAAGTAAGATATATATTCAATATATGTCGAGTAACTAGTAAGTTCCAAGACACTTAAGTACCAAGAAGATAGTGAGTGTCGATTGATTTAGATGTCAAGTGATCAAGGGATGTTGAGTCATTCAGAAGCCAATTTACAACATTGAAGAGACAGTGAATACTGAGCATCAGACACTTCAAGTGTTAAGTAAATAGTTTTGGACATGGTTGTTTGTAATAGCACAAACTTCTATATAAAGCATTTCTTACTCGAGTTAAGGATTGTTTTGTAATTCTAGATGAATCTATATTGAGGATCCATATACAATACATGCAACTAATTAATTGAAGAGGTGTTTTAAGTGCCAAAATGGGTGAATCACAATCATTGATTCATACCTAGCCCTAAGTCATCTAGGTATTCTTAAGGAGAATAAACCCTAAACATTGTATACATATGGAAGAGAGAAGTTTGCATATGCAAATAGAGCATTCAGGGTGGCTAAGGAGTTGAGAATTGAGGTACATTATAGAATTAGTTTGAGCAGAATAGAGGACAAAAGTGATACATTTAATCAGAGAGGATCAAGTACACATCAAGAAAGAGGTGATCTAATATCTACTAGTAGAGTGCTAACCACAGGATCATTGTTAATATATTCTAGTAGCTGAATCAGTTAAATCTCTTAAGAGAGTAGTCCTAACAGGATGTCATAAATTCTTTAATAGGGTGCTTACTTGATTATGATTTTTAAGTCCTTTAATCAGGCACACTTCTAATAGGGTATTGAAATCTTTTAATATGGTAATATCTAACAATCTTGTAAGCCTTTAATAGGGTAAACCTTTCATAGGGTAGATCATAGTTTATGATCAAACATTGTAGCGTTCATTGGATACACTTTATCACTACAAAGGTGAATATGTGTGGGTGTCATCCCCACCCCAATTTTACAGTGTCATTAGGGGTTTTTTGGGAAACCAAATATCTTATGTCATACACGTGTTAAATTTTTTTCTTTCATGCTATGGATGAATATGTTTAGCTAACTATTTCAGTTTACATGCAAATTGTGAGATGGATGTGTGGTGAATGAATTTATGGTTAAAATTTTGCAGGATTGATTCAACTCCCCCACCCCCAACACCCCCCACTCTTAGAGTTTACTCTCCCTACTATATTTCCAACAAAGAGAAGTGTCAACATTACAACAAAAATTAAACTAGGTAATGTGAATTTAATTAATGACCAAAATAATTTATCTAAAGAGTTTATTAACAATTTCTCATATATTTTCAACAATTATGAATCAACTAATTTAGATGCCAAACAAAAAATACTAAAAATTACTCCAAAAATAATTACTAAAGGAGATAAGAAAATTATGAATAGTAAATAAACAACTAAAGAAGCCAAAAAAAATTTATTCTAATTGAATTCAGTTAAATAACCTTTTCCAAATGGTTTTCAATCCTTTTTTTTCAAAACTGTTCAAAGTTTCTAGGATAAGATATATTGGTAGCTCTAGAGGAAAAATAAAATTCTAGTAGGATTTTAACAAATATAAATAACACATTCATAGCTTTAATTCTCAAAAAGGAAAAGTTTGTATCTATGGGAGATTTCATACTTAGAGCCTGATGCAACATAATCTACATGGTACTCTCCAAATCCTAATACACTTAAGTTATTTCTCCATAAAATTATATAGGACAAACAAATAGGATTTTCCCCTAATAGATCAATCTTTGTTTGTAAAATCATGAAAAAAGAGAGTAATAAATTTAGTTCAATATTATAACAAGGAGGCATGTATGTTGATGAACCTAGAAATCCAAAAAGCATATGACAAAGTTGACTTGAGGTTTTTATGTAAACGATTCAAGGCCTTAAACTTTTCACATCAATGGATTAGTCTAGTTTTTTACTATATCTCCACTACAAAAGTGTCTATGATTCTAAATGACACACCTAAAGGCTTCCTCATTATATCAAGATGGCTTAGGAAAGGGGATCCTATATCTCTAGAAATATTTATTATTATGGATGAAGCCTTTTAGAGGGAAATCAATGAAGTCCAATCCTCTACAGAGATTCAAGGGATTAGGGTGATTAAAAATGTGCCAAATATCTCCCATCAATAATTTTATAATGACACTATATATCCTCCCATGAGATAGTTCATTAATAAAAGCTTCAAAATTTAAAACACATATACACATATATACATATAAACATATATGTACATATATATATGTATGTATGTATGTATGTATGTATGAATCCATGCATGCATGCATGCATGTATGTACATATGTATACATACATACATATGTATGTATATATGTATATAGATATACATATATGAATTTACATATATACATATATATGTATGTATGTATGTATATATATACATATATATATATATATATATATATATATATATATATATATATATATATATGCATATATGTATATATATACATACATATGTATGTATATATATGTAAATATATGTACATGTATGTATATATTTACATATATGAATATACATATATAGATATATTTACATATATATATATACATACATATATATATGTATGTACATATGTATATATGTATATATACATATGTATATGTACATATATGTACATATATATATATGTATATATGTATATATGTATATATACATATGTATATGTACATATATGTACATATATATATATGTATATATGTATATATGTATATATATACATATATGTTTGTATATATACGTATAGATATGTGTTTGTGTGTGTATGCATATACATATATATACATATATATGTATATGTATAGATATGTGTATGTATATGTATACATACATACATATATGTATATATATGTATATGTGTGTGTGTATATATATATATATATATATATAGAAGAAAGGATTTATAATACCATTAGATACTAATGCAGCACTTTCCCATGTAAATTCTAGGTATCAAATTGCATAAATGTTTAAGATGTTAAAAATTATGGGATTGAGTTTTAACTATGCTAGACCAAAAGATGTAAAGATGGAAAGAAAAATTATTGTAAAATGTTTGAAGATGTACCCATGATAAAATGAGTCCTAACAATTGTCCCCACATATCAAATGGCATGCCTTCCCATGCCCCATGGTTTTAATTAACAACTTAAGGGTAAATTAAGGAACTTATTCTAGAAAGGAGTATCAAAAGAAAATTGATCACCACTTATTAATTGGGAAAACTTATGTAAACCTAAATGCTATGATGGATTATGTACCAAAGACTTAGGATGGAAAAATAATGTTCTTAGGAAAAAATTAGTTTGAAAAATGTACTTGGAACATGATAGGGATTGGACAAAAATTCTATACAAAAAATACTTCAGTAGTAAACCACCATCACAACTATTTAGAGTAATTAATCCTCTGAAGGATCAAGGATATGGATATTTATGACACGCTATGGGTTTATCATTACAAATATTTATTGGTAATGCAAAACATGCCCTATATTTTGGGAATAATTTTGGAATGGAGTGTTGACTATTTGAAAGGAAATTAAGAAACATTAGGATAAAAATAGTCACTCAAAATAAATGGGGGAACAAAATTTGTAATTATCGAACAAATTTCCACAATGAATATTAGACAAAATGGGTTTAGAGGTATTTAGAGAATCTCCCACTAAATTAAGTTTAAAAGGAAGAGATGGGGATTTTTTCTTCTTCCACCCAATAGCTAGCAAAAATTTTCTAGAAAAGTTATTTTGAACTAATCTAAGATAGGGACCCTATCAAAGATGGATACAAGTCCGTAGTGAACACTAGAGAGTGGGAGAAATTTGAAGTCCCTTTAAAGCTATGTTGTAATCCAAAATCTCTTCCAAAGTAAGGTACATTTTTATGGGCCTCTTTATAAAAGAAAATAATCACTAGCAATTGGTTCAAAAAATAGGTTTAGAAGGATGATTTACATGCCCTTTACATGGAAAAGATGAGGAAACTACAAATCATATTTTCCTATCTTGTCCATATGACTCAAAATTTTGGGGTTGGCTAAGAAATAAAATAAATTTCTCAGCCCCCAATTAATGAGGATCTTAATCAAAACCTTTTAACATGACCCCAAGGATTAGGATTGAATCTTTAAAATTATGTTTGGATGGTAGAACTATCTATCTTGGTATGGGCACTTTGGTAGGAAAGAAATAATAGAATCATTAGAGATTCTAAGCTTCTAGGTCCTTCCCTTTGCAAAAAAATTGGATCTTGCATAAAAAAGTAGTAAATAGTGGGCTCTTGAATGACACCTTCTCAAAAGGAACTTTTTCCTTCTAAGATGCTTAAATGAGAAAAAAAAACTAGAAACATCTTATCATTAAACCAATATATGGGATAAATAAGAAAAATAAATCTAACATGAGAGAGAATTGTGTTTGGGAGCCTCATGCACCAAGATGGTTCAAACTAACTTGGATGATGCCTCAAGAGGTAATCTTGGGGGAAAAAGATAAGGTTGTATTATTTGATCTAAGGGAATCATAACAATGGCTAGTCTGGATAAGCCAATTAAAGATACCACCAAAAATTAAGCTTAATTAGAATCTCTTATTAAAGATGCCTCAAGAGCTTAGTTAGTGATAAATCTAGGTATTAAAAATTTACTTATTGAAGGGGCTTCTAAAATTGTTATAAATTCCCTAAGGAAGGGCCATAATCCAAACTAGAAACTATTAGATAGATTAGAAATAGCTTTGGATTCAATTGAAACATTTCAAATTCTTACATACAATCACTTATATAGAGAAGAGAATAGGGAAGTTGATTATTTAGAAAATATTGGAATAGAAAGGATAAAGATTAAATCCTAAGGGACTTTTAAAAATTAAATCAAGATAAATCTAAAAAGGTACAAAGGTAAATGATGGAATGATGATAGATCTCATGTCTACTCCGAAATTTAGAAATAACATGAAGGATCTATAATATAAATTAAGAAAATATTCCCATAACTACAAAATAAGGTGTGAGGTTGTAGTAATAAGGATGTATTCCTCTAGAAAGAATGATCACTTGCGTCCATCACTTGTATAAAATTATGAGGACTAGTTAATCACTTTGTTAAACTAGCTTTAAATTCTTTTATTTCAAGCTTATTTTTAAACTTCTCTAGTATATTAGGATAGACACTCTGATAAAGATTAAGGTTAGTAAAAGAGAAGTGGTGGTTGGGGTGTGATTATAGTTTAGATATTGGGTAAGATCATGTTAGTAAACCATGATCTTGAGATCTAAGCAGTTCTAATGATTGTTTTAAGATATTTCTCACATTTGATGTATCATCCCAAACTCAACTATGAGATTGTGGCAATATATGTGGTGACGATCTTACATATAGAAGAATTCTATTTTTGAGATATGTAGGAATATCTTCAAAGAATTTTTTTCTCATAGAACTAGATGTGGTGCTTCATAATAGTAACAATAAGTTATGCATTTTGTATCAAAGAAAATATAGAATTAATAACTACCATTTTCAAGGGTTTCCAATTGTGACAATTAAGGACCTTCTAAGATTGACAAATAGAAATCCCACAATTAGGAGAAAGTCCAGTGGTTTCTACTAAGTGTGATCCATATAATAATAATGGTTGAATGGATAAGAATACATTAGTTTTTGGAGGAGGATAAGGTGACCATGGAAACTAATAAACCTATAAATGATGGGCATGACTCAACCTCAAAGTAGTAGATTATTAAGCTAGTATTTTAGGTCCCTAGCCTACAATATTAGGTTAAATATATTCTTAGATTAGAATATGTATTAAATAATATAAGTAAATTTTGATTTTTTAGGATATCATCTTAAGGCCAATAATATGGATGGTTCAATATAGAAAGTTTGTTGTAATCAATATTATGGAAAGACTTTGTGTTTAGAGGAAATGGGAGACACTTTATTAGGGTTTTAGTTCTCCACTTATCTAGGCCACTAAGCCATTCAAATATGTATGAAAGAGAAAGAGGAAAATTTACACATATAACACTACTTATGATCCAATCTATATTAGCTACAACCCAAAGGAAAAGGGTGCAAATGCTAAATTTGAATTATAAAGGAGAATGTAGCATAAGGAAATGTACTCTTTGTCCCTTAATAGGATAATATGAATGTGCAATTGAACCAATTTTTTAATAATATAAATCTAGATGGTATGTGTGTACAATTAGTCCAATCAAGATATACATCTATGATAGAGATATGAAAAGAAATAAAATATAAAAACTCACCTTCAATTACATAGAGGAAGATGTATTTTAGCTCCAAAAGTGGTGGATCTAAACTATTTTCTTAATATCTAACCAAATATCTTGCAAATGAAATGATAAAATAAAAAAAAACTTGAAATATCCTAGAAAAAGAGGACTAAAGGACTAGGTCAACTTGGAAGGATGTCTTACGACATAGTTGAAATAATTTGATGATTCTATAACAAAGCAATATAGAATGATCTTGATGGGTAGGTTTTAGATCTGTAAACTCCAACTTATATCTTACAAATAAACACATAAAAGAAAGGTTTTGTGGTTGGGTAGGATAAAGGCTTTCCTTATTCATGCCCTAGGTTAAGGAATTAATTGTAAATGAGAGACATAAATGCAAATAAATCAAACACAAGATAAATGTTAGGATTCACATTATTTGAAACCATTATCAAAAGGGATTTTTTATGTAATGTATTGTAGATCTTGAATTATGCATGTAGGGTATCTCCATGCTTTGCAATGGATCTAGCATAATCTCATCATGGTGTCATGGATGTAAATGTGCATAAAGGAATAAGATGATGAATGCTTCAATATAGACCTCCTCTCTTCATAGCCAACAATAAGCTAGATCTTGAAGAGAAAATGCTCACAAAGAATCCTTCAATGCAAGATAGAAATATCCTTTCTTAAAGGCTTGAAAATATTGAATACTTGAAATCCTTCAATGCAAAGGGCATAAACCTTGACTTTAGAGAAAGAACTTCGATTACATGAATGTTTTTCTAAGTGAGATATGGAAATGAAGCCTCCAAGCCTACTTATATATGAGTTTTTGAGTGGAAAAATAATACAATCCAACAGGAGAGTGAAATAAAACTAATTACACCCTCGAGTCCTTTTGGGCCTAGAGTTCAAAAATTATAGGGGCCAAGGACAAACTGGGTCAACCTAGTCTAGGATAGGCCAACCTAAGTCAACCTAGTCTTGGGGATCAAGTTGAAATTTCCATAGAAAGAAGTTGTAGATACAAAAAGAAATAGGGTGGAAAGAGAAAGAAGATGGGAGAAAATGGGATCGAGCATGAGTACATCAATGGTCTAAAGAAAGAATTATGGAGAGGGTGCTAATAGATTTTAAAAGGAAAGTGTGTCCAATTAAAAATGATATATTTGTTGGTCTCCGATTGGTTTTGACAACTAAGTGTCAACACACTTAAGAAAATTCTAAGGATGATGCTAAGTATAATATAGATGCTAAGCTATAGTATGTGCTAAGCCAAACGTTCAAGAGTTGCCAAGTAACAATTGATGTTAAGTGATAATAGATGCCGAGCTAGTATATGTGCCAAGTAAAGTATAGGTGCCAAGTGAGATAGAGTTACTATAGGAGCTAAGAAAGAAAGAGATCATATATGTGTCGAGCATCAGTAATTAGTAAGTACCGAGTAACATAGAATTAGCATATGAGTTTGTGCCTTGACAAACTTAGATGTAAACTATTTTTGAGTTGACTCAAGATGAATCTTGAAGGATCTAAAAGATAAGATAGGATCTATTACATTTCCTATGTAATCGACATGCAACCAATCTAAAAAATGGAGAAAGCATGCAACTAATCAGGAAATATGGAAAGAATTGAGCAGGAAAGATGGATGAATCTTGATCATAGATTCATACCTAACCCTAAGTCTTGAAGCCTTTATAAGGAGGTTGAAACCCCATAATTCAATAGAGTAAGAGGTCATGTGGGAATGCATGAGTGAATGCTAGTGAAGTTTTGAAGGAAGTAAAAGGGGTGTCAAGACTTAGATGAAGAACAATATTGCAAAATTAAGTTGATTAGAACAGAGCATCAGCACTACGAATAGAGTTATATCAGATCAAGAATGATCAGATTAGATTAGATAGAACAAGGATCTGGAATTAGCAATTGAAGATTGTAAGTTATCAGGTCAAGACATTCTGCTATACTTTATAACCATTGTATTAGGAGAATGAAAATCCTATGATGATAGGTTGGTTTAGTAGCCATATTGTAAATCCTTAATAGGGTTGTAATGTTAGGATTAAACCATAGACAGAAATAACAATTACATGCAAATATAACTAATAACAAAAAATCATAGATCACACAGAAGAGAACACAAGACACCAAGATTTAATGTGGTTCACCCAATCCCTGGGCTACGTCCACCAAATAGCAAGTCTGATATTTTTATAATCTAGTGATTACAACTTGATTACAATCTGTAATCCCTTACATCTTAATACTATCGCAAGAACCAATTTTACATCACAACTATGAAACAAACCTAACCCTAAGCCCTCTTATACAAGTATTAAATTTCTTTAGGGTTACTACATGTTATCCATAAATTAGCCATTACTTTAGTGGCAAATCTATGAATGGCGAATCTATGAATAGTACCCAAAAAAAAATTTGGGGCAATGCCTTGAGCCCCAAAAAAATTATGAAGTATGTATAGTACTTTCCTAATCAATCACCACATACTAACAATCTCCCACTTAGGGACTAATCAGGCTCCACACTAAACAACAATCTCCCACTTAGAGACTAATCCTTTAGTGATTTCGCTACTCCATGAGCCTCCCACTGGATCAAACCACCTTGGACTCTATTGTTTTTTTATTAATGTTTAGTCTGGAAGACCAACCAAAGCTAAAGAGGAGTTCAACTTCTCCCTTATTACTACCTTTTTCAACACATCTATTGGATTGTCATTTGTATGTATCTTCTCCAACTTTAACTGTCCATCCTCGAAAAATAACAAAATGAAATGGTACCACAACTATATGTGTTTGGTCTTTGAATGTAGAGCTGAATTCTTTGCAAGATGAATGGCACTCTAACTATCTGTGAACACATAATTATCCTTTTAAGGATTTCCCAATTCTTCCAAGAAGAACTGAAGCCATATCATCTCCTTGGCTACCTCTGTAGTAGCTACATACTCTGCCTTTGTAGTGGATAAAGCATTAACCTTATGTAACCTAGAAACCTAGCTCACAGCTGCCCCACCAATAGTAAAGACATAACTTGTAGTACTCTACCTGGTATCAATATCCCCTACCAAATCCAAGTCAACATAGCCTTGTAAATCAATAGTAGAGCCTCCAAAGTGTAAAAATTTATTGGATGTTCCTCTCAAATATCTAAGAATCCATTGGACTACATTCCAATGCTTAATTCCTGGATGACTCATATACCTGCTAACAACTCCCACTGCATGTGCAATATCTGGCCTGGTACATACCATAGCATACATCAAGCTTCCTACAGCTAACACATAGGGTACCTTGAACATCTTATCCTCCTCTTCTTATGTCTTGGGACATATCTCCTTAGTCAACTTCAAATGACCATGTAAAGGTGTGCTAACAACTTTAGCATTCTCCATAGAGAAACATTGCAATACCCTCTCAACATAATCAACCAAAGATAGCATCAAAGTTTTGTTCTTCCTATCTCTGCAAATATTCATACCAAGGATTTGTTTTGATACCCTCAAATCCTTCATAGTAAATGCATGTGCTAATTGGCATTTTAGATCCTTAATGTGATCTATGTTAGACCTAGCTACTAGCATATCATCAACATAGAAGCATAAAATAATGTAGCTATCATTATCCAACCTCTTAAAGTAGACAAAATTATCTGAATGACACCTATGGTAACCATGCTCATGCATAAAACTATCAAATTTCAGATATAATTGCCGAGGTGCTTGCTTCAAGCCATATAAACTTTTCTTCAATTTGCACACTAAGTTCTCCTTACCTTTGACCACAAATCCTTGTGGCTGAGCCATATATATCTCTTCATCCAAATCACAATGAAGGAAGGTTGTTTTAACATCAAGCTACTCCAAATGCAAATCCTTAGTAGCCACAAGACTTGAAACAATATGGATAGAAGTCATCTTAACAACAAGAAAAAATATCTCATCAAAATTAATTCCTTTTTTCTATGCAAATCTTTTTACAACTAACCTAGATTTAAATCTTTTCTTACCTCCTGCCTCTTCTTTCATCTTGTAAACCCACTTATTCTATAAAGCATTTTTACCTATAGGAAACTTGCACAAATCCCATACCTTATTCTTCAGCAAAGAGTCTATTTCATCTTTCATTGTAGACTCCCATTGAATCTTAGTATCCACCTGCATAGCTTCATCATAACTTTTAGGTTCACCAGCATTAGTAAATAAAATAGAATACAAAGAAGGAGCAAATCTTTGTGGAGGTCTAATTTTCCTTGTTGATCATCTAACATTCACTAGTGTGTGTGCTATTTGTTGTTGCAATTGTTGCACATCATGAGGAATGGCTAGAACATCAGCTTTTGGAGTATCATCCAGCACTACATAATCATCTTCTTTCTTCTCATGTTGCTGCAACAGATCTTTGTACAACACATTCTCATTGAATATGAAAATCCTGCTTCTTATAATTTTTTGATTTTCAAAATCCCAAAGCCTTTAACCAAATTTATCAATGACATATCCAATAAATACACATTTCTTTGACTTAGCTTCCAACTTGGTTATGTTTTCAGAATCTTTATAAGAAAATGCTTAATAAGGAAAGGCTTCGAGAAAAGAATAACTCACCTTCCTACTAGTCCATGCCTCCTTTGGAATACCATAGCCCAAAGGAGTAGAGGGACCTCTATTAATAAAATATCTAGTAGTATTGATAGCCTTTTCCCACATGTGTAAGGGCAACCTAGCATGCAACCTCATGCTCCTTGTGCACTCCATTATAGTCCTATTCATATGTTCAACCACTCCATTTTTCTATGGAGTCCTTGGAATAGTTTTCTATCTATGAATACCATTAATGGAGCAATAATCTTCAAATTCATGACAGCAATACTCACCACCATTATCAGATTTGAGACATTTTAATTTTTTATTAATCTCATTTTCAACCAAGCATTTCCATTTCTTAAAAGTTTGAAATACATCAAATTTCTATCTAAGGAGATAAACCCATATTTTTCTAGTTGTGTCATCAATAAATGTAACATAATAATGAGAGCCACCAAGGGAAGATACCTAAGCTAGTCCCCATGCATCAGTTTGCACAAGCTCTAATTTCTTCTTTTTGTTTTCCTTCCCAATCTCCACAAAACTCACTCTCTTTTATTTTCCATACACACAACTTTATAGAAATCCATATTAACACATTTCAAACCTAGTAAAACTTTCTTTGAATGAGGTACTTTCATACCTTTCTCACTCATGTGCCCAAGTCTGTTGTGCCACAGTGTTGTATCAAAATCTACAGTAACTATTTGTTCTCCTTGCTCAACTGCATCAATTGTTCCTAAACATTCATTTTTCTCTGAAATAATTAAAGTAGAAGGAACAATATGACCTATACAAAGATATAAGGTGCCTACTTTCACACCTTTTTCTACTACAAGGGAACCTTTTGAAACCTTCCAATTTTTATCATTAAAAGTAACTACACAACCCTCATCACCAAGTTCCCCTACTAAAATTAAATTCCTACTCGACCTTGGAACATGTCTTACCTCACGTAGTAGCTAATGATTCCTATTCTACAACTTAATCTTAACTTTTCCCTTTCCAAAAAACTGACAGGGTTCATTATCCCCCAAATAAACAAGTCCAAAATCCCCTTGGACATAATCAATGAAATAACCTCTATGAGGTGTTGCATGAAATGAAGGACCAAAATCTAAAACCCATAAATCATCAACACCTTCTAAAGATAGAAGCAAAGCATCCTCTTCAGATTTTTTACTTGCCACATTTGCCTCCTTGTCTCCATCTAATTTATCTCCTTCATTTTTCTTTCGATTCTAGCAATCTTTCTTTTTATGCCCTAGTTTTCCACAGTACTAGTAGTCATTTAGTCCTCTCGATTAAGACCTCCCCTTTGGCTTTACTCTTCATTTCCCATGATTTCTAGAGTTACTTCCTCTCTCAATCATTATGCCCCTGCTTTGTGCATTCAAAGAACTTCTTGATGTGGATCCACCTAAGGTTTTTCTACGACTTTCCTTACTCAAAACAACACCAATCACATCTTCACATTTTAGGGTGCTAGATCTAGGAACAAAATTACTCACAACCATTACCAAGCCATTCCAACTTTTAGGCAAAGAACACAAAATCAAGAGATCCCTAATTTCTTCATAAAAATTGATACCCATAGAAGATAACTGATTAGTAATAGTATTAAACTCATTTAAATGATCTTTAATAGATCCACCTTCTACCATTTTCATATTAAATAAATGCTTCATGAGAAATAACTTTTTTGAAGTAGAGGGCTTTTCATATAGTTTTGCTAGGGTTTGCATCAATTCTTCTGTCACCTTTACTTTTTTAATATTAAATGCCACTGATGGTGCCAAGCATAATCGAATGCATCCAAGTGCCTTTCTATCCAAAAGATACCATTCATCATTTGACATAGATCCCTGATTCTTGGCTTTACCTTCCAATGGCTTCCATAAATCCTTTTGATAAAGATAGTCTACCATTTTCATCTTCCATAACTAAAAGTTCTACCTATTAAACCTATCAACCCTTAGCTTACCCTCATCTACCATCGCTCCCACTCAACTATGAGACTCCCACTCAATTGTGAGACTTTTCTGCAGAGGATAACTAAAAAAAAAACCTCCCTCTAATACCACTTGTTAGGATTCAACCATGGACATAAATAACAATTACATGCAAATATAACTAGTAATAGAAAATAATAGATCACACAAAAAAGAACACAAGACACCAAGATTTAATGTGGTTCACCCAATTCCTGAGCTATGTCCACCAAATAACAAGTCTAACATTTTTATAATCCAGTGATTACAACCTAGTTACAATCTATAATCCCTTACAGCTCAATACCATCGCAAGAACCAATTTCACATCACAACTATGAAACAACCCTAACCCTAAGCCCTTTTATACAAGTATTAAACAACTTTAGGGTTACTACATGTCAGTCGTAAATTAGCCATTACTTTAGTGGTGAATCTACGAATAGTATGAAAAAAACATTTTGGGTTGATGCCCCATGTCCCAAAGAATTTATGAAGTATGTACAGTAATTTCATGATCAGTTACCACATACTAACATGTAAATCCTTTAACAAGGTGACATTCCAAGTGAATGTTTGTAAATCCTTTAGAGAAGTCACTTTTAACAAGGTGTAGAGCCTTTAACAGAGCAGGCCTTCCACAAGATCAACCATTGATGTTGGTCAAACTTTGTAACCTTAACCAGTTACATATTGTTGCAGTGATAATTTTTGGGTGTCATCCTCACCCTAGTTTTACCTTCTCATATTGGAGAGTTTCTAGGTGATCAAATCTTGTGTTATCTATTTGCATGCATGTCTTTACTTTCATGTTAATTAGAGATGTTAGATGCATGTGATTAATTTCAGCTAAAAGTTTTAGAGGTTAAAGTTTGTTACTTCTGATTCACCCCCCCTCTCAAAAGTAAATCTTTCCACTTGTAAATTCCAACAATTAGTATCAAAGTTGAGTTCTCACAAGGAGAAGCCTTACAACTTAGAGAAAAAGATCTGGAAATGGAAGTCTACAAACTTGGGAAGATCATAGAAAACTAGGAGATTAAGATACATCTCATTCTACATTCTCTTGAAGAAGCCAAGGAAGAATTGAGAAAATCCCTAAAGAGAAGAAGAGATATTGCCATAGCTGAGAATTATACACAGTACAAGGAGATTGACACCTCATAAGTGTTTGTAAATGGACATTCCAAGGAATTTGATGCAGCAATAGCAGACTTGATGGAGAAGAATAGAGCTCAAGTAGAAGAGATCAGAACTCTCAAGATTAACCAAGAATCTCAAGCCATGATGTTTTGTGAAGTGATTGAACAAAAGAAAAGAGCTATTGAAGATAAAGCTATGATAGAAGAAGAAAAGAAAAACCTTGCAAACAAATTGGATGAAAAATCAATTGATCTTGTAAGAATTTCTAACATGTAGCTAGATACCTTAAGCTAGATGATGAATGCTCATATTAAGTTGAATGTCAAGGACATTGAGATCTCCATGTTGAAGACGCAAAATGAACAATTGCAAAATGACCTAAATAGAGAAAAGAAAATTGTAGAGATCTTCAATAAACCCAATGAAGCCATCAATTATTTTGAATAGCCTCTGAAATCACCAAAATCTAGTAATGACACTTCAAGACTAGGATACATCAGCACTAAAAAAGGAGAGTCATCCAAGATTGCAAAGGAAAGAAGTGGCAAAGCTAAGAACACTAAACCTAGTTGTCATTTTTGTGGTAAAAAATGGCATACCTCTAATGTGTGTAGGAGCAAGAATGCCAATCAGCATGAGGGTCAGTGCATGAAGTTGGGTCTCACTTTTGGCCAAAAAGTGGAAGTGTTTTCCTATTTTTAAAATTTTTTGTCAATCGATGTCAAAATTTGAGGTATTTAGAGATTGAATATTAAAAAACTCCAGCAATAAAATTTTTAGTGTTCGGAATCTAGTTTTTGAATATGTAATTTATTTGTGTATCCATATGATAGATTATTGTTTTGATATGGATCTTTAAAAACCACTTTTTCAAAATGCATGTTTCAGGACCATACCACACTCATGTA
The DNA here is from genome assembly GCA_028749045.1 of Cupressus sempervirens. Lineage (NCBI taxonomy): Eukaryota > Viridiplantae > Streptophyta > Pinopsida > Cupressales > Cupressaceae > Cupressus > Cupressus sempervirens. Next base: position 502,119,430 of record CM053791.1, read on the forward strand.
TGGACACCATAATTTGACACAAATAAATAAATTTTCACAAATCGTTTTAAAGGGAGTTACCTAATACACCTCAGATTGATGACAATATTTTTTCTTAATTTTTTATTGAATAATTTTTTACTATTAATTATTAATTGGCTATAAAGGTAAATTTTAAAACCTCTCATGTACGGACCACATAATTTGATCAAAATCTCACTTTTTTCAATTTTTTTTAACATCAAAAGAATTGTACGTAGATTGATGAAATATAAATAAATTTAAGAAAAATTATAAAATAAAAAAGTTATTAAAGTTTTAATGAATGTCACTTTTCAACATTTAGGAGATAGTTTTGATTAATAAATAATGTAAAAATATAAAATAAACTAATAACACTATAAAATTTACATTTTTGAAATTAGAATAGTAAGACCTATAATGGGTTTTTGTCTCATCAAAAAATTCAATGGGAATGACTATTAAAAAATTACAACAATACCAGAAATTGTCAATTAAATGCCTTAGAAAAAAAAGGATCATAAAGGCATGGCTTGGTGGGACCAAGCCTATGCCATGCCTTTCCCCAAGGCAAAACCCCATGCAAAAGTTGGGAGCCATACCAAATTCTCGCTCATGTCTCAAGAATTGTGCACCCAATTTTTAATTCAAAAATTGGGTGCCTAATTGCTTTCAACTATTGTACCTGACTGTTTAAAAATCGGGTACTTGATTCTTTTTAAAATCGAGTACTCGATTTATAAATGGGTACCCAATTTTTAAAGAATCGGGTGCTCGGTTTTTAAGCAATCAGGTACCCATTTCTAATGTACTCATTGGGCCCCAAAAGTTGTCCCACCGATCGAGTTTCAATGATTGAAATGATTGAATAACAGTTCTGACAGAAAGAAAAAGTTCTGACAGATGAGATTGTAGCAAATTAAGAGAATGAAGCACGACGTCAACGAGAGAGAAGACAGGGAATTAGAGACTTGAACAATGTTTTAAAGGAGAAAAACATTGAGGATACCACGATGGATGAAGAGGTCAAAGAAGAGAACCCAATACAAGAAATTTCAGGGGCACATTCTAATCATGCATTCAATACAGGTGTGTCTCCAAACTCTCGAATTTTCTCTCGTGATGAAATTGGTGATTTTTAAGAAGCAGGTTACGATTTAAACGATTTAGATTTTCTTCATGAGAAGAAATTATTAAACAATCATGCACAAAACACTCCAATTGAAATGCCTACCCAAAAGAAATACCAAGAAATTTTGAAAATGATATTCAAATCCCAAATAATAGTGAAAATAGTAAAGTGGCTGAAAATAAAAATTGCATGAATGTAGACATAGAAACACCAACTACTAAACAAACATCTTAGGATGATAGTAAAGTGTCTGAACATAATTTTCATATTCCTAATGATGTGTTAGATAATCTTGAGTGATTGGTGTCATGGAGACAAATTAGGAAACATGCTAATAGATTGTATAGGCATTTTTTTTATAATAAAAAATTTGGGTTTCAATGTCAGCTAATGTTGCAACTAATTAAAACGTCTAAAATGAAAAAAGTAATGAGAAGGTTGGGAATGTATGCAAAACCCTAGAATAAAATGAGTCTTTAAAAAAAGTTGTATCCACTGTTGCTAGTGTCGTTGGTGTTATCGGAAAGAGAAGCCAATCTAAAGATAAGAATGTAGGACGACAAGCAATAACAACAACTTTAGTTAACAAACCAACATCTGATAAAAGATTGATTAGCAACATAAGTAGATATCTTAATGTGAATTGTAAGAATTTAGAAAGAGTTGTAAAGAGAAGGGTTAACTTTGAATGTGATCCAACAAATATTTTATGGACTTCTAGTGGTAGACTCTCGAGATGTGATATGAAACTTACTAGTGAAGTCAAAAGTTTAATTGAAATTTTTTGGCATGATAATACAAGAGTATCACCTAATTCAAGAGATGTTATTAAATTGAGAATTGGGTCAAAAACACGTGATCCACATCCTAAACACCTTTTGGACATGACTCAAACTGAATTGTTTAAAAAATTTGTAGATGGTAAGGTATTAACTATTACCATTAGTCAAAGATCTTTTGAAAAGTGTAAACCATGGTATGTAAGGATTAACAAGGAAATAATCACATGTTTTTGTAAAACTCATATTCAATTTCGTTACCATTATGATGTATTTCAATCTATACATGGTACCTTTCATAGTAAAGAAATGTTGCAAGAATGTGGTATAAAAATACCACCTCAAACTATAAAAGATTTCATATCAGGTTTTTTTTGTAAGCCACCTAATGATCAATACTTTCTTTTCAATGCATGTCTTTCTAGTACATGTGAAATGTGTGGCAATATTTCTTTGTTAGATGAATGTTTGCATGAAAATTCTTTGACTACTTTTGGACAACAATTAGTTGAGGTAAAAAGATTCAAAACTATTGAATATCCATTGAAGGATGGAAAGATTGGAAGAAGGTGTGATCTAGTTACAGATAAAGTTAGTTTTCATGCATTTATGGATGAGTTTAAGAGTGTGATCATACCAAAATATGTTAAACACTCTCAATATTCTAGATGGCTTGATGGACAATTTTGCATATGTAAGAATACATTTCCAACTAGTACTATACTTTTAGGTGTTGACTTTCCAGAGAGCTACATGCTTGCAGTGCAAGAAGAGGTACAACCACAATATTACAATTCAGTGCAAGTAACAATTTATGTTCATATAGTTTATAGGCATGCACCTGATAATAGAGAGAAGGATCAAAAAATATTGAGAGAGTACCATGTTTATATAAGTAATAATAAATTCCATTCATATAAGTTTTTCCAATATTGTTTCAAGGTCTTTTATGATAATTTAAAAGAGAGACAAATTCAAAAGACAAAACATTGGATATGGTCAGATAATTGTATAGGACAATTCAAGAATGCTAGAATGTTCCATTGGTTGAGTAGGACACATAGGCAAACTAAAATCCAACATGTGTGGAGTTTTTTTGAGGCTAGACATGGTAAAGGAGAACATGATGGTGCTGGTGCATGCGTGAAGAGAGCCCTTAGTAGAGAGCAACTAAAATTTGAGGAAAAAGCTAAATTCAAAAATGCACATGAGATTGTCGAATGGTGTAACAAATATTTATACACGGGATCAAGTCAGAACTCTACAATCAAATATTTCTTCTACCTATTTGAAAAAAAAATATCCCTTCAAGATATGATTGTGATACAATTAGTGGGTCAGCTAAATGACATTCATTTAGGAGTTCAAATTCTAACACTTGGACTATATGGACTAGGGAGCTTGCTTGTTTTTATCAATTTTGTCTTGTAGGTGAATGGGAAGAATGTGAGAATACATAATGGGTTGAAGATTGGCAAAAAAGATCATTAGCACCTACTGACATGCATTTTGAAGATGATATAGTAAATGAAGGCCAAAATGTTACTTTTGCATCAGAAGACTATGATCATATGTCAGACCTCATAGAACTTGGTATGCATAATTTAATTAGATTTTTTTGTGATCTCATGGTTCAATTTATATAATTTTCATATGTACACTCATGTGATTAAAGTGTTTCTATACTTTATCTTATCTTGTAGGACATGTTTATGCTATTATTGTATCTAGTGATAATGATGAACAGACTGAGTATTGGCTAGCTAGATGTGTGGAACCTAAGAAAAAAATGACATTTCATCAAGTAGACGATGATGGTTTTGAGTATCCAATCAGGTTTGTTGTTGTAGCTGGCACCTAGCTACGTAGATACCTAACAAGAAGAAATGGTTTGCCAGCATTTGAAGACTACCAAAGCAAAAAGAAGATTTTACACTATTCTGATTTGGTTGTGACAACAAATATCAAATTAGAAAGATACAAAGGGAGACCCACCAATAAGGTATTATGGACAATTTCAATGGAAGAGCATGAGACAATCATAGATGCATTGCAAAAGAGAGAGGATGCAGATGGTACAATGGGATGACTACATTTAAATTAAACACATGTAAGTTTTTTCATTATTGTATTATTTATATATATATGTACTTATATAATTTAATTACATGTATGTTTGTGTTGTCAATACCAATTTAGAGAACTTATATACCTCTTATTCAGGTCTCAATTACAATTTATGCAAATTTAAATGTTAAAGTGGATCGAACATCAACATCTTGTGCAATTTCACATAGTAAGTCCATACAAATTACACATATATTTACATAGTTCAAATACCTTGAATATTAATTAATGTGTTTATTAACATGTGTGTTTTTGTTTTACATTTTTATTTTACAAGACCTCATTTGAAGAGATGTGTTGAACCAATTTTATGTTCTGAGTTCACTGAACTATAAGTATATCATTGACATTATCTTACATATATTGTGAAATATGTTGTACAAACTAATTCAAAAATGAGAGTTTACTTCTATTTGAAAGTTAAAGGTATGCACTTGATAAATTATAAATTAATTGTCAATTTAAGTAATGACCTCCTATTTTGGTCCATTACTTTTACATTGAAGCATGTTTAAATTAATGTTTGTTTGAAGTTTCAAATTACTATTGATTGTAATATTAAAAACAAGTCACTTGCACATGATAGTTTAAAGATCATTACTCATTGTATTGATTATATGTTAGATCATTACTCATTGTATTCATTGTAATGATTATATCTTACATTACCAAACAACACATTAAGATCACTTATGATACATTGTTAGGTATGTTATCCATACATGTGTGTCTTAAGGGGACATGGGAGTCCTAATAGGTCATAATAATTTCTATACATTTTAATAGGTCTTAATATGTTTACTAGCACATAATAGGTATTATTAGGTGATAATGAGTCTTAGATTACCAAACAACACATTAAGATCACTTATGATACATTGTTAGGTACGTTATCCATACATGTGTGTCTTAAGGGGACATAGGAGTCCTAATAGGTCATTATGTCTGTTATAGGTTATGATACGTATTCATATGTTTACTACCACATAATAGGTCTTATTAGGTAATAATGACTCTTACATTACCAAACAACACATTAATATCACTTATGATACATTGTTAGGTACATTATCCATACATGTGTGTCTTAAGGGGACATGGGAGTCCTAATAGGTCATTATGTCTGTTATAGGTTATGATAGGTATTCATATGTTTACTACCACATAATAGGTCTTATTAGGTGATAATGAGTCTTACATTACCAAACAACACATTAAGATCACTTATGATACATTGTTAGGTACATTATCCATACATGTGTGTCTTAAGGGGACATAGGAGTCCTAATAGGTCATTATGTCTGTTATAGGTTATGATAGGTATTCATATGTTTACTACCACATAATAGGTCTTATTAGGTGATAATGAGTCTTACATTACCAAACAACACATTAAGATCACTTATGATACATTGTTACGTATGTTATCAATACATTTTTTAATCTAGTAGGTCAATTTTATTTGTATGAATCTCAATGCATAAATTTGATGTGATATTTATCCAATAATGCTCTATAGATAGTTAAAATTATTGTTCATCTTGCATATATACTTACAAAATGTGTCATATGTTCATGAATAAAATATGTCAGAATAAAGAAAATGGTTTGAATATACTTAAAACATGTTGAAACATAATAATATATACTACATACACAAGCATGATAAGAAGTCATAAAAAAATAGTACATGGTCTAACATACATCATAACATGATCTAAGAAGTGAAAAAATACATGGTCTAACATCGAGTATTAACTATCCTAACACAAAGTGTACACATCATAAATAATATACATCATAAAAACACAATCTACAGGTGCCAACAAGGCCTAATCTATCTGATCGAATGTCCTCTTTACTCCACATGAAGAGGACTTAGATGGATCATCATGTGTAATATGAGTCATCTCGTCATGTCGGACACCCTATGAGGTAGATGGATCACCCTATGTAACATGAGGCACGTCTCATCATGTACATGCTTAATTGAAATGGGTCTCAAAATCTAGCTTGCAAATAAATTAAATATTCACTACATAATAAAATAAATACCACATGAGATGGGTGTCCCTTAGTAACAAGAGGAGGCACACTATCAAAACTACCAAATGCAACAGTGGTGAGGTCCTATAATTTACAATACATACATTTTTTAAATTTGATTTTAGAGCATAATGAACTATACATTATGTACATAAATCACAATACTGACCTCAAATGACGATGTAGGTACCTCCATCTGCCCAAGTCCTGTGCTCTTAGCAACACTCATGGTGCCATAGTCCTAAAATTATGGATACATAAATGTTTAGTCAAAATTAAATATACATGAATAATTACAAAGTACATAATTTGTACACTACATTTTGTATACACTATAAATTTAACATGTATATATAATATATATATCATACTTGAGTGGTAGCCAATGTCACAGATGTGTCTATAGGTATGATAGCACGATCATCATAAGATGGAGTCAAAAATAGACTATACCGAGGCCTGTATGGATGAGTATGATATGGCTCCTATTCGTAAAATCAAAACACATAAAATATATATACACGTGAGTCAAAAAATTTTAGATTATAAGTTTTTGATAAGGTAAACAGGTTTTAAGGGGTCCCGAAACCCATAAGTTTAACAACAAGACAGGCTGAAAATAAGCGAAAAATCGCCCAGCCAAATCATAATCCTTATGGCTGAAAATAAGCCCAAAGGCCCAGCCCGAAACAACTGCCCACTAAAAAGGCCAGTGAACCAACCAGAAAAAATAGAAACCAGACAAAAAGCCAGAGCCAAGAGAAACAAAAACCAAAGGACAGAGACCAAACCTAGCAGACTACTTCTCCATCTCGAGCATGGTCTGGGCAGCTTCGGCGCACTCTTGTTGCTCTTCTACCTTATGGTCCTGGGCGTTCGTCAAATCCTGCTCCATAGTGTTGTCCTTGGCTTTATCCACATCCAGCCTATCTTTGTCTCTATTCTGTTTATCATCTTCCTCCATCTAGTTCCTCTCTTTGAGATTATCCCAGAGAGAGAGGATGTTGTCGTTGATCGAAGCGAGGAGGGAGATCATTTGACTAGCCAGGTTGTGATTGTAGTTCTCAATATTTTTTACTCTCCTCTCCATCAGAGTCTCCCAGCTATTCCGGTCGCCTTGGCTTTCAGCACCAGTCTTGCTCTTGATTTTTTCCATTTGGGAAACCCTATCTCTGACATCCTCAAGCTCATGGAAAAGCCATTTAATCGACCTGAAGTTGTCGATCATGCTATTGCAGGCATTGTTCAACAGATTCATTCCCGTTTCTCTTGCATTATCAGAAATAGCCACCATAGCTAGGTCAATTAGCTCATTGAGTCTAGGCTTTTCGAGGTCATCCACCAGGAGTTGGGGGTTCATCGCCTCTCTGTAAATTCCCATAGTGGCCATTCTCACATTGAAGTTCTTCCAAGCCTTCCTTCTGTTATTAACTTGCACTTCCCCCTCAATCTGTTTAGAGTTATCATTCTCCTCCAAAGGAGGCTGGGGATGTATAGGGGAGAGGGGAATGGGCAGAGAATCCTTTCCCTGACTACTGGATCGCTCCATGCTCTCTCCTTCCCTCTTCTGTCTTTTTCACAGTTTCTCCTCATCCAGCTCCTCCTTCGAAACCTTGTCAGAATCATCAGTATCCATTTCCTCCTCCTCCTTAGCAGAGCCAATTTTAGCTGGGGTATGACCTCTAGGGCTCTTTTTGCTGGGTAATTTGATAGAGGGGTAATCCTTCTTATGGCTTTTAGTCTTCTTACCTGAATGCTCAAAAACCTCATCAGAGCTGATGCTCTCGACATCGTCAGAATCTGAGGAAAAATTGGAGCTGCTCTTGTCAACATCTGCCCCTTGGATAGGGTTTTTGCTAATGGTTTGAGCGTGGAAATGCTCATGAATCAGAAGCAGAAGACCCTCATGCAGAGCCGGGTTGACGGTAGCTTTCTTTTTAAAACTAGAAATGGCCTTGTTCATCGAGTTAAAAAGATAATACGGGAAGGAGATCTTACTACCATGCCGAAAATGATTCAGAATCACAAAATGGTGAGTCCTAACCCTATCAAACCTGGGGTCTAAGGTTATATATTCCATGACAGCGTAGAGAACATACCTCCAGAGCTTCTTTATTGTATCCGTTACAAAAAACATCTCTTTCTTGCCCAGCTTGTTCAGCTCTTCAGTGTTTTTCACAAAATCCTTGATAGCATTAGAAGACATCTTCTTGTCTCTGAAAAATTTATGCCCCTCCTTCGGAATCCCTGTGACATCAGCAACCACATCCTCAGTAATTTGAAAGTAGACCCCGTTCACCTTAACCTTACCATTATTCCACGAATTCACCATGCTGTTAGTGATCTCAGGATCCGAGCCATGAAGTTTCTCAAAGAAATTAGTAACCCCACCCTTTTCCAGCTCTCTCCAAACTTTGGCCTTGTTCTTCCACTTCTGAACTTCCCCCACCGGCTCCTTTCTGCTCCTCTCACCCATCATGTTTACCTAATCAACTTCCACAATTCTCATGAACTCAGATCTGTGCAAGTTATTTGCATTTGAAAAAATGGTGATGTTTCTTTTATGATACCCATGAATAAACCCCTTTCTGAAAATAATGGTATCGTCCTTTCGAACGTGTCGAAAAGTCAGAGGAAACCCCTTTTGCTGGTGCAAATCTCGATGCCAAAAATTGCAATCTTTATTATCCATAATTGCATTGGATTTGGGCCGTCCTTCCCAAGATATTATCTTGGTCGATGAGCAACTTTGCCTCCGCCGAAAAATCTTTTCCGGCATGCCAGGACAGATTATTGGTGGTGTTAACCCCTTTATTAGCAAACCAATCAGCGACTGGGTTTGCCTCTCTGTAAACATGAGTGACGTGGACTTCATCGAACTTTGTGAGAGTGGCGCAAGTCTCAGCAATTATGTTCACAATCGTCCACGAGGGAGGAGAAATACCATTAATGGTATTAATAATGTTTTTGGAGTCCCCCTCAAGCCAGAGTTTAGTAATCCCGGCTTCAAAAGCCAACTTGACCACCTTACTAGCAGCTCTAGCTTCAGCCAAATGAATAGTCTGGATTCCCAGCGGGGAAGCAAAGGCAGCTATTCCCTCCCCATAGCTATTTCTTATGATTCCACCGCAGCCTGAAGGGCCTGGGTTACCCTTGGAGGCCCCATCAAAGTTGGCTTTTGACCAACCATCTGGGGGGAGAAGCCAGCTAGCATCCTGCCTTTTGAGGTTCCTGTCTTTTTCTTTAGCTATCTTTCTGTCCCCTTCTTCTTCTTCTTCCTCCTTCAGCACTTGGAGATTTTCCTTTATATTCTTCGAGACCTTCCTGCCAAGGATTATAGCCGGCTCCTCTTTGTCTCTAAATATTCTATTATTCCTTTCCTTCCAGATTCCCCAACAAAAATGGGGTAAAATCCAGTCCGAGTGATCCTGCCGACCAGCAATCTTACAAAGACCTTTCCACTGATGGAGAAAATCCATGATATTATCCAATTTGCACCAGAGGGTTTCATTATCATGTGTGATGACATTCCACACCTCCCTGGCATATTCACATAAGATGAAAATGTGATTTCCGGTCTCAGCCTAATTCTTACACAAGGGACATCTACTGGGCATAACATGTCCTCGCTTCATGAGATTGTCATGAGTAAGGATTTTGTTCTGAAGAGCCAGCCAGTAAAAAATGTTGATCTTTGGAGTGAGACCCAGAATCCAAGCCTCCGCCCAAGGGGCCTTCTCTTTTAAGCTCCAAAGGGAATTATAGCCTGAGGCAACAGAGTATCTTCCATTAGGATTATCCCTCCAGACCAGCTCATCCCCCAAATTGATAGGAATCATGGAATTGAGCATAAGCATTATAGGAGTCAAGTCCTCAGAGATGAGGGATAGGTCACTCCATTCCTGGCCATTCCAATAATCACAAACTTTGGACCCAATTTGATCAGTACAAGCTGGCATCCATCTCTCAAAAATAGGGTTATTGATAAGTGGATCTTGGGAAAGCCATCTATCCGACCAGAACTGGATGTCCTTCCCATTTCCCAATTTCCATGATATCCTGGCCTTAGCCAGGTCCCTGGCTTTCATGATCCCATTCCAAATGTTCGATCCTTTTGGGATATCTTCATTAAAAAGGGTGAAAAGAAGAGTGGGTCTTCTAAGGTACTTGTTTACCAGGGTGTCCCTCCATTCACCGGTGCTACTGAAGATCCGCCATATTTTTTTAGCTAGGAGAGCCTTATTGAGGTGAGTGATCTTTCCAATGCCCAGACCTCCGTACCTCATAGGGAGGCAAACCTTCTCCCAAGCAACAAGAGGATATCTTTTCTTCCCTTCATTACCATTCCAGAGGAAGTCTCTCTGGATTTTCTCCATTCTTTCAGCTATTTTCCCTGGAATTCCAAAGAGGCTTAGGGTGTAGATTGGCAGATTTTGAAGAGAAGATTTGACTAAGAGGCATTTCCCCGCTTGACTAAGAGAGACCCCTTTCCAACCAGCCATCTTCTTGTTGAATCTGTCCAAAATATCATTCCAAAAAGACTCCGGGGGTGAGGATCCCAAGGGAAGACCAAGATAGGTAGAGGGGAAAGAGCCTACCCCACAACCCAGAATCTTGGCGATTTTACTTTGTCTAAACTCAGAGGTGTTGGTGAAAAAGAGCAAGCTTTTGTTCCAATTAATCAGCTGACCCGTCCCACTGGAGTAAGTATCAAGAATCTTCTTCAGGGCTCTGGCCTCTTTGACAGAAGCTTCCCCCCCCAAGATAGTATCGTCAACAAATTGCTGATGAGTGAAGGGAAGGCAATTAGAGGAGGGAAGGATCCCTTTGATACAAGCCTCACGCTTTCTACGGTCTATAAACCTTCCTAAGCATTCAGCTAAAATGTTGAACAAAATGGGCGAAAGGGGGTCTCCTTGTCTGAGGCCTCTGGAAGGTTTGAAAAAATTAGAAGGGACTCCATTAACCAGAACAGCCAAGGAGGAGGTGGAGACCAATTGAGAGATAATTTTGCAAACTTTACTGTCAAAGCCAAAAGTCGAGAGGACCTTCCCAAGGAGAGACCAGTCCACCCTGTCATAAGCTTTAGAAAGATCTAGTTTGAGAAGCATACCTTCCCGTTTGGATGCCTCAAGAGAGTGGATGACTTCATGCACCATCTGGACAGAATCCAAAATTTGTCTCCCTGGAACAAAACCCGATTGATGCTACGAGATTATCATGGGCAATATCTTGAGCATTCTTAAAGTGAGAACTTTAGAGATGATCTTGTAGAGAGAGTTGCACAGACTAATAGGTCTGAAGTTGTCCAATGAGTCCGCCCTAGGGGATTTAGGAATGAGAACCACAAAAGTCGAGTTTAGCTCCTTGAGAATAGATTTGGCTCCAAAGAATTCCTAGACAGCCTGAACAACCTCTCCCATGATCACCGGCTAGAACCTTTGGAATAAAAAAGTGGGGAAACCATCTGGGCCTGGAGCCTTGTCAGCAGGCAGAGAAAAGAGAGCCTCTCTAACTTCCGAAGCCTTAGGAATAGCACAGAGCTATTTATTATGGATAGGTTGAATGAGCTGAGGGATACAGTGTAACAAATCCTCTTGGTCCAAATTGGAAAGCATTGGGTCCTCAGAGAGAAGGCAAGAGAAAAAGGAAACAGCCTCTTCTGAGATGGAAGATTCTTCAGTTAACAGCTCCTGCCCCTTTCTGATACCATAGATCCTGTTACTAGCACGGTGCTTGAGGGTGGTTAGGTGAAAAAACTTAGTGTTCCGATCTCCTTCCTTTAGCCAGGTGATCCTCGATCTTTGCCTCCAAAATTTTTCTTCCTTATTAATAATGTTGTGAATTTCAGACAGGGTCTTGAGCTCCGAAACCCTATTGGTCTCAGTGTAACCTTCCTTCTGAATGCAATCTTGGATAATAGTTAGATTATCAAATAACTCTTTCTTTTCATGGAAAATGTGACCAAAATCAGACTTGTTCCAAATTTTAATCATCCTCTTCACATTGCTAAGTTTTCTGGTGACTTTGAACATGGCTGAGCCCTCCACCTCTATCCCCCACCATAGCTTGATATTATCCATGAGGTCAGGGTGAGAGGTCCACATTTTCTCAAACCTGAAAGGATGGTATCCCCTATGTACCAGAGGGGAAACAACAAGAGAAATGGAAGAGTGATCCGAACCAATTCTGGGAAGCAAGGATAGTCTACAGCTGAAGGATTGAAGCCAGTCCAAAGATATAAGAGCTCTATCCAGCCTAACCTGAATCCAATCATGGCCTTTTCTCTTGTTTGACCAGGTAAAGGATCCGCCCTTAAGCTCTACATCCATAAGGGCCAAATTATTTATGAAGTTAGAAAGATCCTGTTTACTTTCCCAATCCGGGGGCTTACCTCCCTTTTTCTCTTTATCTTCTAGTGGAGTGTTAAAGTCTCCCATGATTATACCTTTCTTAATGTCACAATCTTGCACCATATTACCAAATTTGGTCCAGAAGTTTTTTCTATCTCTCTTATTATTGGGGGCGTAAATATTCACTAAATACCAGGAATCATTGGTGTGCAAATGTTGAACTCTGCAGAAAAGAATGTTATCTTCATCATACTCAGGTACTATATTGAAATACTTATCATTGAAAAGTAACAGCAGTCCTCCAGACGCTCCTTTAGAGTTAGAGGCTATGCCCTTCATGCAATTGTTGAAATTAATATTTTCCATCCTTTCCTTCTTCATTTTAGTTTTCTGGATTAGAAACACATCAGGCCTTTGGTCCCTTATCATGTTTCTAATAACTTCTTGCTTGTGGATTCCATTGAGTCCATGAATATTCCAAGATAAGATCTTCATGATTTAAATACTGAACATGCTTCCTGGATGGTGCACTGCGTACCATCCTTAATGTTTCTTCTGGCTTCCTCTTTCCTGATTTCATTCTTATTTTTCCTTCCCACTAGGTTAGATTTGTGTCCGAGATCAGCCTTGGCCATGCTTCTAGTAGAAGGGGGAGATACCAGAGAAGGATCCCTACTAATCTTCTTCTTTCTACTCTTGACTTCCGTCCAGGGATTCTCTTCTCCCTCTAGTCCTTTGTCTAGCCAAGCATCAATTCTCGCCAAATCTTCCATTGTCGATGTAGACAGCCTCTCTATGATTCTGTTTACTATTGAAGGGGGGGGACAACACACCGGGTTAGGGTCCTGGGACATGGGTTCCCCCTCCTTTGGTTCTACCATGGAGTTCGGGACAAAGGATAGTTTCAAGTCCTCCTCCTGAGAATCCAGAGGGGGAAGAGTCATTTTTTCACCTATCTCCTCAGATTTCTTCTCAGATTCCTTCACATTGGGGAGATGAGTTGAATCGTCTTTCACTCCTTCCTCTTCTCCCCCTCCTAAGTTTCCCGTCACCCGAGGAGGCCCTGATTCCTCTAGGGGCGCATTAGGAGCAGAATTTGTTTTTTCTTCTGCCTCTCCATATGCCTTGACTTGTGATGCTTTTTTCCTCCATTCTTTTTTGGGATCTAGAGAATCTTTTATCCCCCCTTGTGGATGAGCCTTTCCCACCGTACTCTTCCCTTTGAAAAGTGGACATGATCCAGCCTTGTGGCCAGCCTTCTTACAATGGAAACAAGCGAAAGGCACACTTTCATAGTCAATCTTTTGAGATCTGTTTCCCAGACGAGATTGTAGTTCTAAAACTTGAGGCATGTCCTGGCCTTCGATGACTCCTACACAGATTCTTGCGTAGTTCAATCTTTTCTTAGCAGCTGTGACAGGGTCAATGGAAAGGAGCTCTCCAAAGGTCCTGGCTATGCCATCAAAGACATCCTCGTGCCAATATTCCAAAGGAAGTTCCAGAAATCTTAACCAAACTGGAACCTGAGATTGGAAATCATTGTTCAAATCCAAGTTGGATGTCCATTTTTGCAATATTAGGTTGGATCTGCCCAAAGACCAGTTCCCAGCGCAATATATACGAGAAAAATCTTCCGAGCAAGAAAACTCGAAAGACATGAAGCCTTTGGCCATAGCAGTCACATCTACATGCCCTTTAAGGTCCCATTTTCTCCTGGTAAATGTCCTCACTACATCAATGTTAGGTCTTGGCCCTACAAATTTTCCTACCAGAGTGTTCGCCATGCTTAGGATATTGTGGTCAATAATTTCCCTAGGGATTTCCAGAGCAAAAATACCTTTCTCCTTATCAGATTTGTCAATGACTTTTGGGAAAGATGATTTACCTGATGGTTTTATCCTGAATAGATTCGACCAGCGTCCCCATGTCCCAGACGGCCCACTGCCCACATGGGGGGGAGGGGGAATCTTCTCACCTGGATGGGGCATCAAAACCCGTGGGTCCCCATCCTTTGAGGCATCCTCATCTTTCCCCTCTGTTTCCTGCCCTGCGCTTGCTGCATGCCTTGCTGCATGCCCTCCTGCAGACGTGGTCTCCTGTCTCCCGCCTTTCTCTAGGTTCAAAACAACGTGATTCGAATTGCAATTCCCGATTATAAGTTAATAATAATGTACATACATAAAAATAATACAAATTATTTGTCTTCAATCAAAATTTCATACTGCATGTATTTGAAGCTGTGCCTCAGTGGTAACTGGAGTAGGACTTGTACTAACATCAATCTACATAGATGCAAACAATCCCTATAAAATTAGATAAAAAGAACATATGAGCACATGTTATTAAATTCAAATTTGAATGTACATTTTTACAATGTAATTCAAAGTGCATACCGTATAAGGGATGCCAACGACTATAGGTCTCGGAAAAAGACTATACTGCCTCCTAGGAGGACCAGTATCATCCATCCTCTGTTATTTCAAAAGTACAAATTAATATAGTTAATGCAATTACACATGCATGTAGAAAGTAAATAATTATGTGTACTTTATATTTATATTAAAATTAAAATTCTACTTGCTACTCTTGACTCTATCTAGGCTCTCCTTGCTACATGAGGTCAACAAATGATGACATGTCTATCTCATCACTACCATCACCACAGGCAACATATACATCATCATCAAAATTTGCACACTAAACATAATGGCCATCATGTGTTGCACCAGGATCGCTCTGGGGGCCTATGCATATGCCTCCACAGCTAGTACAAACATGTCCAAGTGGAGGAGCATGTACCGCCTGAGTCCACTGCTATACTAAATTTCCTAAAAGGGCACTCAAATAGGTAAAAGAAGACGAAACTGCTTGATGATGGTGAGGAGTAGGCACAACAGGCATAGGAAGAGGTACAAGCGGCTCAAATCACCTGTGGTTTCTTGTTCTATCACTCAGCTTTGCCCCAGGCCTATCCTAAGGCATCCCTCTACCAACCCTGAAATGCTTTCATATCAAAATAGTTGAGTTTCAAACCCAACTCAAACTCAGCCCATAAATTCCTAAGGAAGTACATGGGCACCTCATGGTTAGCATGTGGTGGATGGTCAAATACCATCCACCACCGCTCCCAAAAATGTGCTTCTATACGTGGATGTGTACACCACCTAATGGAAATGCGAGACTTCTTATCATTAATTGCTTCACCCATCTTAGGGTTTAAAAAATAATGTTGAAAATTCCCTTGACCTATATGTAGGTTATAAACCTCTCTGTATGATAAGCCGTCAGAGTAGAAGGCACACATGATTTCCCTCCATGATCTAAATGAATCAATTTCTAAATCAAAATGATGGATGGAGTCAATCACGCCTTGCATGCTATCTGCAAGATGTAGTAGGTGAGGGGGGTGCCTCTCATGTCAGATAGCCTCTATATCATGCATGAGGTCATTGAGGTTACGCTTCATGGTCTCACAGAGCTCATCTGTGGTGGGTGGTGGAGGTGTGGGTGGAGGTGGAGGTGGAGATGGAGGGGGTGGAGGTGGGGGTATGGGAGGGGGAGGTGGTGGTGGTGGGTGCATCAAATATAATTTGTAGATATGTTTAAACAACATAAAACATAAAACATGACAAAAATGCATCACAACATAAAACATGACAAAATTACTATTTAATAAAATTTAAATCTAAAATTTATCAACTAGATCTATATACATGCACATATCTTTATTAAAATCATATGAATTAAATAAATAAAGTTAAACACTTAAGTCAAATTAAACATTAAATACCAAATTTTTAAGTCTAATCATAAAATAATAGTCAAAAAAAATATATCTAGGTTAGTTCAAGGTTTCTTTTCTTAAAATAGGAGCCACCAAGCTAATTTTTCTTTCATATACACTTATTTTGTGACACTGGGGGATTGTATGAACTCATTATGGATTATATGTTCACCTCAAGATGAAACAAAGTTAAGATTATGACAAGGTTATGGTTTACAATTTTCTTATGTTAATGGTTTTTATGATGGCTAAGCTTAAGATTATTATAATGATTATGGTCCTTTAATGTTAGGGAACTTACCTAGGATTATGGTTTTAGTTAGAATTATATTTATGTTTCGGATATTTATTATGGTCCTATTGTTTATAGGATATATAATAGATGGTGTTAGGAGGAGAGTTAAGGTTACAATTAGAATGAAAGCTTAGAGATAGAATTATGATTTGATTAAAAAATATTCATGATTGTAGTTTGAATCCTAAATATTATCTACTTTTTAATGCAAACTATAAATGTAGATCATCTCAGGTAATGAACTAATACATGTGAACCCTATCCCTAACCATATAATAATCCTAATTCTAATCATAATCCATAATTCATTACCTTATGAAGCTTTGGCTATCCATTTTATTGCTAGAGTAATCCCTTGAACTTTCTTAAAGTTTTCATTCCAACTTACTAATCTCCTTTCTTTATGTGAACTACTCCTAGTAGCACGATTCTTCATATTTCCTATTCCATGTGACCACAAAATGTTCCTAATAGATTTATATAGAAGACCAAATTGTTTTAAATAAAATGAGCAAGAAGAAGAGAAACTTACACCCAATACAAGGAGAGAATTTTTTAACATACTTGAATTCTACCAACCAAAGTGAGATAATTAGAGTTCCAGATGTTGAGTTTTCCAAAGATTTTCTTGTTGATATAAAGACACATTTCATTTATATCTTAGGGTTTACTACAAATGGAATCCCTAGGTACCTAACCACTTAATTATGAAATCCCCATCCAATACCATATTTACTACACAAGGTAGGGGACTCAATATTTAGCCCCAACAAGATAGATGTAGAGACATAAATCTTACTACCTGATATAAAGAAAACAGGTCCAATTTGATCATTAAATGACTTGTGTTGCACTCTTCTAGCTTAAAAAGAATACAAATATTATCAACAAACTATACGTTAGATATTTATTAATTATTTGGAGAGTAGATCCTCTAACTTTTAGAGACAACTAGTTATCTCTAAGGAGATAATGTAATGAGTCAACAACAATAAAAAATAAAGAGGATGCAAGAGGAGACCCTTTCATAATTGATCTAGAGAGTCCTAAAAATTATGATCTAACCCCATTAATTTCTTTACTAAAACATTGACACCAATCATAAGAGAGGACACCATTTGACATAATATTGGATGGAATCCTAGGCTTGCAAAATCATCATAGTGAAACTCCATTCCACCCTTTTGTAGACATTTTCATAATCAATTACTTGAGCATGCCTACACTCTATCCTGGAAATGTTTCCCAATCCAAAGTCTTCCAATAGGTTATCAAGTTCTCCAATATGCATAAATATCCTTAACAAAACACTTTTGTGTAGGGTTAATTATCTTGGGTAGGATATCTTCTAGTCTAGAGGCTAAGACCTTGGTAATAATTTTGTATGATATGTATTTAGGAGTGTCCTATCTCTAATTTTTAATGAGATTCTTATCTTGCCTTGGGGATCAATTTTATGAGCCCTCCATTGATTACTTGACCTAGGGATTTTATGAGCCCTCCATTGATCACTTGATCAATTTTATGAGCCCTCCATTGATTACTTGGCGTAGGGATTTCTCATTACTAATTTTTTGGATGGAGGAGCTGATTTATGATAGAAATGGGTTTATCAAGGAATAATGCATCTTCATTCTAGGAATGATGGTTCTCATTTTATCCCTATCTTCTAAATCATTTTGAACTATCATCGTCTTCTAACCAAAAAAATTGATAGTAAAATTAGCAAAAAGATCTTCCTATATATCACTAGGGGTTGGGTATTTCTTTTTATAGAATAAGGCAATATTTTGTTATGTGGCCTTCCATTTTGCAAAGGCAATAAACATTTAGGCTATCGATACAGGAAAATAGGAAACAAATAGGGGAATCTCCAGTCTCCAAAAAAAACTTTTAGGCACTTACAACCCAAGATAAATAGAAATTAGTCCACCCTAACATAATTATCTAGTTAGGGATTGGGGTGTTAGAGTGCTCCAATATCCTCCTAATTAGATATTACATGATAAATACTCACTTAGGATATAAAGGTTTAGGCATCCAGTGGAAAGACAAGTTATTCATTTCTTTAGATATATTCTTAGGCATCCAAGTGTGTAGTCTAGGCTCCTACTCACACTGATGTGGACACCTCCACCTCTTGATGGTGAGGGAGGGTTACTTAATTAGATGCCTAATTCGTTCAAGTCTCTTCTAATTTTTTTATGATGTATCATTTTGAGACCTTGATATCAATGATTAATTAGTTTTAGGATTAGGGTTCAATTTGGTTTGTACTATTTGATCAGGTTTACATGCTTAGGTTTCAATTAGGACAAGAGTTAATAAATTGAATTAAGTTTTAAAGTGCTAAATTTGGTTTTAAACTGGAACCCTTACAATGAGCAAAAGAAAAAAAGATATAGGAGAAGAGTTATTTCCTGAATCTAAATCTGAAATGGACATCTGTCAACCTGGAAAAACCTTCTCAATAGGTTCCAAAAAACTTTCAGATCTTTTCTCTCAAATGCTAAATCAAATCCTTTTTAGTTATGGCTCTAAAAGTATCAAATATATGAAACTACGATTGAACAAATTTTTTATTTGATTCTTGATCTTTACCTATGGTAAAAGTAATAATCAGTTTAAAATTCAACTTCTAAAAGCCAAGAAAATCTTCTAGAACTAATTTTTTTCACATTCAAACTTTACCAAACCTTCCAAATGGCTCTGTAACAAACTCTGATGCTTCATGATGAAATCCAGTCATTGCACTGAGAATGCCTTTGAAAATTGAAAATTCGCTTAAAGACTGAACTCACGAAGACCTGTGCATAATCTGATCCCAAATTCGGAAAACTTACTTCCTCCTAGTTCCAATGGTATACTGCACTGCCTATTTTGGACAAAAAATGCCCCTGATATGGCCATTTGAATTTTAGGCCCCTGGATTGCATCAGATCATTAAAATTCAAAATTTTAAGAATTATATAGTAAAAACTATATAAACTTTTAAAATAATTCAAATTTTTCATTTCAAATTATCATGCCTTATCCTCTGAATTTTCATTTTGTTATCTCTTTTTTCTCCCCACAATGCCATGTGTTGAAATTTGATTTGACAACCATCTTTGCAATGCTTTAAAATAATTAATATTTAAATATTAATTAATTCTCTTAATTTCTTCCTCATAGCTCCAAGACCCTTTTGAATTTGGTTTCACGTTCATATGTTGAGGGATGCCCTTTACGTTCTCACACCTAAGCGTATCCCTGAAGCTTTCAAAAATTTGATTTACATCTATACGGGCAGCTTATTCCATGTAGCATCGGGGATCCATGAAAATTTGTCTACGTCCATACGCCACTGGGCCTCTCTGTAAGAGTGTGGACCTTTGAAATCTGCCTCCTGACCCTACGGTGGTCGTAGCCCCATGAGGCCTTCAATATTTCTCTCCGCTCTTACGTTGATCGTAACACCGGAGAGGGTTTGAAAACATCTCACGCTCATATGAAAACTTGATCTCACGTTCTTATGCATGGTCAGTCAAAATTTATTATCTTTGACCCTGCAGGCCCCTCCACAAGATGGGTTGGCCTCAAAAGTGTGTGTGTCTTTAAGACACTATACATCCCATGTGTCATTGTATTTAAACTATAAGAAAGGTGAGCCCCAGAATAATGTGGGATATATGCTCCAAACGAATCTATTCTCCCCTGCTTAGGCTTTCACGCCTTCTTTCTACATGTTCTCCTTTGTATTCAGACTTGGTGTGAGTATTTCAAAATTTTATATATTCCTTTTTAAAACTAAAACTACCCTATCATGGGCCTTAGGTTCTGTGGCCTTGCAGGCCACTCCTCCTGTGGCTTTATGATGGGTGCTCTTGTTCTTGTGTGTGGGGTTCCACTTAATGCTTAGCATCTTGTAAACTTCCAATACAAATATTTTTACCTACGTGGACGTCTTTGATACTAGACGGCTTCATTCTATCACTTGCAGGCTAGAGCTTTGTCTTTCTCACCCATTTTCACCTGTGTGGGCTCCTACCCACTTCCAGCATGGGTTCTTTTTTCTTCTTGCCCCATTGACTGTGTGAGAGGCTCTAAACTGGGCAGCTCTCCTTCAATATGTTGGCTAACTCCCCTTTTTCCAATTCCATAGAGCTACTGTTCAAACGTGTGAGTCTTCTCTTGCTCTTATGGCATGAAGTTCTTTTTTGTGAGAGCTTTGAATGCATGGACACATTGTCCCCCTTTCCAAGGACGTGGGTTTAATCATTTTTTAGCATCTCCTTGTTTCAGTGCTGACTTTTTCTGACATTGGTTGGCTTCAAACTGTTGTCAAAGCCATGGTATTCTTCCTATGGGGAGTTCTCTATGTGTATGGTGTTGGGTTTCTTAATGCGTGATATTCCTTTGAAATGAACCAATTCTTCTTTGTTTGCATTGACTTCTGCTCTCTATGCTAAGCACGAGACTGAGCCTTCTTTTCTTTGTCTACTACCTTTTATGTGCTCTAACAGTTGGCAACTTCTAACATGGACTTCCCTTGCAAATCATGGGTTGCCTTTTATTTCTTTTGTAGATTAAATGTTTGTTTTTTATCTCCTTCATCAAAAACTTTAAATGGAAGTATTGAGTTGAGACAACCTCAACCTCATCCAAAGCAAGCACAACAAATTGGTCCCTCTCTATGAGCAACCTATAAGAAACTTTTGGAAATGGCAATCATACCACATTTTTTCAAACCAAAAAGAATATAACTAGAAATTTACCATTGCAAACATTGCAACCCTTGAATACAATGTTCCACGCCCAAACATCTTGACAATTTGACTAGAGTCAGTCGGGCCCCAGAGTGGGTCCGGCTCAAAAAAATTTCGTTTTCAAACACTTGATCTTTTAAACTGACCCATTCATCATTTGATATTGATCAAAATCAAATTTGATTACTGAATTATCTTTAAAAGCTCATTTTATCACACTCTGCCATCTAGTCAATTTTATGCCATGAGGTCTGTTGACTGGCCTTAAAAACTGACCCAAACACTTGATGAGGCTCTGAAAACTGGCACAGTCACTCTTTGTTCCACATACCTTCACCCTGTCGAATCTCGTCTCATGACAAATTCAAGGTCAAAAGATATTGACCATCAAATTTGCTCCTTCATAATTACCTACACCAAAACATGTCAGAATACCATAAATTGGGTTTGGATTTGGCTCAAAAAACTAGGTAAATGAGCACATGGAGAAACAAAAACTGGGGTGTTGATTCTTTGTCATGAGGATAGTATGAATATGCGATTTGGGCTCATGATGAATCATGGGATGAATTTGGCAAGCGTTTGAAGTTGGCTACCTGGATTTGTAGGAAAGGAAACAATGACAACATAACAATTTTTACAAATGGAATGGCCTTGGAAAAGTGTGCAAACATATTCGTCAAGATTTGAAAATTGACACACTTGGAGTATTTTTAGAGTAGAACACAGGGAAACAAACCATTCGATCTCACCTATTATAGATCAGGAGATATGATGTCATGAACAGGGGTTCCAAAAAATCTTCAAATGCTGACACTAGTAAAAGATAGAAATTCCATTTGGAATCAAGTTTGAAAACTGATCAAACAAATTCTTCATGAGTTGAAACTTGAAACATAACAAGTCTTTAACATCTAAAATGTAACGCAAAAAAAATTTCAACATTTAGGTCAACTAGGTCAAAGTTATAGTACGTCAAATAGGGCTTCCCAGAATTATGCGCAATGTGCATCAGCATGACAAATTTAAAAGACCAAATTTGAGGGATTCAAAATCTAGTCAAATGGACTCGAAATGACTCAAAATCTGAAACATAGGTTCTCGGGTATGGATACTAGATATTCTCAAAGTGAAAATTCATGAGACAATTCTGAGTGTGAGATATTAAGGTGCAAACATAGCCTCCTATCGTTGTTTGACACTAAAGATAAAAATGCAGATTTTGCACCAACTCAAAACAAGACTTTGCAAAATGGCTCAGAACGACAATTTATCTTCATGGAATAGGTAGACGGGCTGAATGGAAGGTGTTAGAAACATTAAACACCCCTTAGGCCTCTAACTAAAACCAAGTACAATCTCATTTAAAAGCATTTATAGGGCTTGATTTTCTCAATGGTGCTGAAAATTGACCATGCAATTTTTAGTGCCAATAGTGGCTCTGTCTGGGGATGCATGCCCCTTGCGAGCATGGCAAGGATTCAGATCTTTTGGAGAAGTAGACCACACACCTGAATAGCAAAACTCTCTCGAACAACTTTATTAAAAGCAGGAAACAACTACTACTATGTATAAGGGATGGCCCCAGGCCACCAAAAAGTTTTAGAACCTTTTACCTCTGTCATATACTTGATTTTCATTTACATTCTCCAGAGGTAAACTGAAAGTCTCATTTCCATTTGTTTCACCAATTAGATCAGCATATTAAAACAAATAGCTTGGAAAAACAAAGCAACTTCCTTCATTCTCATAGTGCCTATAAAATTCAAAGACTATTTCCTCTTCATGCTCACTATGAGAAAAAGCATCAGCATGCTTATGACTACACAAACTGAACTGAGAATCAAAATCCAATGATGATTCATGCATGCTAATAGGAAACTCAAAAACTTCATAATCTACATCATTCACCAAGTTGCAAACACCAAAAACTTGCAACTCACCTTGTGTCTCCGGCTATGAAGAGTATTTGGAATCCGATTGTTGCCTACTTGCAGTCATATCACTCACTAAATCAGATTCATCCTTCATTGAAACCTCTTCACACTTAAAATGTTGATTAGTCACCATACATGAAAATTCATTCTGAAAGTGTTGATCCAAACTATGTTGATCATTATCATTTTCTTCCTCTAACTGGATGTTAGAATAAACCTAGAAATTATCTTTATAAGACTTATCAACACATGAAGAAAATCTATAATCTAATTGACAACCTTCACTGTTTTCCTCTTCATCATATGAAACATCAAAAAAATGTTCAACAAGATCAACATTAAAAGAATCTGAAACAGCATTAACCTTCCCTTCATTAATATTCCCCACATCCAACAAATCGTCATGTGTAAAGACATTTGAAGAACTATCACCTACACCTCCAAAGTCTAACAAAGATTGTTCGGATTCTACCTCTTTTTCCACATCAAACTTTGGGGAATTGATTTGACTGAATGAGAAAGTATTATGAGAGAACATATGAAGATCCTTAGAGATACTTACGTGCTTTTCAAACTCACGAGCCCACAAAATAGAGATTTCATTAGAACTCAAGAAGACTGCCTCACAAATCTTCTCTTGGTTGTGGTTATCATATGGATAACATGAAGAACTTACAACAGCAGGATCCTTAGTGTAACAATATGGAAAATCAACATTATTACAACATTCTTTCTTATCATGGCAGTCACTAGATCTACTATTGTTACAACTTTCTTCAACTTCATATGTACTGCAACAAAATTTATCTTCTCTTTTATATCCATCTTTTTCATGTTGAGTTCTATTACCTGACTCATTAACATTTGAATCCATCTCTTCACATTCAGAAGACAGATTATCTTGCTATACAAATTCATTATATTCATTGCTGCCTTGGCTTTCAGCACACTCATTATCATTAGAAGACATGTCATGAAATCTATAATCACCACTTTCCATCTCCTCAATGAATTTTTCAATTTGCAAAATTATTTGTAAGCTTATAGGTGCTGGCCAATCGACTGAATCGGGTACTAGAACATCAAGGAATACACTAGGCAGGGAAGATTCCTCAGGTCTACAATGAAAAGGCATCTTACTGATTATTGATTTAAGCCTTAAATAACATTGTTCAACACTTAGACCTTGAGTACTGCCTACTTCAATTCTTATAAGACTGACAATTCTTTTGTAGACCAGTCTATTCAGCATAGCAATGTTATTATTCACAATTTCTAAACTCTCAGAATTTGGTAAACTAATCTCAGATCTAAGATCTGACTCCATTATAGAATGAAATTTCTACCTCTTCCTTCTAGTGCTGAAAATCACTGAATAGAGGCAACTTTCTTAAACACTTGACTTCCATGAAAAGAAAACATGAAAACCAAAATACCTCAAGTGCTGATGCTAAACTTCGATCTGCTGATTTGGCACAGGTGTAAGATTGAAAATCATTTACACTACTAATCAAACTTCGTAGAGCTGCCACCTCTTTTTCGAAGGATAAAGAGATCACTATTGTGATCTACTTTTACATTTCAATTTCTTTATGACAAGAAATTTCAAACAACACTTTAAAACTTATCAAGAATTTAGAATTCCTTTCCAAGAAACTACCAAAAGCTTCTGATTTGCTCATACAACTAAAAGTCCTTCAAAATTTTGCAATGAAATCAACTAGGAACAACTGGTACAGAGATTTGAGAGTTGCCACTCACACTTGGTGAGAAATAAAACATAATTAGTCACGTGACAAATCTAAACTAGACCTTCAATGTAGGAGATACTTGCAAATAACTAACACCTTGAAAAGAAAATATACTTTATAAATCAATTCTTGACTTTGGACTTTCTCAACAGCATTTGCAAAGATTGAACTGATTGAAGATAGACTTATAACAGTTATAGAACACAATTTTCATCCAATTTTACAACATGTTGCTATCCATGAATAAAGCTCAACTGGGGTGCATGATATTTGAATAAGAGATCTGGAAAACACATCAGATAACCTACTACTGCAAATTTTTTATGCACTTCTTCTGCTGTATTGAATCTCCTCTTTTAAATTCTCAATGTTTTTCTTACATCTGATTCAATACAATCCCTAATAGAGTCACCATTTTGTTGGTGTTTGAAAATGTTACCCATTTCCAATTACCCTAATGAGAAAAAAACACATATAGGGGTAGCTAACTCCCATTTTCAACATGCCCATTCAAACACCAGGCCAACTATAAGGCTAGACCCTTATTATTCTTCAGGCTCTGTAAAACCTAGGCGGGTGGACCTATAGATTCTTTATATGGTACCAGTTATCAAAGCATACACTGAATCTAATATGAAGCAAATAAAACTCTCATTTCTCCTGATAACTCATGAAATAACATCAATCTACAGTAGCTAAATGTAGATCTAGGAACCTCATAAGCTGAGTGAGGGCATTCTATTATAGCTCTTCAACATGAAAGGGGAAAAGCATTTGATTATTGATGTTGATGTTCAACAAATCCTCAAACATGCAACAAAACCTAATGATCCTATCTCTAATCAGTGCCTAATCCATTGGGCAATTCCATGAATTGAAAACATACATCTATGACATTAGGACATATTCTGTATAACCAAACATTAGATCTATCTAATCACCTTGTGATTCAGACATCAATGTTCATCCAGATCTCATTCTTACAAAATATCCTTCTCAAGTAACCAGCAACCTTGTTAAACATATCAAGCATTTACTTGGCCCTTTGGTCCAACAGCAAAATACATCAAACATACAAACTGAAAGGGATGCAAATGGGTCTTAGATCTTTGTTCCAAGACCACATAAGACTTACAGATTACTGAGATAGGAGACAAGAACCAGAATGAAACTAGTGAAATTACTACTCATATGTATTCATTTCCTTGAAACTATACATTAAGATGCACAAAATTAAAACATGAAACAACCTAACATCTCAGAAGTATTTGTATTATCTACATTACTGCTATTCACATGAGAAGAATTTGCTAAAGAATATGGTGTCTTGGTATTGGAAATGCATCAAGAACTGGATCATAAATTTGGTATCACAGTCATGAATCGATTTCTCACAGAAAACTGGAACCCTTACAATGAGCAAAAGAAACGAAGATATAGGAGAAGAGTTATTTCCCAAATCTGAATTTGAAACTGACATCTATCAACCTGGAAAAACCTTCTCAATAGGTTCAAAACAACTTTCAAATCTTTTCCCTCAAATGTTGAATCAAATCCTTTTCAGTTATGGCTCTAAAAGCATCAAATACCTGAAACTATGATTGAACAAGTTTTTGATTTGATTCTTGATCTTTAGCTACGGTAAAAGTGATAGTCAGTTTAAAATTTGATATCCAAAAGCCAAGAAAATCTTCTGGAACTGATTTTCTTCACATTCAAACTTTACCAAACCTTCCAAATGGCTTTGTAACAAACTCTGATGCTTCATGATGAAAACCAGTCATTGCACTGAGAATGCCTCTAAAAATTGAAAATCTGCTTATAGATTGAACCTGCGAAGACCTATGCATAATCTGATCCCAAATTTAGAAAATTTACTTCCTCCCATTCCAACAGTATACTGCACTGCCTATTTTAGACAAAAAATGCCCCTGATATGGGCATTTGAATTTTAGGCCCCTAGACTGCATCAGATCATTGAATTTTAAAATTTTAAAAATTATATAGTAAAAACTATATGAACTTTTAAAATAATTCAAATTTTTCATTTCAAATTATCATGCCTTATCCTCTGAATTTTCATTTTGTTATCTCTTTTTTCTGCCCAGAATGCCATGTGTTGAAATCTGATTCGACAACCATCTTTGCAATGCTTTAAAATAGTTAATATTTAAATATTAATTAATTCTCTTAATTTCTTCCTCATAGCCTCGGGACCCTTTTGAATTTGGTTTCACATTCATATGCTGAGGGATGCCCTTTACGTTCTCATGCCTAAGTGTAACCCCAAAGCTTTCAAAAATTTGATTTATGTCTATACAGGCAGCTTATTTCGTGTAGCATCGAGGATCCATGAAAATTTGTCTATGTCCATATGCCACTGGGCCTCTCCATAAGAGTGTGGACCTTTGAAATCTGCCTCCCGACCCTATGATGGTCGTAGCCCCGTGAAACCTTGAATATTTCTCTCCGCTCGTACGTTGAGCATAACACCGGAGAGGGTTTGAAAACATCTCACGCTCATACGCGAACTTGGTCTCACGTTCTTATGCATGGTCAGTCAAAATTTATTATCTTTGACCTAGCGGGCCCCTCCACAAGATGGGTCGGCCTCAAAAGCACGTGTGTCTTTAAGACACTCTACATCTCGTGTGTCATTGTATTTAAACTATAAGAAAGGCAAGCCGTGGAATAATGTGGGATATATGCTCCAAATGAATCTGCTCTCCCTTGCTTAGGCATTCACACCTTCTTTCTACATGGGCTCCTTTATATTTAGACTTGGTGTGAGTATTTCAAAATTTTATATATTCCTTTTTAAAACAAAAACTACCCTGTCATGGGCCTTAGGTTTTGTGCCCTTGCAGGGCACTCCTCCTGTGGCTTTATGATGGGCGCTCTTGTTCCTATGCATGGGGTTCCACTTAATGCTTAGCATCTTGTAAACTTCCAATACAAATCTTTTTACCGGTGTGGACATCTTTGATATTGGACGGATTCATTCTATTACTTACAGGCTATAGCTTTGTCTTTCTCGCCCATTTTCACTTGTGTGGGCTCCTAGCCGCGTCCAGCATGGGTGCTTTTTTCTTCTTGCCCCATTGACTGTGTGAGAGGCTCTAAACTGGGCGGCTCTCCTTCAATATGTTGGCCGACTCCCCTTTTTCCAATTGCATGGAGTTGTTGTTCAAATGTGTGAGTCTTCTCTTGCTCTTATGGCATGAGGTTCTTTTTTGCAAGAGCTTTGAATGCATGGACGCATCGTCCCCCTTTCCAAGCATGTGGGTTTAATCATTTTTTAGCATCTCCTTGTTTCAACGCAGACTTTTTCTGACATTGGCTGGCTTCAAACTATTGTCGCAGCCATGGTATTCTTCCTATGTGGAGTTCTCAATGTACATGGTGTTGGGTTTCTTAATGCGTGATCTTCCTTTGAAATGCACTAATTCTTCTTTGTTTGCATTGACTTCTGCTCTCTATGCTAACCATGAGATTGAGCCTTCTTTTATTTGTCTACTACCTTTTATGTGCTCTGACAGTCGGCAGCTTCTAACATGGACTTCCCCTACAAATCGTGGGTTACCTTTTATTTGTTTTTTAGATTGAATGCTTCTTCTTTAACTCCTTCATCAAAAACTTTAAATGGAAGTATTGAGTTGAGACAACCTCAACCTCATCCAAAGCAAGCACAACAAATTGGTCCCTGTCTATGAGCAACTTATAAGAAACTTTTGGAAATGGCAATCATACCACATTCTTTCAACCCAAAAAGAATATAACTAGAAGCTTACCATTGCAAACATTGCAACCCTTGAATACAACGTTCCACGCCCAAACATCTTGACAATTTGACTAGAGTCAGTCAGGCCCTAGAGTGAGTTCAGCTCAAAAAAAATTCCTTTTCAAACACTTGATCTTTTAAACTGACCCATTCATCATTTGATATTGATGAAAATCAAATTCAATTATTGAATTATCTTTAAAAGCTCATTTTATCACTCTCTGCCATCTAGTCAATTTTGCACCATGAGGTCTATTGACTGGCCTTAAAAACTAACCCGAACACCTGACTAGGCTCTAAAAACTGGCACAGACACTCTTTGTTCCACATACTTTCACCTTGTCAAATCTCATCTCGTGATGAATTCAAGGTCAAAAGATATTGACCATCAAAGTCGCCCCTTAAGAATTACCTGCACCAAAACATGTCAGAATAACATAAATTGGGTTTGGATTTGGCTCGAAAAACTAGGTAAATGAGCACATGGGGAAACCAAAATTGGGGCATTGATTCTGTTTGATGAGGATAGTATGAATATGCGATTTGGGCTCATGAAAAGTCATGGGACGAATTTGGCAAGCGTCCAAAGTTGGCTACCTAGATTTGCAGGACAGGAAACAATGACAACATAACAATATTTACAAATGAAATGGCCCTAGAAAAGTGTGCAAATAGATTCGTCAAGATTTGAAAACTGGCACACTTGGAGTATTTTTAGAGTAGAACATTGTGAAACAAACCATTTGATCTCACCTATCACGGATCAGGAGATATGATGTCACAAACAGAGGTTCCAACAAGTCTACAAATGTTGACACCAGTAAAAGATAGAAATTCAATTTGGAATCATGTTTGAAAACTGATCAAACGGATTCGTCATGAGCTGAAACTTGAAATATAACAAGTCTCTGATGTCTACAATGTAATGCAAAAAAAATTTCAACATTTGGGTCAACTGGGTAAAATTTATAGTACGTCAAATAGGGCTTCCCAGAATTATGTTCAATGTGCATCAACATGACAAATTTAAAAGACAGACTTTGAGGGATTCAAAATCTAGTCAAACGGACTTGAAATGACTCAAAATCTGAAACATAGGTTCTTGGGTATGGATGCTAGACATTCTCAAAGTGGCAAGTCATGACACAATTCTGAGTGCGAGATATTAAGGTGCAAACAAAGCCTCCTATCCCTGTTTGACACTAGGGATAAAAATGCAGATTTGGCACCAACTCAAAACAAGACTTTGCCAAACGGCTCAGAACAACAATTTATCTTCATGGAATAGGTAGACAGGCTGAATGGAAGGTGTTAAAAACATTAAACACCTCTTAGGCCTCTGACTGACAACCAAGTACAATCTCATTTAAAAGCATTTATAGGGCTTGATTTTCTCAATGGTGCTGAAAATTGACCATGCAATTTTTAGCGCAAACATAAACAATGAATTTACATCTAATCTAATCATTCAAAATTGTAATAAATACATAAATTAAATACATTTCAAAAGATCTAAAATAATAATTTTTTAAACAAACATTTACGAAACTATATTTTAATTAACAAATACAAAAATTTAAACATCTGCTCATTAACAATGTAAATTTACAATTTTACGTATATTAAAAATGAAAAAAATAATAAATTAACATACATATTAAATTGAAAATTGAAAAAATAAAGTAAAATAGTACAAAACATATTAAAATACTTGGTATATTGAAAACTAGCAGTAAGGGGGTGGTCGGTAGGGCTAAAAATTAGGCTCCCGTATGAGTCTCTAATCCGGCTCCCATTTTTGAGGTCATGAAAATGACTTCAAAAATACCAAAAAAGGGGGTTAAATAAAGTCTTCCAAATCTGGTATCCAATTTTTAAAAGTAATCGGGCGCCCGATATTTGAGCACCTCAAGCACCCGATCCGCTTTTAAATATCGAGTACCTAATATTTGAAATTCGGTTTGGGTGCCTGAAGCTTAATTTTAGAAATAGATACCCAATTTTTTTTAAATCGGGTACCCATTTCTAAGAAGTACAATTTCGTGGGTCTGACTTTCACGAAATTGCAACCCAACTTCTTGCGGTCACCCATGACAAACCTAAAATGATAGGTCACTGTCACAAGTGCAACAAGCAAGGACATCATGATTGTAGGACTAGAACCATGAGAACACCAGGATTTGAAGGTCACTACTACAATTACAAGAAGTATGGACATAAAGCTTTTGAGTATAGATCAAAGCCTAAGTGGACACCTAATCAACAAGCAATGACCAAAATTCATGGACATCACTACAATTGGGACTACAAGATAGGCATAGCTATCACTATTGTCAAGAGTATGGACACATCCTTGAAAATTACATAAGAACACATTTCAATGGAAACTATAGCAGATGGTTGAGCCAAACTACATGCTTCAGTTGTTTGAAGACTAGTCATATCAGTAGAAATTGTCCAACAAGGTCAAAGGAACCCTCCTTAGAGTTCAAAAAAGGAAAAGGAAAGGTGGATGTTGAACACATCAAAGGAGAAATGAATAAAACATGGAAGAAGAAAGATGGAGGCAGCACATTCAATGAAGGGATCACTTCACCCAAAAGGTCAAGTGGTCACACTTCATCCAACTAAGCAAAAGAAGGTATGTGAGACTGATATTTAATGTTTTATCATACATCGGTTCCAAGGCAAGTAAGTACTGAAAATGATAGATCAACATGAGTTGAGATGCAAAGTTAAAACTTCAAATTTTTACAAGTGTTGTCGAGTTGCCTTCAGATGTCAAGTAAAATCTTAGTACATGCCAAGTTGTTTGCCAAAGTTAGAAGAAGCCAAGTGATTAGTTATAGCTGAGTTAGTAGAGGATGCCGAGAGAAGGGTAATTCCAATTGAAGCCAAGTAAGGGAAAATCTAGTAAATGCCGAGTGTTGGAAAGATAATGGAAGTTGAGTAAAGAAGAATTTCTTAACGAGCCGAGTGGATAGTTATAAACACACTAAGCACTAAATGCTATGAAATAAGAGTATATGATCGCATTTTGAATCATTTTTCACCATTGCAAGAAAAGAGTAAAAGATGAGAAGAGCATAGAATGATTTCCAAGCAGTGTTCCAAGTGTTTGAGCAGATTTTAATAGAGATTCAGTATAGTTTCATCAATTTTAAGGTATTTATACTAGTGTTGAGCTACGTAGTTTCAAAATTTCTTCATGTTTAAACCCTAGATTGCACAAATGGCTTCTAGTTCTAGAAAACCCTAGGAAAAAGAGTTGTTTGAAGTTTAGTTAGTATATAATGAAGTTAAACAACCCAATTTTTGACCTATCCTTGACATTGTGTACAAGAATGACCTAGTTGGAGCCCTATCCATAATTCCTCCTAAGGTAGTAATGGTTTGATATGTTAGGGGATTCTATAACTGTAAGATAGGTACTATTGGAGACATGGAAATTAGGGAGGCATATGATAGATTGTGTGAGAATGATGTCTTGAAAGAAGAGTTCCAAATCATTGAGAAGAAGGGCTTAACCCATGACCTAGAGTTCCCTACCGCTTTTAAAACTAAATGGACTAGAATTGTACTCAATAGGATTCATGATGGTAGTTTTTGGTTAGAAGATGGGCCAGTTAAGATATCAAAAAGGATTGTTCGTAGGGTAATAAGGTATCCAACCCTAGATGAGCCCAAAACACTGAGGAGTGACTCCAAAGAAGCTATTGAAAAGAATACTAGAGCCAAGTAGAACAAGAAAGGCATGATCATAGATACCATTAAGGATCCTCTTGTTGATTTTTCTATTAGAGTCATTTCTCACAAATTCTACCAATCTAGCAGACTCAACAGTGTTCTCTGTATTGCAGTAGATGTTGGCTATAAACTTGTTAAAAAGGATCATACCTATGATCTAGTAGAACTGCAACTACAATAGATCAATGAAAATTTGGGAGCTATAAGGAGAACAAAGGGAGCTCAATGCAAATTTAGAGCAATTTTAATAAGTATATTCTTTTATGTACAAAATGAATTCCCATCTTTTGGAAAGGTTGGCTAGAAGACAAATAGGTCCATAGTAGCCCAAGTGAATGAATATATTGAACAAATGGGGGAAAATTTTGAGAGACTCATGACTAGTTATTTTGAAGATTTTAAGAAATCTGTGAAACAAAGACTTAGGATACTTGTTTCATTAGTTGAGGAGCATATAAATGATATTTGTTTTCTTGTTTATATTAACTACACTTACATACAAGCAACCATACCAAGGATAAGATGGCTTAGACTACATAGGTATGAGATAAATATTGATGAGGCATCTGTAGAAATAACAACACTACTTGCAGAAGAAGTGGATAGAGATGCCCAACATTTTGACACATATGATGTAGTGAGATCCAAGGTGGATATGGAGCTAAAGACTACTTCTACACTAAAGAAAAAGGATAAACTAGTGAAGAAGATCAAACAAAAATTTGGAGAAGGCACAGTAGAGGTAGAGGAAGAAGAAGATGATGATGATGAAGAAGAAGAAGAGGAACAAGGGTAAGGACTACTAGCACTAACCCAAGGCATGGATTAAGATGCTAAAGAAGAAGAAGGTGCCAAGAAAGTAGAGAAAGCACCTAAGGTAAAGCCAAAAAAGAGGAAAGCACAAAAGTAGCCTGCAACACAGCCTAAAGGCAAGAAAGAAGCAAAGCCAAGCCCAAAAAAAACCACCACAAGGGTAGATACAAGGGAAACAACAAAGGTGGCCAAAGAACAAGAAAAGAAGAAAGCCACAAAGCAAGGAGGACCAGTAGAGAAAAAGAGGAGAAAATATGTGGCACCTCTAGAGTCAGATGAGGAGAGAACAAAGTCAGATGACAATGAACAACTCAGAGTGGTAATTCACACCACAAAATTAGATTTTGAAAACATTTGTGACAATATTAGGGATAATGCAAACTTTTCTGGATTGAAAATTATTGACTTCAATAAGTTAAGTAGAGAGGAGAAAAACATATTGGAAGAATCAATTTACACTATGATGGCCAAGTTCAAGAATAATCCACTTTAACTGGATAATACTATGCCTAAGGAGCTATATATAATTGTAGAGAATAAATGGCATTATTGCCTGAAACTGGAGAAAGAAATAAGGGAGTCAACATTGGCTCGTGTAATGCCTAATCTCACAAAAGGTCAAATAAGCAAAGCAAGTAAGAAACATGGGAGCAAATTTGCACCCAAATATAAAGCCTTAAGAATTCTGCAAAATAAAATTGAAGATGTTGTGAAGAAGTCCACTCTCATGTGTAAAGTAATTTATGGCCTCCAGACAGTTAAGGAAGGACAAGAAGATCCCTTTGAGAGAAGGAATAATGATGAGGAAGAAGAGGAAAATGAAAAGGAGAAAGAAGGAGAGAAAGAAAAGGAAGAAGTTACAGTGGAGAACACAACAAAAAGGGGTGATATGGAAACAACTAAGGAGCAGCAGTTCAAGAATAGAGTGTGTAAGACATACAAATGCCACCACCTAGCCCTCCACATGCAACACCCACACCTGCAAAGATAATAATTGTGAAGGATGTTCCTAACACTTCTAGTCAAAACATCAACCCACTAACTATAGAGGATCTTAGAAGGATCCTTCACCAGACCACACTACAATCATAATTATGTACCAATCTAGTCTTGGTGAGTGTAGAGGAACTACAGAAGGCAGTAGCTAAAATAACAAAGGAGAAGGTGAATCCACAAGAACCACCTTCACATACTCCAATAGCTATAGGTGGACAACCAGAAGAGAAACCAACACAAGATGCATCTACTAGGGTTGATTCCATAGTCACAGTGACTTCAACTATCAAGGAGCAAGCAAAGGAGCAAATAGGACATAAGGATACCTTTGATCCTACAACATAGAGTCAAGGTGCACCTCCTCAAATAACTTTAATTGACCAAGGCAAAACTGAAGAGGACAAAGAAGAGGAGAAGACTCCTAAGGAGAAAGAAAAAGAGGCAATACAAACATTGGTTAATTTTCCTACTACAGGGACTCCCACTAGAACAACACAACAACTGAGCACTGATGTAGTATCTTTGTAAATATCAGCACCAGGCTTAAGCTCCACCAAGGTAGAAAGGGTACTTCACTATGGAGACCCTATACTTGATGAGGAGATAGTCATACCAAGCTATGACTATAAAACAATGAACATAGATCAGATCAATGAAGTGCAAGAGGCACTGGAGAAGAAGAAAAAGCAAGAGATATTCAAGAATGAGTATAGGCAAAGGCAAGCACTGATTGAAATCAAGGACATCTTTTTAGAGGCTTTCATCTTGCAAGTACTTGATGAGACAAAGCCCATCATGGAGATATTATCCAACATAGTGGACCAGGTGCAAAATGAAGACCTAGACACCAATGCTAAATTGCTTGAATGGTTTGAGGTAAAATTCCAAATGAAGGTAAATGAGAAAACATCTAGTGAGATAGCACTGTCACAGGTAGAGCTAGCTAAAAAGGTTAAAAAGGTGAAAGCAGTACTTGAGAATATATTCTCACTGTACTCCAAACTATCTAATTCTTCATACTTCACACAAGAGACTAGCTAGAGGATATTGAGCTTGGAGAGGAACCTCAAAGTATCTAGCATGCAGTTAGCAAAGGATCTAGCTCAAAGTGAGAAGCATTTTGCTACAACACTTCACACACAACAAATTAGCTATACTTACAGTAGATGAGGCAAACACCAAGGCCAATTTAATACAAATTCAGTCTGCCATAACCCCTCACATGGAAGTTTTGCATAAAGAAATGGCCTATGAAAAAACTATCTTGAAGAAAGATCCCAATCTTTCTACATTGGAAGGCTTGGTACACCTTGTAGTAGAGACAACCATCTAGCTTAAAGCACTGGAAATTGCACTAGACAGTTGGGATGCTACTTTGAAGATCATAATGGAGGTAAATAAATCTTTTTTTGCTAAGTATTCAATTCATTCATAGAACCCTTTGACATATGTGTCAAAAAAGGGGCAAATTTAATAAATTGGGGTAGATACCTAGGAGATAATACATTATGGATACCCAAAGGGGAGGATACCCAAAAGGGGGAGATAATTTTGAGTTTTAAGGAGAGAGAAAGAGATAAAGCCAAAAGGATAACAAAAAATTGAAAGGGAAGATGTGTGAAAGGGGGAGCAAAAATAGAGCGGAGAAGGAAAGGAATGACAAGTCAAAGATAAAGAGTATCAAAATAATCAACATGAGACAAATTCAGCATAAGGAGTTTTGGATATAGAAATGGCTAATTAGCTCAGGGTGAGTAACAAGTTTTCAGGTATATAGTCTTTTACAAAATTTTGAACTAGTTTTTGAAGTTTTGTACATATGTCAAACAAGATGTATATTGTACTCATAAGAGATCTAATTCATAATGCTTAGTTAAAGGGGGAGATTGTTGGTCTCAGATTGGTTTTGACAACTAAGTGTCAACACACTTAAGAAAATTCTAAGGATGATGCCAAGTATAATATAGATGTCAAGCTACAATATCTACCAAGCCAGAAGTTCAACAAGTGTTGAGCAACAATTGATGCCGAGTGAGAATAGATGTTAAGCCAGTGTATGTGCTAAGTAAAGTATAAGTGTCGAGCGAGATAGAATTACTATAGGAGTTGAGTAAGATAGAAATCATATATGTGTTGAGCATCAGTAATCAGTAAGTGTCGAGTAACATAGAATCAACATATGAGTTTGTGCCTTCACAAACTCATATGTAAACTGTTTTTGAGATGACTCAAGATGAATCTCAAATAAAAGATAAGATCGAATCTATTACATTTCCTATGTAATCAACATGCAACCAATCAGAAAAATGGAGAAAGCATGCAACCAATTAGGAAATATGGAAAGAATTAAGCAAGAAAGATGGATGAATCTTGATTGTAGATTCATACCTAACCTTAAGTCTTGAAGCCTTTATAAGGAGGTTGAAACCCCATTATTTAGTAGAGTAAGAGGTCATGTGGGAATGATTGAGTGAATGGTAGCAAATTTTTTAAGGAAGTGAAAAGGGTGTAAAGACTTAGAGGAAGAACAACATTGCAAAATCAAGTTGATCAGAATAGAGCATCAACACTACAAACAAAGTTATATCAAATCAAGAAGGATTAGATTAGATTGGATAGAACAAGGATCTAGAATTAGCAATTGAAGATTGTAGGTTGTCAAGTCAAGACATTCTACTATACTTTCTAACCATTTATTAGGAGAATGAAAATCCTATGATGATAGGTTGGTTTAGTAGCCATATTGTAAATTCTTTAACAAGGTGACATTCCAAGTGAATGTTTGTAAATCCTTTAGATGGGTCACTTTTAATAGGGTGTAAAGCCTTTAATAGGGCAGACCATTGATGGCGGTCAAACTTTGTAACCTTAACCAGTTACATATTGCTACAGTGATAATTTGTGGGTGTCATCCTCACCCCAATTTTACCTTCTCATTTTTTAGGGTTTCTGGGTGATCAAATCTTGTGTTATCTATTTCCATGCATGTCTTTGGTTTCATTTTAATTAGAGATGTTAGATGCATGTGATTAATTTTGGTTGAAAGTTTTAGAGGTTAAAGTTTGTTACTTTTGATTCATCCCCCCCCCCCCCCCCCCCCCTCTTAGAAGTAAATCTTCGCACTTGTAAATTCCAACAATATTTAGCCCCCACTTTAGTGAAAGTATCAGTTTTCTCAAACTTATGGTAAAGTTGATCAAGAAAAAAGGGATAATCTTACCATGGTCTAAGAGCCAAAGAAATCATCAAGCCTCTAAGAGAAAAGGGATAATCTTACCATGGTTCTTGCTTTAAACCATATAAAGATTTGTGTAGTAGATATACCATGTTCTTGTTGTTATCATCAACAAATCCTTATAGTTGTTCAATGAAAAGTTCTTCTTCTATTATACCATTTAGAAATGAAAATTTCACATCCATTTGATAAACTTTAAAGTAGGCAAGAAGAGTTCTTACTCCTTCCAATCATTAGTAGAATTTTGGCGAATAAATGAGTATGTGACTAAAAACATTATTTATGAGACTAAAATTTATAGTCACATGACTAAAAGTGATCAAATTCTACTAACATTTTGTAATTTATAAGTACAAGTGACTATATAAATGACTGATTTGATCATTAGATAAAATCACAAGGTTAGACAAAGATAAGTGACTAAATAAACAATCAAATAAATGACAATGATTGGTCACCAATAAGTAGTCACCTAAACATATGACTAAATGAATGATCAATGAGGTTTTATCATATTGATACATTCTTTAACCTTTTTTATAACTTTTATTGCCTTTTGGTGGAGCTTTTATCCTATCAATATATCATTAACAGTTAACTTCCTCAAAGGTCCTTTCAATTGATATTGAACTAGGAATGAACTCAAAATCACCACAACACTTAAACACCTCAAAATCTATCTATGAACCCCTCAAGTTAAAATGATCAACTAACTTGGAAATTTGGAGAACAACCCTTGAACCTTTCATTTTCAAATTCACTTTTAGTCACACTTATTTCCCTCCACTTGATATCATGCATCAAATTAAAGTCTCAAATATTTCACTTGAACATTTTTAGTTGTAGGGTTTATATTGTCTGAAAGAAATTAAAAATTCTAAGATGTTAGTAGATAGGGGACAATTATCTTTGGGTTTGGGATAAATTATTGTTAGGATAGAGTGAGTTAACTACTTAAAAATTCTCCTTGTATCGATGTTAAACTCAAAAGGGATCGTTAACTTATGTAGTTTTTTCCTTAAGCTCATATAATCTCCCTATTCATTTCCACAAAAATGCAACTTCATCTACATTCTATTATGCTTTATTTTTACATTTTGTGTTTAACATTTTATGACATAACTTATAAAAACACCATTCACAAATATTAATTACACCTAAGTTCATTTTCAAAAGAATAAATAATTAAATAGAAATAAAATTATATCTTAGATTAATGTTTATTAAGTGATATTCTTAACAAACATTTATACTAGTACTTGCACCAACTAGAGGTGCAAAGACTATGCACCCCGACAAGGTACACTATTGGTAACATCTCAAAATATTGTCAAACTCTTTTCATTGTAACAATTCATTTCTTGCACCCTAAACTTAGAAAATCATCATCATACTCCAATCACCACATTATTTTATACATGCTTATAAAGAAAACTTACATATACCATCATCATTACTATGTATCATGTATTTCTTACAATATCATTCTACATCAATTTCAATAAACAATGCATAATTGTCATATAAATCATTTTGAAAATGTAATTAATTAATAAGTTGTAGAACTTTGGTTGAATACTTATCATAGTAAATAATATTAGTATAATTTTTATGAAAAAATATAAAAAACTAAAACTATGATGAATAATATTTATAAAAAAAATAGTAATAAAATAGTATTAATAAGAATATATAAAAGATGATATACTAAAATAGCATACAGTTTGATAAATGTATTCATAAATTTGTTCTATAGTTAAATTTGAATGTTAAGATAGTTTTTTTCATTATCCTTCATTTGTTATTATTACTAGTACTTTCCATAAGACAATACTATTGTATTGAGTTGAGTTCTATTAGATAATTAATTTTAACCAATCAAATCAAATTATTATAGAACTTTTTAAAAGAAACATAGTTCTATAAACATTGAAATATATAATAAAAAAATCTCTTCTATTTACAAATATTGATTTATCTATCATATCATTGGTTGAAATCAATATGTCTTATATGAATGTTTTTTAAGGGATATACAAAATCACTTCTTCAAAGTTTTATTTTCAATAGTAACTTCTACTTTTTCACATTGATAACAATGATTGTATATAGAAACTTCTGCTTTTACATATCAATAACATCTTTAGTAGAAACTTTTTCTCTCTATATAAATCTTGTCCATTATTATCTAATGTAGGTTTTCTTTAAAAGTCTACTTGTGAGGATGCAAAATATTTGCATAGTTTTTATCTCATGCTAAGTATAGCTGAGGGATGCAAAACATTTGTATAGTATTTTATCTAGTGCTAAATATAGATTATGGTTCTTTATTTATTTTTTACTTTTTGATGAATAGATCTCTCCATTGTGAGTATTTAGATAAAACTTTTATGATTGTATAAACATTGTTTTGGTTATTTACATTTTCTGATGTCTTTTGCAGGTTTACAAATCTCTAGTTTTTTCATGTCTTTGAGTATATTGACTTTTTAATAGTTGATAATATTCTTCAACCCATTCTTTATTATTTATTGTATATTTGTGAATATAATGTGATTTTTCATTATCTATATTTGGAGATATTATGTTGATTAATGTTTTTTTGAATTAACAAAATTTTTTAACGTACATTTTTTGCAATGTAGATAAAAAGATGATATTGTGACTTGAGAGGACATGAAATTTAAAAATAATTATTTATTTAAATTATAGAGGAAGACCTTTCCACCTCAAGCGTACCATCTTCAACTAATAAAATAAAAAATACTAAATACATATTATATATATTTCTATTTTTTAATATATTTATTTACACTAGTAAAAACTCAATGATTTTATATGGTTAAAGCATTAGTTTAGGTTTCAAATGTGTGTGTGTGTGTGTGTGTGTGTGTGTGTGTGTGTGTGTGTGTGTGTGTCTGTGTGTGTGAAGAGAATATGTTATTTTATTTTCCTATTTGGATTCAAATATATGTAGATTTTCAAATGAATGGAATATTATTGCAATAGTGAAATTAAAATACTTGAATTAATCTACATATTTAAGAAATATTTCTATTTATTTTCTCATTTGCATACAAATAAATAGAAACATCTAGATCTAAAATCTAGATATATTTAGAGTATTTTCACTTTTTGAATACATAAAAACTTTCTAATTTATTTGTAAATATATAAAATAATATTTCTATTTATTTTAGGATTTTCATACTTGTTATTTCATATTCTAAAATTATAAGGAAACTAACAATTGAAAAATAGTTTGATTGCTCACATTTTTATTAATATTTTAATTAGATTTTATTTGTATTGCATTTTCTTTATTTATTTTCTCCATCAACTATTTTCATCTACAAGTCTCTACTTTTTATTCTTTAAGAAATTATACCATAGTCAATTAATTAGTTAAAATTTTGTTGCTATAGTTATGATTGTTCCTATTTCTATATTTCTTATTATAAAGTTCAAGTCTTTTTATTTGAGGTAATTATTAATTTAGATCATTATTGAATAGTTTTTCTTTTAAATTTTGCTAGGATTAGTTAAAATTGCTCTCAAAACTTACATCAATAATTTCAAATAAAATTTGAATGCTATAATTTATAAATATTTATGTACATAATTGTATAGTTCAAATTATTTTATTTAAGATAATTATTCATTTGCATCATTACCCAATAATTTTTTTAGAATTTTGCTAAGATTTGTTTAAATTACTTTTCAACTCATACATCTTATATATAATTATATATTATTGATAATAAATATTTATATTTAAACAATGGCAAGTACTAGCAATTTGTTATATTTTGAAAATTAAATAGAAAATAATTTAAAATAATTATGATTGATTTTGAATCAATTTAATTTTTTAAAGTGCTTCATTTCCTCAAATAGATTTATTTGCATTAAAGATCAAATTATAGAAGAAATTATACTAGAATTACAATAACCAAACCCTAACATTTAGGGTGATGAAGAGGGAAAATTTGGAAGAAAATTGCGATAGATCTTGGTTTTTTTTTGGGAAAAAAGGTCAATAGACCTATACTTATATTAAAAAAGTGAACAATACAAAAGAGGGAAAACTTTCTAGCATATAATAGTAGGAGAGGCGATGCCAAATTGGGGCAGCTAATAATAGCTGGAAGACAAATTAGGCTAGAAATGGTGTTGAGCAAAAAGATTCAATAGGTCAGCCACATTAGACCCTTCAACCACCATAGACCCCTGCTCCAAATTGATGCCCAATTTGGCAAGAAGATGAGTGATTCAACTTGCCTCTCTATAATAGTGAGAAACCTTGTATTTCCTAAAATTATAGTAGGAGGCTCCAAACTTCTCTAATGACATATTGGAGATCCCAAGACACCAAGGAATAAGAAGAAAGAGTAGAAGTGATGAGTTGAGAATCACCTTCAATATGCAACTTCTTGAAGCCCATATCCAGAGACAATTTGACACCCTCTAAGAGGGTGTGTGCCTCTGCAATGTTATTAGTAGCATCAGGGATTCTAGAATAAGAGACCCTTAGAATATTACTAGAGTGATTTCTAATAACACAAACCTCCCTTACTCTGCTTGGGTTCCCCTTAGAGTCTTTGTCAAAGTTAAGCTTAACAAAAGATCTAGAAGGTGCTTGACACTTAATTTCTCTTCTAATATCTTTCTTGGATGTATTCCCCACCAAAACTACTTGGAAAGGGTTATGAATTTGTTTCCAATTTTAAAGGACTTTAGAATCAAAATAAAAAAATGTACAAGATAAACTTTTAGTCCTCATGACATAAGAATTAACACACTCAGATACTGAATGTTCCATTGATCCACATACCTTATAAACCTTTGAAAAATTCTTTCTTGAAAATCCTCTTGTTTCATTCCCACCAAATTCCCTAGACTGCAAGAGCAAGAACAACCCTACAAATTGTAGCAAAAAAGGAACTCTTATGTAACAGGGGTCAACCAATCATCCAATGAGGAAGGGACCTATGAATAGGACCACACCAACCTAGTTTGTTCATAACTTTACCCCAACGTTCTTGGGCAAACTCACAAGTGAGAAGGAGGTGATCAACATCTTCTCCAATCTTCCTGCATTAGACATGGATAATTTTTTTGAGATACCTAGTCTCTGAAGTCTATCCTTGGTGAGTATATGCTTATGGAGCACAAGCCAGAGAAATGCACCAACCTAGGGGAGGACCACATCATGCCAACAAAAGGAGAATTCCCTAGGCTTTGCTACATACTTATTAGTAATTAAGGAGGCATAACCATCTTTGACTGAATACTTACTGCCTTTTGTGAAAGACCAAATTAGATTATCCTCTTCATTGGAAACAAAGATAGGCCTCTGATTAAGGATTTAAACTGATTTAGATTTTTCCTTTGCTAGGATCATGCCATCTAGTATGGCTTTCCAACTAGCCTTAATACCACCTTCTACAATAGAAATAAGAAGATAATTGTGAACAAAAGTACCCCAAAGTCTCTCCAAAGATACTTGAGCAATAGGAAATTTTCCAAGTGATTGACAAGGGGGAAAACCATTCCAAGAATCTGACCAAAAAAGGCTTTGTCACCTAAGTTTATTACCCAAAAGAGATGGGGAAGTAAAATTTCCCTTCTCTTCACCAAAAAATTCCACATTGCAGATCCTATTGGGCAATTTCTCATACTG
This sequence comes from Cupressus sempervirens, assembly GCA_028749045.1. Lineage (NCBI taxonomy): Eukaryota > Viridiplantae > Streptophyta > Pinopsida > Cupressales > Cupressaceae > Cupressus > Cupressus sempervirens. The sequence continues at coordinate 502,162,637 of CM053791.1, forward strand.
AAAATCCTCTCTAGATTATCTAAATCCAAATATTTGATTCTGATAATCTGAGTCCAAAGGGCAGTTGGTTTCTAATATAATTTCTAGGCTAACTTAGTACCCAAACTAATATTCCTATATATCAAGTTATGAATACCCACTCTACCTAAAGATGTGGGTGTGCATAAGTTGTCCCAAGAAACCAATGCAATCTTCGTTTTATCATCTAAATTACCTTTCCAAATAAAAGCTCAAAGACATTTCTTAATTGCTTCTAGAACCTTCTTAGGAGCAAGCAAGACTGACAAAACATAGTTTGGGATAGTGGAGAGGACAACCTTGACCTACATAATTCTTCTAGACAAGGATAACCACCTCGCCTTCCAAGAAGCAATCTAGTCTCTAATATTTTGGATTATAGAGCTCCAATACCCAGCCCTACCCTTCCCTTGAAATTAGGGGATGCTTAAGTATTTACATTGACTTTCAACTACCTTGAAACCCAAGAGATTTTGAATATCCCTCATCACATCTTTTTTGATGTTAAAAAAGAAAATCTTAGATTTAGTTACATTAAGATTTTGGCCTGAAGCTAAACAATAGTCTTTGATGGTCTCAGTGATAAACCAGGCTTCTCTAAGGTTGCCCTTACCAAATAATAGAGAATCATTAGCAAATAGACTATGAGTTACAGCTAAGGACTTGCAGATGGAGATGCCTTCCCATAAGCCCAAGAAATTTTTATGATGGATAAGTCTGCTCAATCCCTACGTAAGAATGATAAAACAAAAAGGTGAAAGAGAATCACCTTGTCTAATACCTTGTGATGAAGAAAAAATCCACAAGGTGAGCCATTAACCAAAACTGAAAATTTAGCTCTTGATATACATTTCATCATCCACTTAATCTATTTCCTATGGAAGCCCATTTTGAACAAGATTTTCCTTAAGAAACACCAGTTACCTTTATCATAAGCTTTCATCATGTCTAACTTTAATATCATTGAGCGTAATCTCTCTGATTAGATTGAGTGAAAAAATTCATGAGCAATCAAGGCCCCTTCCATCATTTCTCTCCCAGGAACAAAACCACCTTGTTCTTCTGAGATGATGTACGAGATGATCTCTATCAATCTCAAAGAAATTGCTTTAGTGAAGATCTTGTATATTGTGTTGCATGAGGAAATGGTTTGAAATCAGTAAAGGACTTAGGATGAGCACACTTAGGAATAAGAGTGATAAGGGTTTTGTTGAACTACTTTAACATTCCTCCATGAATCCTAGCTTCTTCCAAAGCTAGGAGGCTATCACTTCCAACAAAATCCCAAGACTTTTGAAAAAATAGGGGGGAAAATCCATCTAGACTAGGAGCTTTATTTGCCCCCATGTTGAAGAAAACTTTCTTAACTTCATCCAAGGAAAATGGATGCATTAAATTGGAATTTTGCATTATCAAAAACTAGTGGAGGGATGCAGTCCAGGATTTCAAAATTGGCTCAAGAAGAAACATCAAAATTAAGTAAGGTCTGAAATAAATGTACTTCCTCCTTCTGAATGTCATTTTTCGTAGTAAGAAGCCTACCCAAAGCATCCTCAATCTGGAAAATGGTATTGTAGCGACATCTAACTTGGACTGACGCATGGAAGAAATGGGTGTTCCTATCCCCTTCTTGTAACCAATATTCCCTGGATCTTTGCAACCAAAAAATTTCTTCCCTCAACGAAACCTCCTCCAATTGATATTGTAAATCCATTTGGATGTCATATACTTCAACTGATAAACCATTCACAATGATGTACGTTCATTCCATTGGGATAACTTGAGCTCAACGCTTCTTTTTCGTTCAAAAATATTACCAAAGCTTACATAATTCCATAGTTTAATTCTAGATTTCATGTGATCCAATTTGTGTGCAAGCTGAAACATTCTAGACCCTGCAACAAAAGGAGACTCCTTCCACCAAACTAACATAAGTTTCATGAAATCCTTATCCTAGAATCACATCCTTTTAATCTTGAAGTAAGATTTATGTCTAATGTCCTTACTCTTCCTAACAATTACTAAGTCAACTGGGAAATGATCAGATCTAGAGAGCGAAAAGATGGAAGAACACAAAAACCATATTCCAGAACTCACTGAGGATTAAGTAAAAATCCATCCATCCTAACACCCACATGCCTAATGCCCTTCCTTCTATTTGACCAAGTAATGATACCGTTATTAGGAATACAATCAAATAAGGCATTACCTTCTAAGAAGTCCTTGAAATCTTGAGTCACTTTTGGGGAGGGTTCCATCCCTCCAACTTTATCATGGGCACCAAGTGTGGCATTAAAATCTCCAGCCAAAATGATCTTAGTGGGGCCAATATTTTCCAACATTCGAGACAAAGAATTCCATAAATATTGCTTACGCGCAACCGAAGTAGGGCCATAGACATTTATAAGGATAAAAGATAGAGTGAAATAAGGTACGTGAACAACTAAACCATATTATGATACGAGATAATAGGGTGAACTTGGCAAGCACTTTGGTTTCCACAAAATAACCAAACCCCCTGAGGAGCTAACGGATGGAGAGGCCACAAAAGACCAGTTGTCCCAAGAATCCATAGCTGTGTAATAGGGTATGGATTTTCATGAAATGTAAGAGAGAGATTTGTTTCATAAGGAGTATAGGAATCAAGCGCATAAATTAAACTCCTAGTATGATTTAAACAATCTAAAAATTAATCAAATGAGAAAAAGTGTGTACATAGATTTGGAAAGTTAATGGCAGATTTGACGTAGGCGCAATTTCCTTGCTCTGTTAATGTTGTGCAAACACAGATAGCCCTGCTCTGCAATCTCATTCAACCTCTGTTCAAACTTCCTATCTTTTTTCTCCAAATGCATTCCCACCTGTTGAAGAGGGTAAACATTATTGTCTCTAATATGGAAAATCCTCATTAAAGTTTTATTGTTCTCTACTTCATCATACAACTAAGAAACTAGCAATCTGAGTTAATGTGATGTCATTCTTGAGTCTAAAAATCTAGATCTGTAGATTTTGGCATGAGGCCTATAACATCTTGAATGGATTTGTAACTCATCCTAATGAATAGGTGCATTTGAGTAGAAGGGCACAGAACTCAAAAGCACGAATCTGGGTATTGGTGAAATAATGTGAGAGCAGTTTTTGTAGCTCTGGTTTATTGATAGTGTTGAACAACATGTGTGTTAACATAATCATTATTGTGAAAAATAAATTCTGTCAGGAAGTTTCTGCCATCAACTAATCTAACTTTTTAGGTATATTTATAGTTACAACTGTGTTGATAGACATTTATACAAAATGGAAAAAATAGACAATGCATTTGAACTGTTTGAGAATATGTTCAAAAAAAATGTGATCACATGGACTGCAATGATAGAGGGACAAAGCCCAAATGGATTTGTTGAAAAGGCTTTAGAAAATTTCAAGCCAACACAGTTGCTAGGTCTAAAGCCAAACACCATAACCTTTGTCAGCGTCCTTCCTGCCTGTGCCAAAGCAAGAACTTTGGAACAAGGCATGTAAATCCATGGAAATGAAATTGAAACAGGGATTTCATTTGGAATAACAGACAAGGCTCGTGAACTGCTTGATAGAATGCGTCAAAGAGATGTTATCTCATGGAATTCTTGATAGTAGGGTATGCATAAAATGGAGTTATTAAAAAGGCTATTAAAACTTTCAAGAAAATGCATTTGGCAGGTGTGAATTCACTTTGAACAATATTTTCTATTATTCTCCCTGTTTATGTCAAAATGGGATTTTGGGAAAAGATAGAGTGGAAGAGGGATTTTTATCATATATTTCAATTGGAAATGCTCTTGTGGACACATGCACAAAACATGCAAACATAGACAAGGTGTGTGTACTATTTGACAGAAAGCCTCAAAGAGATGTCATTTCATCGGTTGCAATGGTTGTAGGATGTATGCTAGATGAATTTTTTATTTGTTGTTAAAGACTTTAGAAACTTTCAAGGAAATTCAATTGGCATGTATAAAGCCAAATTCCATTACCTTTGTCAATATCTTGCCACGTTGAGTTTCATAGAGAAAATTCAAAACAAGCAATGCAAGAAGGCATTGAGAAATACTCTTCCAAATCATTTCTTTAACTAACCCTTTCCAATTCAAAATGGGGGTTTTCACAAATAGTAGAAATTGGTTGAAAGAGCAGAGGCAACATTTACCTAGTTGACTTTAACCCACCATTATGAATAATGTGGAAAGCTTTAGACATCCTTGGTGTTGAGAATATGAAACCTTGATACTAATCTGAACCTCATCCTCCATGTTCTTGTGTGGAATTGGTAGGATCAACCAAAGACTAGCATGAAGCTTCCTGAAATGTAATGTACCCAAGCATCAAACTTCTATCCAAAATAGGACCTATTTTTTCATCAAGTAGAAAAAAAGTCTGATACATCCATGGGGTGAAAGGGCTATGGCCTGGCTGAAATTTGGCAGCCCTTGAGGAGGAAATCACAGGCAAAAAAATATTTCCTTAATTAAATTGTCATCAAATTGTCAAATTTTCATTTGTAAAGAATAAAAAAGCACTATTTTACTCTAGATCATAATTGAAAAAATAATATGTTTGATCACTTTGATGTTAAATTGTTTTTATTTTATTTTGTGAAAATGCATATTGTTGTACGAAGATTGCAAACATAGTAGATGTTGGTAATTTAACATCTATATTATATAAACATCACCCATCACTATATTAGCAGTGTTCTGTTATATTGATGTAAATGTTGGTGATTTAACAACCATGTGATACATTTATTGACAAGGGTTTTGTAGAGATCATTCAACACCATTCTAATAGTGTCATGTTATATTGTTGCTCATTAACTTTACAAATTTGAGTGTGTGTATGTGTGTATATACACACCCTCATATACATACATAAACACACCAAAAGTTGCTCCAAGACTATCATTTTGAATACATGTCCCCTCCTGTCCATATCATGGGAACACTGTGAAGATTTTTCTTCCAAGTAATTGATTTACATTATTTAATATTCTTGATTTGCCAACATATCCTAAGTAATTCTCCTTTGGCTGGAGCAACATTTTGGTGTTGTCTGAGATACAACTAAAGGACTCTATACACAACTTTTGATACAAGATCACCCCTCTATAATGTTATGTTATATTGTTGCTCATTAACTTTACAAATATGAGTGCTTTCATATTTCTTTTAGAAATTAGAGTATTAAAAAAATACTTATAGAAGACATTACTAATCATTTCAGAAACCATATCGAATGTTGTTTCCTTTCTCTATCACCTCTGGATCACCAAAGATAGCACCAAATTTATAAATGATATGCTCCAAAGATAGAAACAAATCTATACACTATAAATGTTTCCAAAATTTATAGCTAGGCATTTTTTCGAATATAAAATCTAATATTTAATCATTTTTGGATACATTATATCATATCTGGTAAGTATGGTCTTATAGAACTCTCCATATAGTGATGCAAAGAATTTGTTCTATGGATGTTCAAAGAATAGTCAAGACTTGATGCACTCATAGAATCCCCATCTTCTCTAATTGACTATCTATGCCAACTCAACATAGATGAGTTCTCAACAACGGATGCTTTGGCCTAGAACTAGAAGTGTAATGTTTGGTAATGGCTTTCCTATAGCTACCTAATGAGAAACCATTTACAATTTCCTTATCAGATGGCTATAGACCCACAATAAGTTTACTTTTAATTCCTACAACATTAGCAAGGGATTTGAATAAAATTGTTTATGCCCATCATTATCCATTTTAATCTAACCTAAGAGATGGAATCCATATCTTTTTGTGAAAGTCGATATCTTATTAGGCAATTTCTTCATATGGCTTGATATAGGTATGAGCTCTTTTTCTCCATGATAAAACTTGCATTTTGAACCATTTAGACAATTTCCATTTCTATCATAATGCATACACAACTTGATTTTAAAATTCTCTAAAGAATAGGATGCACTAGAAATTAATTGAAATCCATAAACTTCTTCCACCTTCTAACTAAGAAGTCTCATTTTCTAACCATTGAGAAACTCCTATTTTGAGTCAAAAAACTAGAAATTGATTCATGAGTCACACTTCTTTTTGGTCCCATAGAAGCGAAAAAAACTAACTTGTAGGGAGGCAAGGTAACTATTTTAGCAGGAGGCTACTCTTTGGTATTTACAATTGTTGCATTGTTTGTATGCTTGTGCAACTTTTTCTTAATTGTTAGCCAAGAAGTTGAATTTGAGGGAATGTTAGTCTCATGTGAATCAAATGAAAGATGTGTGGAAGGTCATGCCTAGAATTTTCTTATAACTTCAGCAAGATTTTGTGACATCACTCTTGCCATAGAAAAATTCTTGATCTCAAATTGCTATTGAAAATTGAATGTCAACACACATAAGACATTTACTTAGTTTATGTTGAACTAGCAAGACCATGACGAGTTGCAATGAGTGTCGAGTTACTCATGTGCCAAGTCACTCAAGTACCGAGCAGATAGACCATGTCGAGTGATTCAATTGCTGAGTGAATAGTAGATGTCGAGTAGTTTAGGTACCAAGTCAAAAACAGAATTATAGTATGTACTGAGCATTAATAACTTCAAGTGCCAAGTAACATAGATTGGACATATTTGTTTCTTATCGCACAAATAAATATGTAAACCCTTTTCAAGCTGACTTAAGGTTAGATTTTGATTCTTTAAAGATAAGGATGAATCTATTTGCAAAATCCCCATGTATTTGCATGCATCCAATCAAAAAATAGGAAGGATTAAGAGACAAAATGGATGAATCAGAACTGTAGATTCATACCTAACCCTAAGCCACCAAAGTCTTTACAAGGAAGACAAAGCCCTGACAATTAAAAGGAATTGAGAGAGTGAAAGAGAACATGTTACAGGAGGTAACAAGGGGTGAATGGTTGAATTTGTTCACAGAGCATTCAAGATGACTTAGTAGTGAAAGTGAATTGCAAAATTAGTTGGAGGAGAACAAAGAATAGAAGGATACAAAAATTGTTATCTCAAATCAAAGAGGATCAAGAAGGACATTTTATGAATTTGATCTTTAATCAAGCAACCAGAGCCAATCACAAAATCTATTTTGAAACATCCTAATAGGTGATTTTAGTTAAATCTCCTAGGCAGAGTAATCCTAATAGGTTGTAGTAAATCCTTTAGTAGGGTGACATTCCAAGTGGGTGATTAGAAGTCCTTTAACTAGGCACACATCTACTAGGGTTTTAAAATCCTCTAACAAGGTGGGACTTAAACAGTCTTTGTAAGCCTTTAATAGGGCAGGCCTTTCATAATGTAGATCATGTTTCATGGTCAAACCATTGTAACCTTATTGGCTACATTTTACTACTATAGTAGTGAAGATATGTGGGTGTCATCCCCACCCCAATTTTACCTTCTTATTTGGAGGGTTTCTGGGTAATCGTGTCAAGTGTTGTGTGTGTGTGTGTGTGTGTGTTTGATTATATGCTTACATGATTTAGATGTATGCGCTCTACATGCTATTTTTAGTTCATATATTACATGCATCTAATGAATGGTGAACATTTTAATAGCTGAAGTTTGAACTTCTAATTTGACCCCCCACCCAACGCCCCCCCCCTTCAGAAGTACATGTTTCCTATTTGTAATTCCAATAGTTGGTATTAGAGCTAAGTTCTCAGAAGAAGAAACTTTGCAACTTAGAGTAAAGATCTTGAAATAGAAGTCTACAAATTAAGAAAGACCATTGAGAACTAGGAGATTGAGATACATCTTATGCTACATCAATTGGATGAAACAAGAGATACTTTGAAGAGTTCCTTGAAGAGAAGGAAAGAGATTGCCATAGAAGAAAATGACACACAATGCAAAGAGATTAACACCACAAAGTTATTTTCAAATGGTAACTCCAATGAATTTGATGCAGCAATTATAGATCTAATGGAGAAGAATAGAGCACAAGCTGAAGAAAGCATAAATCTCAAGTTGGAACAAGAATCATAAGCTATACTACTATGTGTGTTGACTAAACAAAAGAAGAAAGCTATAGAAGACAAGGCCATGATTGAAGAAGACAAAAGAATGCTAGAAAATAGATTTGAAGAGAAGTCAACAGAGCTATCTAGGATCTCAAACATGGAATTGGATATCTTAAGTCAAATGATGAATGCTCATCATGAGTTGAATGCCAAGGACATTGAGATAACTACATTGAAGTTGCAGAATGAAAAACTGCAGAAGGACTTGAAAAGAAAAAAGAAATTCATTGAAAGTTTCAATAAGCCAAATGAAGCCATCAAATACCTTGAGAAATTACTAAAATCCCCTAGATCTAATAGAGATACATCAGGATTAGGTTACACAAGCATTGAAGAAGGGGAATCATCCAAACCTACCAAGGAAAGGAACAATAAAGGTAAGAATTCCAAACCCACTTGTCACTTTTGTGGTAAGAAGGGACATACTGTTAATGTGTGTAGGAGAAAGAATACAAAGCAAATTGCTAAGCCTAAGAACATGGTCCATTGTTATAATTGCAATAAACAAGGTCATTGAGCACATGAATGTAGAACCAAAACTATGCATGCAAGAAAATTTGAAGGACATTGCTACAACTGTCGATAGTATGGACATAGAGCCTTGGAATGTAGATCCAAGTCCACATGGTCATCAAGCAAGCCAACAAAGGTAAGAAGCTATGGAAATTCTTCTAATTGGGATTACAACACAAGATATAGTTGTCACTATTGTCAAGAATATGGACATGTACCTAAAAATTGCATTAGGACTCGCGTTAGTGGTAATTACAAGAGGTGGTTGAGTTAAACTACATGTTTCAATTGTTTGAAGACTAGTCACATTAGTAAACAATGTCCGACTAGGTCCAAGGCACCAATTTGTGAATTTGATAAAGACAAAGGTAAGGAAAATGTTGAACACATCAAGAATGAGATGAATAGAACATGGAAGAACAAAGATGGTTGCAGTACATCAAATGGAGAAGGGATCACTTCACCTAATAGGTCAAGTGGTCACACCTCATCAAACTAAGAAAATAAGAGGTATGTGGGACTGATATTCAAAGTATTATATCATACATTAGTTCCAAAATAAAATAGCATTGAAAAGTATGTATCAGCATGAATAAAGATGCAAGGTGCTGTGAAAATTCAAGTTAAATCTTTTAGTTTTTATGTTGTTGATGAGCATGAAAAGTTCTCTATGTATGTTGAGTGAAACACTAGTTAGTGTCAAGCTAAAAAACTAAGTTAGTTGATGTCAAACATGCAGTAGCTACCAAGTGATGGTCAAGTCATTAGATGTTGAGTGGATTAGAAATCACATTGATGTCGAGTTTACAGTTGTACAAGCATTAATCATTAAATACGAGATTTTGAAGGGTATAAGGTTGATTTTCACTCATAATTCATCATTTCACATTTGAGAAAATACAAGGAGAGTAGAAGGAAACTAAAAATTTTTTTTTGAAGGGTTTGCATACATGTCAATGACGATTTCAATCTAGTTCATCAAATTTCCAAGGTATTCTTCATAAGTTGTCCTACATAGTTTGAATTTGTGTAAACCCTAGTTTTACAGAATGACTTTCAATTTGAAGAATGTAAAAGAGAAAGAGGTTTAGATGTTCAATTGGTAAGTAATGAGGTAAAGAAACCAATTTTCAAAGAAATTCTAGATGTTTCTTATAAAGAAGATCCATTAGGCATGCTTTCCATGATTCCCATGAAAGTCATAATGGTCCAAGATGTCAGAAAATGCTACAACTACAAGATAGGAGGAATAGGTGATATGGAAATAAGGCAAGCCTATGATAAATTATGTGAAAAAAATTCTAAAATAAGAATTTAAGATTGTTGAAAGGAAGGGTTTGACCCATGCCCTAGACTTTCCCACGATGTTCAAAATAGAATGAATCAATATAGTGTTGAGTAGAATACACGATGGATGCTTATGGCTAGAAGATGGCCCAATTAAAATTTAAAAGAGAATAATTCATAGGGTAACAAGATACTCAACCCTAGATCAGTTGGAGACTTTGCAAAGTGATTCAAATGAGTTTATATAGAGAAACATAGGAGCCAAATGGAACAAATGTGGAATGACAATTGATACCATAACAGATCCTCTATTGGACTTTTCCATAAGGGTAATTTCTCATAAGTTTTATCAGTCAAGTAGGTTAAATAGTGCACCCTTCATTGTAGTTAATGTGGGCTATAAAATTGTAAAGAAGGATCATACCTATGATATTGCAGAGCACCAATTACAACAATTGATGGAAAATCTTGGAGCAGTCAGAAAAACACACAAGAGTGCACAGTGTAAGTTTTAATCAATACTTGTTTGCATGTTTTTCTATGTTCAGAACACATTTCCATCCTTTGGTACAGTTGGTTGGAAGATAAATAGATTAGTGGCTATACAAATCAATGTGTATATTGAGAAAATGGGAGATAACTTTGAAACTGTCATGACTAGCTATTTTGAAGACTTCAAGAAGTCTATGAAACAAAGGATGAGAATACTAGTTTCTTTGGTTGAAAAATACTACAATGATGTATACTTTCTTATAGATATTGATTACACTTAACTACAAGATACTACACCAAAGGTAAGATGGTTAAGACTCTTAGGCTATGAGATTAATGTTGAAGAAGCCTCATCTGCCATCATTGCAATTCTTGCTAAAGAAGTTGATAAAACAACCAAAATATTTGGAAATTATGATGTGATGAAGTCCAAAGTAGAAATGGAGTTGAAGATAGCCTCCACATTGAAGAAGAAAGACAAATTGGTGAAGAAATTAAAGGCCAATTTTGGTGAAGGCAGAGGTGAAGAAGAAGAAGATTATGATGAAGAGGATGAATAGGAAGAACAAGAACAAGCTCAAGAACCTCTTCCATTAACCCAAGGGTTGGGATAAGATAAGGATGAAGAAGAGATAGAAACTACCAAGGAAGCACTAGTACAAGCAGAACCAAAGAAGAGAAAGGCCAATGCATAGCCTATGGCAAAAACAAAGGCAAAATATTGTTAAGCCAAGCCTAGCAAAGCCAACAACAACAAAAACTAGGGAAAGCACATGAGCCACCACACAAAAGGCCAAGGAGAAAGAAAAAGAGAAAACAAAGGCTACAAAATAAAAAGGCCCAATGCAGAAGAAACATAGAAGGAAATACATTACACAACTAGAAATTGATGATGAGATAACAAAATCAGAGGATATAGGCCAATTTAGAGTGGTAAGTCATCCACCAAAATCAAATCTTAAAAATATCTATGAAAATGTTAGAAATAATGTAGATTTGACTAGTTTGAAAAGTATTAATTTTGAAAAACTTGGTAGAGAAGAGTAGAATTTAATTGAAGAATCAATATATGAAATGATGTCTAAATTCAAGAACACCCCACTTGAATTAGATAACACTATGCCAAAGGAGTTATATACTATTGTTGAAAATAAATGGCATTATTGTTTAAACCTAGAGAAACAAATTAAAGAATCCACATTAGCCCAACTAATGCCAAAATTTACAAAAGGGAAGATTACCAAGTCCAACAAGAAATATGGTGGAAGGTTAGCACCAAAATACTAGGCATTCAACATTCTTCAGAAAAACATTGAAGATGATGTAAAGAAATCCACTCAAATGTGGAAATTGATTTATGGGCCAACAACTATCAAAAAAGGAGAAGAAGATCCCTTTGAGGGTAGAAATATTGGAGATGAAGATGATGACAAAGAGGATGATAAAGAAAAGGATAATATTGTGGAGGAGATACAAAAGAAAATTGATGGCATGGCTACATCTGAAGAGTAGTAGTAAGAACAAAGTGTGCAAGGCACACAAATGACAAGTATGAGTCCTCCTCATGACACTAGTATACCTACAGAAACAATAATTTTTAAGGATGTTCCTTATAATTTAGCTCAGAACATCAATCCTTTAATTGCAAAAGATTTGAAGAAGATTCTTGACAATCTACACTACAAGCAAGACTATTTGAAAATCCAGTATTGGTTAGTGTAGATGAACTTCAAAAGGAAATAGATGACATTAAAAGGGATAAGGTGAATACACAAGAACCACCTTCTTCCATCCCTTTAGCTACTAGTTATCAACCTTTAATTTAAACATTAGTAGATACATCTATCAGGGTTGACATTGTAAGTGTCAAAGAAGACATAATTAAGCAGGGGCAAACTACCAAAGAAGAGGAAAAGGAGACAACAATAGAGCAATAGGATAGATAGATATATCTATACCTAAAGAACAAACACAAGAACAAGGTGCAACTCAAATCATTGTGATTAATGAGAGAAGATCTAATGAGAGAAAGGATAAAACAAAGGAAAAGGAGAAAGAAGTTATTCAAGCATTGGTAACATTACCAACATCAAGAACTCCTACGAAAATCCTATAGAACTTGAGCACAGAGGTTGTACCACTACAAATTTCAACACCAGGCTCAAGCTCTACAAAAGTAGACAAGGTAACTCACTATGGTGATGTAACTTTAGATGAAGAAATAGTGATACCTCAGTTTGATTATGCAATGATGACACTAGAGTAAATAGGAATATTACAACAAGCTTTGGAAAAGAAGAAGCACCAAGAAGTGCTTAGAAAGGAATTCAGGCAAAAGCAAGCATTGCAAGACATGAAGGAAATCTTCTTAGATGCATTCAACTTGCCTACACCTAAAGAAACAAAGCCTCTATTGGAAAAATTGTAAGAAATTTTTTAAAAGGTCAATAATGAAAATATTGACACAAGTGCAAAAAATTCTTGAGTGGTTAGAGAAGAAATTCTAGATTAAAGTGAATGAGAAAGTATCTAGTGAGATAACACTTACACAAGTTGCACTAACTACAAAGGTTGAGGATGTGAAAAAGGTACTTGAGAATATTTTCTCATTGTATAGTAAACTATGTGATCCCACACTCTTCACTAAGGACACAAGATAGAATTTTGAGCCTAGAGAGGAATCTCAATATATTAAGTATGCAACTACCTCAGAACCTATCTTAGAGTGGGAAGCATTTTCATGCATTGGTTCAATTACAGAGTCAACTAGCTATGTTAATAGCAAAAGAGGCTAATATAAGAGTCAAGTTGACAAACATGCAAGCCTCCCTCACCCCACATATGGAAATAATCCATAAAGAGCTATGGGATGTAGAAACATTGTTGAAGAAAAACTCCAATCTTTCAATACTAGATGGACTAGTTCACCTAATCACCGAGCTAGAAATCCAACTCTAGTCACTAGATGTTGAATGTGACAACTGGGATGTAGCTCAAAAGATGATCATGGAAATCCATAAATCCTTTTTGGACAAATACACTATAAGTGTATAGACCCTTTGACATTAGTGTCAAAAAGGGGGAGATAAATAAGAAAGGAGGAGATAAACAACCAAAGGGGAGATAGATTCCAAGGAGGAGTAAATATGCAAGAAGAAAGGAGAATAATGAAAAGAGGAGAGATGAATAAAGCAAAAGAGGAAGCATGAGAAAAGGGGGAGCTAATCAGATTTTAACCCCAATGATATACATTTTGTGGAATACAAATCAAAAATAGACACAAAGTAGAGTAGATATTATCTAAAGGTAGAGATGAAAGAGTATAAGCACATTGAAGCCAAAGAGTATCAGTTAGTAGAGACAAATCTACTCAGAATGAAGAATAGATTTTTGATACAAAATAGGCACATTAACTCAAGGGGAGTTATAGATTTTGAGGTATATAGGTTATTACAAGATTTTGAAAATTTGAAGTTTTGTATATAAGCCGAGTTGTGAATATGTTATACTTGAGAAGATTAAATTGATTATGCAGTTAAGTGTTTTTGACACTAATGTCAAAGGGGGAGATTGTTGATCTTTCAACACACTTAAGACATTTACTTAGTTTATGTCAAACTAGTAATGCATGTCAAGTATAATATATAAATACAAGACTATTCTGAATTGCAATGAGTGTCGAGTCACTCATGTGTCAAGTCACTCAAGTGCCAAGAAAATAGACCATGCCAAGTGATTCAAGTGTCAAGTGAATAGTAGATGCCAAGTAGTTTAGGTGCTAAGTTAGAAATAGAATTACAGTATGTATCGAGCATTAGTAACTTCAAGTGTTGAGTAATAGAAATTTTACATATTTGTTTTTGATTACACAAACAACTGTGTAAACCATTTTCAAGCCGAATTAAGGTTAGATTTTGATTCTTTAAATATAAGGAAAAATCTATTTGTAGAATCCCTATGTATTTGCATGTAGCCAATCAGAAAATATGAAGGATTGAGTGGAAAAAATGATGAATCTCAGCCATAGATTCATACCTAACCCTAAGCCACCAAAGTCTTTATAACATAGATGAAGCCCTAAGAATTAAAAGGAATCGAGAGAGTTAAAGAGATCATGTTATGGGAGGTAACAAGGGGTGAATGATCAAATTTTTTCACAGGTGACCTAGTAGTGAGAGTGAATTGTAGAATTAGTTGGAGGAGAACAAAGAATAGAAGGATACAACAATTTTTATATCAAATCAAAGAGAATTGAGAAGGACATTGTAGGGATTTGATCTTTAATCAAGAAACTAGAGCCAGTCATAAGATCTATGCTAAAACATCCTAATAGGTGATTTTAGTTAAATCTCCTAAGCGAAATAGTCCTAATAGGCTATGGTAAATCCTTTAATAGGGTGACATTTCAAGTGGGTGATCATAAGTCCTTTAGCTAGGAACACTTCTAACAGGGTGTTGAAATCCTCTAACAAGGTGGGACTTAAAAATCTTTGTAAGCCTTTCACAAGGGAGGCCTTTCACAGGGTAGATCATGTTTCATAGTCAAATCATTGTAACCTTAATTGGCTACACTTTGTTGCTGCAATAGTGAAGATTTGTGGGTGTCATCCCCACCCCAATTTTACCTTCTCATTTGGAGGGTTTTTGGGTAATCATATTTGGTGTTAAGTGTGTGTGTTTAATTATATGCTTACATAATTTAGATGTATGTGATTTACATGTTATTTTTCAGTTCATATATTACATGCATCTAATGAATGGTGAAATTTTTAATAGCTAAAGTTTGAACTTCTGATTCACCCCCCGTCTCAGAAGTTCATGTTTCCTATTTGTAATTCCAACACAAATATGAGCTAAATACAATAGAAGTAGTTGGTTCAAAAATTAACTTGGTATTACATTGACATCACTCATGCCACATACAAATGTGAGCTAGATTACCTTTATGTTTTCTTATCTTCTTAGAATATGATCATGACTGTTGGCATGATAATAACTTCTAATCTCTCTTCTTTTTGGTTTTTAATAGGATTTGAAACATCTTCATAATTATTTATACTTATCATGTGAAAGAGGAACTTGAAAAGAAATAATATTCCTTTCAAAAAATATAGAAATATAATAGGATGAGGCATTTTGCATTAAATTTTTAATTTTGTAGGAAAGGTGACTATTCATATGCATCCATTTTCTTGTTAGTGTAAATGTCTCACTAGCATATCTCTTTGTCATTCAAAAAAAATAAAAATAAAAAATTCATTCATAACAAGAAACTATGATAGTGACAGTCTTAGCCAATTCATTCTGAATCATTTAAGTTGGATTCACTGTTACTAACTTTATTCTTTTCTTTTCTTTACAAGTTTTTGGTTATTATTTGCAATGGTTGGTAAATAATTTTTTGGTGATATTTACGATATTATTGCTTGTTGTAAAGACAATTCATCAAGAATAGATAGTAGTAGTAGAAGAATGAATGACCACATTCAAGCCATGTTCTCTTTGGGAAAATATTAGTTTAGAGGAAGTAGCTATCATAGAACTAGTTGCAAATATGTCACATAATGTTGTAATTTTATTAGACAAGCCACATAATAAATTTATTATAATAAGGGGAACAAGTCACATGTAATGAATTTGACAATGAGAATATTATCTTGATCTTTATATTATGCATCTAAAAACATTATTATTCTTTAAAGGGTACTAGCTCAATGGAAGAGCATCTACTTTACAAGTAGGGTTGTGGTTCAATTCCATCGTGCCCTAATATGATTAAATAAACTACCAAATGCACTACCGAAAAAACTAAAGAATCAACTACCAAATATACTATCAATGTAACTACAAAATCAACTACCAAATATACTATTAAAGTAACTACCAAAACAACTGCCAAATATACTATTGAATCAACTACTAAATCCGATACCAAATATACTATCAAATCAACTACCAAATCAACTACAAAGTATACAACCAAATAAACTACCAAATAAACCCCCAAATAAATTACTATTTATTAACAATCAACAACAAAATCAATGACCAAATTAATGACTGGCAATACACTACCAATGGTTATGTGATCAAAATTGGTCATATATCTACAAATTTTAGTAGTATATTTAGTCATATATTGTTATTTTTGTACTAGTGAATCTTATAATAGGGGAAAATGTTTCTCCATAGTCTATCCCTTCTTCTTGTGCATACCCTTTGCAAACCAATCTTGCCTTATTCCTTATGACTTCACCATTTTCATTTAACTAGTTTTTGAACACCTAGTTTGTTCTAATCAAATTCTTATCTTCTAGTATGGGAACTAGAGTCCATGTCTTGTTCTTCTCAATCTGTTCAATCTTTTCTTTCATGGCTTTACTCTAGTCCTCATCTTCAAAGGCATCTTTCACTATATTAGGATCATGCATGCTTAGAAAATATGTATCATTTCTTAGCTTGTTCCTTTTCATTGGTCTGGCATTTATGTCTCCAATAATTTGTTTAGCAAGGTGATGTTGCTTGACATACTTTGACAATCTTGTTTCTTCTCTACTTTCCCCATTAGATTTACCAACTTCTGAATCACTATGTACTTCTCTATCAGGCAATTCAACATCTCTTTCATGTACACTAATCTCAGAATTAGAATGTGTCGCAGCTTCATTCTGTAACTTGACACTTGATTGTAGCTTGGTTTCTAAATGCAGCTCGACATTTATTATATGTGATTTGGTAGTCACTAAAAATTGTTTTTGATTTTCAAATTGATTTACAACATCTTCATCAATAGAAATACCTTCACAAAAGTAAAGCAAATATTTGTATTCCTCTCATTTCTTCATAGGTTAAGCCTCATGTACCTCTGTATATTCATCAAACTTCACATTTGCACTTTCCACAACTTTGTTAGTGTTATTATTTAAACACTTATAAGCTTTACTTCTTGTGGAATAGACAAGGAATACACCTTCTTCACTATTAGCATCTAATTTACCATTCCTAAAATCTTTAAGAAGATAGGACCTGCTTCCAAATACCTTAAAATAATTTACATTGGTGAGTATCCATACCATAATTCAAAAGGTGTTGAATGAGTACCTTTCTTGACTTGCACATGGTTCAAGGTATAGATAATTGTACTTATAGCCTCTCTCTAAAATTTCAAAGCAACATTCTTCTCCATCATGAGTGTCCTAGTATAGTACATTACAAATTTCTTCCTCCTTTCAGCAATTCCATTTTGTGGAGGGGTCTTAGGTGAAGTTGTCTATATTTTGATTCCTCTCTCATTATAGAACATCTTAAACTAATTTGATGTAAATTCTCCTCCTTTATTAGATCTCAAACATTTTTGTCTTCTACCTATTTCTTTCTCAACTCTAGCTAAGTACCACTTAAACATTTGAAAAGTATTAGATTTATGTCTTGAAAACATAATTGTCATCATCCTAGAATAATCATCAACAAATAGCATGATGTACTTGTCACCTTTATAGCTTTGCACTTTAATTGGTTCACACAAATCAGTATGAATAATCTACAAAATTCCTTTAGAGGTGTAAGTCTTACTTTTGAATCTAGACTTTGTCATTTTACCTAACTAATATTGTTTGTAAATTATATTATTTGGCTTCTTTAGTTTAGGGAAAACTCTAACTCTCTTCATGTTATTGATACTCACCAAGATGAAAAAAATTAAAATTACAAAACCTCTTATGCCATAACTACACATCATCAGATTCTACACCAAGAAAAGTAACATAATTCATATTTGGGTAGAATAAATTACCTCTAGTTTGATCACCTTTCCTAATTAGTTTCCCATTAGTATCATATATCTTATCTATTTTGTTCTCAAACTCAACCTTCCAACCTAGACTATTTAGTTGTGACACGTTCAACAAATTTTAGTTAAGTGCTTCAACATAATAAGCATTGTCACATAAAATATTTTCTATGAGTTTGATTCAACCTTTTTTCTTTTGTTAGATAGGGTGCATCATTACCAAATCTTACACTATTTCCATCATAATAATTCAAGGTAATGAACTTACTTTTATCTCTATTCATGTGATGTGAACATCCACTATCAATGATCCATTTGTCATTCTTGTTCACACAAGAAACCAATGCAGTTGCCTCATCCTCATCAAGTTCATTCTTCATTGCAATATACCCCACTTCATCATCACGATCATCAAATCCATCTTTAGTTTTCTCTTTAGCAATGTAGCAAGACTTCTTGCCTTTTTTTTTTTGTGATCTTTTTTGTCCTCATCTCTTTTTCCTCTAGACTTGTCACCACTCCTATTTTTCTTCTTCTCTGGACATTGAGTAGCAATATGACCAACCTTGTTGCAATTAAAACACATGATAGGTAACTTACCTTTTAATTTTCATTTACCTCTATGAAATCTCCTTACTAGTAGTGCTTCAAGTTGTTCTACATCCTCCTGATTTGTGTTTCTCTTAATAGAAACATATTTTACCTTTTTCTTCTCTTTGGGTTCCTTTAATGGCAACTTGGCTTTGAAATAATTTTCAACAGTGTTAGATTTGAAGTTATCAAAATTAGATAGCTCAAAAGCAGCGAGCCTACCTACTAGACCTTCAAGAATTAGATTAGAACCTTGTATACATCTCATTTCTTGTATGGCAAAAACTCTAATATAATAGATGGACAATAGTGTTCTAAGTACTTTTCTTTATACAATATCATCATTTATAGTACTAGTACCTCCTCTTATAGAATTAACAAAAAATTTTATTTTAGAGCAATATTGAGCAACATTGTCACCTTCTTCCATTCTCATATCATCGAACTTACCTCTAAGAATATCAAATTTATCTCTTAGAATATTTGTGTCTCCTCCATAAATGGTTTGAAGTGCATCCCATATCTTCTTTGTACTATCACAACTCTTGATGTCATCAAAATTAGCATAACTTAGGGAAAATGCAATCTCTAACATTGCTTGGCTATGTTCTTTCTTCTTTTTCAAGTCATCAATAGTTTGGGATCCAATAGGATTGACATGCTTAGTGGTGATGATAGATTGTGCATGATCTCCAAGACCTCCTAAGTGTAGCTTCATCAGAATTTTCCATGTAGGGAAGGTCTCCTTATCAAGATTGGGTACCTCTCTTCTTGACATCTTGATCTTTTACTTCTATTAACTCTAAACTAGTCCTCTTAAGATGATGGCTCTGATACCAATTGTTGGAATTCTTTAGAATAGTTGAGAGGTGGGTGAATCATTTATCCAAGGTCCAAATGTACAAATATAACTTTCCACAACTTAGTGAACCCATATCTATAAAACATTTTCATCCATGCATCCATTAGATCATACAATACTTAAACTTGTAGGTTAATGTCAAATCAACTTTGTAGAAATGTAAGCATGAAGCATAACATATTCAATAACACATTTGACGCAATGATTTTATGTTGAAACCCAATTTGGGAAAAACCATCAATAACATGCTATTAATTATCACTCTGTTCAAGTGATGTCCTATGAAAGGCCAACCCTATTAAAAGGTACAATACACATTGTTAAATGTGACTTTGTTGGAGCATTTAAATCACCCTATTGGGAGTGAGCCTTGTTAGAGGACTTTAGATCATTCATGTGGAATGTCAAATAGTTAAAGGATTTATAAATAATTTTTAGGTCAACCTTAATCCAAAGGATTTATCCTAGACTAATATAATGATTAGAAAGTAATAATAAGGCTTGATTTTATAACAAATTACAACTCACTTGTAGATTAAAAATCTCTATTTCAGTCCTCCATTCTACTTGGATTTAACATACTTGAGCTCTGATAGCTTTTTCACCCTTCAAGAATTATATTCTTAAGTCTTCTCCCTTTACATGCCAATAGAAGTCTCTTCTATTCAAACAAGAAATGAAGAAATACCCTAGACCTCTTGTCTTCCTTAGCTTTATGCACATAACAACCATTTCTTTTGACTATCTCTCCCTATAAATAAGATTTTAGATCTTTTATCATTCAATATCTACCCACTTTTCCATTTCATTCCTCTAGAAACTTCTCCCTTGAATCTTCTTTGAATTCATCTCAAAATGATTTACCTTGAATTTTGTGCTACCAACTCATCATAGTTATCTTCCACACACTTCACACAATCCAAGAAAATAAAATAGTTAGCTCAAATTCATCAAATCTATTATTTAATATGAATGCTGGCACTCAGCATCAATATGTTGTCACTCAACTTCCATGTTGTTCTCCCATTCATCATCCACTAGATAACTTGACAAATAGTAAAGCTCATGGGTGCTTGACATCAACTAAAATTTACTTGGCTTGCACTAAGTTCACTCAGCATATACTCAAACTTCACTTTACTCGGCTCCAACTAATTTTATGCTTGGCTTGCACTAACTTTTCTTGACACCTATTGTCCACTCAGTCAAGCTTGGTGGACTCAATTCTTCTTACTTGTTCTTATAGACTTAATCAGTGTATCTATCCTTTGCAACCTTAAGTAGATAATCAATACACTATGTCATCATTATGTTAACTAATCTATGTACTCCTTTTTCATATCATAACTCAACCTTTCCTCTAAGTGATCTTGTTATCTTATTTTATCAAAACCTCTCCATTAATCAAACACATGAAAGTACTCAAATCAACTAGGCTTTTGTCTTACCAATGAATAGTAGGATTGACATCAATGACAAAATAATCATTGAAATATTATAATCTCATATTTATATCATTTTTTTCTCAACATTATCATCAAAATTATGCTAACAATCTCCCCCTTTGGCATTGATGGCAACATAGATGAAAATTATCTAAGTTCCATGAATACCAAAATAGTACTCTATTGTTTTTTTTTTTTCTTATCTTCTCAAATCCTCTTCATTAATCAAATATGAAATCCTCTAGAACACTTCTCTATTTATCATCTTGTTAGGATTGGCAATAGTTGTTCATAGTAAAAAACTCTCAATTCATCATAATTCATTATGTTGTATATCCCCCCCATAGAGATATTCCTCCTTCTTTACATGAATCTTTCTAAATCTCCCTAATAAATTAGAGATTTCCATGTACTCTACCCATACATACTTAGGATATTTTTTTCATGCATTTATTGCCCCATTTGACATTAATGACAATATCTTGATTATGTCAATTTACTACTACAAGTCTTGAACCTACGCAAGTATCCAGAGACACTATTTAGGACCAAACACCAAGAGTTCTCAATGACTTAGCTCATCACAAATACTCCCCCATATAGGAAGCATCAACATTTAGCCTAGTCTAACAATAGTGCTCTATTCCACTAGACTGATGCACTTACTACATCATCTACTCAGAAGTAGGCAGGGGCATAACCCCAACACTACCTCTCAAGTACTCAAATGTTATATCTTTAGGTAAAGGCTTCATAACGATATCTACAATTTGATCTTTAATACTTACATACTTTAATCTGATATGCTTTTATGTTGTTTTCTCTCTCAACACATAATACTTAATAGATATATGCTTAGTGTTAGAATGCAATACAAGATTCTAAGACATACTCATTGTACTTATGATATAATAGTAAATGATAATAGGTTATGTAAACTCAATTCTGATATCTATCAACATCTAGTTCATCCACATCACCTAATTACAATAATTAGTTGTTGCAAGATACTTTGCCTCAGTTGTACTCTAATAAATAAAATCTTATTTCTTTCTTATTCAAGAAACCAACCTTCCTCCAAAAAAGAATGGTCCACCACTGGTCCTCTTTTTGTCATCCATACTACTTGCCCAATTTGCATCAATATATGCACATAGAGTGAAATCACTCTATCTATCATACCAAATTCCATAGTTAGATGTTCCTTTCAAGTATCTAAATATCCTCTTTGTTGTTGCATAATGATACTCCTTAGGATCACCTTGAAATCTAGGTACAATACCAATTGCATTTTCTATGTCTAGTTTGTTGTGAGTCAAATATTGCAAACCTCCAATAATGGATCTATACTTCTTCTACTCAATTGTAGGTGTCTCATACTTTCTAGATAACTTTTGAGCAATTATCATAGGTCTACCAACAGGTTTACAACTTTCCAATCCAAATCTCTTCAACAATTTTTTCAAGTACTTATTTTTTGAGATAAAAATATCATCACTGTTTTGCACAATCTACAATCCTAGGAAAAACTTCATTTCTCCTATCATGCTCATTTAAAACTCATTCTTCATTTCTTCAAGAAATTTATCATTTTCTCCAAATATGATATCATCAACATTTATTAATATTATTAAAAAGCCATTCTCAATTTATTTCAAATACAAGTTACTATCAGTTGTATCTTTAGTAAATCCAAATTTTTCCAAATAGTGGTCCAACCTTGCATACTAGGTTCTAAGTGCTTGCTTCAGACCATATAGAGCTTTCTTGCATTTGCATACCATGTCTTTGCCTTTTGTTAGAGAAAAACCTTTAAGATACTCAATATATACTCCTTCTTCAAGTTCTTCATTTAGAAAGGTTGATTTAACATCCATCTGATATACTTTGAACTTCTTATTAGATGCATAAGAAAAAAAAATTCTTACTACTTCCATTTTGGCTACAAGGGAAAATTTCATCTCATATTCCATGCCTTCTTGTTGTGAGTAAGCTTTGCATACAATTCTAGCCTTGTTCCTCACAACTTTACCTTTCTCATTCATCTTGTTTTTGAATACCCATTTGGTTCATGTCATATTCTTATCAATAGATCTATGAACTAACTCCTATGTTTCATTCTTCATAATTTGATCTAATTATTCCTTCATTTCTTGAATCTTTAATCATTATCTTTACATGCTTCATGTGCACTTTTAGATTTAACTTGAGAAATAAAATATATCTCCTAATTAACTTTGTTTCTTGTCATCACACCTTGGTCTTTGCTTCCAATTATCTTCTCTGGAGGATGATTCTTTGTGAAATTCCCATTAGGGGTAGGAGTTGAAATCTCAACTCTTATCCCATCTCTAGGTTTAGACCTTTCCTCTCTTCTTTGTTCAACAACTCACATATCATTCTGGAGATCATTGTTAGTCTCAAAGAAAACTTCAACATTATGTCCAATAATTCCAGAATTATCTTCTTCTTCATCTAAATTGCAATCTAACATATTTTCCTTAGTTCTAAACACTTCACCAATTTTTATATTTACATACTCAACTATTATTTTAGTTCTATGATGAAAACATCCATAAGCTTCTCTTTTCAATGAATAGCCAAGAAACATACCTTCGTCACTTCTTGGATCAAACTTACCAACATCTTCATCTCTCTTAATATAACACTTTCCTCCAAATACTTTGAAATACTTAACTGATGTTGAATGACCAAACCATAGTTCATAAGGTGTCTTGCTCATGTCTTTAATGATCTGCACTCTATTCATAGTGTACACTATTGCATTGACTTCTCTCCAAAATGTCTTGGATACATCATTCTCATATACCATCACTCTTGCTACCTCTACTACTAATTTTTTTCTTCTTTCTACAATTCCATTCCATTTAGGTGTCCTAGGTGAAGATAACTACTTTTTTATTCCATTCTCTTCAAAAAACATGTTAAACTATCTAGAGGTGAACTCTCATCCTCTATTTGGTCTTAAACACTTTATCTTAACACCAAATTCATTTTAAACTCTATTCTTAAATATCTGAAAATTTTCAAATGCTTCATAATTATCTTTAAGAAATACTTCACACATCATTATATTGAAATCATCAACAAAAGTCATAAAATACCTTTCACCATAGAATCCTCTTGTTCTAGAGGGACTACTTCGATCTGTGTTAAAGATACAAGAGGGACCAAAATAAAAGATACCTTGTGTTAGGATAAAACCATAGACATAAATTACAATTACATGCAAATACAATCAATATTAGAAAATAATAGATAGCACAGAAGAGAACACAAGACACCAAGATTTAACATGGTTCAACCAATCCTTGGGCTACATCCACCAAACAACAAGTCCAATATTATTATGATCTAGTGATTACAACCTGATTACAATCTATAATCCCTTACAACTCAGTAGCGCCGCAAGAACCAATTTTTGCATCACACCTTTTGAAACAATTCCTAACCCTAAGCCCTTTTATACAAGTATTTTTGTTTCTTTAGGGTTAAAATTAGTTACAACATGTTGGCCATAAATTGGCAAATAAATAAAGCCAATTGGCAAATATTAGTCAATTAGCGAATAGTAGCCCAAATTTTTTTTTTTGGGTTGATGCCCTGAACCCCAAAGAATTTATGAAGTATGTATAGTACTTCTCTGATCAGTCACCACAAAATAACAATATCCCACTTCGGGACTAATCAAACTCCACACTAGACAACACTCTCCCACATGGAGGCTGATCTTGTAGCAATACCACTACCACATGGAGCTCCCACTAGATCAAACCACCCTAGAATCTATTTTCCTTTTATTTTGTTTAGTCTAGAAGACCAATTGAAGCTAAAGAGGAACTTAACTTCTCTCTTATCACAACCTTTGTAAACATATCTACTAGATTGTCATCTATATGTATCTTGTCTAGCTTTAATTTTCCTTCATCCAAAACTAACCAAATAAAATGGTATCGCAATTAAATTTATTTTGTCTTTGAATGAAGAGCTGAATTCTTTGCAAGATAAATAACACCTTGACTATCTATAAACAAGTAATTATCCCTCTAAGGGTATCACAATTCCTTCAAAAATAACTAAAGCCATATCATCTCCTTGGCTGCCTTTGTAGTACTAATATACTCTACCTCTATATTGGATAAAGCATTAACCTTCTATAACCTAGAAACCCAACTCACGGCTACCCCGCTGATGGTAAATACATAACCCGTAGTACTCTATCTGATATCAATATCCCCTACCAAATCTAAGTCAACATATCCTTGTAAATTAGTAGTAGAGCCCCCAAAATGTAAACACTTAATGGATGTTTCTCTCAAATATCTAAGAATCCATTTTACTACATTCCAATGCTCAATTCCTGGATGACTCATATACCTACTAACAACTCCCACTGCATGTGCAATATCTATTGTAGTACATACCCTAGCATACATCAAGCTTCCTATAGCTAAGAATAAGGTACCTTGGACATCTCATCCTCCTCTTCTTGTGTCTTTGGACACATCTCCTTAGTCAACTTCAAATGACCAAGTAAAGGTGTGTTGACAGTTTTAGCATTCTCCATAGAGAAACATTACAACACCTTCTTAATATAGCCAACCTGAGATAAATTCAATTCCCTATTCTTATTATCTTTGCAAATATTCATACCAAGGATTTTTGTGCTACCCCAAAATCCTTCATAGGAAATGCATTTGCTAATTGGCATTTCAACCCTTGAATGTGATCCATGTTAGACCTAGTGACAAGCATATCATCAACATATAAACATAGAATATTGTAGTTGTCATCATCCAACCTCTTAAAGTAAACACAATTATCTGAATGACACTGACTATATCCATGCGCATGCATAAAATTGTCAAATTATAGATACCATTGCCGAGGTGCTTACTTCAATCCATATAAATGTTTCTTCAATTTGCACACTAAGTTCTCCTTAGTTTTGACCTCAAATCCCTGTGGCTGAGCCATATATATCTCTTCATCAAAATAACCATGAAGGAAGGTTGTTTTAACATCAAGATGCTCTAAATTCAAATCTTAAGTAGCCATAATACATAAAATAATGTGAATAGAAGTCATTTTAACAATAGGAGAGAATGTCTCATCAAAATCAATGGCTTTTTTCTATGCAAATCCTTTTACAACTAACCTCGCCTTAAACCTTTTCTTACCTCCATCCTCTTCTTTCAACCTATAAATCCACTTATTCTGTAAAGTCCTTTTACCTACATGTAACTTGGATAAATCTCATTTCTTAGTTTTCAACAAAGAGTCCATTTTGTCTTTCATTGCAGACTCCCACTAAATCTTAGTATCCACCTACATAGCTTCATCATAACTTTTAGGTTCACTAGCATCTGTTAGTAAAATAGACTATAAAGAAGGAGAAAATTTTTCTTGAGGTCTACTTAGCCTTGTTGACCATCTAACATTCACTGGAGTGTGTGGTATTTGTTGTTGCAGTTGTTTCACATCATTAGGAATTGCTAGAACATTTTCTTTTGAGTATCATCTAACACTACATAATCATCTTCTTTCTTCACACATTGCTACAATAGATCTTTGTACAATACTTTCTCATTGAATATGACATCCCTACTTCTTACACTTCTATGATTTTCAAAATTCCAAAGCCTATAACTAAACTCATCAATGCCATATCCAAAAATACAAATTTCTTTGACTTAGCTTCCATCTTGGTTCGATTTTTAGAATCTATATGAGAAAATGCTTTACAACTGAAAGTCTTGAGAAAAGAATAACTCACCTTCTTATGAGTTCATGCTTCCTCTAGAATACCACAGCCCAAAGGAGTAGAGGGGCCTCTATTAATCAAATATGTAGTAGTATTGATAGCCTCCACCCATATGTTTAAGGGAAACCCAACATGTAACCTCATGCTCCTTCCATGCTCCGTTATTGTGTTGTTCATGTGTTTAGCCACTTCATTTTCCTATGGAGTCCTTGGAAGAATTTTCTATCTACAAATACCATTAGTGGAGAAATAATCTTCAAATTCATGACAACAATACTCACCACCATTATCAGATCTAATACATTTTAATTTCCTACTAGTCTCATTTTCAACCAATCATTTCCATTTCTTAGAAGTTTGAAATACATCAAATTTTTGTCTAAGGAAATTAAACCCATTCTTTTCTTGTTGCATCATCAATAAATATAACATAATATTGAGAGCCACTAGGGGAAGATACCTGAGCTAGTCCCCATTATCTGTATGCACAAGGTCTAATCTATCACTTTTCTTTTCCTTCATAGTCTACACAAAACTCACTCTCTTTGATTTTTCATACACACAACTTTCACAAAAATAAATACTAACACATTTTAGACCTAGTAAAACTTTCTTTTAATGAAGTTCTTTCATACCTTTATCACTTATGTGCCCAAGTCTATTGTGTCATAATGCTATATCAGAATCTAGAGTAGCTATTTGTTCTCCTTTCTCAACTGTAGCAGTTGTTCTTAAACATTCATTTTTCTTTGAAAAAATCAAAGTAGAAGGAACAATATGACTTGTAGAAAGATATAAGGTGCCTACTTTTACACATCTTGCTACTACAAGGGAACCTTTTGAAACCTTCCCAATTTTTATCATTAAAAGTAACTACACAATTGTCATCACCGAGCTGCCCTACTGAAATTAAATTCCTACTCAGCCTTGGAACATGTCTTACCTCATGTAGTAGCCAATGATTCACATTCTCCATCTTAATCTTAACTTTTTCTTTTCCAACAATCTAACAGGGTTCATTATCTCCTAGATAAACAAGCCAAAAATCCCCTTGGTTATAATCAATTAAATAACCTCTATGAGGTGTAACATGAAATGGAGCACCAAAATCTAAAACCCATGAATCATCAACACTTTCTAAAGAAAAAAGTAAAGTATCCTTTTCAGATTTGTTACTTACCACATTTGTTGTCTTGTTCCCTCTTTGTTTATCTCCTTCATTGTTCTTTCAAGTCCAACAATCTTTCTTCTTATGCCCTAGTTTCTCATAGTACCAACAATCTATCGGTCTTCTAGATTAAGACCTCTTCCCCTTTGACTTTAGTATTGATTTCACACAATTTTCAGAATAACTTCCTCTCTCAGTCATTCTGCCTCTACTTTGTGCATTCAAAGCACTTCCTGATGTAGATCCACTTATGTTTTTCCTACAAGTTTTCTCACTCAAAATAACAATGATCACATCATCATATTTTAGGGTATTAGATCCAGAAATAGAATTACCCACACCCATTACCAAGTCATTTAAGCTTTCAGGTAAAGAACACAAAATCAAGAAAGCTATAATTTCTTCATCAAAATTAATACCCATAGAAGATAACTTACTCGTAACAATATCAAACTCATTTAAATGATCTACAATAGATCCACCCTCTACCATCTTCATATTAAATAAATGCTTCATGAGATACACCTTACTTCAAGTGGAGGGATTTTCATACAATTTCACTAGGGTTTCCATCAACTCTTTTTTCATCTTTTCTTTTGTATTGTTAAATGCCATTGATGATGCCAGGCATAATCGAATGCTTCCATGTGTCTTTATTTCTAAAATATCACAGTCATCATTTGTCATAGATCCCTAATTGTTGGTTTTTCCTTCCAACGACTTCCATAAATATTTTTGATAAAGATAGTCTTCCATTTGTATCTTCCATAACTAAAAGTTTTGCCCATTAAACTTGTCAACCCTAAGCTTACTCTCATCTTCCATAGCTCTCACTCAACCATGAGACTTTCTTGTAGAGGATAACTGAAGAAAAAACCTCACTCCGATACCACTTGTTAGGATAAAACCATGAATAGAAATAAGAATTACTTGTAGATATAGACAATATCGTAAAATAATAGATCATATAGAAGAGAACACAATATACCAAGATTTAATGTGGTTCACCCAATTCTTGGGCTACATCGACCAAACAGAAAATCCAATATTATTATGATCTAGTGATTACAACCTAAATACAATTTTTAATCTCTTACAACTCAATACCACCCTAAGAGCCAAATTTTGCATCACACCTTATGAAACAATCCCTAACCCTAAGCCCTTTTATACAAGTATTTTTTTCACTTTATGGTTAAAATTAGTTACAACATGTCATTCATAAATTGGAAAATAATAATAGACAAAGAATTTATGAAGTATGTATAGTACTTCCCTAATTAGTCACCACAAAATAACACCTTGTTCTGCTTAGCTAAAATACATTCTTCACAAAACACATTGGTAGGCTTTATCATCTTAGGCAGATCTCTGACTACAAACATGCTACTAATCTTCACAATATTATCAAAATTTATCTGATAGAATATCCTATACCATAACTAGTTGTTATCCACTCTAACAACCAAACAAGTCATTTTAGTGGGGTTCAACTAAAATATATTACCTTTGGACCTAGTTCCAATTCCAATCATCTTACCATCCTTATCCTTGATAGTGAAAGTATTTTTTGTAAATTGCAATTGATAGCATTTGTCCACCAACCATCCAACACTCAAAAAACTATGCTTGAATACATAAAAAAAAAAAAACATCATCATTGTTATCTCTTCCATCTAAAGTAATTGATCCAAACCCTATTGTATGACAAGTTACATTGTTACCAACCCTAACAATACCACCATCATGGTTTCTAAATTTAACAAACTTATTCATATCACCAGTAATGTGATATGAACAACCACTACCTATTATCCAATCAAATTTCTTTTCAAATTGTGAAACTATAGCCTTTTCTTCCCTAATTTTTCTATCAAGATTATCTTACTTAATAACTAAAAATCCTAGCTACAATTTAGATGAAGAAGAAGATCATTTTCAAATTTCTAGACACAGTGTTGAAGTTTTCTTTAAGACTAACTATGATTTGTAGAATGATGTGTTAATTGTTGAGAAAAGAGGACAAAAAAGGTATGAACCTAGAGATGAGATAAGAGTTGAGATGTCAACTCCTACCCCAAACAAGAATCTAACAACGAATCACCCTCCAAAGAATATAATTGGAAGCAAAGACAAAGGTGCGATGACAAGAAATAGAGTTAATGAGGAGATATGTCTAATTTCTCAAGTTGAACCTAAAAGTACATATGAAGCGTGTAAAGATGGTCATTGGATTCAAGAAATGAAGGAAGAATTAGATTAGATTGTGAAGAATGAAGTATGGGAGTTAGTTCTAAGACCTAAAGACAAGAATGTGATAGAAATGAAATGGGTATTCAGAAACAAGATGAATGAGCAAGGTTAAGTTGTGAGGAACAAGGCTAGACTTGTATGCAAAGGTTACTCATAATAAGAAGGCATAGACTATGAGAAGACATATGCCCCTATAGCTAGAATGGAAGAAGTAAGAATGTTCTTGGATTATGCATTGAATAAGAAGTTCAAAGTATATCAAATGGACATTAAATTAGCCTTCCTAAATGGAGAACTTGAAGAAGAGGTATACATTGAGAAGCATGAATGTTTTTCTCTAATAGAAGACAAAGACATGGTATGTAGACTAAAGAAAGCTCTATATGGTCTAAAGAAAGTATCTATAACCTAGCATGCAAGGTTGGACAACTATTTGACAAAACATGGATTTACTAAAGGTACGATGGATAGTAACTTATATTTGAAAGAAATTGAGAATGGTTTGCTAATAATAGTAATATGTGTTGATGATATCATATTTGGAGGAAATGATGAAGTAAGTGATAAATTTGTTGAAGAAATGAAGAATAACTTTGAAATGAGCATGATAGGAGAAATGAAGTTTTACCTATGATTGTAGATTGTGCAAAACAATGATGGTATTTTCAACTAAGTACATGAAAAAATTATTGAAGAGATTTAGACTGGAAAGTTGTAAGCCTGTTGGTACACGCATGATAACTAGTCACAAGTTATCTAGTAAGGATGAGACACCTACAATTGAGTAGAGGAAGTATAGATCCATGATTGAAGGTTTGTATATTTATTTAACTCACACCTAACCAGACATAGAAAATGTAGTTGGGATTTTAGCTAGATTTCAAGATGATCCAAAGGAGTATCATTATGAAACTTAGTAAGGAGGATATTTAGATACTTGAAAGAAACATTTGACTATGGAATTTGGTATTATAGATCAATTGATTTCACTCTATGTGCATATACTGATGCAAATTTGGCAAGTAGTATGCATGACAGAAAGAGAACTAGTGGTGGAGCATTCTTTCTTGGAGGAAGATTGGTTTCTTGGCTAAAAGGGAACAAAGATTGTATTTATTAGTGTCATGCCGAAATTACGAGGGCAAAAACACACAATTTAAAAAATAAAATAAAATTTAATAATGATAAGGTTCACTACAATTCATTCTAGGTTTATAACCATGAGTAGGAATAAATCGTTAAGTTTGTACTCTTTTTATTAAATTGATATTGATATTAGTTACATTATTACTTTAACTTTATAACAATATATAAAAATTATTTAAATAACAATTTAAATGAATTCGGGTTTAATTAATTTGAAATATCCAATCAAGAACTAATTAAAAGAAATGTCACATCTAATCATACACACAAATATACTTTATTTAGCTTTGATCAATCATTAACCTCTTAGACGAACATCAATTGGCAATCTAACCGATTTATTGAAAAGTCCCATTAAAAATTGTAAACTAAATTGAATAGAAATTAAAAATAGAAAATTAAGACATTAACACTACTAACTTAATATTAAACAAATATAATACTAATTTAAATTATAACTAAATCTAAATGTCATTAATTACTACGCCTATTTAAAACTTAAACTAACATAAAAAAACAACTTGCAATAAATAAAATTAACAAATGATGCTATTTAATGATACTAAGATTACTTAACTCTAAAACGAACTTAAATCTAAAACTAACTTAAATCAAAACTAAAAGAAAATAAACTAAACTATATTTAATATAAACTAACTATCACATAAACTAAAACTAATCTAAACTTTATTAACATTAACTAACTATAATGACAAAACAATCCTAAACTCACCCAAACTTTGCACTAACTACTAAACAATTACCAAACTTAAAAGCTAAACTAACCTAACTATCTATCTAACTAGCCCTTAAATCTTTCCCCTTCTAACAACAATCCTAGGCCACAAGTCATATCACACTACCAAGTGACATGGCTTCTTCCTCAAGCTCTACTCACTGCCTA
The DNA here is from genome assembly GCA_028749045.1 of Cupressus sempervirens. Lineage (NCBI taxonomy): Eukaryota > Viridiplantae > Streptophyta > Pinopsida > Cupressales > Cupressaceae > Cupressus > Cupressus sempervirens. The sequence continues at coordinate 502,194,944 of CM053791.1, forward strand.
ATGCTGTCAACTCGCAGCCCAATCCTACTTAAACCCAAGACTTAACTCCTCAACAATATGCAAAAAAAACATGCAAGAAAGATGTGCACTGGGAAAAAGGTGGAGAAGGAAAAAATTAAATTTAACTCCAAACTACCATAAATGCTAGCAACAAAAGCCTTTGCCAATGTCAAATCTATTGACATGGCAGGCCACTTGATTTGTCCACGCAACCCAAGCATCCTCTAGAATAGTGTGATTGGCATGAATTAAAAAGAGGAGAATAAAAGAAAGGTAACATTGCAAGCTCAACCTTAAATGCACATTGCGCACTTCCCATTGGTCCTAGCACCAATTACCAAGTCAAAGGTTGAGGGTACGCAGGTGAATGTTTCCATAAATGAAGATCTTTTCAATGCCAGGCAAGGGAGATTAAATAGGAGTTTATGGGATTGGCACCCCAAAGTGGGTAAGGGAAGACATGGTAGTTATCGTTTAAAGTAAGGTAGGTTAGAGATGTTTAGGATATTTTAGGATATTAAAGTTTCTCTCACTTTTTTTTTTTTTTGAAAATATATATTTACTTTCCCAATTTTTTTGTTTCCTTTTGACTTATTAAATCTTTTAAAAATAAATTCAAAGGATAATGAAAGATTCTTCTAAGATTCTCTGTTACAAAGGGGAGGAATTAATATTTTCTCCCATACAATAACCTAAGAGAGTTTTTACTCTAAGAATACATTTTTTTTTTGAAGGCCTTTTGTTTTCTAAGTATAAATTTTTCAAAACAATCTATTTATTTTTTAAATTTCAAATAGAATTCACTAACTACCTAGTTACACCAAAAACTTGAATAATTCATTTTAACAACATTGCACGATTGATCTTATTTCCTTATAACTACGAAAATGAAATTAACATTTTGCCCATAACACAATTTTTCCTTAACATTTTTGGAAATTGAATTTTTGCATAATTGAACATCATCATTTCATCTTATTTTTGTGATATGCATTCACATAATTGAAAAATACAAAAATCTCATGAGAAGCGATATTACTCAATCACTACTTTATTGACAACCTGATTCAAGGCTCTGTCGGGAAAGAACTAGGAAGAAAACCCAGCGTCGTTGCCATTACAACAAGATTTTTAAATACAATTTACATAGGATTCCAATCTTGAAATTACAACAATCAAACTAAATTTCTTTCATGGCCCTTCACAAGAGACCCATTTCATTTTCTGTAATACATTGTTGAGGTCATGGAGGGAACGAAACTGACTAGGTGACAAAACAACATAACAAGAAACTAAATCAGACATTCATATCCATACTAGGTTTCCACAATAGGATGCAACATTGAATCAAAACTAGGGAAAGGTGGATTTTTCCAACAGGAGATGTCAGACACAACACCAAAATAGGTGCCCAATCAGGACTATAACTCAAGAACTTTCATTCTTCCATTCTTACATGCCAAAACTCATATGTGGTTTGTGCTAACAGGTAGGGGCCCATAACACCCTACCCTCTCTCTCTCTCTTCTCATCTTGAGAAGAGACTCTGCACTATTGGAGTTCAACTGAATACCTTTCCCGAAATTGGCCACTTCTGCCCTATCCAAGGGTGAGTAATGCCAAAACACCCATATAAGAAAACTTTGAGATTCAAACAAAATATGAAAGAAAACCATTCAAGAAAACATCGTTTCAATCCTTCCCAAGCATACCCAACATACATACAAGCATACCAATAAACAACAATATGTTGAATCCTATTGTGAAAACCTAGTATGGATATGAATGTCTGATTTAGTTTTTGTTATGTTGTTTTGTCACATGCTCAGTTTCGTTCCCTCCACAACCTTAGCAATGTATTACAAAAAATGAAATGGGTCTCTTGTTAAGGGCCATGAAAGAAATTTAATTTGATTGTTGTAATTTCAGGATTGGAATCCTATGTAAATTGTATTTAAAAACCTTGTTGTAATGGAAATGACGCCGAGTTTTCTTCTTGGTTCTTTCCCGGCGGAGCCTTGAATCAGGTTGTCAATAAAGTAGTGATTGAGTAATATCGCTTCTCATGAGATTTTTGTATTTTTCAGTTATGTGAATGCATATAACAAAATAAGATAAAATGATGATGTTCAATTATGCAAAAATTCAATTTCCAAATATGTTAAGGAAAAATTGTGTTATGGGTGGAACGTTAATTTCATTTTCATAGTTATAAGGAAATAAGATCAATTGCACAATGTTGTTAAAATGAATTATTCAAGTTTTTGGTGTAACTAGGTAGTTAGTGAATTCTATTAGAAATTCTTTATAAAAAAAGATTGTTTTGAAAAATTTATACTTAGAAAACAAAAGGCCTTTAAAAAAAAAAAGTATTCTTAGAGTAAAAACTCTCTCTGGTTATTGTTTTGTCACCTGGTCAGTTTTGTTCCCTCCACAACCTCGGCAATGTATTATAGAAAATGAAATGGGTCTCTTGTTAAGGGCCACAAAAGAAATTTAATTTGATTGTTGTAATTTCAGGATTGGAATCATATGTAAATTGTATTTAAAAACCTTGTTGTAATGGAAATGACGCCGAGTTTTCTTCCTGGTTCTTTCTCGGCGGAGCCTTGAATCAGGTTGTCAATAAAGTAGTGATTGAGTAATATCGCTTCTCATGAGATTTTTGTATTTTTCAGTTATGTGAATGCATATCACAAAAATAAGATGAAATGATGATGTTCAATTATGCAAAAATTCAATTTCCAAATATGTTAAGGCAAAATTGTGTTATGGGTGGAATGTTAATTTCATTTTCGTAGTTATAAGGAAATAAGATCAATTGTACAGTGTTGTTAAAATGAATTATTCAAGTTTTTGGTGTAACTAGGTAGTTAGTGAATTCTATTAGAAATTTTTTTTTTTAAAAGATTGTTTTGAAAAATTTATACTTAGAAAACAAAAGGCCTTCAAAAAAAAAAAAGTATTCTTAGAGTAAAACCTCTCTCTGGTTATTGTATGGGAGAAAATATTAATTCCCCCACGTTGTAACAGGGAATCTTACAAGAATCTTTCATTATCCTTTGAATTTTTTAAAAAAGATTTAATAAGTCAAAAGGAAACAAAAAAATTGGGAAAGTAAATATATATTTTTAAAAAAAAAAGTGACAGAAACTTTAATATCCTAAACATCTCTAACCTACCTTACTTTAAATCATAACTACCATGTCTTCCCTTACCCACCTTGAGGCACCAATCCCATAAACTCCTATTTAATCTCCCTTGCCTAGCATTGAAAAGATCTTCATTTATGCAAATATTCACCTATGTACCCTCAATCTTTGACTTGGTAATTGGTGCCAGGACCAATGGGAAGTGCACAGTGTGCATTTAAGGTTGAGCATGCAATGTTACCTTTCTTTTGTTCTCCTCTTTTTAATTCATGCCAAGTTCATTGTTCTAGAGGATGCTTGGGCTGTGTGGGCAGATCAAGTGGCCTACCATGTCAGTAGATTTGACATTGGCAAACGCTTTTGTTGCTAGCATTTATGGTAGTTTGGAGTTAAATTTACTTTTTTCCTGCTCCACCTTTTTTCTAGTGCACATCTTTCTTGGATGTTATTTTTGCATGTGGTTGAGGAGTTAAGTCTTGGGTTTAAATAGGATTGGGCTACGAGTTGACAACCTTAGGCAGCGAGTAGAGCTTGAGGAAGAAGCCATGTCACTTGGTAGTGTGATATGACTTGTGGCCTAGGATTGTTGTTAGAGGGGGAAAGATTTAAGGGCTAGTTAGATAGATAGTTAGGTTAGTTTAGCTTTTAAGTTTGGTAATTGTTTAGTAGTTAGTGCAAAGTTTGGGTGAGTTTAGGATTGTTTTGTCATTATAGTTAGTTAATGTTAATAAAGTTTAGATTAGTTTTAGTTTATGTGATAGTTAGTTTATATTAAATATAGTTTAGTTTATTTTCTTTTAGTTTTGGTTTAAGTTAGTTTTAGATTTAAGTTAGTTTTAGAGTTAAGTAATCTTAGTATCATTAAATAGTATCATTTGGTAATTTTATTTATTGCAAGTTGTTTTTTTATGTTAGTTTAAGTTTTAAATAGGCATAGTAATTAATGACATTTAGATTTAGTTCAAATTTAAATTAGTATTAGATTTGTTTAATATTAAGTTAGTAGTGTTAATGTCTTAATTTTCTATTTTTAATTTCTATTCAATTTAGTTTACATTTTTTAATGGGACTTTTCAATAAATCGGTTAGATTGTCAATTTATGTTCATCTAAGAGGTTAATAATTGATCAAAGCTAAATAAAGTATATTTGTGTGTATGATTAGATGTGATATTTCTTTTAATTAGTTCTTGATTGGATATTTCAAATTAATTAAACCCGAATTCATTTAAATTTTTATTTAAATAATTTTTATATATTGTTATAAAGTTAAAGTAATAACATAACGAATGTCGATATCAATTTAATAACAAGAGTATAAACTTAACGATTTATTCCTACTCATGGTTATAAACCTAGAATGAAAATTAGTGAACCTTATCATTATTAAATTTTTAAAATAAAAAAAAAATTGTGTGTTTTTGCCCTCGTAATTTGGGCATGACGCTGATAAATACAATCTTGGTTCCTTTTTAGCCAAGAAACCAATCTTCCTCCAAGAAAGAATGCTCCACCACTAGTGCTCTTTCTATCATGCATACTACTTGCCAAATTTGCATCAGTATATGCACATAGAGTGAAATCAATCGATCTATCATACCAAATTCCATAGTCAAATGTTTCTTTCAAGTATCTAAATATCCTCTTTACTAAGTTTCATAATGATACTCCTTTGGATCATCTTGAAATCTAGCTACAATCCCAACTATATTTTCTATGTCTGGTTAGGTGTGAGTTAAATAAATATGCAAACCTTCAATCATGGATCTATACTTCCTCTACTCAATTGTAGGTGTCTCATCCTTACTAGATAACTTGTGACTAGAACTTATCATACGTGTACCAATAGGCTTACAACTTTCCAGTCTAAATTTTTTCAATAATTTTTTCAAGTACTTAGCTGAAAATACCATCATTGTTCTACACAATCTACAATCATAGGTAAAACTTCATTTCTCCTATCATGCTAATTTCAAAGTTATTCTTCATTTCTTCAACAAATTTATCACTTACTTCATCATTTCCTCCAAATATGATATCACCAACACATATTAATATTATTAGCAAACCATTCTCAATTTCTTTAAAATATAAGTTACTAACCATCGTACCTTTAGTAAATGCATGTTTTGCCAAATAGTTGTCCAACCTCGCAAGCTAGGTTATAGATACTTTCTTTAGACCATATAGAGCTTTCTTTAGTCTACATACCATGTATTTGTCTTCTGTCAAAGAAAAAAATTCATGCTTCTCAATGTATACCTCTTCTTCAAGTTCTCCATTTAGGAAGGCTAATTTAATGTCCATCTGATATACTTTGAACTTCTTATTCAGTGCATAAGCCAAGAAAATTCTTACTTCTTCCATTCTAGCTATAGGGGCATATGTCTCCTCATAGTCTATGCCTTCTTATTATGAGTAACGTTTGCATACAAGTCTAGCCTTGTTCCTCACAACTTAACCTTGCTCATTCATCTTGTTTCTGAATACCCATTTCATTTTTATCACATTCTTGTCTTTAGGTCTTGGAACTAACTCCCATGCTTCATTCTTCACTATCCGATCTAATTCTTCCTTCATTTCCTGAATCCAATGACCATCTTTACATGCTTCATATGCACTTTTAGGTTCAAGTTGAGAAATTAGACATATCTCCTCATTAACTCTATTTCTTGTCATCACACCTTTGTCTTTGCTTCCAATTATATTCTTTGGAGAGTGATTCTTTGTCAGATTCTTGTTTCAGGTAGGAGTTGACATCTCAACTCTTATCTCATCTCTAGGTTCATACCTTTTCTGTCCTCTTTTCTTAACAATTAACACATCATTCTACAAATCATAGTTAGTCTTAAAGAAAACTTCAACACTCTGTCTAGAAATTCCAAAATTATCTTCTTCTTCATCTAAATTGTACCTAGGATTTGTAGTTATTAAGTAAGATAATCTTGATAGAGAAATTAGGGAAGAAAAGGCTATAGCTTCACACTTGAAATGTATTACAGAAAATGAAATGGGTCTCTTGTTAAGGGCCATGCAAGAAATTTAATTTGATTGTTGTAATTTTAGGATTGGAATCCTATGTAAATTGTATTTAAAAACCTTGTTGTAATGTAAATGACACCGAGTTTTCTTCCTAGTTCTTTCCCGGCGGAGCCTTGAATCAAGTTGTCTATAAAGTAGTGATTGAGTAATATCGCTTCTCATGAGCTTTTTGTATTTTTCAGTTATGTGAATGCATATCACAAAAATAAGATGAAATGATGATGTTCAATTATGCAAAAATTCAATTTCCTAATATGTTAAGGCAAAATTGTGTTATGGGTGGAACGTTAATTTCATTTTCGTAGTTATAAGGAAATAAGATCAATTGCACAATGTTGTTAAAATGAATTATTCAAGTTTTTGGTGTAACTAGGTAGTTAGTGAATTCTATTAGAATTTATTTTTTTAAAAAGATTTTTTTGAAAAATTTATACTTAGAAAACAAAAGGCCTTCAAAAAAAAAAGTATTCTTAGAGTAAAATCTCTCTTTGGTTATTGTTTTGTCACCTGGTCAGTTCCGTTCCCTCCACGACCTCGGCAATGTATTATAGAAAATGAAATGGGTCTCTTGTTAAGGGCCATGAAAGAAATTTAATTTGATTGTTGTAATTTCAGGATTGGAATCCTATGTAAATTTTATTTAAAAGCCTTGTTGTAATGGAAATGACGCCGAGTTTTCTTCTTGGTTCTTTCCCGGCGGAGCCTTGAATCAGGTTGTCAATAAAGTAGTGATTGAGTAATATCGCTTCTCCTGAGATTTTTGTATTTTTTAGTTATGTGAATGCATATCACAAAAATAAGATGAAATGATGATGTTCAATTATGCAAAAATTCAATTTCCAAATATGGTAAGGCAAAATTGTGTTATGGGTGGAACATTAATTTCATTTTCATAGTTATAAGGAAATAAGATCAATTGCACAATGTTGTTAAAATAAATTGGGTATTTCCAAATTTCTCCTTGGGTAATTATCCTTCATGATTCTACACAACCCTACCTCATTCAGAATCAACCTCTAGCCAAACTTTTCCATAAGTGCCCAATTAAGATCATCCATTCTCCTAAATTTTAATCCCCACTAATATTTGGGTTTATAGGCCTTCTTCTAAGCCATATGACTCATCCTAGATCTCTCCTCCATTCTTGACCATATAAAATTATGTTGAATTTTTTCTATAGTATCCATAACTTTGCAATAGATTTTTAAAAAGGGTAAGAAATAGATAGGAATACCTCACAAGGAGGCAAAGGGAAGTTGCAACTTTCCTTCCACTACTAAACACCTTTCCCCTCCATCTAGCTAGCTTCTTCTACATGCATTCCACAATCAAGTTCCAGAATTGGGGGTTGACTTGCTTAATAGTAGGGGTAACCTAAGGTAAGCATCAGGAAGATTTTCCATTTGACATTATAATTCTCTTATAATCTAATATTGTGGGACTCTCTCTTTGTTGAAGAATTATATCTTACTCTTTTGATAATTGATATTCTTCTCTGTTATTTTAACATAATTTTGAAGGAGCTCTTTTGAGCACCTAGTGTCTCTAATTGAAGAAATTCGATGTAGAAAAGTATCATCCACAAACTATTGTAAAATCTATGGGGTGAGGGTAATGGAAATTATAATACCTTTTATCCATCCTTGTTCCACCATAGCCATAAAGTTTTTACCCAAGATCTTAGCAATAATGATAAATAAGTAGGGGGGAAGTGGGTCCCCTTTCATTAGCTTCTTGAAGAACTAAAACATTTCCAAGGAGTATCACTCAGGATTATTTTTTTTAATACAAGTGATAGCCTTCTTAATTACAAGGGTGCACCTTTCCCCAAATTCAAGTCTTATTAGAATATCAAAAAAGAAATCACAACTAACTTTATCATACACCTTGGAGATGTCTATTTTTATTTCCTTACTTAAGTTTTCACTCCTCTATATAGAGTGCATGAGTTCATGACAGGTAATACCAACATCCAAAATCAGTCGACCAAGAACAAAGACATTTTGAGATGGGATAATAAATTGATCCAATAGAAGCTTTAACCAATTAATTAATACATTAGAAATAAGTTTCTAAATCATGTTACAAAGGTCGATGGGCCAAAAATCCTCCATCTTAATTAGATCACCAATTTTCAAGACTAGGATAACATATATCTAATTAATTTCCTTCAAGAATCTTATTAATAAGAAATTTAACTACATGGGTGAGGTCATAATTTATGATTTCCCAAAATTCCTAAAAGGAAGTGGGTGGGAAACCATCAAGGCTTGGGGCCTTATAGGCTCCAGTGGAGAAAACAATCACTTTCAACTCTTCAACTTTTACCTTCTTGATCAAATATATTTGTTCATACCCTCATCCACCACTAGGGTAATGATCCTCAATAGTTCATCACTTTTCTTTTGTATTCTGAAAAAGCACTAGCTGATTTTAGATGTCTTGAAAGTATATGGTATCCCATTTTCCTGAATCCACTTTCTTAGTATGCTCTTTGTTTTGATCATCAAGTACTTTGGATATAGTGTTACTATTTTTCTTGCATTTAGAGGCTGGCCTATGAAAGAAAAAAGTGTTCCTATCCCCTTTAGTAAGCCACTAAATCTATGATCTTTGTTTCCAAAACATCTCTTCGCTCCCTACAACTTCATTCCACTCATTTCTCACCTCTCTTTCTTTCCAAATAGTTTCCTCAAAGATCTCTCCATTGGCTATAGCTCTCTACAAATTTTTATTTTTTTCTCAATATTATTTTTTTATTTAAAAATGTCTCCAAATGTTGATTTTCTCCAACTACACGCCTCTCTTCTAATATTTTAAACCTTACTTGCAATTATATTCATGGTCATCCCTTCCACCTTAATGCTCCTACATTATTTCATGCCCTCACCAAATTAGGGGTGTGAGTGCAACAATGATGGAGGAGCATCAATGGGTAGTTAGAAATCCTACATGTTAGAGGTATTTTAGCTTTGGTATTGAGGACTCAGTCAATTCTTGGTGACACTCATTCATTGAAGGTACTTGACATACACTAGGAGCTTGACTTATACTACATGGCTCAATTATGCTTGGTTTTAATGTTGACCAAGTAAGTTGGTCAATAAATAGGATCAGTTGCTAGAGGACTTAATAAATACTAGTGCTTAGAAATGCTTGTGTGATCTTGGTGATTCTTGATGGTTTTGTTGATATGCTAAAGTTTATTGATTCTTCTAATGCTCGATCAAATTCTTGGCTTCTTCCCCCATGGTTACCCTATGGATTATTTCTAATCTCTTAGTAAAATTCATCCCCTAATAGAGATGGATGATCCATCCCCATACCCTAGCAGTCAATGAGGGTATTGTTTTGGATGATTGGGGATTTCTTGTTTTGGTTACTAAGTTTGATAATTCCAAATTTTTAGCCAGCAATAAAGTGAGATAGAAATCACTTGCCACCTCCTAGTTCAAACTCAATTTTGATTTTTCTATAAGGAAGGGTTTTGTGGTAGTGGAAGGTATTATAAGGGATGACAAAGGAAACCTGGTGATGGCTTATTCAAGAAGCTGTGGTGAGAACACCAACAATTTTGTAGAAGCTATGGGGCTATTTTTGGGAGTCAAACATGCTAGTTTAGTTGGTATTGAAAATTTGATGGTGGAGAGGGACACAACTTATTATCAAGGTAGATAAGGAAAAAAATAGAGTCAAAAGGATAGTGGCCCCTATCATTAATGATGCTCATACACTCATTTTAAGATTTTGGGAAGTGGCTATACAACATATCTACCATGAAGGCAACTAGGTGGTGGATGTGCTGGTGATAATTAGTTGAATATGATGGTCAATAAGCGTATTTGGAATAATTTTGATAGCATGCTAGATCGTATTCATGCCTTAATATTAAAGGTAATGAAATAACCCATATGATATAAATTATTTATTTAGACATAAAGGTGCCACTTTTTGTAAATCATTATTTTATATGTCTTTTTAAAAGATGGCTAAAATATCAACTAGTTTAAAAAGGATATGATTGGCTTGTTAGTTGGTGACCAATTTGTGAGAAACTTTTGCCTCAAGTGGAATTTTGCCTTTAGTAAGATTTGGCATGATTGTGTCAGAAGTAGGAGGACAATAGTTTCTAATAATAATGGTACTAACATAGTTGGAAGGAGTGTATGTGGTTAGCATTAGATCATGAGTATTGTGGCTCAAAATGGTTTTTGGTGGCCTATGACCATAGTTCTGATTATTACTTTTGCATTATTCATTTGAGTGACCATTGTTTGAACTACTTCATTCTCAATTAAATTCTTTGTGCTAACTTTACTATTATTTTGAGTCTACATTATGGGAAAGTTGTAGTAATGTTAGATACCTTGGAAGATTTCATTGAGGATTTGGGTAAGAATGAGGAAAGGGGTGGGAACCCCATACTCATTGAGCCAAGTACTATTGAGAAATACAATGAAGCCACTTGTACTTATTTAAAAGAGGGTGACTTGCTTCTATTTTAGTAGTGTATAGAGGGATTTGATGAGTCTCTGTCCATGCAATTTGTCAGCACTTGGAATAATAGGTAGGTGATTGTTAGTGGGATGTTGTTTGAGTTTAATGAAGCATTGAAAAGGTTGGAAATTTCCCCTTGGATGGATGAAAATGGCGAAAGAAAACACTAGTTGTGGATGAGGCCAACCTCAACTAATTCTTTTTCCTTATTAAGAGTTTGAGCCATGACCATTATGGGTGTGTTAGAATGGCCTTATCAGATCTCTGAAAAGAAGTATGTTATGCTACCATGCATTATATCACTTAAGAGGTTGGATTCCATATTTTTATTTCTATCACTTCCTCATTTTGAACCATTTTAAGAACTGTGACCTCATTGCATTCCCCTATCTCATCCTCCACTCTATGGAAGATAATATTCTTAAGGTTAGGAAGAAGATGAAATAGGGTAAATCTTACAATTTCCTTCATTAGGATTTTATTTTTCAATTGTTCAATTTCCACAAAATCCTTTTCCCTACCCAACCTATCAATGTCTAGGTTGTTCTCCCTAATCTTGTTATTTTCACCTTGACCCTCAAATGTAAACTAAAGTTGTGTCTATGGTTGATATGAAAAGACCTAAGTCCTCTCTACACCATATCATTAAGAAAATTAAGATGGAGAAGGATGTTCAGATCATGGACTCTAATGTGGAAACAGAAGGTGGAAGATGGAGGTCCCTTAAGAATAAGAAACAATAGGTGAAATTGGATCCCAAGGCCAAACATAAGTACCCTATTAGTTTGGATTCCATTATTAGTGGTAAAGTCAAACCCCCATAGAAAAGGTAGAAAATGAAGGCCCTTTAGGAAGAATTACATTAAGGATGAGGAAAATGATTCAACTAGTGAAGGGAAAGGGGAAGAGGTTATCCCTATTGATAGTCACTCAAGCCCCATTATATCTCATGTTTCAAGTAACCTAAAGAATGATACCCTTAATAATTTAAAATTGGAGGGTGAAAATGGAGAGACCTTAACTTCTCCTCCCTGTTGGCATGGAAAGGGAAAGAAGAGCTAGGATAATGACCCTCAAGGGACCCCCAGAGGCATTAAACATAATTAGGGAGAGGATGTTTTAGCCATTGAGATTAGTTTTTAGAAACCTAGGGAGAGGTAGGATATTGTTGAAAAGAGATTTGATGATGTGGCCAAGATTTTGGCTAGCATTATGTCGTCAATGGCTTCAACTCTTCATCTATTGCATGTTGAAAATTAAGATCTAACTACTGTGATGGGGGTGGACACCACTCTCTATAGGTTTCAAGTTGATGAATTGATCGAGCTACTATTGGACAAGTCATAGGGAAAGGAGAAGAATATGGAGACATAGCTTTTGTTTTTGCTTTAATAATTTTTTTTTTAATGTTATTTACTTCTACACTTGACCCATGAGGACTCTGTTCGTGGTACTTTTTTGGACTTTCTATTTATATTGGCTCTATATATATTGTGTTAATGACTAGTCATAGTATTCTAGTTATGGTTAGCTTCTAGGATACTTTGATGTGGGTGTTTTTGAAATTAGGAAAGGGTGTAGGTTAGTATGTGTTCTATCTCACTTGTAGCTATTTTGCAATGTGTTGTTTCTTGAGTTAGCCCCCATTTTTTACTGCTTTTTAATTTTAAAAACTAATAGAACTTATTTATTTCACCTCTTCTTTTAAAAAAAAATTCAGGATGGTGACAATGGGTATGTGAATGATGGAGACACAACCCAAGACCAGAATAAACACACAAGAAAACGATAATATTATTATCAATGAAAATGCCCCATGGGCTTACAATAGTATGATTCTAGAGAGAGAAATTCTCCACTCAATACCTTCTCTCAAACTCCACTGAGAACTGCCTTTTTAGTGCTAGAAATGTTCTTAAATAGACCCAAATGGTTTAGGGTTAGGAATACATTCTAGAATATGTCAATTGGCATCCACCGCCAAAAAAAAAGGTTCTAGAATTCATGTTAGAAGTTGATGTAAAAGTAGAAAAACCCAGAAACGATAGCCCAACTTCCAGGAAGCATAACTTTTGAACTGGGACTCTGATTAACAAACCGTTTACATTTTCGAAAAGCTCTCAAAGTGCTCTATAGCCCTATGGACAGCTTTTCTTGTCCCCCATTTTTTAGGCCTGTAAGAGGTTGTTTGGTGCCTTAAATCTAACTTTGAAGTGCTCTTAGGAGGTCTCCAGAAAAATTAGAATTGTAATAACTTTCTAACCGTAAAGCCTTTTGACCTAATTCTTTTTCTGGAGTGCTTTAAATTACAAGTATAATCATCCCTCCAACTTACACCCTCTAACTCATCATAATTTTGGCTCAATTATAAAATAACTCATTTTTTTTTGCTTTGATACGTATCACAAGGTGCTCAAAAAATGTAATCCAAAAAACTAATAGTGGAACTGTGAGAGTTGGAACGTTTATTTGACCCAAATGGGTATTCAGAAATGAAAACAAATTAAACAAAAACTATCTCTAAGCATATTTTTGGGTGATAGAAGATTGCCCTTACACCACTGGATGCTCCTGCATCACGAATACCTCATGGCTAGTATGCATTTACATGCATTTTCAAAAGTTTCACTCAATCATGTTTAACATGCATAAATTTGAGTTCCAATTGTATAGCATTGAAAAATTATGCATGTTAGATTGAGTTTGCACCATGTAGGACTAATTCAATGACATTCTTAATGGTATGGTCCATCTTTGACATGAACCTTGCAAAATTTTGGGATTGCACAAAATTTGATGAATTATTTAGACCAAGAATATAGAACAATATAGGCTATAAAATAGATATGACATAACATATATGGTGCTCAACCACATAATCGATTTTTTAGTTAAATACCCTAATTGTTTGCATTTTAATTTAAATATGTTATTACAATTACTAATTATGAGCAACTACCCTTTCTTAATAAAGACATTTATTTAATTAGCTTAACTTTTCAACTATGTGGATAAAATCAATACTAAATTTCACTCAATATTATAAACATTTAATGTCATTTTTTTAGAAACAATTGATTTCTCCTAAAGTTCTCGTCTCATTTGATTTCTATATAGAGTAAGTGTTTGTCTCATTTGATTTCTCTTGTCAACTTTTTGGGCGAGTCCAGTCAAATAGATAGGTAACATTTTGAAATGAGCATCCAATATTCAAGATGTCTAGACTATTTTCTCATATTTTGACATAATATTGAGCTAATATATACATTCATTTAATGAACTTGAAAGATAAACATAAAAGAAAACACACACACACACACACAAGCTTGTTTGTGATCAAATTTAATATATGACCATATTCAATCTAAAATTGATGTAAATATCATTAAAGTAAATGAGAATTACATCTAATTATATTAATTTGGAATGAATTTGATTCTAGATAAACAATTACAAATGTTATATATATAATTTATAAATAATAATAATAATAAAACAAGGTATAGCACATGTCTACACATGATTATGTAGAATTAGGAACTCTTAGAAATTCTCTAAGAGAAAAAACACTTTCTTTTTATGTTGAAAGATAAATATCTCACATTATGATAACCATGAATATATACCCGTCCAATTACACGTAATTGTATTTTTATAAGAATTTGAGTTAAGATTTTCCTCATATTAGATTTCTCCATTGGAGAAACGAGCATGGACCCCTCGTATTAGATTTCTCCATTGGAGAAACTCTGAGCATAGACCCCTTCAGTCGTATTGCTATAAATTGTCACATTTCCCATTTTCTATTTTATTGCGTGCAGGTCCCTGTGTTGATGGTTGCTAGTTGGCAGGATCAAATAAATGCAATGAAACAAATAGGCGGAGAACTTCTTTCCACAGAAACCTACCCCCATTTGACTAAACTCCACTGACTATTTTGATTGTAGTATTTCTTATTCTTGATTACTTTTCATTTTGACAATGAATGCTGGGTGGCTAAAGCTGATCGAAAGCCTTAGATACCTACCTTTCATTGCAAAGAATGATATGCTAGAGCTTTGTTATATAAATGGCTCAAGTACAGGCACAAATACATAAGAGTCTTACCAATTACAGCAGGAAACCACTTTTTCTTTCCCTTATTCAGATCTTGCACAATGGCAGTTTGGAGTAGTAGAGTTTTGAACCTATGCTTTCTGTGGCTCTTGGTTTCCACAGTTTGGGTGAAAAGTGGAGATTGTGATCCCTGGAAAATGAAGCTTCCAAAGCCATGTAGAAATTTAGTTTTCTATTTTCATGATATTATCTACAATGGTCAGAATGCAGAGAATGCAACTTCTGCAATTGTTGCAGCCCCACAAGGAGCCAATCTCACCATTTTGACTGGCAACAATCATTTTGGAGATCTTGCTGTGTTTGATGATCCTATTACTCTTGATAACAATCTTCACTCTCCTCCAGTGGGAAGAGCTCAGGGCTTTTATTTCTATGACATGAAGAACACCTTCAGCGCTTGGCTTGGCTTCACATTTGTGCTGAATTCTACAGATTATAAAGTAAACCATCACCTTCAATGGAGCAGACCCAATTTTGGCGAAGTACAGAGAAATATCTGTTGTGGGTGGAACAGGGGATTTCTTGATGGCGAGAGGAATTGGTACTCTTGACACTGATGCCTTCGATGGGGATGTTTATTTTCGTTTAAGGGTGAATATCACACTCTATGAATGTTACTGATCAAATTCTTCGACTGCTTTCTTAGGGACTCTTAGTTAGACCAATGGATTTTGTAGAGATAGCATGCATTGAATATGAAAAATAGATCAATTAAGATGCTAGTACATAGTATGTGAAACCCATAATCATCTATATATAGGAATTTTGTGTGTTAAAAACTATATGCCAAAGATAGTTTATTATAGTGTTCATTTGTATACGTATTTCTAATATACTGAAGTTCAAAAAACAAAAGAAAATATGTGTTCACCATTATATAGCTTTATCTTCTTCTTAAACTGTAAGAACTGTCATGCTAATTTTTAGATAAAATGTACCAAAGACAAAAAAAAGAGTTAAACATGATTCATTTTCAGATTTTGATCACAAAATATACAGATCATGAAGATCAAATGTTGAAAATTTCAAAAAAAGTCATCGTGTTTTCATTTTTTGGAATTTAATCAATGGTGTAATTTGTAGGGAAGATAGCAGCATCCTTATTAATGTTCTCTTTCCCCAACCGTCTCATTTATGTTAAAATTAATCATACTTCTAATGAGGTGAATTGTGCAGCTTTGGGTTAGTCAACTTTCCCCTTTACATCATTAAGATTTTGAATGGTCAAGTCTTTTAGAGAATTTTTTTATTTCGTTATTTATATTTGTGCTCTGATGGATGTGAAAAAGCAAAGGTTTCCCTCTTATTTCTTCAGAATTATCAGGTATAGAGGGCTGTAGTATTTCAGTATATCATATATGTATAAGCTAGCAATCGCACCTTAGTGTGTAATGAGTATGTCATAAAATTTTAGAAGGTTAATTATCTGTTCCCTTCGTTTTTCTCTCCCTCACATCCTCTCTATATCTCCTTATCTCTCTATCAATATATCTTACCATCTCTCTTTTCATTCCCCCCTCCATATTCATCTCTATCTCTATCTCCCTCTTACCACTCCCATCTCTCAACACATTTCCCACTCTCTTTTATCTCTATCTTCCATCTATAGACACCTCTCTCACTCTCTATTCACCCCGCTCCATTATGCTCATCCTATACCTTTAAATCCTTATATCTCCATAAATTTTCCCTATCTCTCTATCTCCCTCTATCTTACAGCTTCTTCCCTCTCCATCTATCTTACAAAAATGCATTTCGTTTAAGCATCTGGTCAAACAATTGACATGCATCCAAGACATTTGCACAACATGAATAACCGAAAATTGTGGTGACAGTACATCTCGTTCAAACATTTTTCTCAAAAACCTCATGAGCATCATCAAAACACAAGCATTTAACATATATGTCAACAAGAGAATTCTCTATAAAAGTATCTGAGAAGCATGGATTCGCTTCCCCTATTCCATATCGGTTAATCTTTCACAAACCTAATCAAATACTTATCATATTCTAAACCCAAACTTGACTTTTCCCAGTAGAGTGTGAAGTCTTCGATCTGTCTGTCCATTTATTCTATATCATGCAATCATGGAATTCTAAGAAATTGTGTCCTCTCCCGGCATTTTGTCAAAAAAAAATCACATCCAACACGCAGAACACCACATTTCACATAACGTGCAACAATCACGCTCCATGAGAATATGCCATGCCTTGTTGAGGCATTTCGTCAAATAGGTTGTGCGTGTCCCGTAAAACTTGACATTTGATATATCCATCTATCATGGCACTCCAACAAAACAAATTTTAGCAGACGTTTCAATAAAAATAGAATATGTAAGTCTAATATTATGACATTGAGCATAAACTAATTTATTGTATTTCCAGGAGTAATAGTTTCGAACCTACATTTTGTCAAATAGTTGGTGAGCATTCTTGGTGAAACATTTTGCACAACGTTACGAAGATGATTTATTTGGGAAATTTGGGATACAAAAGCAGTTCCATGCAGAGCCTGTACAACCTACTGTCCAATCAATGCTAACCAAATTCGGTAGTTTTAGAGTGGAATAGATTTGTAGAGTGTCCAGTGTCATAATTTGCAACAATAAAAATGGTGGGAAATCAACCAGAAACGTTGCCTAAGCATGTTGTTCATCTGTCATTTGCAATCAAGAATGTGCAAGCGAGGAATGAATAAATGAGGCACCTTTCGTTGGTATTTGATAAGGAGATGAGGGGATTTGGTTCCTTTCTTTCTACCTTTACCCACAACTATCAGAGGAGGCACTTACACCCCCTGCAATCTAGTTATTCTTAAACATCACACTATTTAACACTTCTAATTTAACACTTCTAATCTAGAAATTAAGCTTTAGTGTGATGTTTAAACCGTCCGCTGCAGTCCATGCGCACCGGAAAGACATTAGAAGGGGAGCTGACTTCATTATCTCCTCCACCAAATCATCTTTCACCCTCATTTTGGGTTTTAAGACAAATTATTCAGGTGGCCTCTGGATCAAACCCTTATTTTAAAGTTTTGTTATTGTGTACTTTGAGTGTAATATGGACAAATAGATACATAATTCAAATTTCTTTGCTTCTCAGGGCCATGGATTGCATTTGAGTACAATGTTGGGTTTGTGAAACAAAAAATGTTTTTTGCATTTCAGACAACTGCTATTGAGCCTTCCACTACCACTTCTGTGTATTACTCCAAGATCTCGTCCAACATTACCACGTACCAGTTCTCTATGATGGTCGTCTCATCTACTTAATTGTTTTCAATGAAATGGATTCCGGCGATCAGCTTAGACTTTATAAACATGTCCACATAGAATCCAGATAAACAACGCCCTTGCCTGTGGTAATTTGGAAAATGTCAATAGACCGTGGATTAGTGGGAAATACGATTCAAACAGCAGATCTTTGGAAAATCTTCAACAATTACAAACAATTCTTCCATGGATTCGGAGCAAAGCTCATAGGAGCCTGGGCAAAGGCTCTGGAGCACATATGTGATTTTAGCAATAAATCCAGAGAAACCAACCATCTCCACTCCACCCTGACTCTTCAATTCTAGGATTGAATACCCAAAATGGTGCCTAGAATATCCACTCTGCAAAATCCAGGGGCACCGATTTCAACGGCTCGCACTACAACAGAAAATTGCACCCCTTTACAGAGATACTAATCAATGCGATGCAAAGGTGACTGCAAAGGGAAATATCTTCTCTGGTCATCCACTTTCTAGAGAGGCCCGTGGCTTGCATCCGAAGTGACAATTTTAAAAATTAATTAATTAATTTATAAATCACACAATAGCTGTTATGCGATTTATAAATTAATTAATTAATTCGAAAATCTGTCACATCGGGTGCAAATAATAAAGTTATTAGGCTGTTAATTCAGTTTATTAGTTTATTAAAATAACTATATTTGGTTATTATTTTTGTAAATTCCAGCTCAAAAGGAAGCGTTGGTAGAAGAGAGTTTGGAAGAGAAAACCGACATCCTTGTCATATCAAATAGAGAAGAAAATGCAATATTCCTTCTTTATTGAGAAGATTTCTAATTCATCAATACAATGGAAATGAGGAGAGTTCATAATTCAAAAGAATCTAGATCGTTCAAAAAATGTCTCCATAAAAATTTTAGCCATAAAATTCATTTGTCCAAACCTACACCTACCACCAACATCAACCACCTTCTACTCTACCGAGACTTGTTAAACTATCATACTAAATCAAAATTAAGTTAAACACATATAGCTTGGGTAAAAGAACTTTTGTCATCAATCCATTCACAAACACTACTCCTTATAAATGAATGAAACAGCTTTTTGTTTTGCATTTTTGAATAGTCCCTTTCTATTAATTTAAAATGTAAAGTTACATATTAACAAAAAAAGGGTTAGGGGATATGCCACTCAGTACCAAGGCTAGAAAACTAGAACAATCAACTATTCATAAACAACAAAAAATAGTTTTGGCAATGAAAGAAAATTGGATCTGAACAAAATCTTTAATAACCAAGAGGGTTTAAAAAGAAACCCCCTTCCAAGATGACCAATGAATTGGAGAACTAGAAGAGATACAATGGAAAAGAAGAAATTTTCAAGCTTCATTTCCAGTATGTACACAAACACCTTATTTGGTGCACAAAGCCAAACCATGCTTTTGGGTGGATAAGAGGCCAAGGCCTCCAAAGTCCTTGGGAAACTAACACAAACCCCAAGACACTTTGTGAAACTCATACTTATCACTAGAGACTCATAGAAAATCTTTTCAAGTTCCACTGTCTGATCCTTCTATGATTTGATACAACTTTGTTCTGCTCTTCACTGCTCTGCTCAGTCATTCTTCCTTGTATCACCTTCAAACTTTTCTTCAAGCATCCAAATTTTGTTTCTTGCGCATACACTTTGACCATACTGAAATTAGGGTTTGGATTCTCCTTATATAACCAACTATAGAAGGTTATAGATCAAGATCAATGATCCAGATTTCTCCCTTTTGCTACTTAGACCTTCAATTTTTCTAATTGGTTAAATATCTTGCATGTGGATTAATGATCCATTTCAAAATGTTAAATCAATTCCCTAAAATTAATCCTTGATCATTAAAACATGCAATAAGTCAGCCAAAAACTATTTACCTCGATGTTTGTGCAATTCCAAAAAAAATGTTAAAATTGGTTCATTTGGCACATGAACACTCTAACGCTCAGTCATGACAAATATTCATGTTGTCCCTCAAATTCTGAATGCTCAACATTCACTTTATAACTTGGCATGAACTAACTATATGTTTCTTGGCACAAATCGACTCTTGTCTTGTTTAGCGTGTACAGGAGCACTTGATGACCATAGACTTGCTCAACAATGACAATTGCTCAGCCTTAGTATGATGGTTTGGTCATACTGATGACTGACCAAATTGACTAGAAATAAATGATTAAGTGTTTGACACTAATAGACAACAAATTGTAGGGATAAACAATCCCCCCCTTTAACATTACTAGCAAAAACACTTTGTCATGATTCGAAATTACATCTCTAAATTGAAAAAGTGTACTCCTCCTTAGACTATCACTTACTCTTCATAACGACTTCAATATGTACAACACACACACACACACACACACACACACACACACACACACACACACACACATGCGCGACTTTGACATAGTCTGTCTGCAAAATGTTCAAATAATAATACATGTATATTTATGTAATTCATATCCCCATCATGACATATATCCCCCATACATATGTATATTCCCACTTTCTTTTGTCACTTATGGTTGCTAGGGTGTAGGGGTCAAACCATACTTGTCAAGAAATGATTTGTGAAGCTAGAGTATGATGGCTAGTGCATGATCCCAACCATTTCTGTCTAATTCTAGCAATTGAATCTTGATCTCTAGCATGGATGATAGATCAACTAAATTGTCAGTCCTTGAGAGATTTGGTTCTTGTTGTCCTACCTCCTTTCTTATTATAAGATTTCTCTAACTAAATCTAAATGAGGTAACAACATTATCCAAATTTAGATGACACTAGCTCTTACTCTTCCATCATTAGCCACTAGCTCAACTAATCTCCCTTGGGAAAAAGTTAATTTTTTGAAAAGGGGAACTTATGTCCATGTCCAAAGAATATGCTAATGATCTCAAATCTACTAATTGTCTATCAATAAAATTCTTGAATCTACTTTGTAAAGAATTCAACATTACACAGTTTTTTTTTACAAAGAAATAATGTTCTTTACAACATCTTCTACAATATTGATTAGATTTGACAACTATACTTGCTTTATTGCAATTTGAGTAGAGACATTTTCAATGACTTTCATATCAATTTTTTTGGAACTCTACTCTATCATATTTAAATTAGAATTTATATCATCATTACTTATCTTCTCCACAATATGAACCAATTGAGCTATAACAAGAGAATTCTTGTCAAGGTTTCCCATGTCAAATGCTTCAAGAAAATAACCTTAATCTCCTATAAGACTTTCATTTTTTGTAGTTATGTCTTGATTTCTTCTTGTTTGGTCTTTCTAGCCAAACAACCATTCAAAATTTTCATATGTTCAAATGTTAGATTGTTAGTGTCAAATTTTGGTATGACAATGACTTCATCTAAGGTTATTGGCTTTCTAGGTGACCTTTCTTTCTTCTTCAATTTTTTTTCTTTGGTGTGCTACTACTCGTTGTACTACTAGTTGAAGTGAGTGTGATCAAACATCAACATGTGGTCTTTGTGGCTCTTTTTCTCAACTAGCATCCATGTTTGTGGAGACTAACTCCTTCAGAGTCACAATCACCTCCTATTTAGGTGTATAACTTTCCTTAGCCTCATATTGTGTAGAGAGTTTTATACTCGGTTCTATCTTTGGTTCATCCTTCTTTTGACATTATAACTCAATCAATGTAACTCTTGTTTTCTCTATCTCCTTGTCTCCCTCGATAAGAGGTCCCAAGACTGGTGCTTTTCCTTCATCTATAGTAGTATTGACAATTTGTGTGTTTTTCTTATCACTCTGACCCTCTATCAATTGTTTAATCAACTTTAGAGAGTTCTTCACATTTCTTCTCTTTAATTGTTGATCCACTTTGTTCCATGGTATCTATGACAAAAGTATTATGTTGCATTCATTCCAATTGGTCATTGAAGTCAACAGTAATAAAAAAGTGTTTTAGTAATGGATAGTGTTACCTGTTGCTCTGTTCCTTGCTCTCCATTCTTACGATATTCTCTAATTTGGACTAATATTGGATTGGATGAATCAATCAAAGTGTTTTTGATAGATTTTGGAGCTTGGTAACCTTGTTTTGGCTTGGTAGACACTATCTTTTCTAGCTTGTTTGATACTACAGTCACATTAGGAGTTTCATCCTCAATGGTGACTATCTTTGTTTTTTTTCCTTGTCTTGAGCCATTTTCTCTACAATCTCTACAAATAGTTTAAAATAATACAACAAGTCCTTTGTAATATTCAATTCTATTTTCTTATCTTCTTTTTTTTCTTGCTTTGCAATTGGTGCCAACAATTCAAATGCTTTCTTCTACACAAACTTACTTTCTTGAACTACATCTTCAATTTTGTTTCTCAAAATTTTGTATGCACTCATCTTAGGTACAATTTTTTTTGCATAATCTCTTAGGGCTATAGACGTACCAGTCTTCCCTAAATCTGGGATTGTTTGGGCTAGAATTTTTTCCCTTATTTGTCTCTCAGTAGACAATGCCCATTTCCATTTAAAATCCATTTTATTGTACAACTCCTTTGGAGAGGCTTTGCCTAATTGAAAGGGAGCATACTTAAAATTTATCATCATATCCAAAATTACTTGTTCTACTTTTTCTTTAATTCCTTTATCTAAATAATCATATTTGACATGCTTAAATCTAGAAAGGCTTGCTGAACTTCAAATATTTTCACATACCTTGACTATATCCTGAGGAGCATGCTTGGCCCAAATATGAAATTTTCTAATATCATTAGATTTTATTCTTTCTCCTTCATCATCCTCTTCTTTATCATCATGATTTACAATCATCTTCCTCCTCGGTCTCTTCTTCTGACCTTGTGTGGTCTCTTTACCCTTTGGTTCTCTTTTCTTAGGATACTTGCCCTTAACTAGCTTGGTGATCTTCAAAATTCCTTTCACGAGCTTAGTAGTGACAAGAGATGCTTCCTTTGATCCTTGTCTCGTGAGTCTTCTTTGAATGGAGGAGGGTGGAGTAACCACTTTCTTTAAACTCCTCTTGACCTTGGGATCAATAATTACTATCCTTTTGTCTCTTCATTCCTAAAGCTCACCAACCACTAATTCCTTACCATTTGATTCATCTTCTTCATCGTCACTCTCTTGGTCTTCCCCTTTACCTTCTGTGATTTGTATCTAGGTACCTCACCAAGTTTTCCTTCAAAATCCTATATCATTTCCTTCCTTTTTCTATCCATCTTTGGAGCCTTTGTTTGCATTGACATCTTGATTTTTGCAATCTCATAGGTGTCGAATGGATAAATATTCTTATTAATTTCTTCTAACAGTAACTATATCACTTCTTTAGATACTTCATCAACATTTACTTCTTAAATCTCATAGGTCTTAAACATGCAACCCTTAGTATTAATGCCTAAGAATAGCTGTAATTGGTGTCCACCATGAAACATATATGATCATAATAATGATCAACAACTGACTAAGGAATTCTCATCCTATTCTTCATCATCCTCTTGAATTCATCAAAAAAACCATCCAAGATTGTTTCAAAATTCTCAGCTAAATGCTCAATGTAACCATTAATCTGCCTGGTTACAAGCCTGGTCTTGTCCAATACAACTTCACCCATGGAAGGAAATAAATTTGGTACATAAAATAATATGCACAACAAAAGTGAGCCAAACCTACATGAAGTATTATTTTCTTTTCTTATGGCTCCCATATTCTTTTCCAATCGAATCAACTATAACTCAACAAAATCGTAGCTATGGTCCTTGAAAATTTTGTAACCCAAATGAATAGCTATGTAGGATACACTATTCAGTTGCTTTGACTGATGGAATTTATGAGAAATTAGCCTAACTACAAACTCTATAACAGGATAAAAAATACCATCAATTGACATACCTCTTCCATAACACTTAGGCTTTGTAAGTTCCTTAATTACATTCTTGGCTAAACATTGCATAGTCTTCACTAGTCTAGGATAGGGTATCTAGTGACTTGATGGATGATTGATTTTATTATCTTCACTAACTTATTTTCTAGCCACAACTTTATATCATGAATTCTTCTCAGAACTATTTTGATCCACTTGACCTTGAAGACTCTTGGAAAGGCTAAGGCTTAGATATGCCCTTTCTTAACAACTATCTTATTTTCATCCTTTAGAACACCATTTTCACACAACTTATCATATCCATTACTTAATTCAAAACCTCTAATTTCTCCTATCTTGCATAAGTAATAGGAACACATGTCATGTACCATTATAAAATGTGGAGGGATAGATGACAATGCACCAGATGCATCTCCAGTCATCACAATCTCAAGATAAGCCTTGAACTTTGGTGGGGGGCTTGTATCCTTTCACACAATTTGTGGATTACTATCCCCCAATGCTTCCTTTCAACTAATAGATGTAGAAGATGCCATTTTGAACTAGGGTTTTCAAAACTAAGAAAATCACAAAGAAATCAAGCTCAATTCAAATATGCTTCACAAACTTTACTTTGTATTGCCCACTTTTGTCAATGACATGCACAAGATCTCTAAAAACTTTGCCCAAATTTCTATAAATTTCCTTGGAATCTCTCTGCAAGCTCCAAATCATTATAAATGATGAAACGAACAAAAAAATACCATATACCCTTAAATGGTTGAAATACCCTTGTATTCAATGTTTGGTACATATAGCAGGTATATTCAAAATGCATGATAAGTGTCTCAACATCTATAATACAACAAAACATTCATACTACATTCACTAACTTAGTCATGATAGCAACTTGGGTGCTACAACATATTAGTTCTTAATCATAGCTTGGTCCACACATGAGCTTGGGCAATATAGTAACTCGGTCACAAAAAACATCAATACTGATGCAAGGCATCAACTATGCTTCAACTTGATATATGTGCACTTTGCTCAATTCACACTTTATAATTGTTCCAATGCATCTAGGTATGTGTAGGATCACGGCATGCCCAAAAGTGGTGATCTAAAAAATATGTAGTTCTAAAATGCCTCAAAGTATTTTAAAATCTATTCTGACTTTTTCCCCACCCATTGTGATATCAAACAAAAATATTAATACCTTTCTGAGGCCTAGTAATGCTTTGGGTACCAACCCTACATGGTCGACTTAAAAGTGTCCCAAAAACATGTTTTTGGCCCATTCTTGTGTATCTTTTACTTCAAACATATGTCTAGTGAATTTCTCACCCAAATTTAATGAAATGAAAAGGGTTTCTTAAGCATGTTCTTATCTTTCCACAAATGTAATCTCTTTCAAATTATGAGTTTAGTGAGTAATTAATATTCATTTTCTAATGGAGTTATGCATAGAGTGTTCATTAACACATTGATTGAAAAGAAAATATAACTTTCAAACAGTATAATAGTTTTGAAATCCAAAAGATGGATCACATTATATACTTCTTCTATTATAGGAAAAATAAAATAAAAATTAAATTATGTAAAGTTTTGAATTAGTTAAGGTAGTAAGACATGAGATTTTTTTATTTTGAAAAATACTATAGTATAAAATTTATAACTAATTATTTATTTAGAACACAAATACCCAAAAATATCTGTCACATTGAGGCCTTAGTCTACTTATATCTAGAATCTTATTAAAAAAAATGATCATTTGATTTTGATTAAGGTGGCCAGACATATGCCTACTTCTTCTTTTTTTGTCCTAAAACTTTTGTACTATTGCATTAAAATTCAAAATATTGACCAATTAATTGTTTCTCTCTTTAGGTAAGGCTTAGTAGTTTAGAAACTAAATTCAATTTCCTATAGATTTTTTTTATCACAATTTTTTTATTGAAAGTTCATATCAAGTTTAGAATCGCACATCAAGTTGACATAACCCTAATTTGTTAATTTTTCATTGTCACTTAAGGGCATACTTTGGTTGACCATGATCCTTTGAACACCCATCTTATCTCATGTAGATATGGAATTTTCCTCATCACATATTAGGAACTGATGTATAATAAATCATTTGGAATACAATCCCTTACATACCCTCCTTTCTTAATTTGAGGTAATGTGACCACCTAATCCATTGGAGTGGGTGATCTCAACATCACTAGTTCCACCAGTGTTTCTTTCGTCCTTCTTTCTCCATGTTAGATTTTAATTTGATTTCTTTTCTATTCTACATTAAATTTTCCCTTTTCTTTGTTTTTCTCATTTCTAGGTGTTAGTGCTTACATCCTGTATTTTTTGCTCACATGTCCAATCTTGTGACAACTATAACAAACTAAACTCTAATTCATCCAACTCTTGGATTTGCCTCTAAAATGTGTCCTGATATAATTCTCTGCAATATGACCATATTCACCATAGTAATGACAATTATTTAGGTGCATTTCTTTGCTTCTTGGTTGACAAGTTAAGTTTATCCTTAGATCTATATTCTTGAGCTCTATCTCCGTACTTATGACAATTATAGTGATGACCTTCAAATCTAGGCACAAATGGTGTATTGTTGGCTTTGGATTTGCACTCATGTGTTTGATGTCCTTGCATCTTGGAATTGAAAAAATTACCAATAAATTTAGGCTTAGGGTTTTGCTTACCATTTTTGCTTATGTAGATGCTTGTTGTATGACCTAGTTTCTGATAGTGATAACATGTAGCTTTTATATTCTTTGTCTTTGCATTCCTATGTTCTCCATTCCTTGATGAACCTCCTTCCTTGGTAGATGATAGGTGCTTGACATAGCCTAGACCAAATGTATCATGGGGTCTTCTTTATGATCTCATCAGTTATTTATAGCATCTCACAACTTATTTGGGCTTGTTCAACCTTTTAGTGAATTCCTTTTAAGATTTTAACTCATTCCTCAAACGACCATTCTTGGATTTCAGATTTGCAAGCTTGACATCTTTCTATTTACTTCTTGATTTGCACAAAGCAATTGATTGAGCATATCAAATTTCTTATCTATGAGTTTCTACACATTAGATGTTCTTTCATTAGGTGTTGTGACCATTTGTCTCTTGTCTTCAGTAACCATTTTCTTATCTTCCTCAACTTTCTTTTTCTATTCAAACACATCACATAGTCTTAACAATTGAATTCTATGCTCTCTTTTCACTCCTTTTATTTCATCATTTAGTGTATTCATTCTTTCCAACAAATCTTCTACTATTGCATCACTTTCACTTAAATTTCCATCATCAATTATTTGTTTAGTGTTTTCTCCTTGATATTGTGTGTCATTTTGCTAGATTTATAATGAAACTAAAATTATATAGAGAAAGATGAAATGAAAGATAGATCTAAAGCATAAATTGACTTATTCCTGGTGATGTAATAACACATTGGATGTAATCATAAGTGTTCATGCAATATCTTGGAATTCAAAAAAATGAAAAGGAATCCATGAGAAAAGTTCTTGGATGATGGATTCTATAGTTTTCACAATGCTTAACAAAGAAGAATAAGGGTTGAAGATTTGGATGCTTCAAGGAGGAAGAAATATTGAACTCCATTTTTTTGATTTCTTAATTGATAATGGATGGGGATGGATTTATTATTGATTGTATACATACATGTGTCTTTATAATAGATTGTGAAAATAATAGGAGTGGATGTAATTTATACAAATGTCAAGGATCAAATTTTCTCAAGGTTGACACAAATTTATAATCTTCAAAGAAAACCCCACCATTGATTCCTAGATCAAATTTGAGATAAAAAATGTAGGACACTGTTGATAGGTTGACTTATTAAAGGTAAAATAACCTTTAAATTTGTCAAGTCCGTTGGGAATTTGATAAGAAGTGTGGGAAAATAGTACAAATTTCTTGGAGAATAGAGATATTTTGAAAATTTGAAATAAAAGCATAAGGCCTAGGGGAGGAAATGAACTATTTGATTAGAGGAAAAATAGATGACAATGCATAGAATTAAGGGTTGTCTTTGAGTTTTAAACAAATAATATTAATTTAAAGGTTTGGTAAATTCTAGAAAAATGTCTAGGATAACCAATCCATACTATGATAGGTCTAGAAATGAGAACGTAATATGTGATCTTATTTTTTATAATGATATATTTATTTGCCACTTTAGTGAAAGTACTAATCCGTCTCATGGTCATAGTAAGGTAGAAAAAAGAGAGAGAAATATGAAGATTGTGGGAAAATATCAAGCAGATAAGATGACACTAATTATAAGAACACAATCCCTTAACATGGATCTTAACTCATTAATCCATATGAAACGATACTTGAAAAAAAAATGGCAACAATATCATTAATCTTATTAAGATTCCAAGTTAGCTACATAAAGAGACCTTGCTTGAAAAACTTTCTAAATAACTAATATCATACTTTGCAATGTATTACAAGACATAAAGTGGTCACCTAAAAGGATAATGAGAAAAAATTAGAGATAAAAATGGAAATATGATTCAATTAAATTTTTTTTTTTTAAAAATGCCATGAAATCATGGAAGAGTGATCAAGATAATCACTAATAACACAAGATTGAAAATTATGTTGCACTATGTTATTCATGAGAGATAGAAAAGGAGAGAAAGAAGGGGAAATGGTATAAAAATTTATGTTATGCTAGTTATAGTCATCAAATTGAGTGTAAGAGGGAATTGATACTCTACCATATGCTAGTATCCAATAAAAATATAAACAATAGGTCGAGTGTAAGAGGGAATTGATACTCTACCATATGCTAGTATCCAATAAAAATATAAACAATAGGTTGAATTGTCTATAAAAGCATGTAATGATGTTCAACCTATAAAATAAAAAGGTCAAAATGTGTAGAACTATTTTTAAATGCTAGTCAGCTAGTCCTTAAAATGTGAACAAAAAAGGTCTAATTGTTAAGAAAATTGTGCTATACAATAGTCAAACAATCCTAAAAATATAAAACTTTGATTAATTTGGCCCTAACATATTGTAGTATTCTATTGTACTCTACCTATCATACTTAAAGTGAACAAAAAAATTGTAATAAGGGGACCATGTATGAAATCTTTAATATGGAAAATTAATATTATTTTGACATACTTGTTAAACTATGAACAATCAAATAAAACTTAACACCAAGAAAATATCCAAAATCAACACCCAACCCAAGAAAAAGAGGTCACAAGTCACTACAAGGTTAAAGAAATGACAAATGCAAAAATGACAGCATTCAAGAAGTGTAAATGGGATCCATTAGAAGGATTTTGAAAAGAGATTAGAAATGAATATAGAAGAATATGAACAATTCCCCTTTCTAGGTAAAGGGAATCTTTAACAAATGATGAAATACTTTGTGTCCCTAAAGTAATCAATTTGTTTATCATGGAAACCTAATTAAAAATAATAAATAAATTAAGATCAAGGATGCATATCTCTTGTATAGTTTAAAGAATCATTCATACAAATCAACATGTGCATATAAGATTGGGTATCACATAATATATACATACGACTTCAAGATAAAGTAGTTCAATAGAATTAATGAGAGATATTTATTGACCATGCTTTTCACTTAAGTGATAAGACAAGGATAAGGATAAAAACAACCTTATTTTCTTCTAGAAAGTATAATTTATTAGTAGTGTTCGAACATCCTTTATGAAGTTTATGACATGGTTAAGTACCTATTGTGAGTTCTATAACTATAATTTTTGTATCAAGAATTGTAAGATGAATCTTTTGGTCGCTTCATAATCACTATCTCTAAAAAGTGGTATCAAATCTTAGTCTTAGATTTAAATTTCTTTA
This sequence comes from Cupressus sempervirens, assembly GCA_028749045.1. Taxonomy (NCBI): domain Eukaryota; kingdom Viridiplantae; phylum Streptophyta; class Pinopsida; order Cupressales; family Cupressaceae; genus Cupressus; species Cupressus sempervirens. The sequence goes on from CM053791.1 coordinate 502,224,751, forward strand.
GGATACAATGATTGATGTTTCGATGAGGATAGTTAGAAGTGTTCCAATGTCCCCTTATATAGTTTATGACACATTTTAACCACTCCCTATCAAGTATATAAATATAATAGTTGTATTAAGATTTTTTTGGAAACTACAATTGAGAGAATTTTTTGTTGTCATTTATGTCAAACCTTATTGGTAAGAAAATTCTATCTGATTTGAGTGTCATATTAAGATGATTGATGAAGAAGATTTGAGAAGATGGACATAACAAAAGGACCTAGAGGAAAGGTTGACTTATGAGGAATTACAATGCCCACTTAATTAGTTAGACTTGACAAGATAAAGTGATTGTTTAATCATAACATAAGTGAAAAAGATAGGTGTATTGAAGCCTAGAAGAAGTGATCAAAGATCCACCAAATATGTAGGCTTAATTAAGAAAAGGAGTAGAATATTATGAAACTTTAAGTTTATGTTGAGTGATGCTAGTGTTGACAGAGTGCCATTATAACCTAAGAAAATATAGTGTTGACTAAGAATTAGTATCGATTGAGTGTTAGTATTTATATCAAACAAAAAAGTTAGTAGCAATCTAAAAGTGAAAAGCTATGTCACCTTTCAGGATGACTTATCAGAATGACTAAATTTGTGTATTTCTATCTAAAATTTAAAAATTTTCAAACATATGATCTTGATAAATTTATTCTAGCTAATTTATTCTTGTCTCATACTTTTCCATTTCAAAATTTCTATTAAATGCATGTTTTATACAAGTTTGTATCCAATTACTAAAGAATTAAAATTATTTCAGAAAAATGGTGTTCCAATAACTCATGCTATTTTTTTATGATATTTTTTTAATAACATAGAAAAACCATTTTATAGAGACAAAAATTTAAAAACTTCTCATATAGAGTTCATAGTATTTTAATTAGATATAGTATATTGTAATTAAAAAATTCTATAAGTACATATTTTAACACTTGAGAAGATGTCAATTTTGAGAAAGAAACAATATTAAATCATATAATTGTTTTTAAAAAAATATATGATAATCTAGAGGAGAGAGTCCTCTTCAAGAATGTACAATTTTTCATTTGGTTGGAAGAGATTTATTTTTAAAAATGTGGTGGCAGATGAAAACTATCAGTTTTAGGTGAGTTGAAATTTCAATCACTATAAAAGAGAAAATATAGGTCTAAAGAACATTTTTATTTTTTATTTTTCTAGACACATATGTTATCTATAACATAATATGAGATCAAAGGGAAATAAATTTGTTTCCATATAGTTTTGTGGTGGGAACAATACCCCTAATTTTCAGTATTTTTCAGCAACTAAAAAATTATCTTTATGAAATAGGAAAATATGTCAATTCTTATTCCAAATAATTATTAAAAGTTATAAACTAAACTTCATCCGTTTGTACACATTTCATTAGTTTACTTCATTTTCAAAATCTAAATAATAATACCAATTTTATGTCATTGAAGGTGAACAATTATACTTTTGGGTATGTGCAGGATCATGGTGTGCCAAAAAGTGGCGATCTGAAAAATATGTAGTTCTGAAATGCTTCAAAGAATTTCAAAATTTATTCCAACTTTTTCCCACCCATCCTGATACTAAATGAAAACAATTAATACCTTTATAATTCCTACTATATCTTTCGATACCAACTTTATATGCTCATCTTTAAAACATCCCGAAAATGTGTTTTTGGCATGTTCTTATGTGTTTTTTACTTCAAGCATGTAGCTGACGACTTTTTTTTAAACCAAAATTTGATGTAATGAAAAGGGTTTCTTAAGAATGTTCTTAGCTTTTCATAAATGTAAGTTTTGTCAAATTACAAGTTTAGTAATTAATTATTACTTATTTTCTAATTGAGTTAGCTACAAAGTGCTGATTGACATACTAGTCGAAAAATAGTTATAACTTTCAAACCGTATAAGACTTGTGAAATCCAAAAGATGCGTCACATTCTATGCTTAGACTAGTATAAGAAAAAAAAAAGAAAAACTTAATTTTGATTTTTTTTGAACTAGTTAAGGTGGTCAAACACGAGAGTTTTTTAATTCTGAAAACAATATAGTAGAAAATTCATAATTAATTATTTATTTGGAATAAAAATTACTAAAAACATGTGTCACATCCAAGCATGAGTCTACATTTTATATCTAAAATTATATTTAAAAATATTATCATTTGATTATGATTAAGGTGGTCAGACATACACCTACTTTTTATTTTCGTCCTGAAATTTTTGTAGTACTGCATTAAAATCCAAACTTTTGATGAATCAAATAATTTTTTCTCCAAATAAGGCCTTGTAGTTTAGAAACAAGATTCAATTTCCTATAGATTATTTTCTTACAACTTTTTGATATAAAGTCCAGAACCACTTTAAAATTATGTATCAAGTTAACATAACCCTAATTTGCTGATTTTTCACTGCCACTTAAGGCCATAGTTTGGTACACCATGATCCTGCACATACCCTTTTGTTAACCTTTTCCTTTTCATAAGGGTGATATAGGTTTGTGCTTTTACGCAACGAGTAATCTTATGATGACCGAGTGTCAGAACATAGTGTTGGCTAAGGGACAACATTTGATAGTAGATGAGATCATTATTTTGAGCTGACATAGTTGATTTCATGGAATATGTAAATTGTGTTGAAGACAAAGATAGATGACCTAAAACATTTAATGCAAGGAAAGGGTTAGGTGAGATATCAATGGATTAATTAAAAAGAGAAGTTTCTAGAAAAGAAAGGGATGAATGAGAAGGTGGACAAATTTATTTCCTATGTTAAATCTGATCAAAACCCTAAGATCTACGTAGATGATTATGCGAATAAAGATCAAAATTACCTATTTAAGGACCTACAAGGGCTAAACCTACTGAGGTTATAAGACATAGTGAAGACCTAATAATGTTGGAGTAGTTGTGGATGTTATAGATTGGAAAACTTAAGCTGGATGCTAAGAAGTGTTGTGAAGAGTTGAAGTGTGATTTCTTGAAGGGTTGCCAAGAAAATTAGAGACATAGATGGCAATGGAGGCCAATCTATGGATCATCATGTGAACTGAATTTTGATTTGCATTTTTGAAGTGAATCATATCAAATCAAACCTATTTTTACTTTCTAACCTTGAAATCCTTTAATCAAGGTTGACTTAAAAATTATATGCAAATCCCTTAATCTAGGTGGCATTCTAAGGAAATGTTCTAAAGTCCTCTAACAAGGCCACTCCTTACAAGTTGATTAAATCCTTTAACAAGGTCACATTTAATAGTGTATTTTGTAACCTTTAATAGGGTTGAATCCTAATGGAGCTCACTTTAGAAGAGTGAAAATTTTATGACATGTTACTAGTGGTTTTTCCCAAATTGTTTTTCCACATTAAATCTTGCTATCATACATGTAGTGTGGATGCCATTTGAGATTTTTTACTATTAATTTTTTATATTTTGCAATTTTTATAACTATTAGGAAAATGGATTACAAGTTTAAGTTGTTGATTATGTGCTATAGATACCTAGCTATTGAATGTTTAGATTTAAACTATTCAAAGTGATTAAAAACTTCAATTGGTACATCAAGACCTTGGATAACTGATCCACTCCCCCTCTTAGTTATTCTAAATTATTCTAATATCATTGAAAAATAAAATAAGAAATTAGGGTTGAAGAATAAATCACTATGACATGTCATTTTAATATTACTAGTTTTAATAGGTTTCTAAATTATTTATTGCAAGTATTTTCATTCAATAGTAGAGTGGTCATGATATTGATAATCCACATAGAAACTAAAATGCATAAGATTTTGACTATATTTATTTTTAATCGTTTAGGTCTTGTAATTATCTTAGCATGAATATGAGTAGACAAAATGATTTATTTATTGAAAGGAGGTATATAGGAGATATTGGGTTATAAATAAGAGAATATTTCAAAAATGAGACTCAAAACCAAAGGCTTAAATAGGTTTTAAATATTCTCAATACTTTGTTGCCCCTATCCTAGACTATATTTGAGAGTCAATATTTTTGTTTTGAAAATTATGTTGAACCAATGAAACACTAGGATCCTTTAAGGATCCCATGTTTTTGTTATAATTTTCTATTTACCCATAAAATATGGCATGAAGACCGATGACCCTAAATTATCATTAAAAAAGATACTTTTTGGAGAACAAGAATTTGGAGGAGGAGATGTGTTCTATTTAATTTTTTTGACATTAATAGTAGCCAAAGCAAGGGAGGTGTATTCTATTTTAATTTTTTGATATTAATAGTAGCCAAATCAAGGGAGATGTGTTCTATTTAAATGTTGTAGGAATAGAAATATTTCACATATAGTTCATCAACAAATAATTAGATTTACCATCAATAATAAGTTTGTACATTAAGTAGTCATATAAGAACAATACTTTTTGATTAAGAGGTAAAGGAAAAACATGTAGATAATGTAATAATAGTCATCATAAGAGGATATTATTATTAAATGTCCTTCGAATCACATTAATAGGAGTTTCTATAATGGAAAAACCTACCATAATTTAGTAAAACTTATCAAACCTTTAAAAAAGTATGGAGACTATGGAAAAAATAGATATAACTAGAATTAGGTTTAGTTGACAAAGTATAAACTTTCATTTCATGCAACATGTCAATGCTACAAATATTAAGTTATAGGTCATCGCCAATTAAAATTATTTTAACTATATATTACCATTAATAACAAAATCAACCATAACAACATCCTAATAATATTAAACTTTTTTAGAAGGTAAATCTCTTGAGGAAACATAATTTTAAGTTTGTGTTAAAAAGTACAGTATACCAACATAATTGAGATGGGGGGTTCAATCATTTGTGAGCCAAATACAACTTAAATCCAAAATATTAAATCTAAATTCAATAACCAATATAGTGAATAATACCAAAAAATAAAATATGCACTATGATACAATGATTTGTGAACTATGGAAACCCTTGATAAGAGGGAAAACCCTGGTGAGGATGGAATCCACAATATTATAAACTAATATAAAAAATCCTTTAAAAATGATTTGACCTCTTAGAAGCCAAATATATTACATTTGGTATATTAGTCACCATCAAGAGACTTTGAGTCCTTGTCAAAAAATTCTAGTCCTATTCTAGGAAAAATAAAGAAGACAATTTAACCCAATGTCCAAATTGGTTCCATAACTCTTATAAAAATAGATCTTCAAGATAAAACATCCAAGTAGTGAACTAAACAAAATTGCAACTCAATTACCAATAAAATTATTTTGAAGCTCTCAAACTAACATCAACATAATCCTCTATGCTCCTATGATCAAATTTGTATGCTCAACATTTGAACATTATATCACATTCAAATACCAAACTTACAAACTAAGAAAACCATCTTTCATTTATCCATATCTTAAGAAATAATTATGCTCATCTTTTGAGCTTCCAAAATTTACAAATAATTACATAGGACCTCATTAAAATGAAACATTAAGTTTATGTGCTAACATGAAAATATCATCAAGAATATGTCTCATACCATGATCTAAGTTCTCTTAGCTTAATTCCATCTCACTCATTAGATATAAATAAAATATCAACAACCTCTTTCCTTCAATCACTAGTATTCTTGATGAAGGTATGCTCTGATACCACTTGATGAAGGGCCACACCGCCCTACCAACTCATAACCAAAAATGCCAAAAAATGGAGACATGAAATGAAAAAATACTTCCCAAGCAATTTTATTATACTTGAAAATCCAATTTTAATTACAATAACATTTCTACAAGATCCCTCAAGATCCAATCCAAGCCCAAGCTAGTCCAGATCCACACTCTAGTAGAAACCTCTGGATCTCAACTCATGCTCACAAGCCACCAAGCAACCTCCTTGTTTCTAAATCGTAGTCACTAGCTCTTCTCAAAATCTATCAAAGATCCAAGTGTAAACTACCTCACATTCGGTGCTCTGTCTACACACTCACAACTCCATCACAATCCTACTATAAACTACCTCACATTCAGCGCTCTATCCATAGACTTAGGATAACTCACTCTTCACTTCCTCCTTCTTTTTCACATCTTGAAGCCTTCACACCTTCCAACTTCTACTTGACCTTCCAAATCTTTCACCTTCCCAAGCTTCCACACCTTGAAGCTTTTCCTTCTAAAGCTTTACCTTCCACAACTTCTACTTCTAAAGCTTCTTCTTCTCGAGCTTGATTAGAAATGCTCATATTCCTTGCTTAAATAGGCACTTACCACCCCAATGCATGACTTATCCACAACCTTCTAGAATTCCACCTACACAATATCCACAACCTTCTACAATATCCACAGCCTTCTAGAATTACAACTAAGCACCACCATATTGCCCTATTAGAAAATTACATTTCCTTATGGATCACAACAAATATTAAATGCATGATTTAAGGAACTTTCCAAAAACTTCTAAGTTGCTACCTACACACCTCGATTAATGTAATGACAACTATCCCACCTATGGACCTCGAAAATAGAAATTCTTCCTTTTCTCCTTTTTTCCATTTCTTTTTTTAAATTATTTCTCTTCTAATTTTTGTCACTTTATCTCTCCTCATATATATATATATTTTAATAAATAAATTTTCTCTTGCAAGATGCTCCTGCATCAGATTTCCCCAGTAGATAGAAAAGTGTGTCCCACACTTTGACGCCAAAAATAAAGGTCTACAACCATCTTCATCTTCACCAAAGGTTTCTACCTCAATAGGGATAATAAAATCACCACGCAAATCTTCCACATCTGCATTACTCTATCAAACACCAGAATCTCAACCATCCAATTAGCATGCTCACCCCCAAGAACAAACTGAACATAATACTTCATTAGCAAACTCCCATTCACATCAACAACTAGTGCATCCATATCAAAACTAACAAACTCCACATCAGCAGCTAAATGTAGATCTCCATCAACACATTCCAAACTCTCAACACTAGCAACCTCATTGCTCACAACAAGATGCTCTACAATACATAACTCACCTCCAACAACTGGATCATCCATGACCAAGTGCTCTACAACATACAAGTCACCACCAACATCAACTAGATCATCCACAACCAAATGCTATGCAGTCTCCATGTCAGACTCAACCAACTGATCATGAGAACCAATCTCCATCCCAACATCAATAAAGTTAGGAATATCCCCAGCAACAACCTCTATTTTCTCTATAGGTTCTATATGAGACTCCACAATCTAATCAACAACACCAACCTCTACCACCTTGACCTTCTTAGCTTGATCAACCAATCTAGCATCCAACTGAGAAAACATCTTAGAAAAATTCCTCTCCACTATATCATGGATTTTTGTAATCATCTTAAGGTCCAATCCTCTTGGAGCCATCTCCCAAGATCTTCATAAACCCTCTGTAACAAATCCCTTCCACGCTCCTTGTGACAACTAAATTGTTTGCAAGTTAGATCGTAACCTACCACCTCGCACGAACAATTAGGAACCACATGTCACAAGTCTACGAAAACATATTTAAAATCCAAAAGCTCTCTATGATCATGCCTCAACAAGTTTAGTCTTCCATATTTGCATCCATCAATCAATCTACATGTCCTTCCAAGGTCCTGGTGCAAACTACCTCAGCTTTGGCGATTTGTTTACATGCTTAGGAACTCCCACTCTAATAAACTTCACCCAACCAAGGTCTTGGTACAAACTGCCTCACACTTTGGCAATCTACTTGTACACTCAGGAACTCCTGCTCTGATACCACTTGATGAAGGGCCACACCACCCTACCAACTCATACAAAAAAATGCCACAAAATGGAGATAAGAAATGACAAAATACTTCCCAAGCAATTTTATTATACTTGAAAATCCAATTTTAATTACAATAACATTTCTACAAGATCCCTCAAGATCCAATCCAAGCCCAAGCTAGTCCAGATCTACACTCTAGTAGAAAACTTTGAGATCTCAACTCGTGCTCACAAGCCACCAAGCAACCTCCTTGTTTCTAAACTGTAGTCACTAGCTCTTCTCAAACTCTATCCACGATCCAAGTGTAAACTGCCTCACATTCGACGCCCTGTCTACACACTCACAACTCCATCACAATCCTGCTATAAATTGCCTCACATTAGGTGCTCTGTCCATAGACTTAGGAAAACTCACTCTTCACTTCTTCCCTCTCTTTCACACCTTCCAACTTCTACTTGACCTTCCAAAGCTTTCACCTTCCCAAGCTTCCACACCTTGAAGCTTTTCCTTCTAAAGCTTTACCTTCCACAACTTCTACTTCTCAAGCTTCTCCTTCTAGAGCTTCTCCTCCTCGAGCTTCTCCTTCTTGAGCTTGATTAGAAATGCTCATATGCCTTGCTTAAATAGGAACTTACCACCCAATGCATGACTTATCCACAACCTTCTAGAATTCCACCTACACAATTTCCACAACCTTCTACAATATCCACAACCTTCTAGAATTACAACTAAGCACCACCATATGGCCCTATTAGAAAATTACATTTCCTTTATGGATCACAAAAAATATTAAATGCATGATTTAAGGAACTTTCCACAAACTTCTAAGTTGCCACCTACACACCTCAATTAATGTTATGACAACTATGCCACCTATGCACCTCGAAAATAGAAATTCTTCCTTTTCTCCTTTTTTCCATTTAAAAAAAAAGAAAAAAATTATTTCTCCTCTAATTTTTGTCACTTTCTCTCTCCTCCAATTTTATGTTTTTTTAAAAAATTTATATAAATAAATTTTCTCTTGCAAGATGCTCCTACATCACTTCTTCCTATCTCCATAGAATGATTTGTAATGCATCCAATTCTTCAAATAAATATACATGAACATGAATGTAGTATCCAAGGACATCCCTAAACATGATTCTAATTTTTCATATCTTAACCTATCATATATGATCTTCACTAATCAATTCAACCTCTTTGATGAACAAAAATATTGTCTATCATGAGAGAAAAAATATATATGTTGACATTAGTGACAAATATTTCATCTATGCAATACATACACATTTTATCCAAGCTAAAACTACATAAAAATATCCTCTTAAGAGTCACAATATACCCCTTTTTGTTGATGGTAATATATGATAAAAAACCTTAACCTAAAACATTTACTTCTTTATAAATAATCTCCCTAAAACATCAAGATCATCTAAATACAAATTTTATGAAGATCCTAAATATATGTAGAAACATACATGCTCTCCCCCATAAGTATTCCCATCTTCCATAAACATATGATTTTTTTAATGTATTATTATCCCTCGTTGACATCTATGATGAATGCATCAATATGCCAATCTAATAATTTAAAATGTTCTCATTATTATACATGAAATTTGATCTTGCCAATCAAACCAAGTTCCAACAAATAGTGTTATACCAAAACATGACGTTAGTTTTCTTGAATAACTTTTCTAAGATGAGCTACTCGCCTATAGCAGAAGCATCAAGAATAGACTTCAGAATAAGATAATGCTCTAAGTCTACTAGATTGATGCAATCCTACATCAATCACTCTGAATTAGGTGGGGTAATTAACCGAATAATACTTCTAAGGTACTCAAATGTATCCTTTGAAATGGTTTAGTATAGATGTCTACTTTTTCTCTTTTGTAGTAAAAAACTTCATATTAATTCCATTTTTTGCAGCCCTCTCTACCAAAATAATACTTGATAGCAATATGTTTTGTATTTGAGTGTAAAACTAGTTTCTTTAACATGTATATTGTACTTGTATTATCACAAGGGATACTAATAGGTTTTTGAAACTCAATATGTTTATATCCTTCAACATTTTATTCATCCATATAATCTGATTACAATTGTTAGTGGCTACCACATATTCTACTTATGTTGTGGATAATAAAATGCAATCATCTTTCTTACTTAGCCAATAAACCAATCTTCCAACTAGAACAATGCACCACCACTTGTGTTGTTCCTATCATTAACATTTCTTTCCTAATCTACATCAGTTCATTTGCATAGAGTAAAATCATTTGACCTATCATACCATAACCCAAAATATGACATTCCCTTCGAATAAGTAAAAATCCATTTCACTATTACTAAATGTGTCTTTTTGAGTTCTACCTGAAATCTTGCAATAATACCAACTAAAATTTCTATGTCTAGCCTTTTGAGGGTTATCTATTTTAATCATGTTATCATTCATATGTACCTTTGTTGCACAACACTGGGAGACTCATCCTTACTTGATAATTTTCATCCTATAACCATAAGTGTTCCAATTGGCTCATGATTTTTCAATCCAAATCTTGAAAAAAGATCCTATAAATAATTCTTTTATGATTTAAAAATTCCATCCTTACTCTAGTTCATCAACAAACAATTTGATTTATCATCAATAATAAGTGTGTATATTAAGTAGTCATATAAGAACAATACTTTTTGATTAAGAGGTAAAGGAAAAACATGTAGATAATGTAATAATAGTCACCATAAGAGGATATTATTATTAAAGGGCCTTGGAATCACATTAATAGGAGTTTCTATCATGGAAAAACCTACCATAATTTAGTAAAACTTATCAAACCTTTAATAAAGTATGGAGACTATGGAAAAAATAGATATAACTTGAACAAGGTTCAGTTGACAAAGTATAAACTTTCATTTCATGCAACATGTCAATGCTACAAATATTAAGTTATAGGTCATCTTCAATTAAAATTATTTTAACTATCTATTACAATTAATAACGAAATCAACCATAACAACATCCTATTAATATTAAACTTTTTTAGAAGGTAAATCTTTAAAGGAAACATAATTTTAAGCTTGTGTTAAAAAGTAAAGTACACCAACACAATTGACATGGGGGAATTCAATCATTTGTGAGCCAAATACAAGTTAAATCCAAAATATTAAATCTAAATTCAATAACCAATATAGTGAACAATACCAAAAAATAAAATATGCACTATGATACAATGATTTGTGAATTATGGAAACCCTTGATAAGAGGGAAAACCTTGGTGAGGATGGAATCCACAATACTATAAACTAATATAAAAAATCCTTTTAAAATGATTTGACCCTCTTAAAAGACAAATATAGTACAATTGGTATATTAGTCTCCATCAAGAGAATTTGAGTCCTTGTCAGAAAATTCTAGCCTTGTTCTAGGAGAAATAAGGAAGACAATTTAACCCAATGTCCAAATTGGTTCCATAACTCTTATAAAAAAAGATCTTTGAGATAAAACATCCAAGTAGTGAACTAAACAAACTTGCAACTCAATTACCACTAAAATTATTTTGAAGCTCTCAAACTAGCATCAACATTCAAATACCACACTTACAAATTAAGAAAACCATCTTTCCTTTCTCCATATCTTAAGAAATAATTATGCTCATCTTTTGAGCTTCCAAAATGTACAAATAATTACACAGGACCTCGTTAAAATGAAACATTAAGTTTATGTGCTAACATGAAAATATCATCAAGAATATGTCTCAAACCATGATCTAAGTTCTCTTAGCTTAATTCCATCTCACTCATTAGATATAAATAAAATATCAACAACCTCTTTCCTACAAACACTAGTCTTCTAGCTGTCTCCATAGAATGATCTGTAATGTATCCAATTCTTCAAATAAATATACATGAACATGGATGTATTATCCAAAGACATCCCTAAACATGACTCTAATTTTTCATATCTTAACCTATCATATATGATCTTCACTAATCAATTCAACCTCTTTGATGAACAAAAATATTGTCTATCATGAGAGAAAACATATATATGTTGACATTAGTGACAAATATGTCATCTATGCAATACATACACAATCTATCCAAGCTACAACCACATAAAAAATCCTCTTAATAATCACAATCTACCCCTTTTTGTTGATGGTAATATATGATAAAAAACCTTAACCTAAAACATTTACTTCTCTATAAATAATCTCCCTAAAACATCAACATCATCTAAATACAAATTTTATGAAGATCCTAAATATATGTAGAAACATACATGCTCTTGCCCATAAGTATTTCCATCTTCGATAAACATATGATTTTTTTAATGTGTTATTATCCCCCGTTGACATCTATGATGAATGCATCAATATGGCAATCTAATAATTGAAAATGTTCTCATTATTATACATGAAATTTGATCTTTCCAATCAAACCAAGTTCCAACAAATAGTGTTATACCAAAACATGACATTGGTGTTCTTGTATAACTTTTCTGAGATGAGCTACTCCCCTATAGGAGAAGCATCAAGAATAGACTTCAGAATAAGATAATGCTCTAAGTGTACTACATTGATGCAATCCTACATCAGTTTCTCTAAATTAGGTGGGGTCATTACCCTAATAATACCTCTAAGGTACTCAAATGTATCCTTTGAAATGGTTTAGTATATATGTCTAATTTTTCTCTTTTGTAGTAAAAAACTTCATATTAATTCCATTTTTTGCAGCCCTCTCTACCAAAATACTACTTGATAGCAATATGTTTTGTATTTGAGTGTAAAACTAGTTTCTTTAACATGTATATTGTACTTGTATTATCACAAGGGATACTAATAGGTTTTTGAAACTCAATATGTTTATATCCTTCAACATTTTATTCATCCATATAATCTGATTACAATTGTTAGTGGCTACCACATATTCTACTTATGTTGTGGATACTAAAATGCAATCATCTTTCTTACTTAGCCAATAAACCAATCTTCCAACTAGAACAATGCACCACCACTTGTGTTGTTCCTATCATTAACATTTCTTTGCTAATCTACATCAGTTAATTTGCATAGAGTAAAATCATTTGACCTATCATACCATAACCCAAAATATGACCTTCCCTTCAAATAAGTAAAAATCCATTTCACTATTACTAAATGTGTCTTTTTGAGTTCTACCTGAAATCTTGCAATAATACCAACTAAAATTTCTATGTCTAGCCTTTTGAGGGTTATATATTTTAATCATGTTATCATTGATATGTACCTTTGTTGCACAACACTGGGAGACTCATCCTTACTTGATAATTTTCATCCTATAACCATAGGTGTTCCAATTGGCTTATGATTTTTCGATCCAAATCTTGAAAAAAGATCCTATAAATACTTCTTTTATGATTTAAAAATTCCATCCTTACTCTAGTTCATCAACAAACAATTTGATTTATCATCAATAATAAGTGTGTATATTAAGTAGTCATATAAGAACAATACTTTTTGATTAAGAGGTAAAGGAAAAACATGTAGATAATGTAATAATAGTCACCATAAGAGGATATTATTATTAAAGGGCCTTGGAATCACATTAATAGGAGTTTCTATCATGGAAAAACCTACCATAATTTAGTAAAACTTATCAAACCTTTAATAAAGTATGGAGACTATGGAAAAAATAGATATAACTTGAACAAGGTTCAGTTGACAAAGTATAAAATTTCATTTCATGCAACATGTCAATGCTACAAATATTAAGTTATAGGTCATCTTCAATTAAAATTATTTTAACTATCTATTACAATTAATAACGAAATCAACCATAACAACATCCTATTAATATTAAACTTTTTTAGAAGGTAAATCTTTAAAGGAAACATAATTTTAAGTTTGTGTTAAAAAGTAAAGTACACCAACACAATTGACATGGGGGAATTCAATCATTTGTGAGCCAAATACAAGTTAAATCCAAAATATTAAATCTAAATTCAATAACCAATATAGTGAACAATACCAAAAAATAAAATATGCACTATGATACAATGATTTGTGAATTATGGAAACCCTTGATAAGAGGGAAAACCTTGGTGAGGATGGAATCCACAATACTATAAACTAATATAAAAATTCCTTTTAAAATGATTTGACCCTTTTAAAAGCCAAATATAGTACAATTGGTATATTAGTCTCCATCAAGAGACTTTGAGTCCTTGTCAAAAAATTCTAGCCTTGTTCTAGGAGAAATAAGGAAGACAATTTAACCCAATGTCCAAATTGGTTCCATAACTCTTATAAAAAAAGATCTTTGAGATAAAACATACAAGTAGTGAACTAAACAAACTTGCAACTCAATTACCACTAAAATTATTTTGAAGCTCTCAAACTAGCATCAACATTCAAATACCAAACTTACAAACTAAGCAAACCATCTTTCCTTTCTCCATATCTTAAGAAATAATTATGCTCATCTTTTGAGCTTCCAAAATATACAAATAATTACATAGGACCTCGTTAAAATGAAACATTAAGTTTATGTGCTAACATGAAAATATCATCAAGAATATGTCTCAAACAATGATCTAAGTTCTCTTAGCTTAATTCCATCTCACTCATTAGATATAAATAAAATATCAACAACCTCTTTCCTACAAACACTATTCTTCTAGTTGTCTCCATAGAATGATCTGTAATGTATCCAATTCTTCAAATAAATATACATGAACATGGATGTATTATCCAAAGACATCCCTAAACATGACTCTAATTTTTCATATCTTAACCTATCATATATGATCTTCACTAATCAATTCAACCTCTTTGATGAACAAAAATATTGTCTATCATGAGAGAAAACATATATATGTTGACATTAGTGACAAATATGTCATCTATGCAATACATACACAATCTATCCAAGCTACAACCACATAAAAATATCCTCTTAATAATCACAATCTACCCCTTTTTGTTGATGGTAATATATGATAAAAAACCTTAACCTAAAACATTTACTTCTCTATAAATAATCTCCCTAAAACATCAACATCATCTAAATACAAATTTTATGAAGATCCTAAATATATGTAGAAACATACATGCTCTTGCCCATAAGTATTTCCATCTTCGATAAACATATGATTTTTTTAATGTGTTATTATCCCCCGTTGACATCTATGATGAATGCATCAATATGGCAATCTAATAATTGAAAATGTTCTCATTATTATACATGAAATTTGATCTTGCCAATCAAACCAAGTGCCAACAAATAGTGTTATACCAAAACATGACATTGGTGTTCTTGAATAACTTTTCTGAGATGAGCTACTCCCCTATAGGAGAAGCATCAAGAATAGACTTCAGAATAAGATAATGCTCTAAGTGTACTACATTGATGCAATCCTACATCAGTTTCTTTAAATTAGGTGGGGTCATTACCCTAATAATACCTCTAAGGTACTCAAATGTATCCTTTGAAATGGTTTAGTATATATGTCTAATTTTTCTCTTTTGTAGTAACAAACTTCATATTAATTCCATTTTTTGCAGCCCTCTCCACCAAAATAATACTTGATAGCAATATGTTTTGTATTGAGTATAAAACTAGTTTCTTTAACATGTTTATTGTACTTGTATTATCACAATGGATACTAATAGGTTTTTGAAAGTCAATATGTTTATATCCTTCAACATTTTATTCATCCATGTAATCTGATTACAATTATTAGTGGCTACCACATATTCTACTTATGTTGTGGTTACTAAAATGCAATCATCTTTCTTACTTAGCCAATAAACCAATCTTCCAACTAGAACAATGCACCACCACTTGTGTTGTTCCTATCATTAACATTTCTTTCCTAATCTACATCAGTGCATTTGCATAGAGTAAAATAATTTGACCTTTCATACCATAACCCAAAATATGATGTTCCGTTCGAATAAGTAAAAAGCCATTTCACTATTACTAAATGTGTCTTTCTGAGTTCTACCTGAAATCTTGTAATAATACCAACTAAAATTTCTATGTCTAGCCTTTTGAGGGTTATATATTTTAATCATGTTATCATTGATATGTACCTTTTTTGCACAACACTGGGAGACTCATCCTTACTTGATAATTTGCATCCTATAACCATAGGTGTTCCAATTGGCTTACGATTTTCCAATCCAAATCTTGCCAAAAGATCGTATAAATACTTCTTTTATGATTTAAAAATTTCATCCTTACTCTAAGTTATTTGCAATCACAAGAAGTATTTCATTTTTCAAATCATTAGACCATTTTGTGGAGACTAATAGAAGACTGATTTGTATAAGAAACAGGTTGCAAATAGTTTGAATGTATCTGATGAGCAAGATGGAAATAATGTGAGAAATATTACATCATGGTTGAAGAAATGTACGTGATAATATGTGCATGGTAGTACATCTTGTTGATCATTATGTGTAGGTAGCTAAAGTGTAACATGCAATGTATTTACTAGAGTTGACTCTTGTATTGAGAATTTGTAAAGTGCACTAATACATATGGTAACTTAATGTAATATTTTAATAAGGTCCTACGTAAATAATTATACATTTGGGAAGCTAAAAAGGAAGATCTAATTAGTTGCTAGGACACATCATATAGGAAAGAATGTTTCCATAGTTTGTACGTTTGATATTTGAATGTGATGAAATGTTTGGATGTTCAAAATGTGAAATAGATTAGAGAAGAGAAAAGAGTTATCTTGATGTTCGTTTGAGAACTTCAAACCAACTCATCAAATCATTTGGGAAAACTATTTATTTTCTACATTCATTTTTGCAACTTAGTAATGTATATGAAATTATAAATATATGCAGATTTCTAAACATGGAAAGTTTGTACACTTGAATGCTTCTGCATGGATGATGACAAGCATTATTAGAGTAACTTATAATTGATACTTTTATAATTAAATTTGAATTATTTAATGGCCCTCTGTGATTAAGGACCACAGTTATAATTATATGTAAAATAAAAAATTCTATTTGCAATAATCTTTTCCTCATTGCATTTTTATACTACTTACTACTTTAATTTCTAATTTACAATAAGTTGGATCTCTAGCTCCAACAACATAGTTATTGTTGTATTTGTTTATGGAAAATAAATGTCTATTTTAACTGATAATGTACTTAATTACAAAATAAATTATATATCTCCTCCAATAAAATTTTAATATTTTTTAATCAAATATTCCAATTCCTCAATATACCATTCTATATAATTCTACTATCATTATGAGCCTTTTAAAAGTTTTTAATTAATTTTAGAAATATATTCTATAACCTCCTCTAATAAGACATAATAATTTATATGAGTAAAAGCCCTAATAAATCATGAAACTTTTAAAAAAAACCTTTGGGGAAAATGTTTTCCTTAGAAGATATAAACTTTTGGGAAGAAGAAATTTTTATATAAAGTTGTATCTTTTGTGGACTTCAAGTAGTTATAGTCATATTACTGTTGTTGCTCTCCAGGAGATTAATAAATCCTTTAGCATAATGGATCTATGATCCCAAATCTAATAGGCTATGAGGGAATATTTTCCACACACAAATATCTAGTAAACGGTTTATGTCAAGGGGTTTATGATGTTGTTGCTACTCTTCATGCACTAATGACACACCAATTTCAATAAAAATTCTACGTTGTTCCTATGACATTCCTTTTCTTGAAAAATAGTTGGGCTTCTAAAGATATTGAGCACGCAAAGGATGACTGCATGTTTTTCCATTAAATTTTTTCAACTCACTCAGCCTATTCAACTTGAATTCACTCTAAAACTAGATGAACATTGTCTAATCTAATAATGGTGATCTGTTGATAACAAAACAAGTTAGAATACAAAAATCTCAATTTTTCTTGAAAAAAAAGTGACAACATCTATTATATAGAAAATCAAATAGAAGGTGACATTATGAAATTCAACTATATCCACTAATATTCTAACTATAATAATAAAGAGAAACAAATATCATCCATAAAAATATTTAATATGGTAAAAGAGAGTCTAAAAAAATCACCCCCAAAGTCAAGAAAGGCGGCCCAATGACAAATACAATTAATGGTATCTTGTTTGTATATTCATGTGTGTATGGGCAAGTCTAAATTTTCTATGATCAAATTTAATTTATCACGCTACATAAATATTAACATATAATATAAGTGTCATTGAACTTCTAGAAAATTATATTTAGTCAAGTTATTTATTATTTGAGAAAGTTAAACTTTTTGAAAATAATTTTAATACTGCATTACATGATATATATAAATTTATATCTTGCCAATTATTGTTAATTAGGATTGATATTTTCCACCAAATTAGATATATAAAAGTACTAGCAAACTTTTCTTTTTTGGCCAAACTTAATAGACGATCATTGGATACATGTCAACAAGAATTTTAAATGAGAATTTGACTAAAGTGTAACCCTAACATTGGATACCTTCCTAAGTTTGACCACTCCACATATGTTAACGTCTACAGTAGAAAAGTTGTGAACGTGGAGCTTTTGCAAACGGAAGCATTTGTTACATTTCGATTCTATAATTGTTCCATTTTTTTACTTTATTGCCATTTGTCTGTGTGGAATTTATTCAGAAGTCCACCTACCATTAAACTCTTTCTCTGGCCCTGGTAGTTACTGATTGGCTGAAACAAAAGGCGGAGGACTTGTTTCCACATACACCTACCCACCATTTGACTAAACTCAATTGACAATATTGAATGAGGTCCTTAAAATTCTTGACTACTTGTTTTTTCAATATTCTGGTTGGCTAAAGTCGATGGAAATGTTTCTATACCTACCCTTGGTTGGCAAAGATCTTATACTAGAACTCTCTTATATATACATGACTCAAGTGGAAGCTGAAATACATACAGAGAGTCTTAGTGAGCACTTCTTTTGCACAATGGCAATCTGGAATGGTAGGGTTTTGAACTTGTGCTTTCTGTGGCTTCTGGTCTCCACCCTTATGATCAATGGTGGGGATTCATGCCATAGTAGGAGAAATAAGCTTCCAAAGCCCTGTAGGAATCTTGTTTTCTATTTTCATGATATTATCTACAATGGTCAGAATGCAGAGAATGCAACTTCTGCAATTGTGGGAGCTCCTCAAGGAGCTAATCTCACTATTTTGACTGGCAACAATCATTTTGGAGATCTTGCTGTGTTTGATGATCCTATTACTCTTGATAACAATCTTCACTCTCCTCCAGTGGGAAGAGCTCAGGGATTTTACTTCTATGACATGAAGAATACATTCAGTTCTTGGCTTGGGTTCACATTTGTGCTGAACTCAACAGATTATAAGGGCACCATCACCTTCAATGGGGCAGACCCAATTTTGGTAAAGTACAGAGATATCTCTGTTGTAGGTGGAACAGGAGATTTCTTGATGGCAAGAGGAATTGCTACTCTGGACACTGATGCATATGAAGGAGATGTTTATTTTCGTCTAAGGGTGAATATCACTCTCTATGAGTGTTACTGATCAATATCCTTGGAGTATTAAGCTGTTGGATTTTATATGGACCTTGTATTAAGAGTATATGGAATAGTGATACATTAATATTATGTAATACTGAAATTAGAGATATGCCGTATACATTAGTATAAATTGTTTACCCTACGGAACATCCAATATCATTAAATCATAGCTTTGATCTTTTTACATATTTTGAATGGCAGAAATTATAGTCTAAAAGATTTGTTGTTCTCTCAACTTAATTATCCTGGTTTTGGACTATCGAAATGGCTTTTGTAACGTTCTATCTTCAAATTCTTCCATGGACGTTAAATGTAATCATATTGAAATGTGTAGCCGAGTCGTTCGTTAACGGGGAGGCTATTCAGGGTCGGTTCTAAATAGTTTGATTTAGCCACTCTTCCTCCTTGTGTCATTGAAGCTTATAAATCATGAAATCATTCATGACGATCGGGGCATATAACCGTAATATATAATTTCATAATAGTTTACTGAGCTGTATTGTTTTGAAAGTCATTATATTGATTAGTTAAAATAAAGTTTATTTTGTAGTGGAATTTTAACAACGAAGATTTTCTTTTTGCTTTTTTCATTTAGGATCTAATTTTTTATACATGTGTATTACATTCATTGAAAAGAGAGCATCTTGTAACTTTCATATTAAGATTTCAATACATTTTTTTTAGATTAGTCCTGAGATTCAATGTTTTAAGGAATCTTATATATTATATACATGTGATGTAGGCTATCATCTTTAATTTTATTTTTTAACAATTTAGGAATGTTAAGACAAAATTTATTTTGTTATGTCCTCTTCAATCAATGGTTCACATTGTATCACTTGGTTCTAATTTTCATGGATGGGGATATGGAGTACAATCTTGAATCCCCTTGGATAAATCACCTAGAAGACTTGATTGGTAGCAATGGAATTTATCGTTTCATAAAGATCGCATCCAACTATTGGAAAGGAAAACTAGGTAAGTTTGGGCTAGGGGATTCCATTGTTGACAATTTCTAAGATAGAACAACCTTAACTGATTGAAGAGGATTACTTTTATGAGAAAAGAATAGAAGGTTATAAATTAGGGATATTTAATAGCTAGATTGGTTGTTTTTTTCAAAAGGCATTAACATATTAACTAAATCCTTCTTTGTAAGGGACCAATTGAGAGGAAAGGGTGATGTTGGTGTTCAACGAAGTTTAAGTGCACAAATGATGAGTTTATTTTAGAATTGAGGTTTTGTAACATGTTTCTTATTTTGTAGATAAAATATGTGTGAATGATCATTGTTTATATATTTCCATGTTTTGACTCTTAATGCCAACATCTTGGTTTAAGAATGTCATTAAAATTATAAAGGAACACAAAATATAGCATAGAGAGATTACTATCTATGATTTTTAAATTATCATTTTTCTTATTGCAATCTGTTAGTATTTGTATATTTTCTTTATTTTCTTGGATTTTTTTTTCAGTTAATCCTTAAGCTTATGTCACTAGTGGTTTTGTAGGGTTTCATTTGTTAGTGTTTGGAATATGATGATATCATTTTAATATTAGAGCAACACAAGATTCCTAAAGTGAGATAATTTTGAATGTAGCTATGAATGATGTATACATTAGGCTCTAGAGAAGGTTATCAAAGTGATGTAGGAGCATCCTAGGCTTTCTTGTGATCCTACATGTTGGGGATATCTAGCTTTGGAGTTGTGGACTCAATCACCAAAGGAGTGGTGCTCAGTCATTGTTAAAAGTAGTGTTAGCTAAGGTACTTGATTGTTGTTAGGGCTCGGTCATTAAAGAGCTCATAGATACTATTTCTTGGCACACACTATTGTGCTTAGCATGTATTGGTTGCTTGGCATGTGTTGGCTACTCGACATGTGTTGGTTGCTCGACAATGCTAGAGAGTTTGCTAACACTCAATAGTGTGTTGGTTCTGACTAGAGTTCTTGGTGCATTTAGCATGTGATTGTGATGTGGATTGGTTTGAGAGTTTGTGTAGACCTATGAGTGGTCTTGGTTATCTCTTCTATGTGCATTTAATATGTGTTGTAAAATTGGGGCTTGTCTTAAGTATTTTTTTTAGTTATCATGTGTTAGCTGTGGGTTAATGTGATATAGGGAGCCCCCCTTAATACCATAAACTCATAATAAAAATATTGAAACAACAAAAAATGTGAGAAAATATGGACTTCTTATTTGCACCACAAATGCAAAATTATAGAATTCGTAAGTACAATATGCTAACCCACATGTAAGCCTTCAATACAATAATTTGCAAGACAAGTTGTAAACTATCACCCATCTAGCTATCCTAGACAATGTTTGAGCCTTTCTTAAATAGGAAATTTTATGCCGCTTGGGAAGGTTCTAAATGCTCAAACTTAATACCTAGGGCGATAGACCCTAACAATACACATAGAGTCAGCCAAATACATCTTTGACAAATTATTCTAAAAATTTTGGTAGCCAAACTTTTGAAGGCCATAACTCACAAATTGTTGCTCCAATTGGCTATTATAACCACTTTTCAAAAATGCTAGCTCTTGATTTACAGGATTGGAATAGTGCTAACATACTTTTGTCGAGTTTTTAGACCTCATCAAGGTACTCTAAGGCCTCGAACAATGAGCTTGAAGATTTTTTTGCATATTTTTCCATCGAATATTTGCAATAACTTCTTTGATACTAATGCTTAAGCAATGAGATTTTTATGGTAGGCTTATAACTCTAAAATGAACCTTCCTACAGAAAATGAGAACATTTTGAGCTTGTATGAGAAACTTAAATAGCAACCACCCTATCTGCTAGTCCTTATTAAAATAGAAAAGACTGAAAATAATTTTTTTTGGGTGATTGAAGATTTCCCTTGCACCCATGATGCTCCTACATTAGACACTTGGGTAATTTGAGAAGTGACTCCATCATGACTTAGGTTTTCAAAGGAAAACCAAGATGGTTAACATCCTCCTTTGCTAGCCATGATGAATCCTTTGCTGGTCTCCCTTTCCATTTGACTAGATATTTCTCATAAGTTTGGTTTTTAGTACTTTTTCCAACACAACTATCTAGTATCTCCTCAATCTTCTTTGTAGTTGAACTAGCTATCAAAATGCTCCATAATGTTTCTGTAACTTCATATCCATCACCTCCTTCATAATACTTTGTCAAACCTAAAATATTAAATACTGGTAAAATATTCAATTTAGCAGGCAACTCCACTTCATATGCATTTCTAGAATTATGCCTCTTCACTATCTTGCAAAGTCAAAACTTCTTCATCTTCAACTTATTATATGTAGCCACTAGAAAATGCTTCTTTCTCAAATGAGCCATGACTTCATCTCCAATTTGAAATTCCTTATATCTCTTTTTCACATCTACCTTAGCCTTATACTGAGTATTTATCTTTATGATGCACTTCCTCACCTCCTCATGGATGTTCTTCAAATGTTCAGCAAAATCTTCTGCTTCACCACTACTCATCTTTCCTTTACCCAACTACCTCAGTTCAGAAGCATTTCTGGGACTACTCTCATATACAATCTAGAATGGTGATTTACCAATACTCCTATTGACATAATTATTATATACAAATTCTATCTATGGTAAAATCATATCCCATCTTTTTGGTTTATCTCCAACCAAGCATCTCAACAAATTTCCCAAATTGCGATTCACAGCTTCTATCTATCCATTAGTTTGTGGATGATGTGATGAATTGAACTTCAAATTTGTCTTCAACTTCTTCCACAATCTAGGCTAGAAATACCCAACAAATTTGGTATCTCAATTTGAAACTATACTCTTTGGTAGACCATGTAATTTCACCACTTCTCTGAAAAACAACTCTGCTACATGAATAATGTCACTAGTCTTCTTGCAAGGAATAAAATGTGCCATCTTTGAAAACATGTCAACTAGCACAAAAATAGAATCATGCCCATGCTATGTCCTCTGTAATCCAAGAATGAAATCCATGCTAATATCCTCCCATGACTTCTTTGGTACAGGTAATGGTTGATACAACCTTGTATTTTGCTTCACTCCTTTCACCATTTGACATACTCTACAACTTTGTACAAACTTCATCACATCTTCTTGCAACTATGGCTAGTAGTAATTTTCAGAAACCAAAGCTATGGTTTTATCTCTACCAAAATGTCCAACCAATCGTCCACTATGCTTCTCCTTGATGAGATTCTCTCTCATTAAACTTCTAGGAATGCATAAATGGCTTTCTTTGAACAACATATTATCCTTGATCATGAAATCCAGCCACTTTGTCCTATCAAGTGTAATAGGTTCTGTACAAGTCTTCCATGCTTCATCAAAATCAAGATCATGTGGATACAATGTGTCAAGTTCCTTGAACCCAACCATCTCTATCTGCATTTCTATCAGCAAAAGTTGTCTTCTACTAAGAACATCTACAACTTTCTTAGACGTCTCGCTCATGTGTTTCAAAAAAAATGTATAACTCTACAAAAACTCAACACACATTAGATGCCTTTGGTTCAGTTTTTCTTGACTATTCGAATATTGCAAAGCTTGATGATCAATATACAAAACAAACTCGTTAGGAAGAAGATAGTGTCTCCACTTCTTCAATGCTTGAACAATAGCATAAAATTCTTGATCATAAGCATAATATTTTCTTTTTGCATCATTCAACTTCTCACTGAAATAAGCAACATGTCTACCTTCCTAGCTTAAAACAATTCCTATTGCAGTACCACTAGCATCACAATCTACTTGAAAAACCGTGTTAAAATTAGGAAGTGCTAAAAAAATTTTCTCTGTAATTTTCTATTTCAACATATTAGAACTCTTATCTACTCCTACAGTCCACTTAAACTCTTTCCTATCCCCCATCATTGTTTCAATCAAGGGTCCACAAATATAGCTAAAACTTTTTATGAACTTTCTATGAAATGTAGCTAGTGCATGAAAAGATCTTACCTCCATCACACTCCTTGCAGTAGGGCATTCAAGGATAGCATTCACTTTCATTGGGTCCATTTTTAGACCTTCTCATGAGACTACAAATCCCAAGTACACCAACTCTTTGTTTACAAAATTGCACTTCTTCAGGTTTATCAGTAACTTTTCTTCCCTCAACTTATCAAACACCTTGTGAATATGAATCAAATGATCTTATAATGTCTTACTAAAGATCAATATATCGTCTAGGTAAATAATGACAAACTCACCCAGAAACTCCTTCAGTACCTCATTCATGAGCCTCATGAAAGTTCTTTGTGCATTGGTTATCCCAAAAGGCATGACTAACCACTCATATAGTCCTTCCCTTGTCTTGAAAGTAGTCTTCCACTCATCAACTTCTTTGATATGAATCTAATGGTGCCTACTCTTCAAATCTATCTTTGTTAAATACTTAGCTCCACTCAAACAGTCCATAATATCATCCATCCTTGGAAATGGAAATCTATACTGTATTGTGATCTTGTTGATAGTGCAAGAATCTATGCACATCCTCCATTCTCCATTCTTATTTGGTGCTAATACTATTGGTACAACACATGGGCTCGGAATCTCTGAAATCAATCCCTTCTGTAGCAACTCATGAAGTTTCCTGCTCAACTCTTCACTTTCTTCTAGTGTCATTATGTGTGCTACCTTGTTTGGAAAACTGGCTCTTGGAACCAATTCTATCTAGTGACTGATCTTCCTCACTATGGGCAATCTTTTAGGTACATGATTTGATACTATATTAGAAAATTCTCTTAACATATTTGTAACTTCTACAGGTACCTCCTCTACTTCTTCTTTACTATCTTTAGGAATTATAGAAAAACACATATGCTCATGATTCATACCTATAAGAAACTCTTTTCCATCAAAAAAACATATTCTAGCAGCACTATATACCTTTTCATCTTTATCCTTCAAGGACTTTAACTTATGTTTCACTCCATCCTTAGTCAGAGTGTAGGTATTTGCTTGCCCATCATGTACAACATGCCTATCAAACTTCCACAACCTACCCAACAACATATGAGATATGTCCATATGTATAATATCACACAGTATCTCATCCTAGTAGCTTCCAATCTTGAACTTCATTCAGCACTGCTCATTGACGATGAACTTGTGGTCATCTTGCACCCAAGCAATATGGTATGGACATGGGTGTTTTTGCCTCTTTAGCTTCAACTTGGTGACCATCATTTCTGACATCAGATTTCCTTGTGCAAAACAAGCTCCTTCTTTGTTCAAGTTCATTCTTACCACTCAACAAGACTCTTCAGTTAACTAGGACTTCTCCTCTTTTAACATCTTCAGAATGTGAGGATCGAGCATCTTCATCAACATGTGCAACTCTTGCCTAACCTTTTGTTCTTGGATTTGTCCTTCCTTGGCATTGGGTACATTCAAATACTCTATGCCCTTCTTCTTTGTAGTGAAAATATTTTCCATGGAAGCCTCCTCTTCCATATCCTTGTCCTCTACCTCTTCCTCTCTAATCTCTATTGTTTAGATCATGGACACAATTGGAATTATTTCCCCTCTATTTCTAACTAGTACTTCTAACCTCATCTTTGTTCTTTTGATCATCATTATGACCACCATAGAATCATTCACCAAATCTTTCACCACAACCTCTTCCACTATTCTTATTGTCAAACTTCTTGCTCAGTTTCTCCTCAACTCTTAGGGCAAACTAGTATACCCTCTCAATACTACTTATTTGAACTAGACTTAGCTCATCTTGAATGCCTAGCCTTAAATAATTAAGATAATAGATGACTTTCTCCTTATCATCTTCTACATGGCTGGTTCTAATGAGAACTCAATAGAACTATTTGGTATACTCTTGGACAAATTGTCCTACTTGATTCAACCCTTGCATTTTATTCAATAGATCAAGCTCATAATCCATAAGAATTAATTGTCACTTCAATTTATCTTTCATCTAATCTTATCTGGTGATTTTTTCCTTTCCCATTCTATTTTTCTCCAACTGAACCTTGTACCACCAGATCTTCACATGTCCTTTTAGTTTTGCCTTCACAAACTTGACCCTGTCAAGATCATCAATATCTTCATACTCAAAGTACTCCTCCAATTCATTGATCCAATCAATCAGTTCCTTTGGGTTAAGATTTCTTAAAAATGCAAGAACCTCAAACTTAGGTCTTTTTCCAATCTTAGAAATGGCCCTAAAAAGCCTCTCTTCCTCTAGATTTAGAACTGCCTTTTCTTTGGCATTTTCTTCTACTTCATCCTCATCCTTGCTTTCATCTCTTATGGCAAGATTCATTCTTCTACGCATTTGTTCTTCTAATTCTTACATTTTTCTTTGGAGGGCCCGAAAACCCTCAGGTGTAATACCTACAACTCTTTCTCCATGGTCTCTTTGTGGGGGCATTTTTTGTGCTTCTGCTAAAACCCTAATGTAAATTGCCTCACAATCGTTGATCTATCTACATGCTCAACCCAAACCATAGTTCTGGTGCAAACTGCCTCACAGTTGGTGATTTGTCCACACACTCAAGAAATCTAGCTCTGATACCACTTGATGTAGGGAGCTCCCCTTAATACCATAAACTCATAATAGAAACATAGAAACAACATAAATTGTGAAAAAATATGGATTTCTTATTTGCATCACAAATGCAAAATTATAGAATTCATAAGTACAATATGCTAACACACATGGGTGCCTTCAGTACAATAATTTGCAAGACAAGCTGCGAACTATCACCTATCTTTCTTAAATAGGCAATTTTATGCCACTCGGAAAGGTTCTAGATGCTCAAACTTAATAGCCAGAGCCGACAGATCCTAACAATACACATAGACTTGGCCAAATACATCTTTGACAAATTATTTTAGAAATTTTAGTAGCTCAACTTGCGAAGGCCATAACTCACAAACCATTGTTGTGATTAGATATTATAACCACTTTTTTGAAATCCCAGCTATTAATCTACAGGATTGGAATGGCACTAGCACCCTTCTCTCAAGTCTTTGGACCTCATCCAGGCACTCTAAGGCCTCCAACGTTGATCCTAAATATTTTTCTGCAATTTTTTCCACCAAAAATCTGCAATAACTTCTTTGGCACTAATGTTTGAGCAATGAGATTTTTATGGTAGGCTTACAACTCTAAAATGAACGTTCCTATAGAAAATGAGAATATTCCAAACTTGTATGACAAGCTTACTAAAATTAGTAAGTTCCCATAAATAGTAACCACCCTGTCCACTAGTCCTTATTAAAGTAGAAAAGACTGAAAATAAAATAGTTTTTAGGTGATGCAAGATTGCCCTTGCACCCAGGATGCTTCTACATCATAGTGTGAGGGTTAACATTTTGTATTTAATATTTTTGTGAGCTAACTTGCGACTTAAAAATGCATTTAAAGAAAGGGGTTTATTTAATTTGTAATTGCTAGGTTGACTTGTGGCTTAGTTGGGTATAAGTAGGTGGTCTTGTTGAGTCTTTTAGTCATTCATTATGGAATGATCATCCAACTTGTAGAAGGAGATGAAGTGGAGGAGAAAACTTTGAAGAGCTAGTAACTATGACTTGGAAAACAAGGAGATTGCTTGGTGGGCTTGTGAGCACAAGTTTAGATTTTCCTTTGAGGTTTCTACTAGAGTGTAGGTTTGGACTAGCTAAGATTAGTGTTGTGAGTGGGATCTTGTGGGATATTGCAAAACTATTATTGTATTTGCTATTATATTTGGCCCTAACCCAGAAGGCTTTACAATCAGGCATATTGCATGTAAACAGTTATTTTATAAATAAAGAGTTGTGATTTGGTATCAAATCTTAGATTATTGTTATCTTGTGTTGTGTTTCCACTATGTGGTTATTGTTGGGGGCTAGGACATCTCCTTTGGGGATTCTTCTACCTTGCACTGCATCAGGTTGTCTCAGAGTGAAGGTTGTTCCTAAGCATATAGACAAATCACCGAAGCTGAGGTAGTTTGTACTAGGATTGTGTGTTGGAGAAAGTTGATTTTGTGGAACCTATTGATCTTCTAAATTTATGGATCTATTACTTAAGGTTTGCAAAAATCTTGGAAAGATGCCTCCAAGAAGATTGGACCCTAGGGCGATTGATGATCTTAGTGATGCTATGGAATAATGGATCTCAGAGAAGTTAAGAGTAGAGTTTAGATCTAAGATTGCATTGATGAAGAGTTCAACATGATAGCTAAAATCGTGAGTGCTTTAGGTTACATAACTCAGCATGTGGGTATTGAAGGTAGTTATGAGGAAGTTGTCAAAGACTTTGAAGTTTCTTGATCAAGTGGTGAGGACATAACTGATCGTGTGGAGAGACCTATTGGAATTATGGTTGATCAATTTGCTTGACCTAGATCTTAGTTGAAGCTGAAGCATAAGATGGAAGTTTCTAATTTTTTAGGTACTTTGAATCCCAAAGACCTAATTAATTGGATTAGTGAATTGGAGGACTACTTTGAGCTTAAGGATATTGATGATACACTCAAAGTGAGATTGCCATGAACTAAGTTAAAGGGACATGCTACTCTTTGATGGAAGGAACTACAAAGGGACAGAGAGGAGGAAGGTGAAATGAAGATCTCTAGATAGAAATTAATGGTGATTAAACTAAAGGCTAAGTTCATTCTTTCTAATTTTTAACTTGAGTTTTTTAAGAGGTTACAACATCTGAAACAGAAGGATATGACTATGAAGGATTATATAATAAGGAGCTCTACAAGTTGACTATTTGATCTAGACATAGAGAATTGTCAAATGAGAATATAGCTTGATACATTGATGGTTTAAGATTCAATATTCAGGATGAGATTGGTATGATGAATATTTCTTTAGTGGAGGATGATTATCAATACTCTTTAAAAGTAGAAGAGAAGATGAAGAGGAAACTTCAAGGTAATCCTCAAGGAAAGGAGAAGCAGGATAGCTTACCACAAAATATACCAAGTGTAGAAAGTGAACCAAAAGTTGTTGATCAAAAGAGGAGGATAGGTGGAGGTGTGCTCATAGGTAATTGTTTCAAATGTGGTCAAAAAGGGCATAGATCTTTTGAATGTCTAATAGGTCTACCAAGAAACACTTGACAACTATCCAAGATAGTTAGCCTAAGCAAGGAGAGAATTTTTTGGCTCGGTGAGTACTATTGTGTCAAAGAACATTGGATTCTTGTTAGAGGACTAGTTTGTTTAGTAGTTTTTGTAAGTCTAGTGAAAAATTCTGCAAGGCGGTTATGGATGGTGGTAGTACTAATAACCTTTTTGTTGAGGAGATGGTTCAAAAAAGTGGTTTGAAGATAGTAAGACATCCTTATCCTTATAGGATTGGCTACTCGTAAGGTGACCATGCTTTGGAAGTGAGGGAGCAATGCCTTGTTGATTTCTAGATTGGGCAGTATAAGGATCAAGCATTGTGTGATATTTTGGATATGAATAGTTGTCATGTGTTACTTGGTAGACCTTAGTAGTATGATTTTTGATTGTGTGAGGAACATGTTTACTATTGAGAAAGGTGGCAA
The DNA here is from genome assembly GCA_028749045.1 of Cupressus sempervirens. Lineage (NCBI taxonomy): Eukaryota > Viridiplantae > Streptophyta > Pinopsida > Cupressales > Cupressaceae > Cupressus > Cupressus sempervirens. Next base: position 502,254,570 of record CM053791.1, read on the forward strand.
GAAGTTTTCCCTAAATCCTTTCTAGAATGAAGAGCTCGATAGGAGGAAGCTAACTATTGGTAGCCAAGTTGAGTTGGTAGATTCTGAGAAGATTGGAGATTAGTATGGAAAAAAGACCTATGGAACACCTATAATAGATGTGAAGAAGAAGAAGAAGAAGAAAAACAAGGGAAAGAGTGTGCAAGTTGAGGACTTGGAGGACATGTATGTGAAGAACCAATTTGGAATTTATGTGTTGAATCTCATAAGATGTTCTTCCAGCTTCTAGAACATCTTTTCAAACCTAGGGTATATGATGCAAGAGAATCCTAGTCTTTCTTGTGATCTTGCATGTTGAGGGTATTTGGCTTTGGAGTTGTGGACTCAGTCACTAAAGGAAATGTGCTTGGTTGTTGTTAAAAGTAGTGCTAGCTAAGGTACTCAGTCATTGAAGGGGCTCGATCATTAAAGAGCTTGAAAGATATTGTTCCTTGGCACTCACTATTGTGCTTGGCATGTATTGGTTGCTTGACATGTGTTGGCTGCTTGGCATGTGTTGGTTGCTCGGTGATGCTTGATAGTTTGCTAACACTCGGCAATGTGTTGGTGTGGACTAGAGTTCTTGGTACATTTAGCATATGATCATGATGTGGATCAATTTGAGAGTTTGTGTGGACCTATGAGTGGTCTTGGTTATCTCTTCCATGTACATTTAATATGTGTTGTAAACTTGGGCTTTATCCTTAGTATTTTTGTGTAGTTATCACACGTTAACAGGGTTAATGCGAGGGTTAACATTTTGTATTTAATGTTTGTTGTGAGCTTACTTGTGGCTTAAATATACATTTAATGCAAGGGGTTTATTTAATTTTTAATTGATAGGCCAACTTGTTGCTTAGTTGGGTATAAGTAGGGGGTCTTGTGGAGTCTTTTAGTCATTCATTCATGGAATGATCATCCTGCTTAGAGAAGGAGATCAAGTGGAGGAGTGAACTTTGAAGATCTAGTAACTATGGCTTGGAAAACAAGGAGATTTCTTGGTGGGCTTGCGAGGACAAGTTGAGATCTTCCTTAGAGGTTTCTACCAAAGTGCAAATTTGGACTAGCTAGGATTAGTGTTGTGAGTTGAATCTTGTGGGATCTTGCAAACTTGTTATTGTATTTGTTGTTGTATTTGGCCCTATCCTGAAAGGCCTTACAACCGAGCATATTGCATGTAAATAGTTATTTTATAAATAAAAAGTTTTGATTTGATATCATATCTTGCATTATTGTTATCTTGTGTTGTGTTTTTGCTATGTGGTTATTACTAGGGACTGGGACATCTCTTTTGGGGATTCTCCTACCTTGTAGTGCAACAGGTGGTATTAAAGTGAAGGTTATTCCTAAGCATGTAGATAGATCACCAAAGCTAAGGCTATTTGCACCAGGATCATCAGTTTGGTGGAACCAATTGATCTTCTAGATTTGTGGATCTATTGCTTAGGGTTTGCACAAATCTTGGAAAGATGCCTCTAAGAAGATTGGACCCTAGGGAAATTGATGATCTTAGTGATGTTGTGGAAGAATAGATCTTAGAGAAGATGAGAGTAGAGTTTAGATCTAAGACTGTATTGATGAAGAGTGATATGATTTTTGAAATCATGAGTGCTTTAGGTGACTAGAAGTAGTTATGAGGAAGTTTCCAAAGACTTTGAAGTTGTTGGATTAAGTGGTGAGGATAGAACTGATCATGTGGAGAGACCTATTGGAATTAGGGCTAGTTAGTTTGCTTGACCTAGATCTCAATTGAAGATGAAGTATAAGATGGAGGCTTCTAATTTTTCATTTACTTTAAATCCAAAAGACTAATTTGAGCTTAAGGATATTGAGGATCTAGTTAGAGTGAGGTTGGCACAAACTAAGTTCAAGGGACATGTTTCTTTTTGGTGGAAGGAATTGCAAAGAAACATAGAGGAGGAAGGTGAAATGAAGATCTCTAGATGAAAATTGATGGTGACTAAACTGAAGGCTATCTTCATTCCTATTGATTATGAAGTTGACTTTTTTAAGAGGTTGCAAAATATAAAACATTAGGATATGATTATGAAGGATTATACCAAGAAGTTCTAAAGGTTGACTAATCGGTCTATGCATAGGGAATTTTCAAAGGAGAAGGTAGCTTGATATAGTAATGGTTTAAGATTCAATGTTCAAGATGAGGTTGGTATGATGAATATTTCTTCAATGGAGGATGCTTATTAGTATTCTTTGAGAGTAGAAGAGAAGCTAAAGAGGAAACATCAAGGTAATGCTTGAGGAAATTAGAAGTAGGATATCTTAGCCCAAGCTAAACCAAGTGTAGAAGGTGAACCAAAACATGATGATCAAAAAAGTGGGATAGGTGGAGGTGTGTTTAGAGGTAATTGTTTCAAATATGGCAAAGAAGGACATAGATCTTTTAAATTTTCAATTGGTAGGACAACTACTATTTTGAATGAGGTTGAAGTCCATGATAGTCAGCCCAAGAAAAGAGAGAATTTGTTGACTTGATGAGTACTAGTGGCTCAAAGAACATTGGATTCTTATTAGAGGACTAGTTTGTTCAAGAGTTGTTGTAAGTTTGGTGGCAAAGGCTACAAGATGATTGTGGATGGTGGTAGTACTGATAACTATGTAGCTGAGGAGATGGTTCAAAAACTTGGTTTGGAGAGAGTGAGACATTCTTATCCTTATAGGATTGGCTTGTTGTAAGGTGACCATGCTTTGGAAGTGAGGGAGCAATGCCTTTTTCATTTCCACATTGGGTAGTATAAGGATCAACTATTGTGCGATATTGTGGATATGAGTAGTTTTCTTGTGTTACTTGGTAGACCTTGGCAGTATGATTACATGGTTGTGCATGATTGTGGTTATTGTTGAGAAAGGTGGCAAGAAGTTTTCCATGATTCCTTTGAGGAATGAAGAGCTTAGTTAGACGAACCTAAGTATTGGTAGCTAAGTTGAGTTGATAGATTTTGATAAAGTTGGAGATCAACATGGAATGTAAACCTATGTAACACCTATGATGGATGTGAAGAAGGATAAGAAAAAATAAGGGAAAGAGTGTGCAAGTTGAAGACTTGGAGGACATGTATGTGAAGAACCAATTTTGGATTTATGTGATAAATCCTAGAGGATGTTCTTCCAAATTCTAGAACATCTTTTCAAACCTAGGGTGTCTAATGTATGAGCATCCTAGGATTTCTTGTGATCCTTCATGTTAGGCATATCTAGCTTTGGAGTTGTGGACTTAGTCACCAAGTGAGTGGTGCTCAGTCATTATTAAAAGTAGTGTTAGCCGAGGTACTTGGTCATTGAAGGGGCTCGATCATTAAAGAGCTAGGTAGATATTGTTGCTTGAAACTTAGTATTGTGCTCGACATGTATTGGTTGCTCAGAATGTGTTGGCTACTTGTCATGTGTTGGTTGCTCAACAATGCTTGGGAGTTTGCTAACACTTGGTAGTGTGTTGGTGTTGATTGGATATCTTTGTGGATTTAGCATGTGATTGTGATGTGGACCAATTTGAGAGTTTGTGTGGACCTATGAGTGGTCTTGGTTATCTCTTCTATGTGCATTTAATATGTTTTGTAAACTTGGGGCTTTTCCCAAGTATTCTATGTAGTTATCATGTGTTAATTGCATGTTAATGTGAGGGTTAACATTTTGTATTTAATATTTGTTGTGAGCCAAATTCTAGCTTAAACATGCATTTAATGCAAGGGGTTTATTTAATTTTTAATTGCTAGGCTATTTTGTGGCTTAGTTGGCTATAAGTAGGGAGTCTTATGGAGTCTTTTAATCATCCATCTTGGAGAAAGAGATGAAGTGGAGGAGTGAACTTTGAAGAGTTAGTAACCATGGCTTGGAAAACAAGGATATTACTTGGTGGGCTTGCAAGAAAAAGCTAAGATCTTCCTTAGAGGTTTCTTAGATCTAGAATTGATGGGATTAGTGTTGTGAGTTGGATCTTGTGGGATCTTGTAGAACTGTTATTGTATTTGCTATTGTATTTTACCCTAACCTGAAAGGCCTCACAGTTGGGCATATTACATGTAAACTATTATTTTATAAATAAAGAGTTGTGATTTGGTATTAGATCTTGCATTATTGTCATCTTGTTTTGTGTTTCTGTTGTGTGATTATTATTAGGGGCTAGGATGTCTCCTTTGGGGATTCTCCTGCCTTGCACTATATCACAAAGAGGCCAAGAAGATTGGATACTTTATATATTACAAAACATTATGACAAGATTCAAAGCTATTTAACAAAAAAAAGGAGATGAATTCAAGTAGGAGATTATGTGACTCATATAGGAATAAAAGAGGAAACAAAAGTAGCTCATGGTGCTTTACCAAAACCAAAAGGATTTTAAAAACTATTATTTTGAGAAGTCGTGGGTATTTTGGCCAATTAAGAACTGATTCTTTTACTAATTAAAGACATCAAACTCATTGAATGGATGAATAATCTAGATTGTTGATTTGAGCATGAAGTGGTAGCAAGAGAGATAAGGGTTATATTTTCCTATAGAATTATTAAAAGTTTCATGGTGATATGTTACGATTATGTTCTATCAAAAAGATGAATGAATGATACTTAGAAAATAAATTCTATGGATAAACCCATTGTCAAGTTCAAGGCTAAATTCCTTGCAAAAAATTATCAAACTAATGAATTGAAAGGACTAAAAAATATAAAGAAAAAGGATATGCCATGGGGTAGGGCCATAATAATGTTTCCCACTTTCCATCACAACGAAATTAGATGAAAAGTAGGGACATCCTTTTTATAAGCTTTGAATGAAGGTCCCTAGGGGCTTCATTCAAAGCCTAATGTGTCACATTGGTAGGGGGGTTCAAATGAAGCCCTAAAAAGTTGTTAGAACTATTAAAATTCTTAATTTTTCCCTATTTTTTTCATTCTTGCTTATACAAGTTGGTGGACTAAGGGGCTTGGACCGAAGTCTGTGACATCATAGCTTGCATTAGTATTTCCATCTACCATGTTTGACCTCTTTGGAGCATCTGGATATGGATGTTCTTCAATTTTTGTTGTTCATGAATATTTAATTCTTTTTAATGAATATTTAGCTAATTTTAATGAATGTTTAGTTGTTTTTAATAAAAATTTAGTTATTTTTTAATGTATCTTAATTAGTTTTATGTTTACATGTTGTTGTAGTTAGTTTTATGTACATAGCATATTTTTTATTATGTTACATAGTTTTCAACACAACAATACTTAGAAAATATTTTTAAAACATAGTTAAAACTATAGATGGAAAAATTAATAGGTTTAGAAAACAAAAAACTCTAGGTCTACATAGAAATCAAAAATAAAATAAAATCTTGTAATAGGTGGGTAGAAAAAAAAAACACCTCTCTCTCTCCCTCTCATCACTTGAATGTCTCTCCTCACTCTTTATCTTCAATTTCTCTCTCCCCACATTCTTTCTCCTCTCACTTACTCTATCCTCACTTTCTCTCTACTCTAATGCTCTTTTCTCTCACTTTCTCTCTCCTTGCCATCTCTTTTTGGTTTCTCTCTTCTCACTTTCTCTCTCTTTAATTTATCTCTCCTCTCACTCTCTCCACTTTTTCTCTCCTCATGCTCTCTCTCCTCACTTTATCTCTCCTATCAATTTCTCTCTCCTCACTCTCTCTTTAGTTTCTCTCTCCGCACTTTCTCTCTCCTTAATTTTCCTCTCCTCACTCACACTCCTAACTTCCTTGCTCCTCACTCACTGTCCTCTCTTTCTCTCTCATTATAGTCTCTCCTCTCACTCTCTCTCCTTACTATCTCTTTTTTCACTTCATCTCTCCTCTCACTTTCTTTCTCCTTAATTACACTCATCTCACTTTCTCTCTACTCACTTTATCTCTCCTTTCACTCCCTCTCATCTCACATTCTCTCTCCTCACTCTCTCTCTCCTTTGACTTTCTCCCTCCTCTCTCCTCACTCTCTCTCCTCTATCTCTCTCTCTCTCTCTCTCTCTCTCTCTCTCTCTCTCTCTCTCTCTCTCTCTCTCTCTCTCTCTCTCTCTCTCTCCTCACTGACCTAAGTTGACCTATTAATCCCTAATGAGACATATATTAAGATGTAATATGACCTATGCCCACTTAATAGGATAGTTCTTAGGGTCTAATAGGAGCTCTTAATTTAAATAACATAATAACATGTCTAATATGACCTATTTACACCTAATAGTACACCTCTTAAGTTCTAACATGATATGTTGTAGCATTTAATATGGCCTAGTTAACATTTAATTTGCACATGTTACCCATGTAGATGACATCACACAATAGAGATCAGGGTCAGGGATATGATCATGGTTAGCTTCATGATCAGGGAGAGGATCATGAGTAGCCTTAGGGTTAGGGATAGGATCATGGGCTTGGACATGGTCAGAGGTAGGGAGAGGGACAAGAATAGGGAAAGGGGGTGTGCTTTCACTCTTGCACTCCCAATATGGATGGTATATTCCATTTTGTGTCTATGGAGATGACACAACTTGGAGAGTTGATTGATAGATCTGTTGATCCTTTATATAGAGGTATTTGTGAGTAGATTTACATGAGTCTTCTAAATCTTACTAATAGACTTAGATCACAAACTACATTTGTACTGTAGTCTATTGATAGGATTTTAGCATAGCTCATAGAAGAGGTTTCAGGTGATATGTCCTTAGCCTAGGTTCAGGCCCTAGTTCCTAAGGAGATTATCAAATGATAGGTATTCCCAAATTATGAGGGTTGGGCCCAGGTGAAGGGGTATCAACTTATGAGATGGGGTATGCCATAGATTGCATGCATGATACCCTTGATTTCTCATAGAAAATGGTGGTTATCCCAATAATGACCAAATACCTTTATATTTTTCCCAACGGGTAAAAGCACAAACCTGTGTCACCTTTTATAAAGAAACGTGATATTAGAATGTGATAGTTCAACATTAATGAAAAAAAAAATGGTATTTGTGTTTAAAATATGAAGATGATGTAAACTGATGAAATGTGTAGAATTGGATGAATTTTATGCCTATATTTTTTATAATTTATTTGAGTAACAATTTATTCATTTTATTTTATTTTGAAGTCCCTTTTTTAACTATAAAAAATATAGGGTGTAGTTCCCGTCAAACAAGTATATGTAAACCATCTTTTTTTGTATTGATTTGAAAATATCCTATAGATGACATGTATAGCTAGTGCACAAAAAAAGAAATAATTATTTTTGATGTATATTTTCTTTGTTATAAGTACTCAAGTTTGACCTTATCAGAATCCAAAAGTTTTTTCCTCCCGTCAAAACTTCCCTATGAAATCTATACCTTCTTGAAAAAAAATTACATATTCATGAAGAGGATTCTCTCCTCTAGAGATAAATATAATTTTAAATTTTTTTTGATATGATTTACTATTTTTTTTCATTTTTTGAGGGAGCATCTTTTGAAATGTTGAAATATTGACTTATAATATTTTGAGATTATAACATACTATAACTAATAAAAACAATAAAAAATTTATATAATGATGATATTGAATCTAAGATCTATAAAAGGGTATTTTTAGTTTCTGAAAAAAAAACTGAGTTTTGATAGAGAAATGAGATTTGACCAAAACAGGTTTTTGTATCATAAATAGTGACACAGATCTATGCCTTTACCCCAACAGTTATAGGTAGAGGTCTGTATAAGACACAATGTCAACTATTTAGATCTTTTGGGATATTATGGTAAGAGATATGGAAAAGTTTTAGATCATGATGAGTATCTTCTAGTTGGTTGACCTCAATGTCATCCTTGGCACTTGGTTGGTTAGAGGACTCTAGTTGTGACCCCGATGATAGTTGTTAGCACAAATAGAAATTTTTATTACTTCTAAGAGAGAAGTAATTTATAGGATAGGACACATTGTAGTTGTAGCTAGTAGCATTACATCTGATACCCTGGGCAGATACATTATGAGTACACCTAGTCAACCAAGATCATCTACAAAGGAATCATCTAGTATTGCATCTATTATGCCAAGTGATGAGGATTATACAGTTTCACATCTTCATAATCTAGGAAATATACCTGGCCTTAGTGGGAAGTGAACACATATTGATATGGTATTGTATTTTTTAGATAATTTATTATAGGCATATTCATGCATTGTCCATATTAAGAGGACACCTTATAGGACATCATAGATAGGATTAGAGAAACTAAACAATGTGAAAAGGAATTTGGTGATCAATACTAAGTACAACACCCATATATATGTGAGCTCAATACTTAGCTTGACACTTGATTGAGCACCCATCACATCACTTAGCACAACACTCAAATGTACAATAGTCTACTATAGCTCTAGTTGAGAGGATACAAGTTTCATATGTTACTATTACCACTAATAGACTAGAAATTCTTAAGGAGAAACTGCGAGAGTTAAGTCAAATTGATGTTGGCACTAAGATGGGATCGTATATGGAGATGATATTTGGTTATAATACCACTAACTCTACACCACTTCCACCTTAGTTGGTTACCCCTTTGCACTCTTCATTATTAGATATGATTGACAGTATTGGATATGGAGTTTCTAATGTAGTTGGTTACCCCTTGTGCTATAACATGTGTCATGGATTACCCTCTTCCTCCTCAGGACCAAGTACCTCTTTCAAATTTATCTTTTTGTACAATAATTCAATTCTATACTCAATTAAATATACATGTACTAATATTTGTGAATAAATAATATTTTTCTATGCACATGTAGCAGAACCTACTTTTTCTAGTGTAGGATCCAATCATGGAGGGAGGAGAGAGATTATTGATACAAAACCAACAACTGGTGGGAGTATAGATATTATTGATGTGACACCCACTAGTCATCAAGTGAAATTAAAATTTAGAGTTTTAAACTAAATTAATTTTTACACACACACACACACACACACACACACACACACACACACACATCCATCTATGTCTAAAAAATTTTTATGTACACCAAATTTGTAGGGGTCAGTTTATATTTTGCAAGCACATGATGCTCATCAGTCTTGCTTTGAGGTTCAATCTATTCATATGTGCCTAGACAACTCTCTAGTTTAGGATGTATGGACAAAATGTTTAGTTTATCATTATCCTTTGAGTGAGGCATATACACATGTTTATGATTTGACATTTATATATGCATTGAAATATATGTACATGTCTATGGTCCATTTATGATACATGACATATTTATATGGTTCATATGATTAAACATTTTATATATGTTTCTATGTTATACTTCATGTGATATATCTTTGTAGTTTGTGATTAGACATGTGAATTATATCTATATTTTTCTTGTTTATGATTACACACATGTGATTGCTTGAATTTCCAGGTTCAATTTAATTTCTATGTTTATGATTACATGTTATTGATTGAATTATATAGTTTAGATATTAATTACATGTGATTGATTACATTTATGATCTTTATTGAATTACATAGTTTAGATATTAATTACATGTGTGGTCTTGATTCAACTTAGGTGATTCAATATGTTATACTTCATGTGATATATCTTTGTAGTTTGTGATTAGACATGTGAATTATATCTATATTTTTCTTGTTTATGATTACACACATGTGATTGCTTGAATTTCTAGGTTCAATTTAATTTCTATGTTTATGATTACATGTGATTGATTACATTTATGATCTTTATTGAATTACATAGTTTAGATATTAATTACATGTGTGGTCTTGATTCAACTTAGGTGATTCAATATGTTATAACTGGCACACAATTAATGAAATTAGATTCTTCCATATGGTTAATTGAATTAGATACTTGTCTATGATAATTAGATACATGAAGTCCTAAACATGAAATGAACATGTAGACACATATATGTATACATGTGATTGGTTCAATTTAGGAAATTCAAAATTATAGCATTTATAAATTCATTAAAAATGATTGATTAATCTAAACATATACATCTATATACATGGACTAAACTTGAAATAAACATAAATACACTCATTTATAAGTCCTAACCTGTACATGAAATGGAAATAATGGACATTAACATCCTAGACATGAAATGAACATGCACACACACATATAATTATTAAATGTTAAATGAAATAAACATAAATACATGCATGTATAATTTTTAAGTTGTACATGAAATGAAAAGAATGCACAATTATGTCCTAAAGGTAAAATAAACATGCATGCACACATATAAGTCCTAATAGTTAAATGAATACACATTTAATACATATAAGTCCTTAAGGTTGTACATGACATGAACAGGCATGTGCACATATAAGTCCTAAATGTTAAATAAATACATATAATGTACACATGAATTTAAATAAGACTAAACATGACATTAACATAAATAAACATGTGTATAAGTCCTAAGCTATACATAACATGAACATGCACATGTACACATGAAATGAACATATCATATATACATATAAGTCCTAAGTTCCATATGAACATGTACAGGTACATGTGCATATAAGTCCTAAATGTTAAATATGTACATGTGCATATAAGTACATGTGCATATAAGTCCTAAATGTCAATTGATGTCAAAATTTGAGGTATTTAGAGATTGAATATTAAAAAACTCTAGAAATAAAAATTTTAGTGTTCAAAATCTAGTTTTTGAATATGTAATTTATTTGTGTACCCATATGATTGATTATTTTCTTGGTATGGATCTTTGAAAACCACTTTTTCAAAATGCCTATTTCAGGACCATACCATGCTTGTGTACGGACACCATAATTTGACACAAATAAATGAATTTTCGCAAATCATTTTAAAGGGAGTTACCTAATACACCTAAGATTGATGAAAATATTTTTCTTTAATTTTTTATTGAATAATTTTATTATTATTAATTATTAATTGGCTATAAAGGTAAATTTTAAAACCTCTCATGTACGGACCACATAATTTGATCAAAATCTCACTTTTTTCAATTTTCTCTTTTTTGACATCAAAAGAATTGTATGTAGATTGATGAAATATAAATTAATTTAAGAAAAAATATAAAATAAAAAAGTTATTAAAGTTTTGGGGAATGTCACTTTTCAACGTTTAGGAGATAGTTTTGATTAATAAATAATGGAAAAATAGAAAGTAAACTAATAACACTATAAAATTTACATTTTTGAAATCAGAACAGTAAGACCTATAATGGGTTTTTGTCTCGTCAAAAAATTCAATGGGAATGACTGTAAAAAAATTACAACAATACCAGGAATTGTTGATTAAATGCCTTAGAAAAAAAAAAGGATCATAAAGGCATGGCTTGGTGGGACCAAGCCTATGACATGCCTTTCCCCAAGGCAAAACACCATGCAAAAGTCAGGAGCTATACCAAATTCCCGCTCATGTCTTAAGAATCGGGCATCCAATTTGTAATTCAAAAATTGGGTGCCTGATTGCTTTAAACCATTGTACCTAACTGTTTGAAAATCGGGTACCTGATTTACAAACATGTACCCAATTTCTAAAGAATTGGGTGCCCAATTTTTAAGCAATCGGGTACCCATTTCTAATATACCCGTTGGATCCCAAAAGCTACCCCACCGACCCAATTTCAATGATTGAAATGATTGAATAATAGTTTCAATCTACAACACCAAATTTTGTCATGCTTATTCTATTTTATTGTCATCTTATACAATTTGCAAGCTACTGATTCAAATTCAAAATTGGTTCACACATGGGATCAAAACAACGAAGATGGAAGAAAGCAAAAGTTCTGACAGATGAGGAGATTGCAGCAAATAAAGAGAATGAAGTACAATGCCAATGAGAGAGAAGACAGAGAATTAGAGACTTGAATAATGTTTCAAAGGAGAGAGACATTGAGGATACCACAATGGATGAAGAGGTCAAAGAAGAGAACCCAATACAAGAAAATTTAGGTGCACATTCTAATCATGCATTCAATATAGGTGTGTCTCCAAACCCTCAAATTTTCTCTCGTGATGAAATTGGTGATTTTTTAGAAGCAGGTTACGATTTAAATGATTTAGATTTTCTTCATGAGAAGTAATTGTCAAACGATCATGCACAAAACACTCCAATTGAAATGCCTGCCCCAAAAGAAATACCAAGAAAATTTGAAAATGATATTCAAATTCAGGGTATAATATAGTGGCGAATTTTTGTATTTTGGCGAATTTGACGTTTTGCCAATGTTATTTTTGGCGATTTCTGAGCCCTTCCATGGTTTCCTGGTCACCAAACTTTTTTGGGTTTACCTGGTTGACTAGCATTGTAATCGCCAAGGAAAATGTTACGTTTGAGTTTCAAGTTTTCAAGTTCGTGGAATGTTCGTTGGGTTTAAAGTTTCCGTTTCATGCCGTATGGGAGAATTCGCCATCCCATTTTCATTTTACCGTGGAGGAGTCGGCTCGTTTCAAGTTATGGGAAGTCGAGGAGTCGGCTCATTTTGCCAACACTCTTTCATTTTGTCGTGGAGGAGTCAGCTCGTTTGGCGTGGTAAATTGGTAATTGTATTTATTTGTAATTTGTATAAATCCAAATTTGCCCAAGCAATGAGACATTCACTAAATACCGCTGGCACTCCATCAAATTTCTAGCAGCGCAGGACACATCGCGGGCACGACTCAGACTCCAAAGATAGCTTCCACAAGTGGTGGTACACTGGTATGTGTAGCTGTGCTGTAAAATACTCTCCTTGAGCTTATGTAGTTTAATTTAATTAGAATCTTATCTACAGTTTCCTTTCTTATCTCATTTTCATTAGAAATTTTTCAAAAAGTGGATGCAATGCTGAAAGCTGCTGGCGATGTTAATGGTTTTTAAAGCTTGCATGCATGGATTCGTGAAAATGTGAAGTCTATTTCCTACCAACTTTCTACTGAGATTCATGAAAGATTCCCTCGAAGTCATTTCCCTTTAACCTCTGTGAACATGCAAAATCCTTGCCATCGCGGTCTCATGGCTGCTGGAAGTCTTTGCCCTTTAACCGCTGTGAACATGCGAAATCCTTGCCATCGCGGTCGCACGGCTACTGGAAGTCTTTCTTTTAAACCTCTACGAACATGCGAAATCCTTGCCATCGCAGTATCAAGGCTTCTGGAAGTCTTCCCTTTAACTGCTACGAACATGCAAAATCTTTGCCATCATAATCTCGCGACTGCTAGAAGTCTTTTCCCTTTAACCGCTGCAAAAATGCGAAATCATTGCCATCACGGTCTCACGACTTCTGGAAGTCTTTTCCCTTTAACCGTTGCAAAGTGCTAACATCCAATGGTGTGATCTCCCTTTTTCGTGACTTCGCGACATAAAAGTTCACCATCATTTAAACCGGCGATGATGCGATCTCTACCCTCCTCGCGGTTTCGCAACACAATCTCCTTTATCTTTTCAATTGGCGATGATGCGATCTCTGCCCTCCTCGCGGTTTCGCAACACAAAACTATTAACTTTCACTTTGACAGCGACATTGCGATAGACCTGTTAAAGCCTTTCTCACGGTTTTGCAACTGCCAAGTTGCCAACTTCAAACTGATAAAACTATCATACCACTCCTTTGTACCAATTCCCTAGCCCTTCCATGGTATGTTTTTTTTAACGTTGAATACAATAAAATTATTCGCCCAAAAGAATTAAAATTTTACTATGATTATTATTTTTTGTTCGCCAATGTATAAATATTTTGTGGTTTTAAATGGATACTGAAGGTAATATTGCTTATTCTCAGGGAAGTAAAGTAGAAATGAATTATCAGTGGATTGAGATGTCAGGGGAGGGTGAGTCTGTAACTAATATTGCTCAGTCTCAGGGAAGTGACAAGGGAAAGACCCCCAAGGGTAGTGAAGGGATTAATCTTACATCAAAATGCCGAAAACTTAGAGATACTACCATAAAGGCTTTCTTTGGAATTGACAATGTTTCTGGTCCACCAACTTTGGCAAGTACAAGTGCAGAAGGAAATCACAATACCTCACCACCACTAGAAGAGCAGGTTGTTATTCAATTAAATCAAAATGTATCAAACGAGGATAACAATGTTCGAACAATAGAAGATGTTGTAATAGAAGATAATATTGATGTTGGTAGGAAGAAAAGAAAAAGGAATGTAAAACTGGGGCAGGAGTGGGAAATGAAAAGGACTTTCTAGGTTGATTGGGTAGCAAAGTACTGGTTTATTGAACCAGTCACAAACAATGATGAACCACCAACAGAATGCAAGTGTACGATTTGTACCTGGAAAACTAAAAGAGAGAAAAAGTTGCAGTTAAAGCTCGACACTATAGAAAAACATATTGGTAAGGTTTATGAAAAACAAATCATAGATGGAAAGGAAGTAGCGGCAGTGAGATGGAAATCAAAGGAAGAATGTCTTCATGTTAAGTATGCCATAGAATATGAAGAGCATTTCAAGAAAATAGCGGTAATTGGTAGTGGCAGTAGTGGCAATCCAATCAAGGATGGGCTTCAACATGCAACCAATGATGCAAACTTGGCAAAGATCGTTCAGATGAGTGTTATTTTTCATATTCTATCTAGAGGGCATCCTATGAGAGACTTTTCAGAATATGGTAATTTATTATCTTTTTTGAGAGTTCCTCACTATCCTATGTCACATTGGTCAATATACACTGGATGGGAAATGGCAAGCTGTCTTGCTGAGGTCGAAAAGCAAAATGTATAGGAGAGAGTAAAAGAATCCAAGTTCATTTAATTATCCTTAGATGAAGTCACTGCGGTAGATAACACTGCTTGGGTCTGTATGCATGTATATACTGTAAAAGATCATGTCCATCAAGCTAATCTACATTGTGTTCGTAAAATCAGGGCCAATTCAACTACAGAAAATTTATATTTAGAAGTTAAGAAAGCTTTGAATGAAATTGCTGGTATGGATGACTTGACAATTGCAAAGAAGGTAGTGTGTGTCGGAGCTGATGGAGCTGCAGTAATGCAAGGGCAAAGGACTAGTCTTTGTGCAAGATTACAAACTAGTATTGCACCTTATATGCTTGGCATACACTGCATGGCCCACAGAATGAATTTAGCATATAAGATTGTAAGTACTTTTCCTACAGTGTCAAAAGTTGAAGATCTAATCTGTGAGCTCCACTCGTACTTTTGCAGAAGTCCTAAATGCTTTGCAAAATTTAAGATTTTTTCTGAGGGAGTAACAACAGGAAATAAGATTCTCAAGGATGTTGAGACCAGATGGATATCTTTGCATGGACTAGCAGAACGAGTTCTAGCAGAATATCAATCCTTGATTGGAGTTCTATATGAGCAACGCCTTACAGTGGACAGAGCTCCTGATTTGTTAAATAAGTTAAGTGATATAGAGAACCTATTAACTTTAGCCAGTCTTCTCCCCATGCTGGATTTAATGAAAAAACTTGTTAAGAAAGCCCAAGACAGAACAATGTATATTCATGAGTATTCTGATTTACGTAAAATGACATGCATGGCTCTGGATTCTTTGTATTCAGATCTCTTAGGTCATAGCCCAATTTTTTCAAGGTGGGAGATAATTACAGATTTGAATCATGCTGAGAATTTTTTACAATTCAATGGGAAAAATGAGCTATGTGTGTTTGTGAAAGGATTTCAAATACCAATGCACCAATCTAAAACAACCAAGAGAGGCAGAGTACTACCAGTTAGAAAGGATGATTTTGACAAGATTGTTAAATCTGTTAGTGAAAATGTGAAGTCTATTTCCTACCAACTTTCAAGTGAGATTCGTGAAAGATTCCCTCGAGAAGAAATTCTTGAAGCCATGAGTTGTGTGTTTCCTCAATTTTGGAAACACTTTGGACATAATCCAACTGATGCAAAGTTGTTTCATAATAAACTTGACGAATTGATAACATAGTTTTCAAAGCATACAGATTGCAATGGACAACTAATACAAGGAATCTTAGATTCAAATAATCTTAAAAATCAATGTAAACTTTTTGCATTGTGTATGAAAAACCAGATGGAAAACTTTGAGAATCCATTCGATCCTGGTGCAATAACAAGGCTTTGGAAAAGGATAAGTCAAAGTGAAGTATTACATACTTCAATATCAGAATATTTCAAACTTGCTGATTTATGTCAAACAATGATATTAGGGTTGGTGGAAGATGAGAGAGTTTTCAGTGCATTGGGGTTTTTGAAATCAAATGTCAGAAACAAACTAGACAAAAATTTGGAAACTTGTTTAAGGTTGTTTGTTACTCAATACAATGTTAGAGATTTTCCTTATGATAGGTCATTGGCCATTTGGAATTCCACACATGAAAGATGAGGCCTTTGCAACACTTTAAAAGATGGTGGTTCTACTTCTACTACTGACTCCAACATAAATGATGAATTTAGGTCTCAAAGTCAAAATGAAGATGAAGATTTTACGGATTTTGAATACCAGATTCAGAATGAAGAGGAACCTATTAGTACTAGTCAGACTTCAGTTTCATATTTGAGACTAAGTCAATGAAGTGAATTGTGATTTAGTAATGTAGCATTCAGTTCTTCCATATTCATTATTCAGTCATATTGCAATTACAATTTACAAAAATTGACTTCAAGATTTTTGTTACTCTATTGTTGACATAATGTTATTTTTATACCTTTCTCTTAATTTGAGTTCAAGATTTTTGTTACTTGTTACTCTATTCATATTGTTGACACAATGTTATTTTTGTATCTTTCTCTTGATTTAGTTGTTTGATAATAAAAAAAGAGATAATAGAGACGTGTGCAAAGCCCATAACATCACAGAGAACTACTGACTACAAAACATAATGGAAAATTGAAATACATAGAGTTGGAACAATATCTGCTCAATTATACTTCAGTCTTAATCTGAAAAATAACAACAGATCGGACCATTTGTAAGCCTTGGGAACTCATATTTATATCACTTGAGTTGCAACAAGCTTCAGGCTTACAAAGGTTACATAATGATTCATTACAAAAGACAAAAGATAAAAACAATTAAGATAATCATTACAATTTGTTGAAACCTTTTGTGACATATTTTAACAGAAAAAGGGGAAACAATTACAAAATGTGACTAGTGGCAAGTGATCATTAAGCCTGTCTTCCAGTTCTAACTGCAGCATTACCCACAACGGATGCACCGCAAAGGTAAGGTAATCTGTTATGATGAACAGCTTCTCTTTGATATTCTATTGCAACACTTGTCCTCCAATTGATTCCCCAGAGCCACCATCTTTTGTGCTAATCATCTTCTATTGAAGGGATTGCTTTGATATATGCTATAATGTTGAAACCTTTTGTGACATATTTTAACAGAAAAGGGGAAACAATTACCAAATGTGACAAGTGGCAAGTGATCATTAAGCTTGTCTTCTAGTTCTAACTGCAGCATTACCCACAGCGGATGTACCGCAAAGGTAAGGTAATCTGTTATGATGAACAGCTTCTCTTTGATATTCTTCTGCAACACTTGTCCTCCAATTGATTCCCTGGGGCCACCATCTTTTGTGCTAATCATCTTCTACTGAAGGGATTGCTTTGATATCTACTATA
This sequence comes from Cupressus sempervirens, assembly GCA_028749045.1. Classification (NCBI taxonomy): domain Eukaryota; kingdom Viridiplantae; phylum Streptophyta; class Pinopsida; order Cupressales; family Cupressaceae; genus Cupressus; species Cupressus sempervirens. Next base: position 502,272,130 of record CM053791.1, read on the forward strand.
ACCTCCCAGATGGCAATATCTGTATCCACAACAGGCCATGCTGTATTTCTAACTGCCTCTAATTCACTGATGTTTTTAGTCCATTTTGCATCTGTGATGGCTTTACCCTCTCCACTAATTTTATTCATAGCTGCTTCAATTTTGTATGTCATATCAATCATATCATATACAACTTGATCACTTGATTCACCTCTTGAAAATGCTATAAATCTTGGATGGTCTAATATTAGATCAAAAGATTCAGACCACTCTTGCCAAGATTTGACATACCCTTCATTTTTCAAAATTATTGGAATGAAATCTGGGGTACCCAATGCTATGCTTTTCAATTTTCCCCTTACTGCTTTGATCTTACCAACGAAGAATGAATTCAATTCTTTAACATGATGTATCATTTTCCTTATAGGAACAATGATCTCCTTAGGTAGTTCCTTTTTCTGTGTGAGTAAAGGAACTAACCTATCAAAGAATTGAATGTATGGCCCCCACTGGGCATACAATGGAGATAATAGTGATAAAGCCTCAGAGCATTGGTATCCATTACTCTGCAGAGTAATGTACATACTATGTACATTTACAGAGGCTCTCTTTAAAGCAGTGATTCTATGAATCAAAAACTGTTTCATTGTCCTGATCTTTGCATCATTGCTAATCTCAAACTCATCCACATCCATATGTGTTACTAGATGTGGTTCTTCTGCTATCTGGTCAGTTTGAATATTCTGGTCTTGTACCTCCCTTACTCTTAGTGACCTTTCTTCTCTTTTCAAATATTCATTCTCCTTTTTTGATTCCTCCAAAGCGTGTTGCAGAACATATGTTTTTCTCATTTCCTCTTCATACTTCTTCCTGGCGTCAAGGTACTTTTCATATGTCTGCACCAGTTGTTCTTGAAGAATATCAATCTTGTTCTTGCCTAGCATAGCAGCAGTGTTTTGGAGGTTATAAATTTGATCTGAAGAAGTTGAATGTGCATTCCAGAAAATTGCATTACCTGCCAGTGTCTCTTTAATTTCCATCAGGGTAGGCTTCTGTGATTCTGGAGCTACACTCCAAATAGCCATTGTCTTAGTATCTATATTAAATCCTGCCCCCTGCAATTCACCAAATGGATTAATCTCCTCATAAGAGATTGATTTTTCTTGTCTCCTCATTTGATCAAGCAAAAATGATGAACTAATATCCCATCCTAGGAAAACTATCATACCACTCCTTTGTACCAATTCCCTAGCCTCCTCTACAGTGAGGCTTTCACTGTTAGGATCATAGGCTTGGAACTTCTGCACCATTTCAGTCACTTTTTCATCTGTGTCTCCAGGTTTTACATGCAAAGAAAGTTCATTTTGTTTGAGTTTATACAGAAAACTTTTGAATTCTTCACTCTTGATAAAATCATCGTCCTTCATGAATTCTTGAGCCTATATAATTCTATCATCCAGCATCATGGACTGCAGTTCTAAACTACTGGGTCTCATCTCCTCTTCAGTAGCTTGATCAATTAAGAACTTTTTTCTGGCATCATCAAAATACCTAGTTCCTTTTGGAAGCACTTGTAAGGCTTTCTCTCTAGCCTTTTCCGAAGCCTCAATCAATTTTTGTTTCTTCTTGCCCCCTTTATCCCAGTCTGAAGGGCCAGGCTGATCTTCTTCGTCACTAATTTCCAATACAACATCCGCCTCTGGAGAAGAAGGGTTTACCCTATCTCTAGCATTTAGAGGAACTTGAGCCATAATGTTATCAAACTCCTCAATACACTTATCAATTTGTTTAAAATAGGGTAAATCAGAATAGAAGCCCTGGAAATTAGGATCTACTTTCTTCATTTCTTCCTCTACTGAGAGGATTTCTCTCCACTTCCGCATCCTATCAGCACAAAAATCTTCATACAATACATCCCTAATGACATCCTCTTCCCAAATTTTCCTTCCAATGATGACATTATAACCCCTCATTTGTTTAAGAGCACTTGTAACAATGTTATATGGGTCATAAACCCTAGTGGGGGCAGTGGGGAAATTTAACTCTCTTAGGAAGGCATCAACTTCCTCAATGGCCTATTTACCAATTTCAAAATCCCCTACTTTGAAATTTCTACACACAAAAGACCCCTTTTTAATGGTTGGCCCTAGATATTCTCTATTCATGGATAACAACTACCAGAAAATTTCCACTACACCCACCCTCTCTGGTACATATCTTGGCAAGAAATGAGGAGGTTGGGAACAACCAAAAATTCTAATCACTGTATAGTTTGCTAACAAAAAGGCACTGCCCCAATCATGCTCAATTGGTCCCTCATCATCAAAACACAAAGTTGGTCTAACAATCTTCCTGATTAACCTAGGTAATCTTTCAAATTTTGAACCTAACATCCTATGAATAGTTGCAACAAAATCATTATAAAAAGAGAGGGAATTAGAAAAAGAGTAGAACCTCTGCCATAATCTTGTCCATCTTTGAACAGGCAATGCCTCTCCGAAATTGTCCAAACCTTCAATGAAACTGGAATCCACATGGCCCATGTTGTAGAAGAGGACGAGATGCATAAGCACCGAGTAATGTAGAAATTTGAAATTGTCAAGATCACCTTGCTAAGCTGTCACCATCTGCTGATGAATACTATCAGCAATGAATTTTCCAAAATCATACCCCACATTAGTATGTGGGTCCTGAATGTCTAGAGCTATCACATACAATGCTGGGGAGGCATCCATGGATCCATCTACTCCCAATAGTTTGTTCAATCTAAAAACTATTTTTTGAAAGTATGCACACAAATATGACAAGGGTATAAAATCAGTAACCATTTTTGAGAATTCTCCTTTCATCTTGTTTTGATTTTCCCTCGGGATATGTCGCAACATTGCATGTGTTGTATAGAAATCTCTCTATTTCTCAAATGTTGCTGCCAATTTTTCCAGGTTAATAGGAATTGACATGGGACCCTACAAATCAAATGCTTCAACAAAAGCATCCTTACTTAATGTACAGAGAACGCTCATATCCTTTCTATGAAAGGACCGAGTGGTTGGATTATATGCATTTACTAGTGCCTTGATAAGGTCAACATCCACGTATACCTCCGGCATTATCAAATTTCCCAGGTTCCTAATCCATGGATTTGAGACGGGAACCTTCTGCACCCTATTCTTGTAAAAGTACAAGAACAATTCAGTTCCATTGGTGTACGGTACTTAAGCATCTCTACAGAAGCTGTAAGCATCTCTAAACGCGTGGACATTAGCACTTTGAGCATTGGAAGATTTAAGGAGAATCTTCAACCATTCTTCTGCAAATTTGGCAGACAATGAAACCTTGCTGCCCTCTCCAGTGCCCTTCTTTACTGATGATTCTGCTTGTGCCATTCTGATCTTACTGCAAATTCTTGAATCTTTTTGCTCTGTTAGCTATAGATACCTGAGAATTCTAGTTTTCTGCAACTTCCTGATGGGCCACGACGTTAAATTGTTAAATTTTAATGGCTTTAAAGTTTGAAAGCTTGCACGTGCATGGATATCTATTATCGATCACTACCAGTAGTAACTACTGCCTTTATTATCGATCAACTCATTAGCTGTCCGAAATTAGATAATAGATTTGAAAACCTGATCTTTTGTACTTTCAAAATTTCAAGCTTCAAAAATACATTATCATTGACAATTGTACAATCTTATGAGTTGCGAAACCCTTCGTTCTATGCTCTGTCGCAATCGGTTCAACTTAACCTTGAAATCTTTTTGCGAAACTGCAAAACCCTTCTTTTTCTTTTCTCGGGCTATCACAACAGTTAAATCAAATATTCACTTTATTCTTGCGACCTTGCGATTAGCCTTATATCCTCTTCTAATGAGATTCCCCTTCTGTCGCAGCTTCAAAACTTAACACGTTTCACATCGCGTTGTCGCAGTTGTGAAAACCCATTTCCTTCTAACCGGTGCGAAGTGGTGAACACTGCTTCATCTTAACCTTCCGCGACTTCGAAGGATGACATATCTTTCCCCTTTCACTGCTGTGAACATGAGAAAACTACCTGAATTAACATTTCGCGGTCTCGCAACCAATAGACTAATTGCCTACATAAAACCTTCAACCTTGCGATCTCCCTTTTCATGACTAGTGGAAGTCCTTGCCCTTTAACTGCTACGAACATGCAAAAACTGCTTGAATTAACATTTCGCGGTCTCGCAACCAACAGACTAACTGCCTGAATAAAACTTTCGATGATGCGATTTCCTTTTCGCGACTTCATAACATAAAAGTTCAAACTGATGAAACCCTTTGCGAACCTCCGATGTCATCGACTTCGCATATGTTTTTTTTAACCTTGAATACAATGAATTGATTTGCCCAAAAGCTTAAAATTTTAATGTGATTATTATTTTTTGTTCGCCAATGTATAATTTTTTTGTGGTTTTAAAATAACACAATTCGCCTAGATTTTACACATTGTTTGAGAGACTATGTATGATTCGCCAATGGAGATTATTATTTTTTCTTTGTAAACTATTTTTTTCGCCACAAAAAATAAATTTTTTTGTCAGGTGTTTTACACCTTTTGCCAATTTTTTACACCTTTTCTAAAGGAGGGGTTTCTTAAAGTATACCCTGTTCAAATCCCAAATAATAGTGAAAATAGTAAAGGGTTTGAAAATAAAAATTGCATGAATGTAGGCATAGAAACACCCTACTGAACAAACATGTAAGGATGATAGTAAAGTGTCTGAACATAATTTTCATATTCCTAATGATGTGTTAGATAATCTTGAGGGATTGGTTTTGTGGAGACAAATTAGGACACATGCTAATAGATTCTATAGGCATTTTTTTATAATAAGAAATTTGAGTTTCAATGTCAGCTAATGTTGCAACTAATAAAAATGTCTAAAATGCGAAAAGTAATTAGAAGGTTGGGAATGTATGCAAAACCCAAGAATAAAAATGAGTCTTTAAAAAAATGTGTATCCACTGTTGCTAGTGCCTTTGATGTTATTGAAAATAGAAGTCAGTCTAAAGATAAGAATGCAGCACGACGAGCAATAATAGCAGCTTTAGTTAACAAATCAACATATGACAAAAGATTGATTAGCAACATAAGTGGATATCTTAATGTGAATCGTAAGACTTTAGAAAGAGCTGTAAAGAGAAGGGTTAACTTTGAATGTGATCCAGCAAATATTTTATGGACTTCTAGTGGTAGACTCCTGAGATGTGATATGAAACTTACTAGTAAAATCAAAAGTTTGATTGAAATTTTTTGGCATGATAATACAAGATTATCACCTAATTCAAGAGATGTTCTTAAATTGAGAATTGGGTAAAAAATATGTGATCCACATCCTAAACACCTTTTGGACATGACTCAAACTAAATTGTTTACAAAATTTGTAGATGGTAAGGTATTAAATATTACCATTAGTCAAAGATCTATTGAAAAGTGTAAACCATGGTATGTAAGGATTAATAAGGAAAGAATCACAGGTTGTTGTAAAACTCATATTCAATTTTGTTACCATTATGATGTATTTCGATCTATACGTGGTACCATGCATAGTAAAGAAATGTTGCAAGAATTTGGCATAAAAATACCACCTCAAACTATAAAAGATTTCATATCAGGTTTGTTATGTAAGCCACCTAATGATCAATACTTTCTTTTCAATGCATGTCTTTCTAGTACATGTGATATGTGCGGAAATCTTTCTTTGTTAGATGAATGTTTGTATGAAAATGCTTTGACTCCTTTTGGAAAACAATTAGTTGAGGTAAAATGATTCAAAACTATTGCATATCCATTAAAGGATGGGAAGATTGGAAGAAGCTGTGATCTAGCTACAAATAAAGTTAGTTGTCATGCATTTATGAATGAGTTTAAGAGTGTGATCATACCAAAATATGTTAAACACTCTCAATATTCTAGATGGCTTGATAGACAATTTCTCATATTTAAGAATACATTTCCAATTGGTACTATACTTTTATTTTTTGACTTTGCAAAGAACTACACGCTTGCACCACAATAAGAGGTACAACCACAATGTTACAATTCAGTGCAAGTAACAATTTATGTTCATATAGTTTATAGGCATGCACCTAATACTACAAAGGAAGATCGAAAAATGTTGAGAGAGTACCATTTTTATTTAAGTAATAATAAACTCCATTCATCTAAGTTTGTACAATATTATTTCAAGGTCTTTTATGATAATTTAAAAGAGAGACAAATTCAAATGACACAACATTGGATATGGTCAGATAATTGTATAGGACAATTCAAGAATGCTAGAATGTTCTATTGGTTGAGTAGGACACATAGGCAAACTAACATCCAACATGTGTGGAGTTTTTTTGAGGTTGGACATGGTAAAGGAGAACATGATGGTGTTGGTGCATGTGTGAAGAGAGCCCTTAGTAGAGAGCAATTAAAATTTGAGGAAAAAGATAAATTCAAAAATGCACATGAGATTGTTGAATGGTGTAACAAATATTTATACACGGGATCAAGTCAGAACTCTACAATCAAATGTTTCTTCTACCTAGTTGAAGAAAATAATATCACTTCAAGATATGATTGTGATCCAATTAGTGGGTCAGGTAAATGGCATTCATTTAGGAGTTCAGATTCTAACACTTGGACTATATGGACTAGGGAGCTTGCTTGTTTTCCTCAATTTTGTCTTGTAGGTCAATGGGAAGAATGTGAGAATACAGAATGGGTCGAAGATTGGAAACAAAGATCATTAGCACCTACTGACATGCATTTTGAAGATGATATAGTAATTGAAGGCCAGAATGTTACTTTTGTATCAGAAGACTATGATCCTATTTCAGACCTCATAGAACTTGGTATGCACAATTTAATTAGATTTTTTTGTGATCTCATGCTTCAATTTATATAATTTTCATATGTACACTCATGTGATTAAAGTTTTTGTATACTTTATCTTATCTTGTAGGACATGTTTATGCTATTATTGCACCTAGTGATAATGATGAACAAACTGAGTATTGGCCAGCTATATGTGTGGAACCTAATAAAAAATTGACATGTCATCAAGTAGATGATGATGGTTTTGAGTATCCAATTGAGTCTATCATTATAGCTAGCACTTGGCTACATAGATACCTAACAAGATGACACGATTTGCCAGCATTTGAAGACTACCAAAGCAAAAAGAAGATTTTACACTATTCTCATTTGGTTGTGGCAACAAATATCAAATTAGAAAGATACAAAGGGAGACCTGCCAATAAGGTATTATGGACAATTTCAATGGATGAGCACGAAACAATCATAGATGCATTACAAAAGAGAGAGGATGGAGATGGTACAGTGGGATGACTACATTTAAATCAAACACATGTAAGTTTTTTCATTATTGTATTATTTTTATATATATGTACTTATATAATTTAATTACATGTATGTTTGTGTTGTTAATACCAATTTAGAGTACTTATATACCTCTTATTCAGGTCTCAATTACAATTTATACAAATTTAAATGGTAAAGTGGATCAAACATCAACATCTTGTGCAATTTAACATAGTAAGTACATACAAATTACACATATATTTACATTATTCAGATACCTTGAATATTAATTTATGTGTTTATTAAAATGCGTGTTTTTGTTTTTTCAATTTTATTTTATAGGACCTCATTTTAAGAAATGTGTTGAACCAATTTTATGTTTCAAATGACTTTACTAAACTATAAATATATCATTGACATTGTCTTACATATATTGTGAAATATGTTGTACAAACTAATTCAAAAATGAGAGTTTACTTCTATTTGAAAGTTAAAGGTATGTACTTGATAAATTATAAATTAATTGTCAATTTATGTAATGACCTCCTATTTTGTTCCATTACTTTTACATTCAAGCATGTTTAAATTAATGTTTGTTTGAAGTTTCAAATTACTATTGATTGTAATATTAAAAACAAGTCACTTGCACATGATAATAATTTAAAGATCGTAACTCATTGTATTGATTATATGTTAGATCATTACTCATTTTATTCATTGTATTGATTATATCTTACATTACCAAACAATACATTAAGATCACTTATGATACATTGTTAGGTACGTTATCCATACATGTGTGTCTTAAGGGGACATGAGAGTCCTAATAGGTCATTATGTCTATTATAGGTTATGATAGGTATTCATATGTTTACTACTACATAATATGTCTTATTAATTAGGTGATAATGAGTCTTACATTACCAAACAACACATTAAGATCACTTACAATACATTGTTAGGTACGTTATCAATACATTTTTTAATCTAGTAGGTCAATTTTATTTGTATGAATCTCAATGCATAACTTCGATGTGATATTTATCCAATAATCCTCTATAGATAGTTAAAATTATTGTTCATCTTGCATATATACTTACAAAATGTGTCATATGTTCATGAATAAAATATGCCAGAATAAAGAAAATGGTTTGAATATACTTAAAACATGGTGAAACATAATAATATATACTACATACACAAGCATGATAAGAAGTCATACAAAAATAGTACATGGTCTAACATACATCATAACATGATCTATGAAGTGAAAAAATGCATGGTCTAACATACAGTTTTAACTATCCTAACACAAAGTTTATACATCATAAAAACACAATCTATAGGTGCCAACAAGACCTACTCTATCTAATCAAATGTCCTCTTTACTCCACACAAAGAGAACTCAGATGGATCATCATGTGTAATATGAGCTATCTCATCATGTCAGACACCCTGTGAGGTAGATGTATCACCTTGTGTAACATGAGGCACGTCTCATCATGTACATGCTTAATTTAAATGGGTCTCAAAATCTACCTTGCAAATAAATTAAATATTCACTACATAATAAAATAAATTATACCACATGATATGGGTGTCCCTCAGTAATGGGAGGAGGTGCACTATCAAAACTACCAAATGCAGCAGTGGTGAGGTCATGTAATTTACAATACATACATTTTTTAAATTTGATTTTAGAGCATAATGAACTATACATTATGTACATAAATGACAATACTAACCTCAAATGACGATGTAGGTACCTCCATCTAGCTAAGTCCTATGCTCTCAGCAACACTTGTGGTGACGTAGTCCTAAATTATGGATACATAAACATTTAGTCAAAATTAAATATAGATGAATAATTACAAAGTACATAATTTCTACACTACATTTTTTATACACTATAAATTTAACATGTATATATAATATATATATCATACCTGAGTGGTAGCCAATGTTACAGACGTGTCTATAGGTATGCTAGCATGATAATCATAAGATGGAGTCAAAAATAGACTATACCGAGGTCTGTATGGATGAGTATGATATGGCTCCTATTTGTAAAATCAAAACACATAAAATATATATACATGTGAGTGAAAATTGTTCAGATTATACATTAATAATAATGTACATAAATAAAAAAAATACAAATTATTTGTCTTTAGTCAAAAGTTCATACCGCATGTATTTGAGGTTGTGCCTCAGTGGTAACTAGAGTAGAACTTGTACTAACATCAATCTGTGTAGATGCAGACAATCCCTACAAAATAAAATAAAAAGAAAATATCAGCACATGTTATTAAATTTTAATTTTAATGTACATTTTTACAGTGTAATTCAAAGTGCATATCGTATAAGAGACGCCAACATCTATAGGTCTCAGAAAAAGATTATACTGCCTCCTAGGAGGAATAGTATCATCCATCATCTGTTATTTGAAAAGTACAAATTAATATAGTTAATACAATTACACATGTATGTAGAAAGTAAATAATTATGTGTACTTTATATTTATATTGAAATTAAAATTTTACCTTGCTCTTGACTGTCTCTAGGCTCTCCTTGCTACATGAGGTCAGCAAATGATGACACATCTATCTTGTCACTACCATCACCACGGGCAACGTATACATCATCATCAAAATCTACACCCTCAACATAATGGCCATTGTGTGTTGCACCAAGATCGCTCTGGGGGCCTATGCATATGCCTCCACAACTAGTACAAACATGTCCAAGTGGAGGAGCATGTACCGCTTTCATCCACTACTATACTAAATTGCCCGAAAGGGCACTCAAATGGGTAAAAGTAGATGAAACTACTTGATGATGGTGAGGAGTAGGCACAACAGGCACAAGAAGAGGTACAAGGGGCTCAGCTCGCCTATGGTTTCTCATTCTATCACTCAGCTTTGCCCCAAGCCTATCCTGAGGCATCCCTCTACAAACCCCCTAAAATGCTTTCATATCAAAATAGTTTGGTTTCAAACCCAACTCAAACTCAGCCCATAAATTCCTAAGGAAGTACATGGGCACCTCATGGTTAGCATGTGGTGGATGGTCAAATACCATCCACCGCCACTCCCAAAAATGTGCTGCTATACATGGATGTGTACACCACCTAATGGAAATGCAAGGCTTCTTATCACTAATTTCTTCACCCATCTTAGGGTTTACAAAATAATGTTGAAAATTCCCTTTAACTATATGTAGGTTATAAACCTCTCTATATGATAAGCCGTCAGAGTAGAAGGCACACATGCTATCCCTCCATGATCTAAATGAATTAATGTCTAAATCAAAATGATAGATGGAGTCAACCATGCCTTGCATGCTATCTACAAGATGTAGTAGGTGAGGGTGGGTGCGTCTCATGTCAGATAGCCTCTATATCATGCATGAGGTCATCGAGGTTACGCCTCATGGTCTCGCAGAGCTCATCTGCGATGGGTGGTGGAGGTGTGGGTGGAGGTGGAGGTGGAGGTGGAGGTGGAGATGGAGAGGGCGGAGGCAGGGGTATGGGAGGGGGAGGGGGTGACGTTGGGTCCATCAAATATAATCTGCATATATGTTTAAACAACATAAAACATAAAACATGACAAAAATACATCACAACATAAAACATGATAGAATTACTATTTAATAAAATTTAAATTTAAAATTTATCAACTAGATCTATATAAATGTGCATATCTTTATTAAAATCATATCAATTAAATAAATAAAGTTAAACACTTAAGTCAAATTAAACATTAAATACCAAATTTTTAAGTCTAATCATAAAATAATAGTCCAAAAAAAAAAAATCTAGGTTAGTTCATGGTTTCTTTTCTTAAAATAGGAGCCACCAAGCTAATTTTGCTTTCATGTACACTTATTTTGTGACACTGGGGGATTGTATGAACTCATTATGGATTATACATGTTCATCTCAGGATGAAACAAAGTTAAGGTTATAATAAGGTTATGGTTTACAATTTTGTTATGTTAACGATTTTCATGATGGCTAAGCTTAAGATTATTATAATGATTATGGACCTTTAATGTTAGGGAACTTACCTAGGATTATGGTTTTAGTTAGAATTATATTTAGGTTTTGGATATTTATTATGGTCCTATTGTTTATGGGATATATATAATAGATGGCGTTAGGATGAGAGTTAAGGTTACAATTATCTAATGAAAGCTTAGAGATAGAATTATGATTTGATTAAAAAAAATTTATGATTATAGTTTGAATCCTAACTATTATCTACTTTTTAATGCAAACTATAAGTGTAGATCATGTCAAGTAATGAACTAATAGATGTGTACCCTATCCCTAACCATATAATAATCCTAATTCTAATCATAATCCATAATTCATTACCTTATGAAGCTTTGGCTATCCATTTTATTGCCAGAGTAATCCCTTAAATATCCACAAATTGTTCCTAATAGATTTATATAGAAGACCAAATTGATTTAAATAAAATGAGTAGGAAGAAGAGAAACTTACACCCAATATGAGGAGAGAATCTTTTAACATACTTGAATTCTACGAACCAAAGTGATATAATTAGAGTTTTAGTTGTTGAGTTTTCCAAAGATTTTCTTGTTGATATAAAGACACATTTCATTTATATGTTAGGGTTTACTAACAATGGAATCCCTAGGTACCTAATCACTTAATTATGAAATCTCCATCCAATACCATATTTACTACACAAGGTAGGGGACTCAATATTTAGCCCCAATATTAATAGATGTAGAGACATACATCTTACAACCCGATACAAAGAAAAGAGGTCCAATTTGATCATTAAATGATCCATGTTGCACTCTTCTAGCTTAAAAAGAATACAAATATTATCAACAAACTATGTACATTAGATACTTATTAATTATTTGGAGAGTAGATCCTCTAACTTTTAGAGACAATTGGTTATCTCTAAGGAGATAATGTAATGAGTCAATGTTCAACAATAAAAAATAAAGAGGATGCAAGAGGACACCCTTTCATAATTGATCTAGAGATTCCTAAAAATTATGATCTAACCCCATTAATTTCTTTACTAAAACCCTGACACCAATCATAAGAGAGGACACCATTTGACATAATATTGGATGGAGGGCTTGCAACATCATCATAGTGAAACTCCATTCCACCCATTTGTAGACATTTTCATAATCAATTACTTGAGCATGCCTACACTCTATCCTAGAAATGTTTCTCAATCCAAAGTCTTCCAATAGGTTATCAAGTTCTCCAATATGCATAAATATCCTTAACAAAACACTTTTGTGTAGGGTTAATGATCTTGGGTAGGACATCTTCTAGTCTAGAGGCTAAGACCATGGCAATAATTTTGTATGATATGTATTTAGGAGTGTCCTGTCTCTAATTTTTAATGAGATTCTTATCTCCCCTTGGGGATCAATTGATTACTTGACCTAGGGATTTTATGAGCCCTTTGTTGATCACTTGATCAATTTTATGAGCCCTCCATTGATTATTTGGCATAGGGATTTCTCATTACTAATTTTTTGGATGGATGAGCTGATTTATGATAGAAATGGGTTTATCAGTTGGAATAATGCATCTTCATTCTAGGAATGATGGTTCTCATTTTATCCCTATCTTCTAAATCATTTTGAACTATCATCGTCTTCTAACCAAAAAAATTGATAGTAAAATTAGGAAAAAGATCTTACTATATATATCATTAGGGGGTGGGTATTTCTTTTTATAGAATAAGGCAATATTTTTTTTATGTGGCCTTCCATTTTGCAAAGGCAATAAACATTTAGGCTACCCATATAGGAAAATAGGAAACAAATAGGTGAATCTCCAATCGCCAAAAAAAACTTTTAGGCACTTCCAACCCAAGATAAATAGAAATTAGTCTACCCTAACATAATTATCTAGTTAGGGATTGGGGTGTTAGAGTGCTTCAATACCCTCCTGATTAGATATTACATGATGAATACTCACTTAGGATATAAAGGTTTAGGAATCCAATGGAAAGAAAAGTTATTCACTTCTTTAGATATATTCTTAGGCATCCAAGGGTGTAGTCTGGGCTCCTACTCGCACTGATGTGGACACCTCCACCTCTTGATGGTAAGGGAGGGTTACTTAATTAGATGTTTGATTCGTTGAAGTCTCTTCTAATTTTATTATGATGTATCATTTTAAGACCTTGATATCAATGTTTAATTAGTTTTAGGATTAGGGTTCAATTTGGTTTGTACTGTTTGATTAAGTTTACATGCTTAGGTTTCAATTAGGACAATAGTTAATAAATTGAATTAAGTTTTAAAGTGCTAAATTTGGTTTTAGATATAGAATTATAGTTAGAGCTTTTAGATAAAAAACCAACATTAATTCAAAAAAGTTAGGTTTGAATTTTGTTTTAAAGTGTTCAATATATTATTGAGTTCTAGTTTAGGGTGATTTGGTTTAGTCTTAAGGTCAATGTTTAACTTGGATCAATCTTAGGGTAATGGTTCAATTTGGTTAATGGTAGGGGAAAGGATTTAAGGTTAAATTCAAGGTTTCTACTATTAAGTTGGGATATATAATTAGGTTTATGATCATGGTTTAATTCAATTTGGCTTATAAGTATAATATTAATTAGTTAAGGGCCAGGGATACCTTTCAATCTAGTTTGATAAATTCAATTTGGTTTAGGGTTATCCTAGGGGGTTAGTTTATTTTAGTGTTAAATATTAAGATATAATTCTTTGATATCACTCATTTTTTGATTTTTTGATTATATCACCCCTATACATGTTGATAACTTATATGCGATGAATCTTACAAATATTATTTGATCTCATTACATGTGTCATGGTAATTTTTTTAAGTTTATGTACATGAGATGCTCCTATATATGGTGTTTTTCTTTTCTTATAATATATAGTGTTATATATATATAAATTTACCTAAGTACCCTTCTTGATTATCTATGATGGACATGTTGTAAATGACATATCTCTATATGATTCTTTTGATATGATATGCATGGATAGAATATATAATGAAATTTTTAAATCCTTCCTATGCAATAAATGATGTAATTAGATATGTGTACAAATGTTTTTAGATTCACATGTACATGACATGTAGATGTAGATATGATGCTACTCTAGGATAATTTAGTTTAAATCATAAATAAGGTTACAATTTTAGGGTTTGACATTTATAAAATTAGTACTCAAGGTAAGATAGGAAACTTATTTAATTATTTATATATTACCTAGTGTAGGTTTTAGCAAATTAAGATTAAGGTTAAGATGATAGTAAGGATTATGATTAGAGTTAGATTCAATACAAATTGACATTATAGAACTAATCCTAAATGATGCCCAGCCAAGGGATCCAAAGAACTAATCAAAGGTTTTACTAAGCAAGCAATAACATACATAGAATAATTTACATTTATAAAAAACATAAGATATTGCATTCCTTAATGAGCACATTTACATTTCATTTTTAAATAATTATAAGTACTAAAAATCAAATAAATAACACATCCACATGAAAGAATATTAACTACTTCAGTTCAATCTATTTAAATAATTTATATACATTTGTTCTGAATGCCACTTGTAAAATTAATTCGGAATGCACAATCAACTATACATGTCACAAGGTATGAAAGGCTGAAATAATATACATTTATAAAATAGTTTACATCATTCATTTTCGATCCATGAAACAAAGTACAATACAAATTAAGTAAAATCATTTTAAATACTAGAAGTTTTTTGTTTAGATCCCTTGGTAGGCTGTTATGTGATTAAGTACTTAGTTATATATGTTTAGGGTTTTATTTATATGGTTAGGTCGAGATTATAGTTTAAAAAATGAATTTAGGTTGAGGTTATAGTTAAAACAAGGTCGAGGTTATCTGGTTCTAGGTCGAGGTTATATTTATTTGTTAAATTACATGTTTAAACAATGAATTTACATCTAATCTAATCATTCAACATTGTAATAAATACATAAATTAAATACATTTCAAAACATCTAAAATAATAATTTTTTAAATAAACATTTACGAAACTATATTTTAATTAACAAATACAAAAATTTAAACATCTACTCATTAAAAATGTAAATTTACAATTTTACGTATATTAAAAATGAAAAAACATTAAATTAACATACATATTAAATTGAAAATTGAAAAAAATAAAGTAAAATAGTATAAAACATATTAAAATACCTGGTGTATCGAAAGCTAGCAGCAAGGGGGTAGTCGGTAGGGCTGAAAATTGGGCTCCCGTATGCATCTCTAATCGGGCTTCCATTTTTGAGGTCATGAAAATGACCTCAAAAATGTCAAAAAGGAGGTTAAATAAATTTTTACAAATCGGGTACCCAATTTTTAAAAATTTGGTACCTAATTTATAAGTAATCGGGTACCCAATTTTTAAAAAATCAGGCGCTTGATATTTGAGTGCCTCAGGCACCTGATCTGCTTTTAAATATTGGGTACCTAATTTTTGAAATTTGGCTCAGGCGACCAAAGCTTAATTTTAGCAACAGGTACCCGATTTTTAAAAAATTGGGTACCTGTTTCTGAGAAGTACAATTCTGCAGGTTTGACTTCTGTGGAATTGCGACCCAACTTCTTGTGGTCACCCTATATACACATGTATATAAGTGGACTAAACATGACATGAACATAAATACATGCGTATAAGTCCTAAGTTTTACATGAAATGAAAACAATTCACATTTACATGCCCTAAAAATGAAATGAACATAACATATCTACACACACATGTGATTTGCTCAAAATTTAGGAAATTCAAAATTATGGCACTTACAAATTCACTAAAATGACTGGACAAATGATTGATTAAATTGAACATACACATATCTATAAGTCCTAAACATGAAATGAACATATCATATACACACATGTTATTGGTCCAATTTAGGAAATTCAAAATTAAATGCTTATTTAAAAATTCATTAAAAGGATTGGACAAATGATTGATTAAATTAATCATATGCATGTCTATAAGTTCCAAACTTGAAATGAACATATCGTATATACATATAAGTACTAAGTTACTCATGTATAAGTAGACTGAACATGACATGAACATAAATACACATGTGTATAAGTCCTAAGTTATACATGAAATGAATATATCATATATACACACATGTAATATAAGTAGATTAAATAGGAAATGAAATGAAATGAACAAGCATCTATAAGTCGTAAACATGAAATGAATATATTTGCATACACATACACATATAAGTCTGAAATATGTTAAATAAACATACATTTTAAATATCTCTTGAGTGAAGATAAATATGAATTATCTCTAAAAAATTCCTAAATATAAAATATCTCAAGTGGTTCCAAGTGGCTCCATATGCTCATGGAGAACATTTAATATTATGTCATGATCCTCACTATCTAGTCCCCACTTGTGACATCTAGTTTTATGTTTAAATGGATGTAGATAAATGGAAGCAATAACATGGTGACTATACTAAAGTGCCTTATTGTTAGGTTTGCACTCAACAAAGTGAATTCCATGTTTCACTAATATGGTTTTCTTGATATATGTTCCCTAAAAACTAATTGAACCTACACACACCATGCATTTAAATGTTATTTAAATGTGAGAACACACATAATAAATAATTTCATTATTTAACAATAAGTTACGAGTATATGTAGGATCATGGTGTGCCAAAAAGTGGTGATGTGAAAAAAATATAGTTTGAAAATGTGTAAAAGCGTTTCAAAATTTGCTCTAACTTTTTTCCACCCATCCTAATACCAAACCTAGAAAGTAGGTCCCCAACCCTTATCCGGTATCTAATTTGATATCGGATACCTAATATTATTGGATATCCAATATTATATCAGATATTCGATAATATCAGGTATCTGATATCATATCAAATACTCGATAATTGTCACTATTATTTTAAAAAAAACACAACCTGCAGGTTGTGTTTTCATAGTGATATTGTGTTTTCTTGCTTGGATATCTATTTTTCGATCAGATACATAATAAGAGGTAAGTTTTTTTTTTTAAATCAATTTTAGTATAAATTTATTAAATTTTATTATAAATTTGTTAGTTTTAGTTGAATTTGTTAGAATTTAGGTTTTTTTTTATAGAAATTGTTAAAATTTAGGTTTTTTTAAATATAAATTATGTTTTGTGAATTAATAGGTATGACAGACCAAAATGATGTTTCTCATAACCCCCCACCAAACAGTCCAGTGCCCCCACAAAATCATCCACCAAATGATCCTTTACCCCCTCAAAAACCTCCTCAAATCAAGGATTTGTTATTTGAAAATCTCACCGAATTGAGGGCTTCACAAATAGCATATAATAATGTACCTGCATTGGCTCCTATGTTATCCATGTTAAACACCTTACTAAGGAACAAAATGCTGCTCTCCATTGGCATGACAAAATGCATGAGATGTTTTATGATGGGATGGATTATGATGAGGTTGTGGCCCTCAATATAAGTAAAGATGATTTGGTTGCCCTTTTTGTGAACCCAAGAACTAGTTTACCAGTTGATCGCAAAAAACCAAAACTATCAATGAAATGGTGCACAAATGATGCCATATGCTCAAACTTTTCAAATCATTGGTGGATGGTTTTTGACATTCCTCCACATAGAAATTTAGAGGTGCCATTTGATTTTCTTAGAAAATTGTATGCAGAATTTGTGTTGAAACTCAAAGTGAACTATTGGAATATGAAGCCCAAAATGGGTGTATGACTAGGAGCTCCTCGGGATAGATCCTCTTCCTAGTGGAAGAAACCTAGCGCTTTTGTTTCCCTACTAATGTCTCCCCCCTCCTCGAGTGCAGCATCCTGATACTATTGCAGAGGCTAGCTCTCAAACCATTAGAGCCATCCATAGATTGAGTAGCATATTGATATCTTAGGCTAGGTTAGTCCTACCTTCCTGTGTTGATAATGCTAGCATGAGTTCATCATCAGCTAGCTCATCACACGTTTGTGTGCCTCATACTTTCATTACATCCAAGAATATTTATGTAGGTCCCATAGGTGATCTTCCTAATTATCAATTTTTATTAGATGAGGATACACCAGATGCATGTGCAGAGGCTACAGACTCTGATGCTAAAGAGGAGGGGCATGCAGAGGCATGTACTCCTTGTGTGTCAGTACATATATACATTTTTTTGTTATGACATATGTGATTAAAAGTTAATTTTAAGAGTAATTTTAATTTTTAAGCCATACTGACTTATACATGTATGTGATCTTCATTCATATTTATTTGATGACTAAGGAGGAGTTGAGACAGGTTGATGATGCCACACTCTCAGCTATTTCATTTGGGCTTGAGACATCTACATTACATTATGTTGTGTTCTCATTGTTTTTTCCATTTGATATTGTAGCATATATGGTTTCTAATCTTTCTTTTATCTTGCACGTACCACCTATCTCTAGGGGACAAAGTGCAAGGGATGAGCCAAGATCGATTAACAAAGGAAAGGTAATTAGGTGTTTTCTATTTGATTTATTATCGATGCATTCTTGTAAAATGTTTTTAATAATGAAATTCAATTATGTTCTTTATTGTATAGGGCATGGCTACTGGCAATGAGCCCATATAGATTTCATGTCGTAGACACTTAGGCATTTCTATTTGCACTGAGAGCACCATTGTATGTATAAGTATCATTCCCCCCCCCCCTTATCTTCATAAATAGATTCAAAATTGATTTTCATGATATTAACAACTACTATTTTGTATCTCATAGGAAACTCCTAGTGCACATGAGGTTGGATGGGAGAGTTTTGTAACTTTGATGATGCAACCACTGTATCCTAAGGAGGAGCCTACACTAGTAAGTTGTAGCTTGAATTCTTGATTAAATATTTTATAAGTTTAGCATGATATGAATTATAATGTTATAGTTTAACTTGTAGATTCATCTGACAAACATATTTGAACATACATAGGCCACAATCAGTGAGGCACAAGCATTGTTGAGGGCATACAAGAGGACACCTTACTAGCACAAGAGGTCAATGAGAGAGGTATTTATTATGAAAGTTTAATAGTATAAAATATCATTTAAAAAAAATATCATTATGCATTTGAGTAATTCAATGTTAGATACAAAGAATCATATAAATTTAGTAGTCTAACTTTGGTTTTTCTTTTTTTGTTTATGTAGGAGGCATCTAATCCACCTAGTGCAGTGAAGAGGTTGCATTTTGATCATCTACCAACAGCCTATGATAGTATAGTTGTCATAGGATGCATCATGCGACATTTTGAAATGTCATATGCCACATTGTATATAGAAACATTGATATTATACACATTCTGATGTCATGATCAACCACATTTTGTATATGGATCTATGTATTTTGGTATATATTTGTGTAATTTGTCTATGGATACACGAACTTTGATATATATTTTTGTAATTTTTCCATTGATACATGCATTTTGATATATATTTTTGTCATTTATGTGTGCAATGATATACATATTAATTTGGTATCTAGTATTGTTCAATTTATTATGGATCATGTATATTGTTCATTTTTATGGAATATCATTAATTTTGATCATGTTTTTTTATATTCGATTAGAATGCAATAATTTTTGAATAATATTTTAACAACCTTTATTATCAAATTTGGATGCAATGTTTAATTTGAAGTTCTATCATGACATAAACACACTTGTTAACCTCCTACACAAGGTTAACATATGCCCAAATCTGATTTTAAACTCCACCTTCAACCTTGAAACTAACTCTTGGCTTCAAATCTAATCTCAACACACTTAAGAACTCCACTCCTCAACCATGGCTTTTATTCCCAACCATGAACTCATTCCTAGACTCATAATCTTTGATAACTAGCCCTTCACTTTGTTACTATCCTCATACTACAGCTTTTCAGTTTCAACATAACCTCAAATTATCCCAACTTAAGAGACTTGATTGGATCAAACCTTTTTAACTTGGTTCCCCAATACCATATCCACATGAATAACATCTATACATTTCTCACATTGATCAGATTATCAATACTAGTCCACTTAACAAAACTAGCTTCATTAATGCATGTTATCATTTCACACCCTATATAGGTGTTTCTAACATTGTATGGTCATGATCAAACCCCTAACTAACTCTTTGCACTCATTTTCACTTTGCAAGAAAAATTTATGGCTCATTTTCCTATAGTATTCACCGGTTCATCAATATCCCTCACAAGCTTTGAATTATAGCCCTCGGAAGATCAACCTCAAAATGCACTTAGAGCACCTTGGAGTCTCCTTGGTACGGGGTGGCCATGGAAAATGGATGGTCTCTACAGTTGGAACAAGGGTGTTACTAGGGTTCATCTGTCCATCTAAAGCTAATGGCACTAATAATTTGATGCCAAGATTAGTGGTTTCACAGTTATGTTGTGGTGCACCTATGAACTAAGGCATATTGCGATTTTTGGCATCAAGCGAGATCCTTGTGCCGAATCCAAATGGAATATGATCTCTCAAAAATGACATAATTTATTTTAGGCCTTAGCATCATTTTCCTGTAGCATTCAATATTTCATCGATAGCCCTCACGAGCTTTGAGTTACGACCCTCAGAAGATCAACCTCGAAATGCACTTAGAGCACCTTGGAGACTCCTTGGTATAGGGTGACCATGGATGATGAAGGGTCTTCACAGTTGGAACAAGTGTGTCACTAGGGTTCACCCAACCATCTAGAGCTAATGGTGCTAATAGTTCAATGCCAAGATCAACAGTTTCAAAGTTGTGTTGTGGTGCACCTATGAACTAAGGTACATTGTGAGTTTTTGCATTGAGCGAGATTGTTGTGCCAAATCCAAATAGAATATGATCTCTCCAAAATGAGATAGGTTATTTTAGGCCTCAACATCAACATCCTATAGCATTTTATTGTTTATCAATAGCCCTCACAAGCTCTGAGTTACGGCCCTCAGAAGATCAACCTCGAAATGCACTTAGAGCACCTTGGAGACTCCTTGGTACAAGGTGGCTATGAACAATGGAGGGTCTCCATGACTAGAAAAAGGGTCTCACTAGGGTTCACCCACCCATCTAGAACTAATGGAATTGATGATTCGATGCCAAGATCATTGGTTTCAAAGTTATGATGTGGTGCACCTATGAACTAAGGCACACTGTAAGTTTTGGCATCGAGCGAGATCACTATGCCAAATCCAAATGGAATGTGATATCTCAAAACTAAGTTAGGTTATTTTAGGCATCAACATCACCATACTATAAGATTCAATATTTTATTGATAACCCTCACAAGCTCTGAGTTATAGCCCTCGAAATATCGACCTCAAAATGCACTTAGAGGACCTTGGAGACTCCTCAGTACGGAGTAGCTATAGATGATGGATGGTCTTTGCAGCTAGAAAAAGGGTGTCATTAGGGTTAACTCACTCATTTAGAGCTAATGAAACTGATTATTTAATGCCAATATCAGCAATTTCAAAGTTACGTTGTGGTGCACCTATGAACTGAGGCACACTTTGAGTTTTGGCATCAAGCAAGATCACTGTGCCAAATCTGGATGAAATGTAATCTCTCAAAAATGAGATAGGTTATTTTAGACCTTTTCATTTTTTTACTATAGCATTCAATGATTCATCAATATCCCTCATGAGCTCTGAGTTATGACCCTCAGAAGATTAACCTCGAAAAACACTTAGAGTACCTTGGTGTCTCCTCGGTATAGGGTGGCTACAAATGATAGATGGTCTCCACGGCTACAAAAAGGGTGTTACTAGGTTCACCCACCCATTTGGAGCTAATGGAACTGATGATTTGATGCTAAGATCAGTAGTTTCAAAGTTACATTGTGGTGCACCTATGAATTGAGGCAAACTAGGAGTTTTGGCATCAAGTAAGATCGTTGTGCCAAATCCAAATGAAATGTGATCTTTTAAAAATGAGATAGGTTATTTTAGGCCATGACATCACCATCTTGTACCATTCAATGGTTCATTGATAGCCCTCATGAGGTCTGAGTTACAACCCTAAGAAGATCGACCTCCAAATGAACTTAGAGCACCTTGGAGACTCCTTAGTACAAGGTGGTTGCAAACAATGGAGGGTCTCCGTGACCTAAACAAGGGTTTCAATAGGGTTCACTCTCCCATTTGGAGCTAATGGCACTGACAATTTGATGCCAAGATTAGTGGTTTCAAAGCTACGCTATGGTGCACCTATGAACTAAGGCACACTGTGAGTTTTGGCATCGAGCAAGATCATTGTGCCAAATCCAAATAGAATGTGATCTCTTAAAAATGAGAGATGTTATTTTAGGCCTCTACATTACTATCCTATAGCATTCAATGGTTCATCGATAGTCCTTACAAGCTCCGAGTTACAACCCTCAGAAGATTGACCTCAAAGCTACTAGTCTTGATGATTTGATGCCAAGATTAGTGATTTCAAAGTTACGGTGTGGTGCACCTATGAACTGAGGCATAGTATGAGTTTATCATCGAGTGAGATCACTATGCTGAATCTAAACAGAATGTGAAATCTCAAAAATGAGATGGGTTATTTTATGCCTCAACATCACCACCATGTAGAATTTGATGGTTCATTGATAGCCCTTATGAGCTCTGATTTATGGCCCTCAGAAGATCAACCTCGAAACAAACTTAAAGCACCTTGGAGACTTCTCAGTACAAGGTGGTCGTAGATGATGTAGGGTCTCTGTGGCCTAAAAAAAAGTGTCACTAGGGTTCACTCGCCCATCCAGAGCTAATGGTGCTAACAATTTGATGCCAAGATCAGCATTTTCAAAGTTAAATTGTGGTGCATGTTAGGAATAAGGTGTCTCAACCATGGATAATTCCTATTCTTATTATTTGTTTTGTAAAATTTATTTCTTGCAAATAATGTTGATGTGTCGACATCTTGAATTGTGTATAAGGAGATCATCACTAAAATAATTATGACGAATTCCTATGACACGGAAGAGCTATGTCAAGAAGATTCAATGACAGGTGAAGACATGTGGCAATTGATAAATTTGAGTACTATACATTCTACCTCAATAGTGGAAATTTTTAGGGTTCCTATTTTCTTGGAGAATGGTAAAACCCTAATACGGTTACCTTTGGGAGTAGCCCTAAAGTGAAGCACATGTTATAAGCATTTTTAGGGTTGCAAAGAGTAGCGATGCAAAAAAGTCTATTTTTGGTACTGTGAATTGCTACTGGGGTCTTCTGTTGTCACTGTTGAACTTGCATTGCAAGTGTATTGTAACCTTGTGTTGAAGATAATACATTGTGCAGGTTTTGGAGGGGTGGGGTTGTTTTACTGAAAGGTTTTTCCCCACCAGCAAATCTTTGTGTTATGTGTTTCTTTCTCTATCTATTTTCTTTATGCTTAGTTGGCTGAAATATTATTGTTTACATGATATTGAATTTGTAAGTGTAAAAGATTTTAATAGGATTTGCACCATACATCTCTTAAGAGATTAGTGTAGGAAGCTGTTTCCACACCTAAGTTTCCATACAGTGCACCTATGAACTAAGGCACACTGTGAGTTTTGGCATTGAATGAGATCACTTTGTGGAATCCAAATAGAATGTGATATCTCAAAAAAAGAGATAGGTTATTTTAGGCCTTTGTATCACCATCCTTTAGCATTTGACAGTTTATTGATAGCCCTCACAAGATCTGAGTTATGACCCTTAGAAGATCGACCTTGAAACACACTTAAAGCACCTTGGAGTCTCCTCAGTATGGGGTGGCCGTGGATGATGGATGGTCTCTACAACCACAAAAAGGATATCACTAGGGTCCACTTGCCCATCTAGAGCTAATGGCTTCGATGATTCAATGCCAAGATCAGCAGTTTGAAAGTTACATTGTGGTTCACCTATGAACTGAGGTACACTGTGAGTTTTGGCATCAAGAAAGATCACTGTGTCGAATCCAAACAAAACATGATATCTAGAAAATGAGATAGGTTATTTTAGGCCTTAGCATCACTTTCCTATAGCATTCAAAATTTTATCAATAGCCCTCATGAGCTCTGAGTTACGACCCTTACAAGATTGACCTTGAAACACATTTAGAGCACCTTGGAGACTCCTCTGTACAGAGTGGCTACAGACAATGGATTGTCTTTGTAGCTAGAAAAAAGGTGTCACTAGGGTTTACCTGCTCATGTACAGCTAATGGTGATGATGATTTGATGCCAAAATCAATGATTTCAAAGTTACGCTTTTGTACACCTATGAACTGAGGCACACTATGAGTTTTGGCATCGACTGAGATCATTGTGTTGAATCCAAATCGAATGCGATCTCTCAAAAATGAGATAGGTTATTTTAGGCCCCAATATCACTGCCCTATAGCATTTAACATTTCATCAATAGCCCTCATGAGCTTTAATTTATGAGCCTTGAAAGATCAACCTCGAAATGCTCTTAGAGCACCTTGGAGACTTCTCAGTATGAGGTGGTCACAAATGATGGAGGGTGGGCGTAAGGGCTTGACAATAGCATTTTTGGATAACCAATCAATTTTCCTATTAATTCAAATAGGTGGGCCTAAGGGCTCAACATGTTTGGTTATTATTGAATCCACACAAAAGTCACTAGCTCTTTTTAGAGATGTTAAAGGGTGTGTGCAAAGGGAATAACATCTTTTCATATTGTAGAATTTCATTTTTCTGCATTTTTATGGATATGCATTTGGAAACATGTCATGCATTCTTGAAAACTCTTTTAATTAGATGTACTAGGTATGTGAATTATTAACAACCTTATCTTTACAACCAATGCAAAGACATGTCTTGGTTGAAGAAGATTTGATAGATGATTATGCTCAAGTGAACTTTTCATGTCATCATTTTTGATAGAGGGTATGATAGAAAATGGAGTAAGATAATGTGGAGCCCATGTGTCCACCCAATCACTCGACTCATAGTGATCCCAATCACACTAAAAACAACTAGGACAAAAGCAAGCTAGCTATTGTGTCCAAATGGTCCATGTACCAGAATCAGAGCTCCAGAATGAATGCATTTTTTATGAGTCTCTCACTATAGCACAATCTGATCTATCACCTATGGACCCTTCCTAAACCAACCAAAAGAACCTATGTACCACTAAATGAAGAGTCCCCCCCCCACCCATGGTAATCCTAAACTAACCAATCAACAATGCTATGAGCATCAAGAAGCTCTACTACTGAAATCTTCAATTGCTCATTAGCTAGAGGTCTCTTCACCCATGCACTTGCTCCATCATGTTCCCCTTTCCAATGGTTGGACTAAAAAAAACTCCAAATATGAGGCACCCCCCTCTCTAAGCACATCCTACACAACCAATAAAACATGCAAGCATTCTTTAATTGAACTTTATAGTTATCTAACCAATTGATATGTCTATCCATAGCAATTACATGCTCCTCTAAGAAATCAAAATAGTTCTCGAAACAATGTTTCACAAACTCATGAGATTGAGATCTAGCATCACTCATATAAAAATGATACTCTCTAATAATCTTTCGATTATCTTCGTACTATCAGGGGCATGTCTATATGTTATGTGAATGAAAATAACAATCTGAATGGAGTTGTAAAATTGAGATTGTGTCTCATTTTGAGGTTGCAATGTGTATTTTTTAGCAAAGTCAATAACTGATATAATAGTGCCAATGGGAAAAGTCTCCTTACAGATTCTAAATTGTTGATTCAACCACTGAGACTTGTGACTATGTCTTGCATACTTGTAGAAAAGATTTGCCTTGAAATTTGAAATAAAATGAGCCACACTGATTTCTTTCACAACCAATTCACATCTAGAGCCCTCATCCCCACTCTTTAATGTGTATTTCAATGTTTCATATACCTTTTTTTTACTATTATCTTTCCAAGATCTTGTTTGCACCCCTCATGGAAACATGTGTGAAACTTGGATAAGCCACCACATTCTAAACACTTCTCATTTAAGCAAGCATTTATATAAAAGAAACAACAATCAACTCTACAACATAAAAATTGATCTAGCAAGTCTCTTGATGATTTTGGAAGCCCACTAGCACCACAATTCTCCAACATTTCTTTAGTATGCAAAGTAGAATGAATGGAGTGTAATAGTTCATGGTGCATAGAAAAATC
The DNA here is from genome assembly GCA_028749045.1 of Cupressus sempervirens. NCBI lineage: Eukaryota > Viridiplantae > Streptophyta > Pinopsida > Cupressales > Cupressaceae > Cupressus > Cupressus sempervirens. The sequence goes on from CM053791.1 coordinate 502,298,629, forward strand.
GACATGATATTTGTAACAAAATGTATTTCAAATTTTAAGTGGCACACAATAAAATGGCTTCAAAGATTCAAAAGCCCTTTGTGATATATGAAGACTTGGATGACTCTCTCTAAATTGTTTGAACAACATAGTTTGACTTACCTCCAAATAGTGTTTAGGATGTGACATGTGGTCTTTGATGCCAATTCTCAACTTTAACACATGTTTAGCATTGGGTGATACTCGTGAGCTAGATTGCCAAAATTCTATAATTTCTTCCTTCACATCATCGGATAGCTTCTTATCAAAATGTGGAAGTCTCCCACCAAAAGCCCATATTTCATTTTGAAGAGGATCATCAATTCTATCTCATCTACTAAGTGCTCTTCTCAAAGTAGTACAATTTAGGTTCAAGTCAATACAAGTTTGTCTCATATATCTACCTTTTCTTAAATGATGACTTCCCAAGTATGTTGTAATAACCCTTAGAGAAACTCTCTTATCCTTCTCCCTGCTATTCCTCCTAATGCTATTGAGAGCACTGAAAATATTCTTCATAGTAATGGCATTTCTTTCCAATTTTTTATTGACATGAATCTTCAATTTGGAAAGCATAGGTCTCATCTTTTGCATCTTTAATAAGTGCATAAAAGGCTGACATTGCTCCACCACTGTCTTGTTGCCGAAAAACATCTTATATAGTCTTGAAGCCCATAACCGAATGGTTTTTTCTAATTTTTTTCCTTCCAAATTGGTAATAACCATTTCATCAATTTCAATTATCCATTTTGGTGTTCTAGAACCTTCATGTTGATTATAATTAGGAGATATCTAAGGTTTATGTGCATTGTCATGTTTGGCATGGTCAATCATGCAATTTATGTTATGATCTGATAGCATTTCATCCTCCAAATTTTCATTCTCTAATTTTTCAATCTCAATATTATCATTTTCAATTAGTACATTTTCATTCTTCAACTCAACATATTCATTATCTGACTTTATGATTTCATCTTCAACTTGACGCACATTTAACATACCTTGTCTTTTCCTTCAATGATTTATTTTATCCCTTTCCCTATATGTCACAATGTCTTCATTGGATACCTTCCTTTTGTGTTTAGCCTTTCTATCACTATTGCTCTGCATTCAAAGGACAAATATCAGACACCTAATGATATATTATCAAACCTTTTTTGATCATTTGGGTACCAAAACGTGACTTTTGCCAAAACCTGTGAAAATGGCCCACAAAAAGTGACGCTCTAGGATCTACAGTCATAGGGAATATTTTGGGAAAATCATGCCAATATAATTGGGTATCCAATTTGAGATCAAATGCCCGATAATAAATTTGATATCCGATTTCAGATCGGATATCCAATACTTACGCCAAAATTTTGGGGGAAATAATGATTAAGAGTAAGATTATAATGTAAAATCAGTTATGAGCTATAATTTATAATGTATAATGAGTTATGTATAACATATTATTATGACCTATTATTATTATTAAAATATGTGATCATTATATTATATTATTATTAAATATAATAACGTAATAAATGTTATTCTTATTATTATCTATAAATATAATATATATATGATTATTATATTATATTATTATTATTTTAACTATATTATTATTAAATATAATAATGTAATATATTATATATATTATTAATATATTATTATTATTATTATTATTATTAAATATAACAACATATAATATTATTGTTATTATTATTAAGACCTATGATCCATTTGGTAGGTTCTAAAATAGGTCGAGCGAGGTCATAGGTTAACCTATGACCCCTCTTGACACAATTCATGACAACCTATGTCCCTAGGGGCCCTAGGACCCCTAGGGATGCATGTGGTTGGTTCGAATGCATTAAGAAGGGTCATAGGTTAACATATCACCCCTATCGATGCATTCCATGACAATGTATGTCCCTAGGTGCCCTAGGACCCCTAGGGATGTATTTGGTTGGTTTTAATGCGTCAAAAGGGTTATAGGTTAACCTATGACCCCTCTCAAGGCAATTCATGACAACCTATGTCCCTAGGGGCCCTAGGACCCCTAGGGTTGCATGTGGTTGGTTCCAATGCATCGAGAGGGGTCATAGGTTAACCTATGACCCCTATCGATGCATTTCATGACAACCTATGTCCCTAGGGGCCCTAGGACCCGTAGGAACGTATTTGATTGTTTCCAATGTGTCAAGAGGGGTCATAGGTTATGAAACATTTCATGAAAACCTATGTCCCTAGAAGCCTTAGGATCCCTAGGAATGTATTTGGTTGGTTCCAAAGCATCAAGAGGGGTCAGAAGTTAACCTATGACCCCTATTGACACATTTCCTGACAATGTATGTCCCTAGGGGCCCTAGGACCCCTACAGATGCATTTGGTTGTTTCTAATTCGTCAAGAGGGGTAATACATTAACCTATGATCCCTCTCGATGTATTTCATGACAACCTATGTCCTTAGGGGTCCTAGGGCCCCTAGGGATGCATTTTTTTGGTTCCAATGTCTCAAGAGGGGTCATAGGTTAACCTATGACCCCTATCAATGCATTTCATGGCAATGTATGTCCCTAGGGGCCCTAGGACCCTTAGGGACACATTTTTTTGTTTATAATGCATCGAGGGTGACCCATCTTGATGCATTTCATGAAAGCTTATGTCCCTAGGGGCCCTAGGAGTCCTAGGGACACATTTGGTTAGTTATAATGTGTCGAGACCTATGACCCCTCTCGATGCATTTCATGACAACATATGTCCCTAGGGGCCCTAGGACCCCTAGGGATGCATGTGGTTGGTTCTAATAAGTTGAGAGGCATCATAGCTTAACCTATGACCCCTCTCAATGTATTCCATGATAACGTATGTCCTTAGGGGCCCTAAAACACGTAGGAATGCATGTGGTTGGTTATAATGCATCGAGAGGTGTCATAGGTTAACCTATGACCCCTCTTGACACAATTCATGACAACCTATGTCCCTAGTGGCCCTAGGACCCCTAGGGACGCATATGGTTGGTTCCAATGCATCGAGAGGGGTCATAGGTTGACCTATGACCCCTATTGACACTTTTCATGACAAGCTATGTCCCTAGGGGCCCTAGGACCCCTAGGGATGCATTTGGATGGTTTGAATGCATCAAGAGGGGTCATAGGTTAACCTATGACCACTATCCATTCATTTCATGACAACCTATGTCCTTAGGGGCCCTAGGGACCCTAGGGATGCATTTGGTTGGTTCTAATGTGTCAAGAGGGGCCATAGGTTAACCTATGACCTATATCAACACATTTTATGACAATGTATATCCCTAGGGGCCCTAGGAACCCTAGGGATGCATTTGGTTGGTTCTAATGCATCAAGAGGGGTCATAGGTTAACACATATCATGACAACCTATGTTCTTAAGGATCCTAGGGACCCTAAGGATGCATTTGGTTAGTTCCTATACGTCAAGAGGGGTCACAGGTTAACCTATGACCCCTATTGACACATTTCATGACAATGTATGTCCCTAGGGGCCCTAGGACCCCTAGGGATGCATTTGGTCAATTATAATGCATCGAGAGGGTTCATAGATTAACCTATGACCCTTCTCGATGCATTTAATGACAACGTATGTCCCTAAGGGCCCCAAGAACCCTAGGGATGCATTTGGTTGGTTATAATGCATCAAAAGGGGTCATAGGTCAACCTATGACCCCTCTCGATGCATTTCATGACAATCTATGTCCTTAGGGGCCCTAGGTCCCCTAGTGATGCATGTGGTTGGTTTGAATGCATCGAGATGGGTCATAGGTTAACCTATGACCACTATTGATGCATTTCATGACAATCTATGTCCCTAGTGGCTCTCAGACCTCTAAGGATGCATGTGGTTAGTTTAATGCATTAAGAGGGGGCATAGGTTAACCTATCACCCCTCTCAATGTATTTCATGACAACATATGTCTGCAAGGGCCATAGGACCCCTAGGGATGCATGTGGTTGGTTCCAATACTTGGAGAGGGGTTAGATGTTAACTTATGACCCCTCTTGATGCATTTCAAGACAAAGTATGTCCCAAGGTGCCCTAGGACCCCTAGGAGTGCATATGGTTGGTTGCAATGCATCGAGAGTGGTTATAGGTTAAACTATGGCCCCTCAACAAATTTCATGATAACCTATGTCTCTAAGGGTCCTAGGGCCCCCCAGGGATACATTTGGTTGGTTCTAATGCATCTAGAGGGGTCATAGGTTAACATATGACCCCTATTGACACATTTTATGACAATGTATGTCCTTAGGGGCCCTAGGACCCCTAGGGACATATTTGGTTGGTTATAATGCATCCAGAGCGGTCATAGGTTAACCTATGACCCCTGTTGATGCATTTCATGAGAAGAAATGTCCCTAGGATCCCTAGGGATCCATTGGGAATGCATTGAAAGGGGTCACTAGGGGCCCTAGGGACATATTATGTCATGAAATGCGTCGAAAGGGGTCATAGGTTAAGCTATGACCCCTTTCGATGCATTTTATGACAATATTATATTCAATAATAATATAATACCATATATTTTAATATAATAATAATATATTATTAGATTATATAACAATAATAATCATATATGTTACTAGATTATAGATTTAATAATAATAATAACTATATATTATTATATATAATAATAGTCATATAATATTACTATATATATTTAATAATAATAATATTTACCATATATATTACTTCATTATATTTAGTTATAATTATTATTATTATATTTATAACTATATTATATGTAATAATAATAATCATATATAATACTATATATAATAATAATTATAATCATATATAATAATAATAGTTAATAATAATAATCATAATCATATGTAATAATAATATCAATGTCCACACTTCCCCCAAATCAATTTCCCTCTAAAACCCTCTAAAGTTTCCCTCTCAAATTTCTCTCCAAAATTGCAATTGGAAAATTTCTTTCCTCTCAAATTTTCCTCCCTCCAAAATTGCAATTGGAAAATATTTCCTCTCAAATTTCCCTCCACAATTGCAATTGAAAAATCACATAGTGATCAGATGCCCAATTTCATATCGAGTATATGATTTCAAATCGAATATCTGATTTGATTCTGATTATCTGATTAGGCTCAGTATTTACCAAGCCTATTTGGTCACTCCAAAAAATGTGTTTCAGAAGGGTTTCACTGACACTCAGACTTTACGTAGCCATCTAACAATGTTATTTTCATCAAAATTAAATGAAATGAAAAGGGTTTATTTATAACACTCTCAAGATTCCATCAATATAATTGCTGTCAAATTCTGAGTTCGATAAGTATTTATTAGTTAATTTTGAATGAAGATGATTATAAAGTGCTAATTGACATACTGATTGAAAAATCCCTATAACTTTCAAATGGTATAACATTTTTAAAATCCAAAAGGTGTGTCACATTCTATGCTTTGCCTAGTATAAGGGCAAAAAATAAAATTAATTTGGTAAAGTTTTCTCTTAGTTAAGGTGGTCAGACATGGGAGTTTTTTTTTTCCAAAAAAGTTTTAGTAGAAAATTCATATTTAATTATTTATTTGGAATAAAAATACCCAAAAATATCCATCACATCTGGGCATGAGTATACTTTCTTTATCCATAATTTTATTAAAAATATTAGCATTTTATTTTAATTAAGGTGGTCAGACATACACCTATGTTTTATTTTTGCCCTAAAATTTTCATAGTACTGCATTAAAATCTGAACTTTTGACCAATCAAATATTTTTTTCTTGAGACAAGGCCTAGTAGTTTAGAAACTACATTCAATTTTTTACAAATTATTTTCTTACAACTTTTTGATATAAAGTCCAGAACCACTTTAGAGTTATGTGTCAAGTTGACATAACCCTGATTTGTTGGTTTTTCACTACCACTTAAGGCCATAGTTTGGTCAACCATGATCTTTCACATACTCTTATGTGCTATATATATATATATATATATATATATATATATATATATCAAACAACATTTCATCAATTTCTCCAGCTTCAGTTAACTCCATCCTTTGTGTAGTGTAACACAATAAATAGTAACTCACTCTTTCTACATTTCTAGGCTCAAAAATAACTTCAAAGACTTCCCCTGCACACAAGAAATACATACATGTACAAGTATGTGAGCTAAATGATCCTTGTGACATTAATATATATAAATATTTAATAATTTTTAAATTAAAAATACTTACCAATTCAAACTAGTCTAGAGATAAGGTTATAATCAGAAGAAATCAAAGGGATGTCATTAAAGTTTTCATCATCTCCATTAATTGTATTAGTAATAACAAGTGGCACCAAAGTCCATGGACCTACATATCCATGATCTTGGTTGATGCATTCAAAATAATTCACATCAATGTAATAACAACAAAAACGTGAATAGTCTCTCATTTACAATGTCCAATTTTCATGATTGGTACTCACAATAGAATGTAAGGATTGCACTATTTTTCTATCCTCTTGCAACCATGCATGGTTTTTCTATCAACTCCTAAACACACATATTTAATATATACATACATGTATATGGCTTAAAAATAAATTTTAAATATATAGTTGTGCACACATGTACCTGATATCCCCCAAAAGAATCTACATGGTTCTTATTGACTTATTCTTGATGATGCACCAACTACATTTGATGCAAAATGTGTCTTGCACCATTGAAAAACATCATGTCCATTATTTATATGAACTCCGTTATAATTAATTTGATAATTTAATAGAGAACATTTCATGCAAGCTCCAGTAGCACCATGTTTACCTTTGCCATTCCCTCTTTCAAACAAACTCCATACATGTGGTATATTTTTGAACATTATGATGATATCAAAAAAAGTGCATAAAATGGTCTAGATGATTTGAACTATGTAGCACACCCATCTAACCATACATGATGTTTATCAATACCTACATAGCCCTTTCTTTCATATATACAAAAACAATTATGAAACAATTTTCTACATAATGAATATTGTGTTCTTTATCATCAATTATGTAGAAGTGCTATTCCTTATTGATGACTTGTGCTTCATATGTGCTTTGAATGCCATCCAAATCTAATTGTGTGTGATGATAATACAATTGTACCATTATAGTAACGTGATCTTAAAAATAATAGTCTTGTTGAATAATGTTTTGATGAATGAAAGAATAGTTTTCACCAAGAATTATCTCCAAATATTTGAGATTTTTGTGCTTGCCACTTTGCAAAAAAGGAATGATGAATATAAAGTTGAAAGAAACTTTTAAATTTGTCAATAAAAGCTCCAACAATTATCTCCTCTTCAACATATTCTAATCTTTTTGTTTCTTTTCCAAATTTGATTTCACTAATTACATACTCATAACACTTGCAATTTATCATTTTTGTGATATCAATATCTTTATTTTTCAAAGGAAAAAGAGCCAAATTAGGACATGTGTCAAATGTTCCTTTAATTCAATTAATTTTACCAATAGGATCATCTATGTGGTCACATAAAATAGATGAAACAAACTAACTTCATCTACTAGCAGGAGCATTTTTATAACCCAAAGTATCTTCTACAATTTTTTGATAAACCTGATAGTGGAGATAGAATTCAATATGATAACGAAAAAAAAAATTTTCAAAATGTTTGTTTCTCCTTACATTATATGGTTTCAATCTCTCAAATAATGTCTACCCAATCTTTATATTAGGATTTGAACTACAAAATGAGACATACATTTCATGTCATGCTATGTCCAACCATTGTTTTGAATAATGTTCATAATGATTATCTCTAACCCTATGTTTAAGAACATCTCTAGTGTTTGATGAAGGACGAGTATTATTATTCCAAAATCATATTACCAAATTTTTCATTCTATAGTCAATCCTGTCACAATGAGGGGCTCTATACTTAATTGCTCAATTTCCTTCAAAACTTTTATGATCCAAAAATAATCTCCTCTAAACATATTTTGATATTATTTGTTTTACTAAAACCAATCTGTGATGAAACTAAAAATATTTGTTTGTTTTGAGGCACATTGCTACTAACAATAGATATTAGCATTACTATTCTTGTCGTGATCTTATCTTTACTTTGAGTTGTCTTCCCTATAGATCTCAAACCTTTCTTAAGATTTTAAATAATAGGGCTTTTCATGTTACAATTCTTCTTCTTTTTTTCTTTAAATTTTGTGTCTACAGCCTACAATTTTAATTGCTCTTGCAAGTGTTTTCCTAGAAGAACACAAGAAAATACTTAGGATTAACATTTTCTAATCTTTTTGTTTATTTACCAATTTTATTTCCATTCCTTTCATATTTCTAACACTTGTAATTTTTCGTTTTTTTGATATAAATATCTTCATTTTTCAAAGGAAAAATAGCCAAATTAGGACATGTGTCAAATGTTCCTTTAATGCAATTAATTTGATCAATGGGATCATCTATGTTGTCACATAAAATAGATGAAATGAATTGACTTCGTCTACTAGGAGGAGCATTTTTATAACCAAAAGTATCTTCCACAATTTTTTGATAAACCTAACAGTGGAGATTGAATTTAATAAGATAACAAAAAGAACAAGTTTCAAACACTTTGTTTCTCCTTATATTATATGGTTTCATTCTCTAAAATAATGTCTTCCCAGTCTTTATATCAAGATTTGAACTACAAAATGAGACATGCATTTCATGTTGTGTTATGTCCAACCATTGTTTTGTATAATGTTCATAATGATTATCTCTAACCCTATGTCTGAGAACATCTCTAGCATTTGATGAAGGATGAGTAGTATCATTCCAAAATGACATTACCAAAATTTTGATTCTATAGTCAATCCTATCACAATGAAGAGCTCTACAAGTAATTTTTGAATTTCCATCCAAAGTTCTATCATCCAAAACCATTCTCCTCTAAAGATATTTTGATATTATTTTTCTACTAAAACCAATTTGTGATGAAATAGTGATTGTGTTCTACAAATTGGTGATTCTATTAGAAAATAGTGAAGAGAATTTGGGAAAGTTGTCAATATATCCTAATGGTCTAAAAAAACAATTCTAGGATGAATTGAGTCTAGTTTTCCCTACATCGCTAGAAGAAGGCTATTATCTGCTACTATGAAAAAGGATAAGATTAATTAAGAAAGAAAAAACACCAACAATAAAATACAAGTTTATGGAGGAAGAGGATGGTATAACAATAGAGAACAAAAATTCCATCATGATGAGGAGACCAATGGTTCTAGTAGACTAGTTAATAAAGAAAGACAAGGATTTAAAAATGGAGGAAAAGACACATTTCTAGATGTTTGTTAGAGAAGGGTAAGAAATTTCACTAGAAAATATTTTTAGTTCAACAAATATGATGGTCATAAAACTTCTGAATGGTTTGAGTTTCTACAAGAAGAACATATAAGGTTTAATAGAAGTAATTAAGTTGTGCAAGTCTTGAAATTTTGGATAATCTTCTCATCATGATGATAAATCTCAAAAGATTCTAATATATGATAAAATTATTAATATTGAATCCAATAAAATAAAGTCAATAACTAGTACAAATGATTATCTTTTTCAAAATAAAGTGCAAGGAAAATTGTATAGGCTAAAAACCTATTAACAATAGTAGTAGTACTCATAATTTAATGGATGTCAAGTAGTGGATAAGATAGGTCCTAAGAGAAGTAAGAATCTTATGCATTATGAAATTTCTTGGTTACAAAATGGGAATTACTTGTTTATAAGATGCGAAATCTTTGATTGAATATCAAATATGCAGGTATAAGGATAGTGTAATGTTGAAATATAGTAGCATCACATAGCATGGTGGGAGGTAGGTGAATTTGTTAGAAGCAAAATACCCTATTATGATTACTACAAGGGGAATGCACATGCATTTAGCTAGACTCCCTAGTTCACTTAGTGCTCAATTAGAAAAGGGGAGGCTCATTTCCTTACGTATTTATTTTGACAACAACCTAAAAGCCAGTAAGCCTCTAATATCATCTTCCTCATAATGGGAGAGTTTAGTTGACATAGATACGATCTTTGCCTCAATTATAAATTTCAATCATTCATCTTTTCATGTATATAAATATTGTATCATAAATTTATTTGTATCAATATTTCATATCATATTGCATGATCTATCACTAAAGTAAGAGAGTTGTAGAAACAAAATAAATGTGATGGTTGATGTAAATAAATGAAATACAACTAAATCTAGAGGAACAACACATTTTAATGTTATTTAATTATATTTCTAACTAATTTTCATTTTATATTCACTATAGATAGCTTGCACCATAAATAGAGTCAATAAATGGTCTCTAAAAGATTAATCCTTATAGCAAGGTACTAGGTATACCATTATGTTTCAATTGAAGATGGAAAAAAAACTAGAAGTAAATGCATGGATTCATTTTCCTCATAATAATGAAATTCCAAAGATGAAAGGGAGTTGAAGATAATTTTGGTCCACTTAAGGAAGATAAGATTTTTCTCAACATAAACCTACTTTTGGGAATCAAAGTTACAACACTCTACATATTCAATGGGTCCCCCAATATGGATTATGTAGTTAACGATAATAAGGTACCTTTGCCAACATCATATGGAAATACATCAGATAAAATAATGGAAGTGGATTATTATTATTAGATGTTGTAGTGTGAAAGTATACATAAAGTGCATAAAATATTTGATTAGGGTTGTTACATTAAGGTTTGCACAAAATATTTTTTGTAAGGATGCTCAATCACTCTCTGAATTAATGAAGTACTCCATAATATAACTCAGCCATGCTATCTTTTCTTGAATTTTATTTGTATGAAACCATGCAATTTTCGTCGACAATGTTTGAAAATAGTTTAATGATATGAGTGATTCTTATTGCATTATACATGTATTTGATCATTATGTGTGCATGGTTAATTATATTGGTCATGTTATCTTGTGAAAAATCTAATCTTTATCATCAAAATACCAACAAAACCTTTGATGAATGCCAATAGATGTACATAACAACACAATATTAGGAACATTTACAAATTACAACTAATAGTCTCTAAGCTATATCATAACAATGCTGAAACATATGTACATAAGTCAAATGTTTATGCATAAGTAGGTAGGTGATATGAGTCTCAAAAGGTAAGAAGACTCATGAAACATGAAATCGTAAAAAGTATAATTACAGGTAGTTTTATTGATGTTCATTAAATGGTACATGTTTTTAACATGTCATATACATAATACTATACAAATTTGCACTTTTGAAAAATTCCTTGTGAGATGAAGACAAAAACTAATTTCATTATTGAAAGAGGGAAAGAACCACTACTACATTTGGGCCCAAATTGTAACGGTAAGCCATCACAATTATGATAGTAACCCATCACCTATAAGACATCAGTTAGAATTGGCTCCCATCAAACATGCATCACACTTTTGTTGTTGCAAGTTGTGATGACAAGGGTTACTATCACAATTGCAATGACTAAAAGTATCATAGATTGGGCTACCATTCTAGCAAACCATTTATTTTCACCATAAGAATTATGACAAAAATCTATCAAAGACACCATTGTAATTGCAACATCTGTGCGCCAAAAATGCTATGGGTCCTATAACAAGCCATCAAAAACCTCTATTGTAATTGGGATGGGCATGTGTTAGGAATGGTGGGGGATCGACAACTAGTCATCGCAATTACTATGTCATGAATTGTATTAATAAAAAAAAAATTGGCAAAAAATTTTAAATAGCTATGATGCAATCATAGGTTAATATTGAGCTAATTTTAAATAGCTATGATGCAATCATAGTTTAATATTGAGCTTCACTTCATTTCAAAAATAGTTTAATATTCTCTACTAATCAGGGACAACCATGTGAAGGCGGAAGCTCATTTTCCCCCATCCTGCCTCCCCAACATCTAAATTCCCAATTAACATCTAAAATATTTAATAAATTATCAATGTTTAAAGTACAAGAAAAGGTTCCAAACCAACAAAATTGACATCATTTTCTGATCTTTTAGTGCATGTCATTTTTTTTGTCCCATCCAAATAAGATGTTGCCACTCTGAATCAAGAATGCATGTGCAACTCTATTCTTTATGCATGGACAATAGGTAGAGGTAAAAGAATTCTTAAAATTTTAGACCATCATCATGAAAAATGTTCATGATGGTCTATAACTTAAATACCTAATTAAAATCCTCTAACAAAAATACAAACCTATTTATTTTTTCAACTCCACCTAATGTCATATGCATATGAATTGGCATTGCATATTGAACTATGACATCCTTTTGCATTGCCTGAAACTAAGAGATTCACACAATTAGTTGTCATACAATGATAGGTTATTGTTTAACTTTACTTGGTTTCAATAATAGTTTAATATCCTCTACTAATCAAGGCTAACCACATGAAGGTGGAAGTTCATTCCCCCGTCCCCTCTCTAAAACATCTAAATTCCCCGTTAATATAAAAAATATTTAAGAAAGGATCAATCTTTAAAGTACTTGAAATGTCCTCATCGCCTCCTGCTACTCTTAAGGGAAGTCCATCTTTCTTTCTCATAGGAAATTCATCACACGGGTACATCCAGGAATGGCCTCACACACACACACACACACACACACACACACACACACACACACACACACACACACACACACACACACACACACACACACAGATATATATATATATATATATATAGAGAGAGAGAGAGAGAGTATGTAACTTACCTCAAGATCCTCCACAAAAATAATGAAGACTAGCAAAAATCAATAGAGTTAACAAGAAATTTTATTAAAATATATCATAGAAGATATTTCTAGAAAGAAACAAGCCATAACCTAGTTAAATGGGTCTAGTTGTTGATTAGTTGGGTTAACATATATGTATATTTAACTGGGTTATGGCTTCTATGAGGGAATGAGCCTTGTGATTATGGCCTTCAAATAGAAGTAGAACTTGTTTCTTCAACTCTTTACACTCAACTCTTCACTAAAGTTATTCTTTCAATAGTGTGAATAGTTGCTACAAATTCCTAGGAGCCAAGGGATCTTGAACCTATGCTACATTTTCTAGAGACATGGGAGAAGTTACTATAGGCTTCCATACTTCAAAATATTCTAGATCATATAGTGATGCCCAAATTAACAACATCAGTAGATGCTTGGGATGCAAAAATCACAAGGTCGTGACAAAAAATTCCTATAGAACTATCATCATATTAGGTACAATAAAATGAATGAGATGTAGAGATCAAAAGGGCATGACAATGAAATACGGTGATCACAAGGGCACGATAATGAAATCTTAGATCTCCACATGATATACATACACACATACATACATATATAAATACATATGTTACATACATAAATACATATACATACATACATAAATATATACATACATACATACATACATACACATATACATATATATATGTCATCCATATGTATGTATGTATGTATGTATGTATACATAGATATCTGGTTTAAGGTGCTTATTACATCTTAGCACAACATAAAAATTGATCCAATTGCATACATATTCCAAAATTCAAATAATTAAATAATAAAGCTCACTCAACCCATGCTAAGTGACTTATGTATGTATATATGTATGTATACAAAGATATCTTTTTTAAGGTACTTATTACATCTTAGTACAATAGAAAAATTGATCCAGCTCCATACATATTGTAGAATCCAAATAATTAAACTATAAAACTCACTCAACCCATGATAAGTGACTTAGTTCAAGATTTTGCACAAAAATAATGTTGATTGTTCCTTTTATTGTACCTAATTTGATGCCAATTTAATAGGAATTTGTAATCAACCCAAGTAATCAACAACTACACCCGTTTAATTGAATTATGGCTTGTATATATACATATATTTAACTAGGTTATGGCTTCTACAAGGGAATGCGCCTCGTGATTATCGCATTTACACAAAAGTAGACCTTGCTTCTTCAACTCCTTACACTCAAATTCTTCTAGCAGTGAGAATAGCTATTACAAATTTCTTAGAGCCAAGGGACCTTGAACCTATGCTATATTTTTTGGAGATATGGAAGAAGTTGCTATTGGCCTCACTACTTCATTATATTTTGGATCATATAGTGATGCCCAAATTAATAGCGACATTAGATACTTGGGATCCTAATAGGGAGAGCATGCCAAGACATGCATGGTTAGATCCTTGGCTTCCATTGTTGGGCCACCATATGGAGCCTTTATATCCGACCATTCATTATAAATTAGGGAATGTGCTTGATGCCTAGCATTCAAGTGATGCATCTGCATATGCAATTTTATCACCTTGGCAAACTATATTTGATCTTGCTAGCAAACCAACTGATTGTTCATTTTATTGTACACATAATCTGATAATAGTTCTACATGAATTTGTAATCAAACCAACCAATCAGAAACTAGACCAAATTAATAGCAGCAATAGATACTTGGGGTCTTTGTAGGGAGAGCATGCAAATACAATTCAAAATCTGCAGAATTTAAATCAAGTTATTTATCTACAATTCTTTGAAACCTTTAATAAGATAGACATAAACTACCAAGTCTGCTAGATCCAGACATTCCAATAAAATTTATTGGCAAACATAGAACAAATAATAACATAGTCCACTAAGTTACACAACATGTTACTACATTGTTAATACCCTATCTTACCTAATTTTCCTGAATCTAATTGAAGTCAAATTGGAATTTCAAAAAGTCATATTCCTTGAGCACATAGAAAAAATAGTTATAATTAAGAGGTGCAGACAAGTAAACATATTTCAAACCCCATTGCAAAAGAAAGCAATCAATAAATATAGATACTCTTGTAAAAGCTAAAGAAATTTTTCCTTAACAAAATTAGATATATTGTAGGATTTCTATATGATATTTTAGCTAGATTTTATCGTTAGATATCATGGCATTTCAAAAAAAAAATATCTTTGAAATAAAAGGATGTATTAGCCAAAACCAAATAAAAATCAACTCAATTAAAGATATATTCTAGGATTTCTATTAAATAAAGAAATGGGTCTTATCACCTACTTAAATAGTTTGGAATTTTTTTTCAGCAAAAATCATAAAATGTAAGAAAAATTGTGCCAAAAAGAATGTACAAAAAGATGATTATCGTGCACAATCATTTTTTTAGCACTCTTGGCACAATCATTCTTACAATTTTTTTGGCTCTATCTCAAACTGTTCAGTATATGTTTTGAAAATTATTCTTCAACTCTAATTTGGGAAAAAGAGAAATATCAAACTTGGAAAAGGTGTACATAAATGCAATTAATTTTTAAACTTCAATTTTATAAACTTACAAAGAGAACCCTAGAATTATAAGAAACTAAATTATGGTATGTACTATTTGAAAATTATAGTTACAAGTGATAAAGTTATATACCTTTGATTTAGAGAGTGCAAATAATGGAAATGAAGTATTGTTGAAGGTGCAAGCTCAACTGTGGTGGATGTCACTATTGAGTAGATAATAGTTACATACATACATAAATGGTTAAGTGCTACCTAACTATTTCCAGGGCATCTACACACTTGAGGCATACTTCGCTTACTAGGCTACCTACATACCCATATCCATGGGATCAAGACCCTTGAACTATTCACTCTAACAAATATTTAGTTCTGGTTTCTAATTATTTTGATGTAGTTGTATTCCTATAACCATTGGTGAGCTCTAGTCACCTAATACAACTCTTCACCATCATACACCCACTTGGGTGAATCGGGCGATTTCTATAATTAAAATATTTTAATAACTTGGTGCAACCTTTGTGTTCTAGTTTATAGTTAATGTAAGGTTAACCTATATATGTCCTAACTCACTCCTTATATAGTTATGTTCAAAAGCTTGTGATAATACCCGTGGCTATGCTACCTATTGAGTGATTTTTATTGTTTTTCTGTTGTGCCAAGATCTCTCTATTTATATACATACCTACATACATAAATACATATACACATATATATAAATATACATATGTATATATACATATATACATACACACATGTATATAGAGATCACAAGGGTATGACAATGAAATGTAGAGATCACAAGGGCACGATAACAAAATGTAGTGATCACAAGGGCACGAAAACAAAATCCTAGATCTCCATTGATCTCCACAATCCATTTAAGATATCTCTCTATATATACACACATGCATACATATACATACATATTTATACATACATACATAGATACATATACACATGCATACATACATAAATACATGCATACATCTGCATATGCAATTTTTTCACCTTGAAAAATAATATTTGATCCTACTAGATGAGAACAACTAATTATTCATTTTATTGTACCTAATTTGATGATAGTTCTACATGAATTTGTAATCAACCCAACTAATCAGTAACTAGACCAATATACCTAGGTTATGGCTTGTTTCTTTCTAAAAATAGATGCTATTATATGTTTTTCTAAAATTTCTTATCCATTTCTCCTAGTTTGCATTATTTTTGTGCAGGATTTTGAGTTAAGTCAATTAACATGGGTTGAGTGAGTTATTGTTTTATTATTTGGATTATGGAATATGAGCTTTGTTTTATCATTAGCTTTGTTCAAGTCCTGATTTTAATGAAGTTACAGAGTGGTTTATAGGGTGGAAAGGACTATATAATGAAGAAAAATTTGAAGAAAACTTGAATCTTGAAATGTTGAAATGAAAGCTACTGAGGAACAAACAACTACATGGTAAAGTTGCAACACAATGTCAATTTAATTTTAGATTTAAAAGAAAAAAACACAACATAAATTATTCCCCATTTGTTTTGATTGTGGAGAGCTGCATGTGAAAGAGGGTGGAGAGCTCTAAAACTTGGTGGAGATTTCATTATCATTCCCTTGTGATCATTACATTTCATTGTCATGCCCTTATGATCTCTACATTTCGTTGTTGTGTTGTCGTTGGAGATCAATGGAGATCTAGGATTTTGTTTTCGTGTCCTTGTGATCTCTACATTTCATTGTCGTACCTTTAGGATCTCCATGCCCTTGCTCTATGATTTCATTGCCATGTCATGCCCTTATGATATCTATGCCCTTTGTAACACTACAACATTTGGGGTCAAATTGTGATGGCAATTTGCAATGGCGATGTGATTTGTGGTGTTCAGACCCAAACGGAGTAGTGCTTCCTCTACGATTTTCTTCAAGGGGAGAAGCGGTACCTATGTAAATGTTCTTTTCTTTTCCTTCTAAACATGTATCTCTTTATATTTCCCACAACAGGTGATTAGAGAAGATACTCTTTATGTATATATATATATATGTATATATATATATATGTGTATATATATATATATATATATATGTATATATATATATGTATATATACATACACACACATATGTGTGTGTATGTATATATATACTTATATATATACATATGTATATATGCATATACATACATACAAACATATATATACATAGAGCACAAAGGCATGACAACAAGATATAGAGATACATATATATAGACATATATACATACATACATACATACATACATACATCTACATATGTAATTTTATCACCTTAGAGAACTAAATTTGATCTTTACTCAATGACCAAGAGATAATATAATTTGTAAGTACAAATTTCTACATAGTTAGTTTGGTATGAATAGTTTTGACTGAATTCAGTAGAGTAGAGTGAGTCTACTCATGATGATAATGGCTACATGTATTGGGTCTTTAGAGGAGAGAGACTTACAAAAGCTTAGATGTTGTTTATGGATATGGGATGTTTTTTTTGTGTGAATGGGTGATCAAGAAAGTTGCAAAAAATTAGGGTGTCAGATGCAACTAGTTTCATTAATTAGATAAAGGAATCAACTTTGAAAGAAGGATGATCAAAATTGATATTTCCATCCTTATGATAGATGTCTCTATCTCATAATAGAAAATTACCTCAAATGACAATTGACAAATTATTAAATATATGGAAAATTAGAAGAACATTAACCTATAATATTTTTGAAGGATAAAAATATAATAAAAAAATAATTTGGTTGAAAAAACCACGAGCTATGTGGCTCCACATCATGGCTATTCCACTGTCCAGTAGTGAAAACTCTTCATGTTAAATATGAAGATCTTGAAATTTAAAAAGATAACTATCAGAGATCTATATTAGTATTTTAGTGATAAAAAATGTACAATCTAATTTTAAGAAAAAAGATAGACTTAAATGTATATTATTAAATAAAATAAACAAGAGTGCTAGCTATAGCTGTATAATTATTGTATTATAGATTATGTTAAACAAAATGTTCAATAAAACAAGTATGAAGTAGCATAAATGGATCATCTTCTCGATCCTAGACTTAATGTGAATGCATCTGATCATTACCTAGACAATATTATGTACGAAATCTTTACTCAAACACCAATAGATAATATAATTTGTAAGTACATATTTCTGCATACTTAGTTTGGTATGAATAAATTCAATTGAATGCAAGGATAATTTCTTCTATGAATTCAAGTTATGAATGATTAATTTAATTTTAGCACAAGTACTATGCAAGTGTGTATGTATGCATGTGAACTAATTTACATACATACATGCACATATACATACAATCATCATAATCAATTATCCTTAAATTTGACTAGAGCTATTATATATGAATAAGAGATTCATGTTTAGAAAGAAAACAAAAGAAAATTTACATGGGTACCTCTTCTCCCCTTGAAGAAAATTATAGAGCAAGGGCACAAAGATCAAAAGGGAACATATTCAAAATCCTAGATCTCCACTGATCTCCACCAACATTTAGAGCTCTCTACTCTCTTTCACATGAAACTCTCCAAAATCAATAAAAAAGAACGGGGAATGATTAATGTTGTCTTTTCTTTTCTTTTTTGTTTATAATCCATAATCCATAATCCACAATCCACAAGATCTCTTTGTATACATACATACATACATACATACATATATGCATAGATACATATATACATACATATATACATACATATATACATACATACATATATACATATATACACACATACATGAAAAAAACAATGCACTTTCTAAGAGTTTACAATTTTTCAACAAAATTAACTTTTTACAAGAAAATGCATCTAAAGAACTTTTAGCATGGAAGCAAGAACATGGTGTTGAAACAGTACAAAAAGTGCTTGACATGAGAAGTCCACAAGTGAGGGTGTTGACCAATCTTGAAAAATTGAGTGCTCAAATGAGAGCTATTGATGATCAAACACCTATGAAAAAGTTACAACACACTATGAAGCTGATTTTAAATAAGGTAGAGGTAGGTATTCAGAAGTTTGATAATAAAAATTTAAGGCACAAGAGCAAAGGAGGAGTAGCTTTAGAAAGAGAATAGAAGGAGCAAATTTAGAAAGAGACTGGATGATAGAAACAAAAACTAGACAACATAGAGGATATTATGGGAGCCACTCAATAGAATCTAGAAAAGTGTTGTGGTAGGTACTATGACATTGGAATCACTTGCAAGGGTCTTTGAGAATTTACAGTCCAAATATCAAATGCTTACAAGAGTGTTTCAAGTATTGGAAAAGTCTCCTTGCGATGATCCCAAGTGTCAAATGCTAATAAGAGTGTTTCAAGGTTGGGAACCACTTCAACATCCTTTTCAAGGTTTAGAGGTAATGTCATTGTGGAAGAGGCTTCTGCAAGGGAATGAGCCTCGTGATAATGGCATTTATACAAAAGCAAAACTTGCTTCATCAACTCCTCACTGAAGTTATTCTTCAATTCCTTGCATATGCAATTTTATCATCTTAGAAAACTATATTTGATCCTGCTAGCTGGGAAAAACTAATTGTTCATTTTATTGTATATAATCTGATGACAATTCTAAAAGAATTTGTAATCAACCCAGCTAGTCAACAACTAGATCCATTTAACGTGTTATGGCTAGTTTCTTTCTAAAAATATCTACTATTCAATATGTTTTTGTAAAACTTCTTGCAAACTCTACCTATTTTTCCTAGTCTGCATTATTTTTGTGGAGGATCTTGAAGTAATTCACTTAGCACAAGTTGAGTGATTTTTTTTTTTAAATTTGGATTGTAGAATATGTATGTAGTTGGATCAATTTTTCTGTTGTGTAGCTATTATGTAATAAGCACCTTAAAAAGGATCTCTAAATATACATTTTGAAAAGGAGATATAAAGAGATACTTGTTTACAAGGAAAAGAAACCAACATTTACATGCCCTTGAAGAAAATCACAGAGCTAGAGCATGGCAACCAAGTCACAAAGCAAGTGTACAACATGGCAACGAAATTGCTAAGCGAGGGTATGACATGGCAAAAAAATCTCAACATTTACAAAAGGAGATATAAAGAGATGCCTGTTTACAAGGAAAAGAAACCAACATTTACATTCCCTTGAAGAAAATGGAAAAGCTAGGGCATGACAACCAAATCACGGAGCAAGTGCACAACACAGCAATGAAATCGCTAAGCAAGGGCATGACATCAAAATCATAGAGCAAGGGCACAACAATGAAACATAGAGATCACAAGGGCATGGCAACCAAATTGCAAAGCAAGGGCATGACAACAAAATGTAGAGATATATCACAAGAAAGAAATGTACCAAACACATATGCATAATCATGAGGCTCATTCCCTTGTAGATGCCATAACCCAGTTAAATATACATATATATCAACCTAACTAATCAACAACTAGACCAATTAACTAGGTATGACTTGTTTCTTTCTAAAAATATCTACTATGATATATTTTTGTAAAATTTCTTTGGAACTCACCCCATTTTTTATGGTCTACATTATTTTTGTGTAGGATCTTGAGGTAAGTCAGTTAACATGGTTGAGTGAGTTTTATCATTTTATTATTTGGATTTTGGAATATGTATGCAGTTGGATCATATATATAATAAGCACCTTGAAAAAGATCTCTCTAAATATATAAAGAGATACATGTTTAGAAGGAAATATAAATACATACATGTTTACAAAGAAAATAAAAGGATATTTACATACGTACCTCTTCTCGCCCTTGAGGGAAATCGCAGACCTAGGACACGTAGATCACAAGGGCATGACATGACATTGAAATCACAGAGCAAGGGAACAAAATGACAATGAAATTATAGAGCAAGGAAACGACAACAAAATGCAGAGATCACAAGGGCAAAATAACCAAATGCATTGATCATAACCTAGGTGCCACAAGAATGTTCATAGCTCTCCACCTCTTTCGCATGCAACTCTCTCCAAAATCAAAACAATGGAAAATGATTGTCGTGCTTCTTCTTTTTTTGTTTTATGCTTGCGAGGGCATCTCAATTACGATGCCAATGTTGGTATTGCGATAGTATCAATGAAAATTGCAAAATATATATATGAAAATGACCACAAATTACACTATCATCATGACTTCACGTCACAATTTGAGCCCAAATGTTGTAGTGAACCATGGATCATTCTTATAGTGTTAGAGGTTCATAATTATATATGTATTGTTAGAAAAAATCTTATAAAAACTATTTGAATTTTCTAAAACTTGTGGAATGTCACGCTATATTGAAATTTATCTTGAAGACTTTTGCAAGACAATTTTTTTTGGCAAGATGCATACTCATTTTATGGTTTCAAATTAAGAAAACTTACAATGATTATAAATAAGATTAAGAAAATAAAATGGCATTCACAAACCACCACTATGACAATTTGCATCGTTTCACGCCTACAATGGTAAGAAGGGGTCGAGTTTTATACATTGTTTCAAATCTGCTATGTTTCGATATCTAGCACTATTGACTTAAGAAAAATAGATGTACAAAATGCAATGTGTGTTGCTACCTATATGTATTGATTTGGTATATGTTAAAGCCTCATTTTATAAAACCTTAAAGGTGTCCCAACATTTTTAACTACTTTCCAGATGTGTGCACATCTCTTGAATGAAAAGTTTGAGGATGGTGTGGAGGATAGGTGCTCGACATGCCTAAAACAGATAGAGAGATTCATGGCTAACAGTAGGATGTGCAAACAATGCTTACAATTAATTGAACACTTGAATTTGAGGAGAAAAAATATATCTTGTAGTTAGTTACTCCAACCTGTGTTATGTAATTACACAACAACATTGCATGCGCTTGACTCAACAATATATGATAGTACTACAATCACATTCGCTTGACTCAACAATATATGATAGTACTATAATCACATGTGCTTGACTCAACAATATGAAGACATCATTTTCATATCACTTTTTGAATTTTGAAAATGATGAAAACGAACATATATGTTGCACATCAGCAGTGTATCAAACTAATTA
The DNA here is from genome assembly GCA_028749045.1 of Cupressus sempervirens. Lineage (NCBI taxonomy): Eukaryota > Viridiplantae > Streptophyta > Pinopsida > Cupressales > Cupressaceae > Cupressus > Cupressus sempervirens. The sequence continues at coordinate 502,321,058 of CM053791.1, forward strand.
GATTAATACTCTCATAAAATTTAAATTTGTTGTCCTCTTATATTAGTTTAAATTTACTAAAAAATATTTGTTCCCCATTATCTCTTCCAGAAGTGTCTATACAGCCGACTAGATTCTTCGAATAAATCACTTTTAACGTTTAATAATTAACATGGGCCGGACCAGTCAATCCCCACGGGGTTTAGAATTATTTCAAAAGGATTTTCTGATTTCTTATTTAATAAACAAATTGCAATGGAGGTAATTCTGTCGGCCACTCACTAACCATTGCACCTTTTTAGGATAGAATTGCCAGTATTACAAAATTAGAAACTTCACACCGAGATGCCCGAAGACCAAAAGGTTATGAAAATCAAATTTGTTCAAGTCCCGATACTTTCGAGGTACTGTTATTCGCACATCCTTCCGTAAAGAAGAGCTCTGCCATTGCAGTACACACACTAAAAACTGGATGGTCCGATTATTAAGTTCCCACACTAGGGACCACCTGTCATGCTCACTGCAGGCCCATTTCAAAAATTAAAAGTTCACACACCTACCCACTCAGAAGACCCGTGATTTGTCTATTTCTATGTCAAGCTTGGAAAGCTTCTTTTGCTTGAACACAAACAAGAGGCAATGAAGAAACAAATAAAGAAAAACATTTGTTTGAAAAAACAATATTAAATATCTCATTTGGAGAGACTTGCACGGAAGCTTCAATCGTTAAGATCACAAGCTTTCAAACAAAAGTGTTACTGTTGGAGATAAGCATTTTCGCCTGGCTCTTTGAAGAAATGAGTGGAAAGAGCGAATGCAGAAAACCAAACTGATGTAACCCTCAACCACCATTGACTAAAAGGACAGTATCTTTGAAATCACCTCAATCAGTATGTGCATTTCAGTCTTATATAAAGAGAGCTCTAGTGCAAACTGAAATACCCAACTTCTTTCTCTACTTCAAAACTCTTCTTTCTTCTTTCTTCTTTCTTCAATCATTCCTGATATATTTTGCACAATGGCAATCTCGAATGGTAGAGTTCTTAACTTGTGCATTATGTGGCTTCTTCTCTGCATTGTCTTGCTGAATGGTGCAGATTGCCATAGCTGGAAAAAGAAGCTTCCAAAGCCATGTAGGAATCTTGTTTTGTATTTTCATGATATTCTCTACAATGGTCAAAATGCGGGGAATGCAACATCTGCACTTGTTGCGGCCCCTCATGGAGCTAATCTCACCATTATGACTGGCAACAACCATTTTGGAGATCTTGCTGTGTTTGATGATCCTATTACTCTTGACAACAATCTTCATTCTCCTCCAGTAGGAAGAGCTCAGGGCTTTTATTTCTATGACATGAAGAATACATTCAATGCTTGGCTTGGCTTTACATTTGTGCTGAATTCAACGCATCATAAGGGCACCATTACATTCAATGGAGCAGATCCCATCCTGAATAAGTACAGAGATATATCTGTCGTGGGTGGTACTGGGGACTTCTTGATGGCCAGAGGAATTGCTACAATCGATACTGATGCATATGAGGGAGATGTTTATTTCAGGCTAAGGGTGAATATCACTCTCTATGAGTGTTACTGATTAATGGGTATTCTATCTAAAAGAATTGAATCTTCTACGGCTATATTATATTGAGAGCGGATGTAGTAGAGTTTTATTAGTAAGCAGTGAACCATGAGATCATTGAAAATTGTGTACTCATGCAGAGTTTTCATATTTATAAATTGTTTTTTGAAATCCTTATTTAGTTTTTTTTAATAAAGTCTTCACCTCTATTTCGCTTGTGGATTGTGGAGAAATGTGTCAGGTAATAATTTATAAATAAGAAATATAAAGTTTTATCAATTTATAGATTTTTATTTTATATTAAAATTATTAAACCTTTTCAAAAGATATACTGTCAATGAAGAATGAAATAATCTAAGGAACATCTACAATGTAATGAAATACTTCAAAAAGATTTCAGGCTTCAACTCAACTTTTAGAATAATATAAGTTGTCTGTAAAGTAGTCACCATGGAATTCAGATTTATGATATTGCAAGAAAGAGAATTTGGACTAGAATAGTTCTTAATTTTGAGTTCTAGCAAAGCCCGTTTCTCAAGAATATTAGTGTGCTTGATATAGATAAGAAAAATATCATATCTAATTTATACCCAATTTTTTTTTTTTAAATGATAAAAATGGTGAAATCATAAATATAAAATAAATGAAACTTTAGAAAAAAATTGTATCTCAGCTTGTTCTAATCAATACGTGAACATTAATATAGATTTTTTTTTGAAGATAGAAAAATGATTTCATATAAGGTGATAAGGAGTTCAAATTTTGTATGGGTGTAAGTGAACATAACATTGAACATATGAAAATTCTTTATGAAAACTATAAATTATATCTCCAGAAATCTTTTAATTAGTTTGAAATATTTTACAATAAGATCATTATTTATGCCAAAGTTTTGAGAGGTACTTAGTTTAGTATAGTTGGTGAGGTGTATAAAAATAATGAAAAATAATGGACACGATTATGATATAGTTTTTTATGAAGAGTTTAAAAGATGAGAACATTTTCTCATTTAAGGGGAACAAAAGTTTACATTTTACATAGGGTGTAAGTTAAACATTGAAAAAAATGAAAAACTACAAATTATATATTTGGAGAAACTTTTTAAGGTGTTCATAATATTTAATAATCTCATTATTCCTTGTAAAAATGTTAGAGAATCTTTTTCTATTTTAGTTGGTAACTTATATAAAATGATGTTAACAAGTACTCATAAAAGAATGCAATTGTCAATTGCTTTAAAATATTTTAATACAAATAGAACACATATTACAATATATTATTATTATCAATAAATGACATATGCCTTATATTTATTAATTTGAAAAAAATTACATTTTTATCCTTATTCAAAGTGTGTACTAGGAGAAATAGAATCGGGATAAAAAGTCCCAATCTAGCTTCGGGCATGGTCACTCTAAATACTAGTTTGTTACAAAAACCTTGTGTTAGGAGGTCTTAGAGGAAGGAAGGAAGGACATAATCCTTTCCTTTAAATGTTCATATAAGACATGTTTATATTAAGACCTCTTGCTTAATGAAGATTGTACCCATTCCAAAGCCAAAAATTTCATTAATTCCTACAAAATGTCTTGGCTAATATCCTTCAGTAGTGTTTAAGATATAAAAGAAAGAAGTTCTTAGAAAATAATAAGCATTTACCTATCTATTGCATAGCAATGATGTTTAGCCTATGATCAAGTTTAACAAAAAGACCAAAATAATTCTTCTAAAAGAATATCATAAAATTGGATGAAAGACATTTGAATAACACATAAGTAAATCCATCCATGAAAATTATTGCCCATGTTACTTAAACTTTCCAAAAACATACCTAAAATCACATTTGTAATAGGAAACTCAAAAAAGTCATGTACAATAATCAGACACTTGCTATATTTGTTATCTCTATCTAGGAACAAATATACTTTCCTTAGAATCCAACTAAAACCTTAAGATCATTTCAATAAATTAATATTTCCAAAAAAATCCATACTTGGATAGTAGAATTGGGTAAGTGAACAAAGTTGTGGTGCCAAAAGGGGGTATAAGTGGACACCTTTTTCCTGAAATCTGCAAATTTTGAACTTCAACAAGAATTTGAAGATAGTTACACTCAAAATTTTCAGATATGACAAAAAAAAAAAAGTCGTAGTCCTTTGAATCTAGTTTCTAAACTACTAAATTTTTTTCAAAATGGTTTAGTTTTAGGTCCTCAAAAAAGGGGGCCACAAAAAGTGGTATTGTTTATTCCAAAAAAACATAACACAGTACAAAGTGTGGCCCCCCTAAAATTTTAACTTTTTTTTTGAAATTTTTTAATCGCTCTGGTCAAAAGTTACTTAACACTATTTAGTTTATCCCAGATTTTTTGAGTAATTTTATAATGTCTATTTTTTTAATGAATTTTTTAACTAGACATATCCCAAAAATGTGAAATATCTATGTGCTTCCCCTAGAAATAATTGAAAACTAATCTAAAATCAAAACTTTTTTTTTTCAAAGAGTGTAGAATGGAGTCTAGTTTCTTAAAAACTAAGTTGTTACAAAATTGGATGAATGAGCTAAAATGTATAGCCCAATTAGTACGTGGTGGTTTTTGACAAAAAATGAACATACATTCAAAAGAAATTATAGATGAAAGGCTTGAAATAGTTCAAGTTAAAAATAAATTATATGGTTAGATAGCTAACACAGAGACCTATAATGCTATGTAACTTGATCTTATCGATACCCAACCACGAGAAATCTTGAAGGGGAGCACAGAAGAAAAAATAATCATTTTTTGTATGTTTGCTAGAAAACACTTCTCAGGCTTGTTCATCAAATCCAAACCTTTGGGTTGGATCTCCAAGGCAAAACCAAGCCTTAGGCTTGGGTTTGATTAAGGTTTAAATAGCGTGTGTGCCCTATAGTGCACACGTGCTATAGCATGCATGCACTATTTAAACCTCAGTTCTAAATAGCGTGTGCATGCTATAGGATGCATGCACTATTAAGATGTAAGTTGCAAAAGAGAACTAGGTGGGGGGGGGGGTATAGGGGAATGGCTATGTGTGTTCGTGAAAGAGATAGAGAGAAAGTAGGGGATAGGAGAGGGGAGAGAGTACTGGATGGGAGAGAGAAAGTGAGAAAGAGTAGGGGTGGTAAAGAGAGTATAGGATGAGAGAGAGAGAGAGAGAGAGAGAGAGAGAGAGAGAGAGAGAGAGAGAGAGAGAGAGTGGCAAAGAGAGGAAGTGTGAGAGAGAGTAGGGGTGGAAAAGAGAGAGTGCAGGATGGGGGAAAGAGATTTAAAGTAGGGGATGGGAGAGAGAGGAAGTGTGAGAGAGAGTAAGGGTGAAAAAGAGAGAGTGTGGGATGGGGGAAAGAGATTTAGAGTAGGGGATGGGAGAGAGAGGAAGTGTGAGAGAGAGATTAAGAGTAGGGGATGGGGGAGAGAGAGAGTAGGCGATGGGAGACAGAGTGGGAGAGGAAGAACTTGAGAGAGAGGAGGATGGGAGTGCATGTGTGTGAAAGAGAGAGAGTATGGAATGGGAGAGGGGGAAACAGAGTAGCTCAAGAGAGAGTAGGGGATGAAAGAGAGAGTAGGCAATGGGAGAGGGAGTGGGAGAGGGGGAGACAGGGGGGAATAGAAATGTGTGTGTGTGTGTGTGTGTGAGAGAGAGAGAGAGAGAGAATGGGATAGGAGAGAGTGTGAAAATTTAAGAGAGACTAGAGGGTAGCAGAGAGAGAGAGAGAGAGAGAGAGAGAGAGAGAGAGAGAGAGAGAGAGAGAGAATGGAGAGGGAGAGAGTGAGAGTGAGAGTGAGAGAGAGAGAAATCAGTGGAAGAAGGAGTGGGAGAGGGAGAGCAAGTGAGAGAAAAAGTAGGGGATGGAAGAGGAGAGAGGGGGGATGGGTGTGTGTGTGTGTGAAAGAGAGAGAGTCAAGAATGAGAGAGGGGGGGAGAGAGAGAGAGAGAGAGAGAGAGAGAGAGAGAGAGAGAGAGAGAGAGAGAGAGAGAGAGAAGGCTATGGGAGAGGGAGTGGGAGGGAGAGAGACGTGGAATGGAAGCATTCAAGAGAGATAGAGTAGGGGATGGGAGAGTGTAGGCAGTGGGACAAGGACTGTGAGAGACAGAGAGGGGGGGGTATGGGAATGTGTATTTATTTATAAGAGAGATAGAGTAAAGGATGGGAGAGAGTGTGAGAGTTTGAGAGAAAGTAGTAGGGGATGGGAGAGAGAGTGAGAGTAAGGGATAGGAGAGAGAGAGAGAGAGAGAGTAGAGAGGAAGAAAGAGAACTTGAGAGAGATAGACAATAGGTAGTAGGAGAGGGAGTGGGAGAGGGAGAGGGAGAGGGAAAGAAATAGGGGGGATGGGAGTGTGTGTGATAGATGTACAAAGTAGGGGATGGGAGAGAAGAAGAAGAGTGGGGGGATAAGAGTGTGTGTATCTATGAAAGTGAGAGAGTAGGGGATGGGAGGGAGTGGGAAAGTGTCAAAGTAGGGGGTGGCAGAGAGAGAGAGAGTACGACAATGGGGGAGAGAAAGTAGGTGGTGGGAGAGGAAAAGAGAGAGGGGAGATGGGAGTGTGTGTGTGTAAGAGAGATAGAGTAGGGGATGGGAGAGAGTGTGAGAATAGGGGGTGGATGAGAGAATGAGTATGATGATGGGTGAGAGAAAGTAGGTGGTGGGAGAGGGAAAGAGAGAGGGGGGATGGGGGTGTATGTGTAAGAGAGATAGAGTAGGGGATGGGAGAGAGTGAGAGTGTGAGAGAGTAGGGGATGGGAGAGGAGAGAGAGAGAGAGTATGGGATGGGGGAGAGTGTGAGAGTGTGAGAGATTAGGGGATGGAAGATGAGAGAGAGAGAGCAGGGGATGGGGGAGAGAAAGTAGGCGGTGGGAGAGAGAGTGGGAGAGGCAGAGAGAGCTTGTACAAGATGGGAGAGAGAGAGAGTAGAGGGGGAGAGAGAGAACTTGAGAGAGAGAGATAGTAGGTACTAGTAGTGTGAGTGTGAGAGAGAGTAGGGGGTCGTAGAGAGAGTACAATGATGGGGGAGAGAAAGTAGGCAGTGGGAGAGGGAGAGAAAGGGGGAATGGGAATGTGTGTAAGAGAGACAAAGTAGGGGATGGAAGAGAAGAGAGAGAGTAGGGGATGGGGGAGAGAAATTAGGTGGTAGGAGAGGGAGAGAGATAGGGGGGATAAGAGTGTGTGTGAGAGATCGAAAGAGTCAGGGATGGGAGAGGAGAGGGGGTGAGAGGGGTAGAGAGAGTAGGTGGTGGGAGAGGGAGAGTGAGAGAGAGTAAAGGATGGGAGAGAGTAGGAAGAGAGAGAGGGAGGGGACAGGAGAGAGAGTAGGGAGGATAGAGAGTAGGGAGGATGGGGAGTGATGTGTTTTGAGAAAGTAGGGGGTGGTAGAGAGAGAGTACGACAATGGGGGAGAGAAAGTAGGCGGTGGGAGAGGAAAAGAGAGAGGGGGGATGGGAGTGTGTGTGTAAGAGAGACATAACAGGGGATGGGACAGAGTGTGAGAGTAGGGGTTGGCAGAGAGAGAGTACGACAATGGGGGAGAGAAAGTAGGTAGTGGGAGAGGGAAAGAGAGAGTGGGGGATGGGGGTGTATGTGTAAGAGAGATATAGTAGGGGATGGGAGAGAGTGAGAGTGTGAGAGAGTAGGGACTGGGGGAGAGTGTGAGAGTGTGAGAGAGTAGGGGATGGGAGACGAGAGAGAGAGTAGGGGATGGGGGAAGAGAAAGTAGGCAATGGGAGAGAGAGTGGGAGAGGTAAAGAGATCTTGTACAAGATGGGGGGAGAGAGAGTAGAGAGGGAGAGAGAGAACTTGAGAGAGAGAGAGATAGTAGGTAGTAGTAGTGTGAGTGTGAGAGAGAGTAGGGGGTCGTAGAGAGAGTATGACGATGGGGGAGAGAAAGTAGGTGGTGGGAGAGGGAGAGAGAGGGTGAATGGGAATGTGTGTAAGAGAGAAAAAGTAGGGGATGGGAGAGAAGAGAGAGAGTAGGGGATGGGGGAGAGAAATTAGGTGGTAGGAGAGGGAGAGGGAGAGAGATAGGGGGGATAAGAGTGTGTGTGAGAGATCTAAAGAGCCAAGGATGGGAGAGGAGAGGGGGTGAGAGAGGTAGAGAGAGTAGGTGGTGGGAGAGGGAGGGTGAGAGAGAGTAAAGGATGGGAGAGAGTAGGAAGAGAGAGAGGGAGGGGATGGCAGAGAGAGTAGGGAGGATGGAGAGTGATGTGTTTTGAGAAATTAGGGGGTGGCAGAGAGAGAGTAGGACGATGAGGGAGAGAAAGTAGGCGGTGGGAGAGGAAAAGAGAGAGGGGGGATGAGAGTGTGTGTGTAAGAGAGACAAAGCAGGGGATAGGATAGAGTATGAGAGTAGGGGGTGGCAGAGAGAGAGTACGATGATGGGGGAGAGAAAGTAGGTGGTGGAAGAGGGAAAGAGAGAGGGGAGGATGGGGGTGTATGTGTAAGAGAGATAGAGTAGGGGATGGGAGAGAGTGAGAGTGTGAGAGAGTAGGGGATGGGAGAGGAGAGAGAGAGTAGGGGATGGGGGAGAGTGTGAGAGTGTGAGAGAGTAGGGGATGGGAGATGAGAGAGAGAGCAGGGGATGGGGTAAGAGAAAGTAGGCAATGGAAGAGAGAGTGGGAGAGGCAAAGAGAGCTTGTACAAGATGGGGGAAGAGAGAGTAGAGAGGGAGAGAGGGAACTTGAGAGAGAGAGAGATAGTAGGTAGTATTATTGTCAGTGTGAGAGAGAGTAGGGGGTGGTAGAGAGAGTATGACAATGGGGGAGAGAAAGTCGGCCGTGCGAGAGGGAGAGAGAGGGGGAATGGGAATGTGTGCAAGAGAGAAAAAGTAGGGGATGGGAGAGAAGAGAGAGTAGGGGATGGGGGAGAGAAATTAGGTGGTAGGAGAGGGAGAGGGAGAAATATAGGGGGGATAAGAGTGTGTGTGAGAGATCTAAAGAGTCGGGGATGGGAGAGGAGAGAGGGTGAGAGAGGTAGAGAGAGTAGGTGGTGGGAGAGGGAGAGTGAGAGAGAGTAAAGGATGGGAGAGAGTAGGAAGAGAGAGATGGAGGGGATGGGAGAGAGAGTAGGGAGGATAGAGAGTAGGGAGGATGGGGAGTGATGTGTTTTTAGATAGTGCATATGCACTATAGTGCGTACGCGCAATAGTGCATATGCACTATCTCAAATCACCAAAAAATGGTCGAAAACCAACCTTGGGGCCCATTTCATCCATTTTTAACTTTTGGTCTGTTATGCTCTTTGTTATTCTGACAGAAAACATGGGTTTCAACATCTAGCAAACACTATTTCAACACTTCTGGAAGCTAGCAAACACCAAATTCAATCATTGGATATGTGATTTGAAGAATTTTTGAATATTCCTTTAATAGAAAGGTTAGTGCAATCCATTTTAAATATTGTTTGTCGATATATAGATACAAATTTGATTATAATTTGATATTTTATGTAATATATAGTGAATTCATTGAAAATTGTATGTTTGAATGAAATGTTATTTCGAAATGGTTAGAAATTTGACAAGTCATTTGATATATATTGTGTATCCGTTGAAATAATTATAATTTTTATATGTAATTGAATAATTTTTAATTTACACATTTTAAATAATTTGGATGTTTGAATAATTTGACATGTAGAAATCATCATCATGCCAAGGAAGAAACCAAAGATTCAAACAAATGCAGATAGGGAGAGAGATTTGACAATTAAAAGAGATAAAATAAAATTACTACGTGAACAAAGAAAATTGCAAAGCAATGATGAAGAATTAACTTTCGAAGAGGATCAAGAACCACCAGTACAAAGAAACAAGGAGGAAGAATTAGAAAGACAAAGAGAACGGATGAGATTGTTATGCTCAAGAAGACAATTGAATTGTGAAGCTACACCATCCTCCATTGTTGGAGTCATATCGTCTGCTACACCATCTTCGAATGTTGGAGTCATATCATCCGCTACACCATCTTCCAATGTTGAAGTCATATTATCCTCTCATGTTGAAGAGACACTAATTTATAGATCTGACGATATACACACTCCATCATGTCATGTTGAAAGCACAACATCAACACATCAAGTAGGTGATATTCCTTCTTTTACATCTTATTGCCAAGGCACATCAACTTCGATTCAAGGTACGCAATACACTCAACCTTATATTGATGTTCAAAATGTTGAGAGAATTGAAGAGATTAGAACACCTTCTAGAATTCATTTTAGAAAACTAAAATATTTGATTGATATTGATACTAACATTTTGAAATCAATGCCTGACAAGATTAGCAAGCGTACTTGTCAAAGAAAAGTTAATCATATGTGGAGATTATTTTTTGAAGAATTTAATATTATAGGTTAATGCCAATTATTTGTTGAAATGATGAAGAATTTGAAATTTAGGCCTATCATGAAGATTCTTGGGCTAAGAACGATGGATGATTCAAATGAAAGAAATATTGTAAAGAATCTAATGAGTGCTTATGACAAAGTGGGTTCTAAATCACGCACCAAAGATAGTAATATCACAAGACAAGTACTCACATCGACAATAGTAAGTAGCCAAATGAAGAAAGCTCGACTCATGAGAAAGACAAGCAAAACATTAAAAATTGGTAGAGGTACCTTAAGGAGAGCCATGCTAAGGCGTGAGAGATTAGAAGATCCAACAAAAAATGAGTTATGGACATTTAGCGGTAGACTACTGTGAAAGGATAAAGAAATTAGTGAAGCCTTGAAATCATTGATCGAAGATTTTTGGAAAAATAACACACATGTTTCTCCTAATCAAAGAGATGTTGTAAGAAGGAGGATTGGTAGCCGAAATCGTGAGCCACATGCGAAACATTTTTTGGACTCAACTCAGACACAATTTTTTGCAAAATTTATTGGTATGTATCCTCAAATTCAGATAATTCAAAGATTTTTTGAGATGGGTAAACCTTTTTATTTGAAAATGAATCACACACGCACAACTTCTTGTTGTAGGATACATATTGAATTTTCTAACCATTTTGATGTTTTTAGGCACATATGCATAGTTTTGCATTCTCATTTTGTTTTGCAGGATTGTGACATAAAAGAGCCACCAAGCTCTTCAAGGAAATTCATATCCAATATTTTATGTGAAATAGGGGACGGCCAACAATTTTACAAGACATCATGCTTGGATGGTACGTGCTTATTTTGTGGTTCTTTGCAACTTTTATCAACTTTTCAACATATGGATAGTACACATGCAATTGGAAATGAAATAGTAGATTACGAAAAATTCAAGACTGACATATGCTCTAAAAGATGGGAAACATGGTAAAAGATGTGATCTAGTTATTGAAAAGATTCCAGTGTATGAGTTCATGAAGATTTTTCGTGAAAAGATTATGTACGAGTATGCGAGGCATACTCATAGAGCTCGATGGTTGGATTTGCAATTCAAGTTGTGCAAGGATACTTTCCATTGGATACCATTGTTTCGATTGTAGATTTTGCAGAGAACTACACACTACAACCACAAAATGAGGTGCAAGCAAAGTATTATACATCTCAACAAGTTTCCATATTTGTTCACATAACATTCATGTATTCACCTACAAGTACAGAGGATGACAGGAAGATTTTGAGGGAGTACCATTTTTACATCAGCGATGATCGATCACATTCTACGTAGTTTGTACATGGTTGTTTTCAACTATTTTATGGAGATTTGGCTAATAGGGGCATATCATATCCTCAACACATTATTTGGTCAGACAATTGTGCATCTCAATTCAAGAATGCATGGATGTTCTATTGGTTGAGCAGGATGCATAGGTTGTGTAGAATTCAATATATGTGGAATTTCATAGAGGTTGGTCATGGTAACAGAGAGCACGATGGTGTAGGTGCATGCATTAAAAGAGCCTTGGCTCGTGAAGAAGTAAAGTACAAAGATGGAGAAATATTAATAGATGCAAAATCCATTGTCCAATGGTGTAATGCTACAATGGGTCCAGGTAAGGAAGGTGAGTCTACAGTTCATAGATTTTTTTGGTTGATAGATAATACTAACATTGCACCATATCAGGATTGTTGCACACTAATAGGATCTAGTGAGTTACACTCTTTTAGAAGCTCTGATACAGGTTCATGGAGTATCCACACATGAAAAATGGAATGCTATTGTCCATCATGTGTAGAGGAAACTTGGGATGACTGTGAGTCAACTGAATGGGTGGACAAATGAGATATACAGGTTTTGGACCCAATTGACACCTATCATCCCCCACAAGCACTGGAAATGGTAGAGATGGATTCATCTATTGACTTTGACCGCTTGTCAGATCTAGTGCAACCTAGTAATATATATATATATATATATATATATATATATATATATATATATATATATATATATATATATATATATATATATATATATATATATATATATATATATTTGTAATTCCAATTTGTAACTTTATAACTTTTACCCAAGTATTTTCTGAATTAATGATCGCATTTTGTACATTTGTCACTGCAGGCCATGTTTTTGATATTATTGCACCTAAAGACAATGAAGAAGGGATAGATTATGATTTGTGTCATTGTGTTGAATCCAAACAAAAATTGGATCACTCGGTTATAGATGGTGAAGGTTTAGAGTACCATGTAAGTGCGGTGGTTGTAATAGGCACATGGCTTAGATGATATCCTATAAAGAATCCTAACTTGTGGTTATTCGAGGATTGGCAAACATAGAGGAAGATTCTTCATTATTCAAACCTTGTCGCATCAAATGTCCACTTGATAAAATATGGTGGAAAACCACATAATAAGATTCTTTGGAAAGTTCGCGAGTTAGACCATGAGGCAATACTTGAGACATTAAAATGTCGACCAGATCCATATGGCTCATTAAATTGAATTGGGAGAGAGAGAAAAAGTGATCAATTTGATCCAAATACAATGTTACAACCTCTTCCCCAAGACTATCATATGACTAAGGTGGACCGTATTGTTATGACGTGTAAGTGATGAGATTTAGTTTTGATTTCTTTAGAATCTAGATACATTATTTGAATTTATATTAGATTCTTTAATAGGACCCATTTTTAAAATCTTATCTTAGATTTTTTACTATGCTAATTCTTCATTTGTAGGTCACTAAAGAAGAGGGCTAATAAAGTTGATTCACAAGTGATAAAGGGTGAGATGCCAAAATCATCTGCGAAATGGTATTATCAATTCACATCCTCAATATTTATTAGTGTTCTTTGTTCAAGTACCATTGTATGCTAATCATCTTATGCCTAGAATTGCAGAGGTTAAATTATGTTAATACTAAGGTTTGTAGCATCAATACTAAGGTTTTTAGCATCAATTGGTCACACAAATTATAGTAGTTGTATCATGAATCCTTCTGAACCAATATGACTAAGATTCTTGGAAGAGACTAAACCATATCATATGTCTACTCCCTCTTTATATAAGAGTTTGTCAAACAATGAGAATGAAACATTGATTATTACTCTCCCCTCAATGTAAAATTCTCATTGATTGCATTTTGTAAAGTTTTAAGTCACTATCAACCTCTATATCATTGTATTCTTCTTATCATCAAATTACACAACAATGAGAATATGAACGATGACTTCTTCACATGAACCTGACAATTATAAATGCTACACCTTAATAAATGTTTGGGCTTGGTCTTTACCATTCGAGCTTATAATACAATACATTGGCTTCATTTGTATTTGGAAGTATTTATTATGTTTGTTCCAAAAGTCATTCTTCATTTGCCAATATGAAAATGCGACTATCATGAAAGGCATAGTCTTATAATTTATAATTTGTATAATGCTATAAAAGCTTGGTTGTGGGTTTGAATCCATACAACCTATGATGAGTGAATAGTGTCATGCAAAACACCCTTCGTTTCTTTTTCTATTTCAAACACATTCAACCATAATTACCACCATTACCACTACCAAGGGATGAAGTCTTGTAGGCTTATACGTAAAATTCTAATTGATAGTGATCTCCTTAACAAGGTCATCACCAACATTGGTGATCTTGCTACAAGGAGGACTAGTATCAGTGTCCAATGCAATACTCTCCTTCTAGTTGAGAAGCATATTTGACCCATTCTCCTAATTTCTTCCCTCCCCAAATTTTCCATTGCCCCCATGACCCTCCTTCTCATGCGTTTATTCTATTTATTCTTCTACCTCCTCCTCTGCTTGGCCATTTTGCAACACCATCTGGATGGAACTCTAGCCTTCCTTAAAACCATTATACATGACCTCTCCTTCTTCAAGATATTCTATAAAAATTTCCTCAATCCTTGAACCTTTCAAAACCCCAATCTCAATGGAAGGCTTATAGACCAAAGGAACTAGTAGATCCGGTTCTTTAAGAGAAAGAGACAACAAATCCAATTTTCTAATGACTAGATGGAAAATTGGAGAAATCATTTCAATTAGTTGTAAATCAAAAGGAATTATAAGTAAACTATATCAATATAATAAGTAACTCAGTAATTATATCAATATAATTTAATTAGTAAGAAAATGAATTTATTACTCTAACATATATTACATTATTTTGCAGACAAAGGTGTTGAATTTGATGCTTAACAGATTTACATTCATGTGTAATAAATAATAAGTGTTGTAGCTTTGGGATCAACACTATAAAATGAAGGATGTCATACTACATTCATAGAGGTACCAAAATATTTTATTTGATATGGAGACAAAAGAAAATGTGTATTCTTCATAACTGCATTTGAGTCTCATGTATTATTATTTTTAGCTATTGACATCAGAGATAGCTTTACATCTTCATCATTGTATTGATCAACGAGTCCTTATTGCACTCACTAGTTCTAAGCCAATGACTAAGGTATGAAAGAGTTTACATTAAAATTTCATTAGTACTAAAATTCAATATAAAATTCATAGGCACAATCGAGTGATAACTTTGGTGGTTTTAGTAGGGTCTTATTACTCCTAACCATCAGTGTATCCCTGAGGTGTATATACAAAGGAATTATCAGCTAGCTGTAAGAAAATATTAAGTTTTATGTGTAAATATATATATATATATATTTTTATATTTATATAAAATAGTTATTTATTCATATATAATTTTGATTGTAACATGTCGAGTTACAAAAGATTCTAGACTAATGGACTAGTGAGCATGTTAGGAAGACCTCATTATATACACTGGTCATCTCCCACTTGTTGGCAATTAAAGACAATTAGGGATTTATTTTGTTCCCCTAGTTGGAAAGAGTATATATCTAATGATGTACATTTTACACCTATATGGCATTATTAGGCATATGTTTTGTATAATTTTTTCTATGTATGTCATTTTTTACATATATTTAATGTATGACATTATTTGACATATGCTTATGATGTTTCAAATTATTGATAAATGAATTATATGATATTGTTAGACCTTATGGAATCAACTTTGATTTTTTGTTATCACATTGGTTTGATGCTTGTATTACTAGATTAGTTGATTGGATGCTAAGATTTGATGATTGTGAATTTTAAGATATAATATTTTGGAAAATCAAGAAATTTCATAATGCATATTACCTTAGACCCATACAAATGTTTTTATATTTAAAGATCAATAGTTATCCATAGCTTACAAAGTTTAGAACCTTTATGTTGGTTGAATTCTTTGTTGAAATTTGTGACTATGGCTACATGAATGGTTTGAACATATGATTTATCACATGTTCTAGATTCTTTTGCATGTGAATGGTTTTATGCCACTTTAATTTTATGCCTATAAAAAACTATACACAATGATGCTTCTTGTTAGCTTCAATAAGACCCTATCTTGCGCAACATGCTAAAACCTCAATAATGATGTTTTTTTTGTTCATAGTTTGAATACCCATGTTTGTAGAGTTTGATTCTATTTGTTTGATTTTATTAATAGCCCCATGATACATTTTTAAATATTCCACATGTTTGGTTTTATATTCAATCAATCAACATATTTTCCTTTTAATTCTTCCACATTTGGCATATCCATCTAACAATGAACTTATGATACTCCCATCAAGAAGTGCATGATTGCATGGTTTTATGGTGGATGTCGCTCTCTTTTTTAAATTCCAATTTTATTCATCTACATGAGTAAGGGAGATCAATTCCATTTCTTTCAATTGTATTTAAAGGTCATTAAAGTTTTTTCAAACAATATGATTAAATAAATATTATTCAGCATTTACCTCTATCATCAAGGTTGATTCATTCCTCCTCTTATTTTACCAAATAATTTGGATGAATCACCCATGGCTCCTTACATTTCTTGAAGAAAATTTTCAAAAACTTTGCAACATGTCTTCTCTTCTTCCATATGGTTCATTTTCTTTGAAGACATTTGGTCAAACAATATATATGCTTTGTATATTCTCACAACACCAATAGTCATGGTACAATGCTTACAAGATCCATAGTTGAAGAGAAGCTATGTGAAGCTTCTAGAACCATGGACCTATACTTAATTTAGTATTATTGCATCCATGTTACTTATGAAAGTGGAACTTTCACATAGATAAGTAGGGAAACCAAAATTAAAAGCCAAACTTAAAATAGAAAAGTAAAGCAAGCCTCAACTATATTCTCATTAAACACTGTGAATTCAAATATCTTTGACGGGGCATATCTCAGAGCTCGTGCAAGATATGGATGAGGTTCTAGTTCCTACAGGACCATGTTGTAGAGAACTACAATAACCTTGCTCACTTTTTAGAGATCGCATTCCATTTTCATTCTACAACGCCATCTCGGGTGATGCTAAAACTTGCAGTGTTGGCCAGTACAAAGTTGCCAACTGCCAAATCTGTCTCATCTTTCGTCATGGGATCAAACTGTCTCCTCCATTAGCTCCAGGTGGCTGGGTAAACCCTTTCCCCAACCTCGTCTTGTCCCCTTCAGTGCTCGAACATTCTCAGGCACGCTGAACCGGAATGTCCCTAAGGGTCACTAAATGCCACAGAGGTGAAATCTTTGACGGGGCATATCTCGGAGCTCGTGTGAGATATGGATGAGATTCTAGTTCCTATAGGATCGTGTTGTAGAGACCTACAATAACCTCTCTCACTTTTTGGAGATCACATTCTATTTTCATTCTACAACACCATCTCGGGTGATGCTGAAACTTGCAGTGTTGGCTAGTACAAAGTTGCCAACTGCCAAATCTCTATCATCTTTCATCATGGGATCAAACTGTCTACTCCATTAGCTTCAGGTGGCCAGGTAAACCCTATCCCCAACCTTGTCTTGTCCCCTTCAGTGCTCGAACGTTCTCAGGCACGCTGAACCAAAATGTCCCTAAGGGTCACTAAATGCCACAGGGCTGCAATATTTGACGAGGCATATCTCAGAGCTCGTGCGAGATATTAATGAGATTCAAATTCCTATAGGACCATGTTGTAGAGACCTACAATAATCTCTCTCACTTTTTGGAGATCACATTCTGTTTTCATTCTACAATGCCATCTCGGGTGATGCTGAAACTTGCAGTGTTGGCCAGTACAAAGTTGCCAACTGCCAAATCTCTCTCATCTTTCATCGTGGGATCAAACTATCTACTCCATTAGCTCTGAGTGCTTGGGTAAACCCTATCCCCAACCTTGTCTTGTCCCCTTTAGTGCTCGAATGTTCTCAGGCATGCTGAACTGGAATGTCCCTAAGGGTCACTAAATGCCACAGGGCTGCAATCTTTGACGAGGCATATCTCGAAGATCGTGTGAGATATGGATGAGATTCTAGTTCCTACAAGACTGTGTTGTAGATCACATTTCATTTTCATTCTACAATACCATCTCAAGTGATGCTGAAACTTGTAGTGTTGGTCAGTACAAAGTTGCCAACTGCCAAATCTTTCTCATCTTTCGTCATGGGATCAAATTTTCTTCTTCATTAGCTCCAGGTGGTTGGGTAAACCCTATCCCCAACCTCATCTTGTCCCCTTCAGTGCTCAAACGTTCTTAGGCAGGCTGAACCGGAATGTCTCTAAGGTCCACTAAATGCCACAGGGCTGCAATCTTTGATGGGGCATATCTCGGAGCTTGTGTGAGATAAGGATGAGATTTTAGTTCCTGCAGGACTGTTTTTAAGATACCTACAATAACCTCTCTCGCTTTTTGGAGATCACGTTCTTTTTTTATTCTATAATGCCATCTCAGGTGATGCTGAAGTTTGCAGTGCGTGATGGAAGGATCTTAATTATATTGTTGGAAAGCATATCTAGCATGTCAGTTTTGGAAAGAAAAATCATGGAACTTGGTAAATGTTTCATAAGTTAATGAAATGTGTTACTACCATATTATGTAAACTTAGGATTATATGATCTCCAAGTGTTTGGTTATGTTCTTTAGCGCACCTTGGACGCAAGGTAGTGTGTAGCTTCTACTCCCTCTTTGTGAGTAATGTTAGTCACTTTGTATATGTAAATTGGTTTTCAATTGGGTATGTTATTTTCAACCTTAATGGTGATGAAGGATTAGCTTGAATCAGCTTGTAACTATCTAGCCATCAGATTTTCTGTGATTCCTTCAAATGTGGGTTTTGTTCATATTTATTTATTTATTTTTATTTGTTGTGCTCTTGACCTTTGAGGCTTTGAATTTAAACTTGTGCAATTTGGTTTTTGAAATTTTATGTTCTTGAGGTGGCTAGGAGGTATGTTCTATGTTGCTAGTTATGTTTCGTGATGTTCTCTATCAGGTTCAATCTGGAACATTGATAGAATGTATAAGGGAGTAGATTGTGAAGAACATACCATTCTCCTTTTTGTAATACACTATTTATTATGTTTTAATTAAACTCACTTCTAAATCCTATCTTCCACTTGGACCCATTCCTCTTTTGGTAATCCCTGAGATTGCCAATTCTTATTAATTCAAGTAGAGACAAGATGAACTAGATTAATACAGTGACCTATAGATTGAAGGAGGATGGTTAAGAAATGGTCTACCAGAGATCAGCCAAGGATAATGATAGCATAGTAAGAAAATGATTATTTATTTGGTGGATATAAGTCTTTTATATAACAAATGATTTATATGCATAGTAAAATAACTGAATATAGATTTGAGACATATTGATCACCTGTAGTCTGATCATCTTCACAAGTATGCAACTTTTGTTTCACTATTTCATGCAAGTTTATTGAACTTTCTTTATGAGGTCATTTACAGATGGGATTTTCAAAGGTTGAGTCCCTATGAGATGTCAATACTTTGACTATACTTTAAGTCAATGATTATCAATATGGGAAAAAATGGAACTCATTGTATTTTGAAGTATTGAGAAGATGGCCTTGCCCTTCTCTAGGAATTTCAGAAATGGGAGACATTAGGTAAGAGAGTGAAAATGTTACTATTTCTTCAACACACATGACACAATTGGAAATACAAATTTTGATGGTAATCATTGTGCGATAAGGGAGAGACTAGTGATGATCATTGTTACTATCACTTTAGTAGTGGATTTTTGTTTTCTCTTGAATTTGGTGGTGGGGGATCAGTCGTAATTCTCCTTGGATATTCCTTCTTATGATGTTAGTGACAAGTGTTGCTCTTTGAAAACACTTGTACAATCTTTTTTAAATTATTAGATAAAAACAAAGAATTGTAAGTATTAAATATGATTAGCCTTTAGTTCCTAGAAGATCTTTATTTCCCCATCAATGCATTTAGAAAGTTAAGTTTTAAGAAGATCATAAATAGAAAAAAATAGAGAAGCAATTTAAACATTTATATTGATTGGAAACATGTGAGTCTTGAGTTTCCTCTACCTTTTAAAGAACGTTCCTTAGCTAGCATACCTAATTCCACATTCCATAAGAGTTTCATTGCACTAAAGATCTCAATTAAACTTGTGTTAATTCAGCATTAATTTTGTAATTAACTACAATTTCAGTATCTATGTACAGGGGGTGACTGAGAAAACTATTTGAGGCCCAATTTGAAAATATTTTTGTAAGGATCTCAACCAAGGTTCACAAGTTCGATGATTAATACATTCATTCAGGCTAGAACCTCACTACAAAAAAATAATATATAAAAAAGGTAGTGAATAACATCATGTCTAGACCCAAATCAACCAATGAAAGTCAAATCAGAATAATGTGGAACAACAATATATGCATTAAGTGGGTTGTCATAAAAAAGCTTCAGAATAAAATTCATGTCTAGAATTAAAAGACCTTAAAGAACATTTATGCTTGTAATACAAATGGCCATTCAAAATTGAATATGATTACAATATGTAAAATAGCATTACAAGAACTTATAATGCTCTTGTGAACATCATGTTAATTCTTGTAAGAATCCCTAAGATGCTTGTTATACTCAAAATTTTGTTGAAATTGAATTAATTTTTATCCTGTCAGTTAATTGCCTTAGAGTGATATATGCTTCTTGGATGGAATAATGAGTTCATGATTAACTTTGTATTAAGATTCATAGCATCTTCTAGTTATTTGCAAATGAAATTTATAAATTATGCTAATGTTATATGGCTTGCTTGAGAAAGATGTCCATGTTCTTATTGATGGGTACTAACGACTGTCCACATTTAGTTCTTCAATATCCTATTTGACAAGCTTTCCATAGACATTTCTTTGCTATACTAAGTATTTTTGAAAACATATTTGAGTAGAAGCACTATAGTAGATACTACATGATGTTTTAACAAATAAAGTAATGGGTTAAAGACTATTATTTCCAAGGTATTATGTCATAGTATTTTAATTGTAATGATCTTAGACTAATGATATTCTTGAAGGTAACTTTGACATGCAACAAGAAAGACAACCTACAACCAAGGCTATATTGTGCCTACAACCAAAGCCATAAATGCTCACAGCCAAAGCCACTAGTGCAGATAGCCAAAGCTATGGATGCTTATAGCCAAAGTTTTGAGTATTCACAACCAAAGCCATGAGTACATGAAGTCGATGATCACAATTGTTTACAACTATTCACCAGAAACAGCTTCTTTGCAATTTTTGAGAAATACTAATAAAGCAAAAAAGAAAATCTACTAGTTAGTATACATAATCGCAACTCTCTAGCAATTGAATTTAATTTCATACATGCACATATCTAATTTAATGTCATACATGAACATATCTAATTTAACGTCATACATGAACAAACATATAATATAAAATAATAACCAATAATGTCATACGTCAAATAAATGTCATACATCAAATATAGAATGTCATATGTACATCAAATGTATGTCAAATATGTCTCTCTGATGCCTATATATATATATATATATATACATGGGGAAGGAAACAACTCTCTCTCTCTCTCTCTCTCTCTCTCTCTATATATATATATATATATATATATATATATGTATATATATCGAATATCTCAACTACATCTTTTCCTTCCCACGAGGGGAAGGAAACAAGTCTCTCGATGTCCTCTACCGTCGTGTGGACGGAGACAGTGGAGATGACGGGGCCCTCCTAACATGCTCACTTGACCTCTTGTTGAGGCTCTTCTCCAGGTCCAACTGATACAAAGAAAGTAGATATGAATCAATATTTATTATACGTTGAAATCAAATATATGTACACACAAAATCAATTATTTTCTTACCGCCAACAAATAGTCACTCTGTAAGTCCACCTTAAATGCTCGTGGACGATCAAGCGTGACAAGACCCTACAAAAATTCAATAAATATAATCACTTATAAATAACATTAGAAATTTTGAGATTAACTATTATAAACAACAACTAAAACGAAAAAAATTCTTTCATATCTTTGTCAGTGGTTGTGAGCTAGCCACAGCTACAGCCACTCCACTATTAACAGACTTTCGCAGATGAGGAGGTGTGTCTGACATCATGAGTTGCATGTCATACAATACACATTATATGTAACATGAAACATGGAATAAATATAATCAAATGAATTAAATTAACATGAAACAACTGAACCTGTGTGAAGCTCGTATGATGTCTCTGCTCTTCATCTGTGGTAAAGGTTGAGGGTCCTGTGGAGAACTGATGCACATGCATAAATTTTTTTGTCAATCCTTAATATGATTCCTTAATAAATATATGTATTAATTAAAATGATTAAATTGATACATACCTCAGGACTCGTTGAAGGGACAAAAAATGGGCCTAAAGGATCGCTGCCAGGCCCAGCAACACTTTGACCCTAAATTTTGAACAATGTCAATAAATGCTCATTAATTAATCATTCACTATACATATGAAATGTGATCAAATTAGTAATTTACCTATGTTTCAATGCCAAATGTCTTGTTTAGGAGCTGATCGGTGACAAGCCCATCATCCGCACCATCTTTGGCATGAGTGCCAAATGTGCATAGGGATCTGCATGAAGTGCACATGTGACCACGATGCATAGAAGGCTCTCCCTCAACTAATGGGTTCGTGGAATGGATGAGGGTCTACGTCAAATCATTAATGGTCCCTAGAGTGTTGGCCTCTACATGTTCCTTTGCAACTGAAAGAATAATCACATGCTCATGCTGTGCATGGACCACAGGTGCCCTAACTACATTAAAGTCACGATGTGCTCCTGGCCTCTCAAATGATGGCCCCCCACCTCTACCTTGGGAGTCTAACATATCAAGATAATTGGGTATCTCCTCAAGGACAAACTCATAATATAATTTCTTCAAAAAATAAATGGGGACCTTGTGATTGTTGCAAGGAGGGGCATCAAAAACCATCCACCATCTATCCCAAAAATTATTTCTAATAGCATCATTTATGCACCAATGGATGGGGAATCATTTAGTACCCTCTCTAACAGTATTTGGCTCACCAGGTTTTCTAAATAATGCACATATAGTACCTTTTGGTATTTCTTCTTTTTTAACATCTTCATATGACAATTTATTTGCATAAAATCTATTTTGTGCATCCCTCTTAGCCTGCCAAATATCTAACTAACCATTAACTGAGGCTATTTGAGTGTTAATGGATTCGAGAGATGATGCCAATTGAGCCCTTATTGGATTGGTTTGTCCAGATTCTTTCAACCGAGCAATGAGTCTTTCTAATTTAGTTTTGCCTCTCTCTATTTCATTTATTATATTTTCTTTTGTGCCTTGTGGAGGTCTTGAAAATGGTTCGAGTTGTGGAATTTGTTGTTCTTCTTGAGGAGGGTTTTGATTTTGAGGTTCTTGAGGGTTTTATGGATTTTTCGATTGATTATGGACATTTCTTAATAAAAAATCAATTGAAATCCAACTAAATAAACAAATCTAAATGAAATTTGTAAAAACCCTACAAACGAATATAAAAAACCAATAAAACAATATGGAAAACATATTAAACAATGCAAAGTTAAGTTTATATCACTTACCTCGTCGTCATGGGTGTGCTTGTTGTCTTGGATTTCGTCAGTGAGGAGGCATTTTGGAAAATGGTGGTGAAATTTCACTGTTAAACCTGCGTACGCACTGTTGGAGAGCCAAAAAACAAGATGAAAATGATGGGTTGTGGGTCTGCAACCCATCACATAACTTTTTGGTCATTAGAATAGCCCGTACATGCTATTAAAAATTAGAAAAAAAAAAAACTTGTCATCTTTTTAGCACTAGAACTCGGTGCCTATGCCCAATTATAAGGTCATTTATTAATATTTTGCAATTTTTAAAATTACTCATTAAGTGTAGCCTAAACTAGATGTAACTAAAAATTAACTTTTTAAGTGCATTGCAAAACCTTCCAAATTTACCAAATAGTTAGTAGAAATAGAAAACCTAGTGTAAACCATTGACCATAGTGCAGATGAGAAGAGGAAGCTTAAACTGTTAGAAAGTAAAGTCCACTAAGATAATTGGAGTGGGGGGGCTAGGGGGGGTGGGTAGTGAGAAAGTAAAGTCCACCAAGATAACTTAGGGGTGGGGGCAGGGGGTGTGAATTAGTTATACTCTTAAAAAAACTCTCTATATCATTATGAATCTTGAAACATATAAATAGTAGATGGAATAACTATATAAAGATAACCATGTACAATAATACCAAATTTCTTAACTAGGTAACCCTTGATCATAGGGAAAGCCCTAATGGGGATGGTACCTACAAAATGAGGTGCTAATTTAAAAGCTCCTTGTTAGAGGAAAAACCCTTTTAGGAGCTAATGAAATACAATTAGTACATAAGAGTCCTTATTAGGAGACTTTGAATCCTTGTTAGGAGATCCCAACCAGATCAAAGTTGCACCAACTCCGTTAGGAGTTGAAAGGAGGACAATTGCACCCATTGTAAGTTCATTGTATCTATTATGAACTATAGAGAAATCCATCACTTGTAAGGATGTCTCTATGGATGTCTCTTATTGAATGCAATATTATGGTCCAACCAATTACTTATTTTTCCCAATACACTTCCTTGTAACTTCATTGTATCTCAACCACACCAAACTTTGATTTGATCTTCACAATCTTGCACGATACATAGTATAAATACATGCCTGCATAAAATTTTATTACATCCAAGGAAAACATATTTCCTTTATATCAAGTCCTAAAAAAGGTTATTAAGTTAGCCTTGAGGCTTCCCTGATTTACAATAATAATAGAGGACAATCTTAAGATATTACAATACATGTTACATTATAATTTTACACATTATCAAAGATTACAAACAAATTGTCAGCTCACAATCTTCATAACTTTTCACTCAAAGATATTCATATTATGCCTCTTAACTAAGGTACATCTAATATGTCTTCAACCTTTTTCTTAGTCCACTTAAGCCAATTCCATCCTTATGAGGGGATAGAAACAAAATAACAGTACCCAATTTCCAAAAGTGTTGTCTGAAAGATTTCATCACTAAAATCATCATAACTATGTCCAATCTTCAAATTTCTACATGCACTCTCAATTGTAGCTTCTACATATTATATGCAACATAACCAAAATTTTTCATGAGCTAGTATTCAATCCTTGAACTTTTCCAAATGCTTCTACCTCTATAATTCCATCATTCTTTATAGGATAGCTAGTATGTTGACATTAATGACAAACACTTTCATGAATACAATACATAAGTTCTAAATCATGTCTCCAACAATGCTAATATACTCCCCCATATGAATATCATTAGCATTCATGGTAACATAAACAAGTCAAAGCCCTTCTCATCCTCAAATCTTGACCACATATATATGAAAATTATAATAGAAAAAGAAAATCCAAAAACACAGAATCAAATGGTTTCTAATATACTGTAAAATGTTAGATATTCACCTGAAGTCAAATTATCTTAAAACATAACACATCCCCTAAATGAGATTCATCTAGTCACTTAATACCCTATTTGTAAATAAAGGAGACAAAATTTATAGTCATTGTACAAAGGTAAGAATTAGAGAGATCCTTCTTCTAGAAAAACACAAAAAAGTTATTAAAATCATACCCAAGGATAAGTTCTATGAAACTATAGAGACATCCATCACTTGTTGTAGAGGACCATAATATTGCATTCAATAAGAGACTATAGAGACAGAAGAAACATAAAACATTTTATTAATTCCAATGTTAAGACCAATAGCTTTGCTGAATAAACATCTAAAGGATTTGAGCAATACAAATCCAAAAAACTTGAAGAACACTTGCATGCAACAACCTATGATAGAGAATTGATGACAAAGAAGAGGCAAGGGTTTGGCTCTGAAAATTGTTGGAAATGATTGAAATGATCATGAGGAAGATTGTTGGAAATGATTGAACAAGCTCAAGAATGAAGAGTAATGGAACTGGTAAAGAATGTTCTCAATCATTGTTTTGTCATTGATGTCAAACTCGCTACTTGCAGGAATGAAAATTGCTTTAGTGATACAAATACTATCAAGTGGTTGATTGACAAGGAGGTGGCAATCAATAAGATGTAACTAGAATACCTAGAGAAAGTTTGAAGTTATGATGATGTAATGTAGTACAAGGATCAACTAAGCCATTGATGAAATAGTGTATTGATGACATAATCTAAGACACAGAGAATGGGCACACTAAAACACATCAAAGATGTAAGGTTTTAGCTAAGTCATTTGTAAATCCTAACTAAGTTCATTAGAGAGAAAGAGCTGAACAAACTAGTTAGTGTCGAACAGATTCTTAATTGAAGCTGAGCAAGTTCAACTTCAATATGTGCCGAGTGATCTTTAGATGCCAAGTAAAGAATAGTTGCCAAGTGATCTTCAGATGCTGAGTGATCTTTAGGTGCCGAGTAAAGATCAGATGCCGAGCGAAGATCAGGTGTCGAGTAACACAGAGGTGTTGAGCATCAGTAAACCAATAGTGCCGAGTTGCTACATTTTTTCAAAAATCAAAGATTCGTCAGATCTAAGCCGACAAGGTTGTTATCTAGAATTTTGTGAATCAAATAGAAGATAAGAATGATGAGCTAGTGGCACAGAACACCATATAAAACATTTTTGGAGAATACAACTAGACTCTAGATGAAGTTTCTAGATAAGAGCAAGATATGGGTAGATACATTGTATTGTACGTAATCTACCTAAAACCCTAAAATTGGAGAGGAAGAATCGAGTAGGAAAGGGACTCTAGATTTCTATTTAAGGAGTCATAAGGTCACAAAAAAAAGAGAGGAGGTCAAGCATGAAAGCATAAAGTACTGAAGGAGGTGCTAAGGAGTAAGAGAACATAGTTACTCTGCTTCAACAGATGACCACAAATATGGTTGCATTGGCATGATGAGTAAGAAGACTCAAGGAGACGAAGCTTGAGATGACAAGCTGTCAGAGCTAAAGTGATTAAAGCCAAGCAAAGAATTGAACTGAAGTGTGATTTGAAATCTACAAGATATGTTGTAAGTTGTATTAGATCAAAAGGCCATTATTGTTACTCTGTAGCAATTGTAACAGATATTTTAAACCCTATGGACTTAGGTTGGTTTAATAGCCATGTTGTAAATCCTTTAATAGGGTGACATTCCAAGTGAATGTTCTAAAGTCCTTTTACCAGGCCCATTCCTAACAGTATGGTGAAATCCTCTAACAAAGTCACATTTAATAGTGTGTTGTAAGCCTTTAACAGGGCATATTTTTAACAAGGCATCACTTTAGAAGAGTGAGAATTAAGTAGCATGTTACTAGTGGTTTTTCTCAAATTGGGTTTCCACGTAAATCACTGTGTCATGAGTTGATCTTGCATGTTTTATCACTGCATGTTGATTTGCTGTAACTTGCAAAGATGATTGATTTAAGCTTGGATGCATGAAAAGTTTATGGGCTCACTATAATTTGAGAAAAAGTATTATTATTTGGGCATTTAGACCTTGAATAGCTGATTCACCCCCCGCTCATTTGTTCTAAAGAATTCTAACAATTGGTATCAGAGCCTTGCTTCTGATTAAGTTTAAAGGAATTAGAAGCAGAAAAAGATCAAAATGCCTAAGAGAGAAGTTCCCAAGCTCAATAAAGATAATTTTTTTGCATGGAAAAGTTTAATGAAGCTACATCTTGGATCCATAGGAGATTATGCCCAAAATTCAATTGTTAGTAAACATATTGTTCCAACTGGTACTCTTACTGTAGAAGATTTGAAAAACAAATAGGAATATAATCAGACAATGTTGGAGATTGCTTCTGCACTCAACTATGCTGAATTCGATGATATCAAAGGATGTGACACTAGATTCAAGATGTGGAAAGCCCTATCAGACATTTATGGAGGAGATCTAAATGTCCAAAGAGCAAAAAAAGAAAGCCTCAGAGGAAAGTTTGATGATATGAAAATGGAGGAAAGTGAGAATCCTGCTTAGTATGGCACTAGAATAAAGGCAGTGGTAAGTGCAATAAGATGTTTGAGTGGTCAATTGGATGAAGATACTGTTAATAGTAAGTTCTTAAGAACCTTGCTCCCTATCTATGCTATTAGAGTATCAGCAATACAAGAACTAAGATGCATACTAGGAAACAATCTAAGTTTTGAAGGCATAGTGGGTAGACTAACTGCATTTGAGTTATCTAACTTTGACAAGTACAAACCTGAGAATATTGAATCTTCTTTCAAGGCCAAGCTATCACTAAAAGATGCTAAACTGGTGAAATCAAAGAAAGGAAGAAAAATGAAATATGTATCCAGTGACAGTAGCACTGATGAGGAAGATGCAAAACAATTGGAAGCATTGCTAGCTAGAAGATTTCACAGAGGCAAAGGAAAATTCAAAGGTAAGATGCCTATCATTTATTTTAATTGCAATGAAGTAGGACATATTGCTGCAAAGTGTACACAGAAATAGGATTACAAGGAAAGCAACAAGTACAAATATAGAAGAGAAGATGATAATAGAGATTACAAAGATAAAGGCAAGAAGTGCTATATTGTTGAAGAGAATTTTGATGATAATGATGATGAAGTTGTTTATGTGGCCATGAAGGACCAGTCTAATGAAAAAGAGCCTGCAGCACTGGTAACATGTATGAACAAGAATAATAGATGGATCATAGACAGTGGATGCTCACATCACATGACAGGAGACAAAAGTAAGTTTGATAACTTTATACAGTATGATTAAAATAGTGTTAGATTTCATAATAATTCTCCATGTCAAATAAAAGGAAAAGGCTCCATTAAGCTTATAGAAAAAAATTCATGTGATAATGCATACTATGTTGAAGGACTAAACTACAATTTGCTAAGTGTGTCATAGTTAGGCAATGTAGGATGCAAAGTAGAATTTGGAAACAAAACTACAAAAATCTATGATACTGATGGTAAACTAATAGGAAAAGTAGATCAAACAAGAAGTAATATGTTTTACCTTGATATGGATGATGTTTCTTGTTTCATTACAAAATTTGATGATGAATGGTTATGGCATAGAAGGCTATGTCATGTCAACTTTGACAATATGGTCAATATCAGTAAAATGAAGAAAATCAGAGGTTTACCTAAATTGAAGAAGCCTAACAACATCATGTGCAAACAATGTTAGCTAGGAAAGATGACAAAGTCAAGTTTCAAAAGTAAAAACTATACATCTAAAGAAGTACTTGAGTTAGTTCATACTGACTTTTTTGTTCCAATGGAAGTACAAAGCTACAAAGGAGATAAATATATAATGGTTTTTGTTGATGACTATTCTAGGATGATGATTGTTATGTTCTTAAAGAAAAAATTTGATGCTTTTCAAATGTTTAAGAGGTATGTTGCTAGAGTTGAAAAAGAAATAGGAAAGAGTTTGAAATGCCTGAGATCAAACAGAGGTGGTGAATTCACATCAAATGAATTCGAGATATTTTGAAATGACAAAGGAATCAAGAGACAAACTTCAGCTCCTAGAACTCCCCCACAGAATGGAATTGCTAAAAGAAGAAATAGATCTGTGATTGACTGTAAAAAAACATTTATGATGGAAAAAGTTGCTGCTCTAAAATACTAGAGAGAAGCTGTAAGTGTAGCTATTCATACACTAAACCCAGTACAAGTCAAAAAAGGTACTAGTGCAACACCTTTTGAATTATGGTATGGTCACTCACCCAATGTAAAACATTTCAAAGTATTTGGTTGCAAATGCTTGATCCTTAAAGATTCTAGAAATGGAAAATTTGATGCAAAAAGTGATGAAGGCATATTCCTTGGTTACTCCACTAGAAGTAAAGCATATAAGTGTTTGAATACTAACACTAACAAAATTGTGGAAACTGCAAATGTAAACTTTGATAAGCATACAAAAGTCCAAGCTGAAGAACCAAAGAGAATGGATGAATATAGAACCTTTGTGTATTCCTTTGAAGGAATGCCTGTTAACAAGGATGCTATCAATCAAATTGGGATTCAACAACAAGTTTCAGTTTCAGTCAAGTCACAACTAGTGAATGCCGAGTTACATTCAAAAGCCAACTTGCAGAATGAAGAAAATGCACAATCTGATCTTGAAGTCAGTACACATGAAAGAGATGAAGAACAACCTGACAACTCAATGCATAGTGACCCTGAATTTGAAAGATCAAACATGGAAACAAGGATAGAACCAAGATTATCCCAATATGTAAAAAGACATCACCCTACTAAATAGATAATTGGTGACAAAGATGCAAGACCAATGACAAGGAATAGACTAAGACATGAATCATGTCTGATCAGCAAATTTGAACCTAAGATAGTATATGGTGCATTACAAGATGCTGACTGGTATAAAGCTATGGAAGAAGAGATTGATCAAATAAAGAAGAACAAAACCTGGAGTTTGGTTCCTAGACTAGTTGACAAGAATTTGATTGGCACCAAGTGGGTATTCAGAAATAAGTTAGATGAGAATGGTGAGGTTACTAGAAACAAAGCTAGACTAGTATGTAAGGGTTATGCACAAGAAGAAGGATTAGACTATGGGGAAACATTCACATCTATTGCTAGAATGGAAGGAGTAAGAACTTTACTTGCATATGCTGCATACAAAGGTTTTAAATTCTATCAGATGGATGTAAAATCTGCTTTTCTAAATGGAATATTGGAAGAGGAAGTCTATATTGAACAACCAGAGGGATTTGTTGATAAGAACAATAGGGAAATGGTTTGTAAACTACATAAAGCACTCTATGGTTTGAAACAAGCACCCCGAGCATGGTATGAGAGACTTCAAAAGTATCTAGTTCAAATTGGATTTGAAAGAACTAATGATAATAGCAATATGTACATCAAATCAGAAGAAGGTAAGGATATTATTGTATCTAAAATCTTTGTGGATGACATAGTTTTTGGAGGAAAGGAAGTTCTTTGCAAAGGTTTTTTTGACAAAATGAAACATGAGTTTGAGATGTCTATGGTTGGAGAGATCAAATTTTTTGTTGGTTTGCAAGTACATCAACTAAAACATGGTATATTTGTGACACAATCAAAGTACACCAAAGAGATACTTAAAAAGTTTGGATTGGAGGAATCCAAACCAGTCAGCACACCAATGGAAACAGGAAATAAGCTATCCAAAAATGATGTATCAGCTGAAGTCAATCAAACAATGTACAGATCCATGATTGGAAAACTACAATATGTTGTACATAGCAGGCCAAACATAGCATTAGCAGTTGGAATAGTGGCTAGATTCTCTGCTAATCCTAAAGAAAATCATCTCATAGAAGTAAAAATAATAATGAGGTATCTTAAAGGAACTGATAACTTTGGTCTATATTACAAAAAGAATGAGAAGATTTAGCTCAATGCATATACAGATGCAGATTGGGGGAGGCAACATTGATGACAGAAAAAACACAAGTGGAGGTGCATTATTTTTAGGTAAAAGGCTAGTTACTTGGACTAGCAAGAAACAAACATGCACATCCTAGTCCACTGCAAAATTAGAATATGTAGTAGCAACAGTCAATTGCACAAATATTGTGTGGCTCACACATCTATTGAAAGGAATGAAAGAAGAGGTAACCAAACCTATGATATTGTATTGTGATAATACAAGTGTTATAAACATATCCAAAAATCCAGTAATGCATGCAAAAACCAAGCATATTGCAATCAAGTATCACTATGTTAGAAAGTTGGTAGAAGACAAACAAGTAAAGTTGGAGTACGTTCACACAAAGGAACAAACTGCAGATATCTTTACCAACCCATTACCCAAGAATGCTTATGAATATCATAGAGGCAAGTTGGGGGTAATGCCCCTAACTCAAGCAGTTTAAAGCAACAAGGAGGGTACCCTACATCAACAGGAACAAATCATTGAAATATCTGAAGAATGATGCAGAGGATGACAGTAGGAGTAGAAACTCCAAATTAGTCACAAGCATGGTGACATAGGGAGAAAATATGAGATGCAAAGCTTATATTTCAAATGTTAAAGATGCTACATCTTTGGCATTTATGTCAAAGAGGGAGATATATGCAGAAAACTGATCAATGGAAATTAAGAGAAAGATATATATGAAAGAGGGAGATAAATGAGATCAATAGAAAGGATGCAACAATCAGGAAGGAAGTAGAAAATGCATATATAATTTTGGTGGTAACTAAGTTGATCAAATGATCAGTTTGGCTTGCCATTAATGCCAAAGAGGGAGATTGTTGGAAATGATTGAAACGATCATGAGGAAGATTGTTGGAAATGATTGAACAAGCTCAAGAATGAAGAGTAATGGAACTGGTAAAGATTGTTCTCAATCATTGTTTTGTCATTGATGTCAAACTTACTACTTGCAGGAATGACAATTGCTTTAGTGATCCAAATACTATCAAGTGGTTGATTGACAAGGAGGTGGCAATCAATAAGATGTAACTAGAATACCTAGAGAAAGGTTGAAGTTATGATGATGTAATGTAGTACAAGGATCAATTAAGCCATTGATGAAATAGTGTATTGATGACATAATCTAAGACACAGAGAATGGGCACATTAAAACACATCAAAGGTGTAAGGTTTTGGCTAAGTCATTTGTAAATCCTAACTAAGTTCATTAGAGAGAAAGAGCCAAAAAAGCTAGTTAGTGCAGAACAGATTCTTAATTGAAGCCGAGCAAGTTCAACTTCAGTATGTGCTGAGTGATCTTCAAATGCAGAGTGATCTTTAGATGACGAGTGATCTTTAGGTGTCGAGTAAAGATCAGATGTTGAGCAAAGATCAGGTGCCAAGAAAATAAGAGTGCTGAGTAACATAGAGGTGCCAAGCATCAGTAAACCAATAGTGTCGAGTTGCTACATTATTTCAAAAATTGAAGATTCATCAAATCTAAGCCAACATGGTTGTTATCTAGAATTTTTTGAATCAAATAGAAGATAAGAATGATGAGCTGGTGGCATAGAACACCATGTAAAACATTTTTGTAGAATACAACTAGACTCTAGATGAAGTTTCTAGATAAGAGCAAGATATGGGTAGATACATTGTATCCTACCTAATCTACCTGAAACCCTAAAATTGGAGAGGAAGAATTGAGTGGGAAAGGAACTCTAGATCTCTATTTAAGGAGTCATAAGGTCACCAAAAAAAAGAGGAGGTCAAGCATCAAAGCATAAAGTGTTGAAGGAGGTGCTAAGGAGTAAGAGAACATAGTTACTCTGCTTCAATAGATGACCACAAATATGGTTGCATTGGCATGATGAGTAAGAAGACTCAAGTAGATGAAGCTTGAGATGACAAGCTATCAGAGCTAAAGTGATTAAAGCCAAGCAAAGGATTGAACTAAAGTGTGATATTAAATCTGCAAGATATGCTATAAGTTGTATCAGATAATAAGCCATTATTGTTACTCTCTAGCAATTGTAATAGATAGTTTAAACCCTATGGACTTAGGTTGGTTTAATAGCCATGTTGTAAATCCTTTAACAGGGTGACATTCCAAGTAAATGTTCTAAAGTCCTTTTACCAGGCCCATTCCTAATAGTATGGTGAAATACTCTAACAAGGTCACATTTAAAAGTGTGTTGTAAGCCTTTAACAAGGCATCAGTTTAGAAGAGTGAGAATTAAGTAGCATGTTACTTGTGGTTTTTCCCAAATTGGGTTTCCACGTAAATCACTGTCATGAGTTGATCTTGCATGTTTTATTGCTGCATGTTGATCTGTTGTAACTTGCTAAGACGATTGATTTAAGCTTGGATGGATGAAAATTTTATGGGCTGACTATAATTTGAGAAAAAGTATTATTATTAAGGCATTTAGACCTTGAATAACTGATTCACCCCCCCTCTTAGTTTTTCTAAAGAATTCTAACAAAAATATGGAAAACTATATCATTTGACTGAAAAGAATGAATGAAATTTACAATTGATCAATCCTTATAGAAGGAGATCATAAAACCTAAAAGGAAAACCCTAAGAGGTAAATGAGATTTAAAAATTACAATTTAATTCTTAAGAGGAAGTGCATGTGTGTAAAGTGAAATCTTAAAAAGGGAGTAAAGGTAATTTAATAAATTAAATTAAATTAACCCTTTACTCTAATACCCCCTTAAGATGAGCAATAGTGTAGCTACAAAAAATCAATGAAAAAATAAGGAGACTACTATGTTGAAAGCAAACGTGGGTCTTGACAACAAGGCCTAATGAGGTACCCAATCACAACCAAATCTCTATGAAATAGAGAAATAGGGAAAACCTAGTGGAAAAAATCCTACTCCGAAAAAGAGATTGAAAGAAAAAAGTACAAATGATATATCTTAAGAGATTCTCTCAAAACCATAAGGAGCCCTCCATGATAGAGGCTTGAGACTTCATTGCACCCCCCCCCCCCCCCCCCCACAAAAAAGAAAAAGAAAAAGAAAAAGGTAGAACTGCTATGTCAATGAATAGACCAATGTAGCTCTAATCTAAAATAAGTAAAGACACTAGACAAGGAGGATAAAACCACTAAATGTAAGGTGGAGTTGGAAGTCCTAGTTGATTCTCAAAGGAATGCATGAGAATCCTAAAATGGAATCTCCAATGGAGGTAGGCTAATAGGTGTGCTAAATCTATTATCTAAGAGGAGATATATGTCACCTGATATATCCTCAACAAGTGTAATAGGTGCTTAACGATTGGAGCTTAAATCGTAGAAAATGATGAAGAGTAATCATGTGCTATAGATGGAATTTGAGCAAGAGGGGGAGATGTAGAAGTCACAACACTCCTCTCAGAAAAAACACCACATTGGTTTCAAGAAAAACACATAAGTTTAAGTGACCCGACTTCCCCTTAATAGTCTCTTGTGAAGAAGGAGAGTGAGTCTCTAATAGTGGATATGGTGAACCAAAATGAGATAAATAGTATAAGTAGGAAGAATGATCAAAAATCCCTATAGAAACAATATTATTTGTCTCACTATCTTTGATGTGCATTGAATCTTGTGCAAGCTCAAGTGTCTTCCCTGTCCCATTATGTGTAATCTGATAAATAGGGATAAGGTTAGAGGACAAAGATGGAACACATAGTACATCATGAAATATACCATCATCAATGTCAATAACACCTTTCCCACATATAGTCATAACAATGTTGTTCTGCATCAAAATTTGTGGAGTAGGAGAAGCCTCAAGAGAAAAGAAAAAATCTTGAAGTGATGTCATATGGTGTGAAGCACCTGAATCTAGTAACCATCTAGAAGAATGTGAAGTAGTATTTTCAAATAGTGCATGACCCTTTTCTATGTCATTACTATTCACCATTATTTTCCCTCCTTCCAAAATATAGTTTTCAAGGTGGCAGCCATGTTCGATCATGTCCATTAAACTATTCATTCTACCATGTAGGCCAATGGGAATTTGACAAAAGTATTTGAATTTTATTTTATTCCTGAGCCTTATAAAGTTTATATTGAATTAGCATTTCTAATTTGTGATGATGTGATCATTCCTCTTTGCATAGTCATAGGCAGTTAAGGAGTAATTATAAAATTAGTCGAGAAGGTGCAAATAGTTAGCTCAAACTGTCAACACACCTTTGCAAGTCAGAAGGATAACTTTCATTTTCAAGGTGTGATATCATGATTTCTAAGTCCATTAGTTTAGGATGGTAGTCATTGCATGGTCATGGGTGGTTAAGCCTAACCTATGGTCAGGGCTGCAATGCAATGATTACCTTTATCACTCGTTCACATGGTTAATATTTGGGTTAACAATTCAAGTGGCAATGTTGTGAATAGGTTATGGATTACATAGTCACAAAGGGTTAATATATAACAACAATAGTGAAAAGGCTAAACCCCATTTTTGGCTATGATGTTGTGATTTCCTTGATTGCATGTTCACAAAGTTAAGAGATGGGTTAATAGTTTAGGTCACAATGTTGTCAATGGTTATGAGTCACATGGCTGGAAGAAAGTTATTAAAACTATACCCAAGGATAAATTCTATGAAACTATAGAGAGATCTATCACTTGTTGTAGAGGACCATAATATTGTATGCAATAAGAGACTATAGAGATAGAAGCAACATGAAACATTTTATTAATTCCAATATTAAGATCAATAGATTTGTTGAATAAACATCTGAAAGATTTGAGCAATACAAATACAAAAAGCCCAAAGAACACCTTCATGCAACAACCTATCACATAGAAGAAAAGACAAAGAAGAGGCAAGGGTTTGGCTCTGAAAATATCAAAAAATATATTATCAAACTAAAAAGAATGAATAAAATTTACAATTGATCAATCTTTATAGAAGGAAATCATAAAGCCTAAAAGGAAAACCCTAAGAGGTAAATGACATTTAATAATTACTATTTAATTATTAAGAGGAAATGCAAGTGCATAAAGTGAATTCTTAAAAAGGGAGAAAAGGTAATTTAATAATTAATTTAAATTAACTCTTTACTCTAATACCCCCTTAAGATGAGCAATAGTGTAGCTACAAATAATTGATGAAAAAATAAAGAGACTACAATGCTAAAAGCAAACTTGGGTCCTGACAACAAGGCCTGATGAGGTACCCAATCACAACCAACTCTCTATGAAATAGAGAAATAGGGAAAAACCAATGGGAAAAATCCTACTCCAAAAAAGAGATTTAAAGAAAAAGTACAAATGATATATCTTAAGAGACTCTCTCAAAACCATAAGTATAATGAAACCCCCCAGGATAGAGGCTTGAGACTCCATAGCCCCCCAAAAGGTTAGAACCTTTGTGTCAATGAACAGACCAATGTAGCTCCAACCTAAAATAAACAAAGGCTCTAGACAAGGAGGATGAAATCCCTCAATGTAAGGTGAAGTCGGAAGTCTGGGTTGATGGTCAAAGGAATGCATGAGAATCCTAAAATGGAATCTCTAATGGAGGTGGGCTAACAGGTGTGTTAAATCTATCATCTAAGAGGAGATGTGTGTCCTCTAATATATGATCAACAATTGTAGTAGGTGGCTTAATGACTAGAGCTACAATGGTAGGCAATGATGAAGAGTAATCATGTGTTATAGATGGACTTTGAATAGGATTTGGAGGTGTAGGAGTCACAACATTGCTCTTAGAAAAAACACCACACTGGTTTTAAGAAAAATACATTATTTCAAGTCACTCGACTTCACCTTAGCAGTCTCCCATGAAGAGAGTGAGTCTCTGATAGTGGATATGGTGAACCAAAATGACAAAAATAGTATAAGTGGGAAGAATGATCAATAATCCTTGTAGCAACAATATTATTTGTCTCACTATCTCTGATGTGCATTGGATCTTGTGCAAGCTCAAGTGTCTTCCCTATCCCATTATGTGTAATATGATAAATAGAGATAAGGTTAGAGGAAAAAGAGAAGTGATGTTGTGAATGGGTTATGGATCCCATAGTCACAAAGGGTTAATAGATAATGATTGTTTAGACTATGAAGTGGTGAAAACCTTTAGTCACCTCATTGCATAGTGAAAGGGCTAAACCCTAGTTTTGTTTGTGATGTTGTGATTTCCTTGATTGCATGTTCGCGGAGTTAAGAGATGGGTTGATAGTTTAGGTCACAATGTTTTCAATGGTCATGGGTCACATGGTTATAAGGATTTAGGGGTTAGCTAGAGTTAGAGTTGTGAAGTAGCAAAATGGCTTTATCACATCTTGAGTTAGCATCAAACTTAACAGATCAATTCATGATGGTGCGATTATGCTTATATGAAAGTCTTCGCAGAGTCATAGGTATCTAGGTGATGGTTCATGCTTAAGTTTTGACCATGTGAAAAGTAGCATATGCAATGAAGATAACATCAGTCCTGGGGTCACAAGCATTTGATGCTAGCCAGAAAATAGACTACAATGTAGTGACTAAGATAAAACTAACTATTTTCATGCCATTACATGGTTAGAAGACTATTAAGTCTAAACCATGGTAATGACACGAAGGGCCATTTCATGATGTCATAGGGTCACAGTCGTTAAGGAAGTAAATTGGTAGTAAGCTATGATCTAGTGATTGACATAAAACATGAAGGTTTCATAATTTTTCAGGGATAAAAAATTAATAGATAAGATGAGTCACAAAACTACAAACTAAGGAAGACTAGGTGAGGTTGCAAGATACTTCAAGTTCATAGGGCCATGTGGTGATGTTTGACAGTCAGTTCTAGTTGACTTGAAGACTTGGTTGACTTGGAGTATTGACAAACAAAGAAGCAAATCTTTAATGAAAAATCAAATCCTTTTGTTCGTCTGCAACTACTTTTGAGTTTCTCCATGCTTATTCATTATAGTTTCTTTCCTCCACCACTCTGCTTTTCATATACCTAATCTAATTGGTTATGGCCACCATTTCTATCTTCTCAAGGCCCACAAGATTAGATTTCCAGTGTTTGGATGTGTATGTTGATCAAATCTTCCCCACATTTGCAATGATTTTTCCTAGAGAATTTAATGGTAATAGTTGAGCTTTCGCTTAAGTTAGAAATTTCTTAATTATGCTTGAGCTATAAAAGCAAGTTTTGTAACCCTTCTAAGGGTCAGTCATTTCTATGATTCTATAGTAGTTTTCTATTTTGTACTACTATAATTCCCCTATTGCCTATGAATGAATATGATTCTTAGTTGTATCTCCTTCTTCATTAATATATCATGCAACATCTTCTTGCCTTATATTGATGTATTTCTCTCATTCTTTGATTATATGTTGTGTCCATTTTATCTCTTAATGATATATAGTGAATTTCCTTCCTTATATCATTTCATTGATTTTTGATCTGTGTACAATCATTACGTAAAATTTTAGATAGAATCTATATACCTAAGGATTATATTGATGAGTTGTGCTTCCTTTCGCAAAGGTAGGATTGAACAATACTATTTGATGTAACACCCCCTCTAGATTAGAATAGGTAGTTTATTTTTATGCATTTCTTCCTCCTTTTCCTTTCAAGAAGTAGTTAGGTGCACCTTGATACTAAGGAATCTAGCCTTCTCTGAAGACTCAATCTCTAATTGCAAAGTCTGACACTTTCAAGATTGTTTCCATGTTACACGAGGTTGCCTTTAGGTAAAAACTTTAGGTGAGGATGCAAACTTCTATCTCACTAGTTTTTAGCATGCCCAGTGGGACTCATATTGAAGCATTATATGTCTACTAGTACATTGGTGTCAAAGAGAAGAACTTCAAATCCATGCCGAGGAGATAGTGTTGTTTCTTAGCATTTTAGGTCTTCATAAGGCTCACATTCAAGCACTTGGAAAATCTACTCTACTTCTACATCTTGGTTTTAGACCAAAATTTCTATGATTCATGCCCAATCTTCTAGAGGTAAATTTTAATATACTGAGGTTTCATTTTTGAATCCTAGAAGGAAGAGGAATAGATTATATCTATCACTAGTTAGGTGTTTAGCAATAACACATACACCTGTAAGATCTCTCTCTACTCCTCCTATTAATAGGTCACAACCTAGAGTACCATTTGCCCATTTAAATAGATCATTATTTCAAATGGCACAACCTAGATCCCATGCTTTTGTCACCTTCAATGGTGGGAGTTCTCTCATTCTAGGTCAAAGACATGATATCCTAGTAGCTGCACTTAAAATCCTACCTAACTTTACTAGTGAGACCTCCATTTCTCCTATAGAACACATTCAAGAAGTCTCAAATATCTATAATATACATGGTATTATAGAAGATGATATTGTTCTTAGGCTTCTAGCTTCATCATTAAAAGAAAAAGCCTTAGAATGATATAGAGGACTGCCTCACAACTCTATCAATAATCAAGATGAGTTAGGAGAAAGACTTTGCAAGCACTTTGAAGACAAGAGTGATCATTTATAACTTTTGGAGTAGCTAACTACCACTAAAAGGGCACCCCATGTATATATGATAGATTTTAGTTATATATTTCAAAAGACATGGGATAGAATACTTGCTACAGTGAGGCCTACTCTTGGTAATGCCTTTTTCTATTACTTGAGAGCTTTTAATAGTGACATCGCTACCACTTTATAATCCATGGGTGGGGATACCTTGCCCATTTCATATGAAATTTCCATAAGGAAAGAGAATATCTTGATACGAGGAAAATTAGCTCCAATTCCTCTGATGCCTTTCTTTCCTGACATGCCTAATCATCATCCTACATCAACCCCTATCCCTACCACCTCCACATGTCAATCCCTTGCTATAGGCCCAATAGTTTCTACATCTTCTAATGGGGTAGATAAGATCAAGGCCATGATGAAAATGATGATGCATAATATAAACAAGAAATTTCAAGATCAAGAAAAGAAGATGGAGGACAACTTCTCAATGGTGTCAAAGATGAGCAATGAGTTGGTGAATCTTAAGAGACAACAAGATCAGAGTAGTAGGCCTCCCTAACCTCATTATCAAGGCCCCACATATAATAGACCACCAAATCTAGGTTAGGGTTATGCTCCACACAACTAGAATAGACCCATGGGTAATACCCCTACTACAAATGCAAACAAAAATACAAACATGGCATTAGTTCCCTAGAACAATATTGATCAAGAGAAAGATTTTTATCTTTCTTGCAACTATAATTATGGATATTGTATGTGTCAAAGAGAAAAATAATCTTAGGCATTGGTCACATAGGATCAAGCAGTAGAACAATAATGTAGTGCTCATCATTCTACTAATGCTTCTTATATACAATAGTAGGGTGATTGTTCTTATAATATGAACCATCAACCAGAAGAACATTGTCATACCAATCATGATGCCATAGCTCACAATACTAGAAGAAAAATAAGAGTTGTTGAGGATGCCACACCTCCTTCTCCAAATAAAGGTTCAACTTCAAGTACTACTTCTCACATACCAATGATGAATGCACAACCAAATACTATTCCCAAACAGAGGCAAGATATGGGCAACATGAAGCCTATTGAATCTTTAGCTACTCAATGCCAGTTATCAATTCCCATAGTTCACAAGGTTTCAACCGAAATAGTTGGTACTCCTCTCAACATTGTGTACCAAATGAAGAGAACCAAAGTCAGTGTTCCTATGTGGGACGTGGTTGCAACTATGCCATCTTAGTTGGAGCTATTACAACAAGGGTTGGAGATATAAACATGACAAATTAGTTAGCTAGAGAGGAAAATGCAACAAGCCTAGTAAAACCAACAAAAGAAGGAAACAAGTAAGAAGAATAGACCTCCCCCCTTTAATATTGTCTCTTTGGTCATAGGGGAAAACCTAGTCCATAATTACGTGATTGATTTAGGGGCTAGTAGTTCTATAATGCCTATGTGTATAACTGACCTCCTTGGTATCAATATAAGCCAATGAATAGGGATGTGCTCCAATTTTATGGTAGCTCTATCAAAACATTAGGAATCTTTAAAAATGTGGAAATGACACTACATGCATGCCTTGGTTGTATTGTTACACAAGACATATCGGTAGCTAAGGTCAAGCCACATTTTTTCATCTATATTTCTAGGGATTTCTCTACACAATTAGGTGGTTATATTTCATCTAATTAGTCTTACATGTTTTTTAGAACAAGGTATGGAACAAAAGCCTCCATAAGGGTAGAGCCTCTAGCCCTCAATAATGTAAAGACCTACACTCCTAGTCCTATAAACATGAATTGTACAATTCATGAGCTAGATGATAAAGATGTAGTACATGATCTTGCTACTTCTTCGGTAGAGGCACCTAATTATATTTTGGATGAATGGGCCACTGCTTATCAATTTGACCCAATACAAGAAGCTAGGGAGACATGTCTTGGAACCTATGACATATTTGAGGAGGATGTTCCTATTCCTATCTTATGAAAACAAAAGAAGATACAAGTGGATTGTGGAATATGTTCTTTAATGGCTCAAGGAACAAAAATGGATCAGGTGTTATTGTCATGCTTATTTCCTCTAAATTGGAGAAATACTATTTTTCTTATAGACTCTTATTCAACTGCACCAATAATTTGACAGAGTATGATGCTATGATCTAAGGTCTCCAACTTGCATAGAGGAGAGGCACCAAGCTCTCAAAGGTATTTGGGGATAGTAAGTTGGTTGTGAATAAAATTAGAAATTAGAATGGCACAAATAATGATCTTCTCAAGTCATACAAGCATAGGATGTGGGATCTACTTGAGGGTTTTCAAGCTTTCAATATTTAGAGTGTTCCAAGAAATAGAAAATAAGCATGTTGATAGGCTTGCAGCAATTGGTGCTCATCATGATATACCAGAGCATGTTGCTGATAACATGAAGCAACAAATAAAATTTGTTGTAAGGCTTGTTGTACTAGACAATTGTATAAATTGGCAAGTATTTTATTTTGATGTGCAAATTGTCAATTTCTTCCAAAATGAAGCAAAATTTTCTACTAGAAACTAGTCCAAGCTACAAAGTTAGTATGGGGATCAGATTATGAACTTGAATAGCAATAAACTTCCTAAAGATATAGTCACCTTGGAAAGCATATATAACTTTGATTACCAAGCAACAGGAAAAGGTTCAAATCAAACTACAAGAAAGGATGAATACACACTTGTCATTGTTGTTAATTGAAAGACTCTCAACTTGGGAAAGGTATGCATTAAGACCAAACAAGAAGTCTCCATTAAATTATGTCAAGAATGAAATGATGTTATTTCTTGGACATATGAAGACTTAAAGGGATTTGACCCAAGTTTATTTCAGCATACCATAGATTTAAATGATAATACAAAGCCTGCTAGACAAAAGCAAAGGCCAGTTAACCCTAAGATTGAACCACTAATGAGAAAAGAAATATCAAAGCTCATAGAGGCTATCATTATTTTCCCCATCAAGAACTCCTCGTGGGTGGGTAACCCTATTCTTATTAGGAAGAAAAGTGGAGAATTAGACTATGTGTAGACTTTAGGGGCCTTAATAAGACTTCTTTGAAAGATCACCATCCCCTTCCTTCTATGGAACATATCCTATCCAAGGTTAGTAGCTCAAAAATATTTTCTTTCTGAGATGGTTTTTTAGGCTAGAATAAAGTGTTAGTCCAAGAATCAAGTAGAATGTAATGTCCAACTTTAGGTGACTCTAGAAAAATGGATTTCTTAAGGCCACTGATCTCATGCTTAGTAGGAAAGCATCCCCTCTAAGTCATTAGAAATGTTCACCATTTTTTACCCTCCTTCCAAAATCCAATTTTCAAGGTGGTAGCCATGTTTACGTTTGTTCAACTATTCATTATGCCATGCAAGCCAATGGAAATATGACAAAAGTCATTGAAGTTTCTTTTATTTCTGAGCCTTAGAAATTTTATATCAAATGAGCATATTTGAGATGTGATGATGTGATCAGTCATCTTTGCATAATTGCAGGTAGTTAAGGAGTAATTGTCAATCAAGTCATAAAGGTGCAAATAGTCACCTCAAACTATCAACGTAGCTTCACAA
Organism: Cupressus sempervirens; assembly: GCA_028749045.1. Lineage (NCBI taxonomy): Eukaryota > Viridiplantae > Streptophyta > Pinopsida > Cupressales > Cupressaceae > Cupressus > Cupressus sempervirens. The sequence continues at coordinate 502,363,926 of CM053791.1, forward strand.
GTCAAAAGGATAACTTTAATTCTTCAGGGTTCGATGTCACAATCTCTAACTCTAGTAGTTCATGATGGAAATCATCACATGGTCATGAGTGGTTAAGCCTAACCCATGGTCAAGGTTATGATGCATTGATTCCCTTTATTTCTCATTCACATGGTTGACATCTAGGTTAACAATTCAACTGGTGATGCTGCAAATTGGTTATGGATTGCATGGTCACAAAGGGTTAATAGATAACCATGATTTAAACTATGAAGTGGCAAAAACCTTTGGTCACCTCATTGCACAATTAGAAGGCTAAAACCCTATTTGGGTCATGATGTTGTGATTGCCTTGATCACATGTTCATAGAGTTAAGAGATGGGTTGATAGTTTAGGCTGTGATGTTGTGAATGGTTATGGGTTGCATGACTGCAAGGAGTTATGGGTTAACTAGAGGTAGAGCTACAAAGTAGTGAAACTCCTTTATTGCACCGTCAAAACATTTGCATCAAAGTTAACATATTAAGTTGTGACAGTGTGATTAGGGTTATATGGTAGTCTCTACATAATCATAGGTATCTAGGCTACATTTCATGTTTAAGTCATGACCATGTGAAAGGTAGCACATGCAATGAAGAGAACATCATTCATTAGGTCGTAAGCATTTGATGCAAGCCAAGAAATAGACTGTGAAGGATAGACTAAGGGAAAAATGACTATTTTCATGACATCATGTAGTTAGGACACTATTAAGTCTAAACTATGATGATGAGATGAAGAGCCATTTCATGATGTCGTAGGGTCACAACTATTAAGAAAGTAAAGATGAAGTAAGTTGAGATGTAGTGATTGACATAAACCATGAAGGTTTCATAGTTTTTCGAGGAAAAATAGTTAATAGATAAGATGAGTCATGAAGCCATGAACTAAGGAAGACTGGGTGAGATTGTGAGATACTTCAATGTCATAGGGTTATGTGGTGAAGTTTAATAGTAAGTTCTAGTTGACTTAATGATTTAGATAGCTTGGCATGGTGAGAAACAAAGAAGTAGCTCTTTAATGGAAAATTAGATCCTTTTGATCATTTATAACAACTTTTTAGTGTTCTCCATGCTTATTCAATGTAGTTTCCTTCCTCCACCACTCTATTTTTTATATACCCAATATGATTGGTTATGGTAGTCATTCCTATCTTCTCAAGGCCACCAAGATCAGATTTCCTACATATGGATGTGTACCCTAATCAAATCTTCCTTAGATTTGTAGTGATTGTTCTCCAATAATTTAATGGTAGTAGTTGAGGTTTGGCTTAAGGTAGATGTTTCTCAATTATGCTTGAGTTATAAAAGAAAGTTTTGTAACCTTTCCAAGGGTTGGTCTTTTCTTTGATTCCATAGTAGTTGTATTCTATGCTCTACTACTATAATTCCCCTTTTTCCTATGAATGAATATGATTCCCAATTGTATCTCCTTCTTCATTAATATATCATGCAACATCTTCTTGCCTTCTATTGATGTATTTCTTTCATTCTTTGATTATATGTTGTGTCCATTTTATATCTAAATGATATATAGTAAAGTTCTTTCCTTTTACCATTTCATTGATTTTTGATCTATCTATGATGATTGAGTGAAAGTTAAGATTGTGTATTTGAGGATTATATTGATGAATTATTCTTCCTTAGGTAGTGATAGGTTTGAACAATAGTATTTGGTGTATCACCCCTCTAGATTAGAATAGGTAGTTTCTATTTATGCATTCCTTCCTCCTTTTCCTCTCAAGAAGTAGTTAGGTGCACCCTAATAGTAAGGAAGCCAACCTTCTCTGGAGACTCAATCTCCAATTTCAAAGTCCCACACTTTCAAGATTGTTTCCATGTTACATGAGCTTGACTTTAGGTAAAAACTTTAGGCTAGGGTGAAAAATTCTATATCAATAGTTGCCATCTGACTAAAGTGATGATGAAGAAGAGAAACTATGATAAATAGAAGGAATATTAGTGTTTCTCTTCTGAAGGAGAGTGGTCAAATGTAAAACCTATTTGGAATAGTCATCGAACATCCTCTCATAGCAACGTGACTCATCATGATTGGACTTATTAAAATATGCACACTTTGGTGTATCTAGCTTTGTTTTATCCCCCTTATGAGTAGGTGGACCTGATGAGATGCAAGGGCTAGAATCAATCTGAGATTCTATAAGATGTGTCTTTTGTTTCTTCTTCTTCTTTCTAAAAGATTTCTAAGCTACCAATGCATAAGTTTGTGAGCTTGTGAGATAATCCAATGAAGACAAATTAGCTTTCTCTAAAGTCAAATGAACACAAAAAACCTTAAAGGATAGCATGGTAAATCTAATACCCAAAGCATCCATGGTAGAATGGAAGGTAGAGTTAAAAATCTAAAAGTTTCTAGGAAGCTTAGAAAGAATCAAGTAAATGCACTCAATATCAACCTTGGTTTTCCCACAACCATGCAATACAGATCCTTTTTGTTTGAACTTCATCAAGTAGTCCTAAGATGGAAGGAAATGAATCTGATTCAAGATAGGTAAGCTTTGCCTTAATTTGAAGTGCCCTAAATTCATTCTTTGTACCAAACAAGCTATCAAGATTGGTTCACATAGCTAGAGGGGTATTCCACCCATCAAGATAAAATCATAGATTTTCAGATACTTTTAAAGAAATCAACCTCATTTCCTCATCCATCTTGTTCATGTGTTGCTTGACCTTAAAAGGCCTCTGTAAATTTTTTTGGCATTGCATCTAAACAAGACCATAACCCTTTTGACCAGAGAAGATGTTGTTGACATATTAGTCAAGTTTGTTATTAGTGACACACACTTATTCAGATTGTATACAGCTAAAGAACTCATTTATAGTTCACAGTATTTTCCATGTATTTCAACTATCACTGAGTTCTATAGTTGCTACCAAGTCCTTTGGACAAATCTCAGTGGTTACCAAGCAGTCACAGTCATAGTGAAGATCAACAGTGTAAACCGTGCATCTCAGTGTATGTCAGGTTTACCAGTGCAAGTTGAGATGTGTAGTGTTCATCGAGTTCATAGTGTATGTGATGTGAGCCTAGTGTTAACTAAGCTTCTTAGTGTTAACCAAGTGACTTAGCTTATACTGACCTTGAAGTGATAGTGTTTACCAAGTCATATAATGTAAATCAAGAGACTCAGTTTATATGACAAGTTTCACAATATCTATTGAGTCACTAATGCATATCAAGTTCAAGACTACTTGGAAGTGATTAGTATGGACCAAAATTCTATGTCTACCAAGTGCATGATGGTGTTGAGCATTGATAATGGATGCTAAGTATGAGAACCTCACCGATTTAGTCTTCAAAACTCAAATATCTTCATGTGGGCCAACTTTGTAATATTTGTGGTAACTTGTATTGTGGCTGAATTTGTAACTTGTATAATTGGATTGATATATATGTAGTCTACTTTATCACATCCAAAGTGAAAAAAAATGCATAATTATGAGAGTGAAATAAATATAATAATAAGAGAAGAGCAGGAAGAGAGAATTGAAAAGGCTACAACAATATAAGGAGTAGCAAAGACATATCTATCACAGCAAGGTGATCAGCACTTAAAGGAATCTCATTCAGCAAACCAAGTTGTAGATCAGAGATCATCTACTATTTCATCCTAACAGGTGGATTAGTCAAATCCTTTTACAAGATAGACCTAATAGTCTTTTGTAAATATCTTTACCGAGTGCATACTTAATTATATGTTTGTAAATCCTTTCACGAGGTGGACCTAGTAGTCCTTATTGCTCCTAATAGGGCAGATCATTAGAAGTGATCAATGTAAGCTTTAATAGGCTAACTTCATACTGTAGTACTAAAGTTGTGGGTATCATCCCCACCATAATTTTACTTTCTATTTGGAAGGTTTTTGGGTCACAAAATCTTTGTGTCTCAGTGTTATGAATTCTTTCATGTTTTCAGTTTCTTACGCATCAGTTAGATCAAATTATATGCAATGGATCATATGCTAATTGAATGGTTGGATTAAGGAATGAAATTTTTGAAGTTTTAGAAGTTATTGATTCATCCCTCCCCTCTCAATAACTTAGCATAGTCTTGAATATTTCCAACAATTGGTATTAGAGAATTGTGGTTCTTAGGAGAAAGCTTAACAACTTGAGGAAAGATCAAGGTTATGGAGATATTTAGACTTGAAAAAGCTATTGATAATGAGAAGCTAGATTTAGAAGTGGCCATTGCCCAACTCAAGAAAGAAAAGGAGCAACTTTCTCAATCCTTGAAAAGAAGAAAAGAACTTGCAATTCAAATGAATGATCATCTCTACATTGAAGAAACAATTGAAGAACTTCATTCAAGCAATTCAAATGAAGCCAATGAAGTAATCAAAGGGCTCTTAGAAAAGAATGGATCCCTAGAAGAAAAACTAAGAAAACTAAGAAGAGAACAAGAAATTTAGTCAGTAAGGTTATGTGAAGTCATGGATTAGAGAAACAAGATAAAATAAGAGATAGATGGAAGGAACAATGAAAATTAGAACCAATCCTTTCAACAAGCAGACCTTATTGATTAGCTCTCCAATGCAAATGAGGAAATCATGAGCCTATGATTTGAAAATGAAAGAATGAGGAATGATCTAAACTCTAAAAGGAAAATCAATGAAAGAATGAGAAATGATCTAAAATTTGAAAGACAAATCAATAAAAGATTAAGGAATGACCTAAACTCTAAAAAGAAAATCAATGAAAGAATGATGAAATCTCAAGCAGGCATGAATCAAATGAATGAGCAGAACCTTTATAGAAAAAAAGGAAAAGTAGGAATTGGATATATAGAAGAAGGAGAATCATCCAAGAAAGGAGCTCAAAAGAACCAAAGACCTACTTGCAATCACTATAATAAGATAGGTCATAAATCAAATAGATGTTGGAGTAATGGAAAAGAAAAATTCAATGGAAAATGCTACATTTGAAATTAGCATTTTCATAAGGCTAACAAATGTAAAGAGAAACAAAGATTTGCAGGAAAATGTCATAAATCCAAGAAACATGGACACAGGTCATTAGAATGCAAAACCAAGGTATTGAAATGAGCAGAACAAATTATGAAAACAATATTTGGATCGGACTATAACACCTGGTGCAGATGTCATTATTATGGAGAATTTGGATACATTGGAATAAATTGTGTAAAACATCATTTGAGAAAAAGAGACACTACTAAAAGATGTTTCATTTCTACAAAACTTGGTCATCTTGGCAAGAACTGCATGAATACAGGTAGAATTGAAGATGAGAAAAAGGAAAAAGCTAATAACACCAAAAATAGATGAGATAGCAATGGGTTCCTAAGTATACCAAGGATACAAGTCCAAGCAATAATCAAGTCACTCAAGAATTGGGTAACTCTATCATTTCTACTTAAGTTCTCATAAGAGAAACTAGAACTATGCTATCAAAGAATACATCCAAAATAGTTTCAGATTGAAAGAGAAAAATGATCCAAATGAATATCCAGATACAAAATGATCACCAAGTACAAGTGTCTACTAAGTTATCTTCTCTACTATGTAAGGTTGGGTCACAAACTCTAGCGAGCTAAGTGGGGAGTGATAAAGAGGCATATGGTTACTGAGTCACAAAGACTTCGTTGAGTGTTCAATGCAAGCATAATTGATGATAGTCTATTAATGTGATGTCAGTTGACCTACCTTTGTACTAAGCATTTATGGTGAAATTTTAGTAAAAAACATGAAATCAAAGTCATTTCTTACTATGAAATTTTGAGTGCTATTGCCAGGTCAAGCGAGAATCTAACATGTTGGGTCATGGAGTGGAGTGGAAAGCACCTAATTTCAAGCTCACTCCTATGATTTCTGAAACCCTAGATCTAAGTGGAGATCACTCTCAAATTCCTCCAAAGGTACTTCTATTTAATGATATTCAAATTCATTTCAAATGTATTATTTAGGGAATTGGTACATTGGAAATGGATGATGACCTAGGTCAACTATGTGTTAATGGAGTCTTGAAACTTGAGCACCAACACCTACAAACCATAGGATTGACTCATATCACTCACATGCCTTATGAATTTCAAATTAAATGGATTAGGATTATCCTAAGCCAGATGCATAATGGTCAATTATGGTTGGAGAAACTAGTGTTAATCATAGAGAAGATGATTCATTGAATCATTGGCCTCCAATGCTAGTCAAGGCCAAAATGACAAAAACCCTAGGTCAGGTAGAGTTGGAAAAGAAAACCCTAGTAGAATGGGACGATGAGGGAATGAAAATTAGTAGTATTTCTAATATGGAATTGAAGTTTGGTATTCATGTTATTGCACATAAGATTTATAGCTCTAGTAGGTTGAATAGTGTGTCATGTAAAGCTACAAACTTGGCATACAAGGTGGTAAAGAACAACTCGTCTTTTGACCTTGTTGAGCTATTGCTAAGATAGTTCAAGAAGAACATGGAAAGCATTAGAAATTCAAAGAATAACCCATGTAAGTTCGATTCCTTGTTGACTTGTCTATTCTTTTATGTTCATAAATTATTTCCTTCTAAAGGCACTGTAGTATGGAGAAAAGATGTGCCTGTGCTTTATCAACTAAATGAGTATATTGCAAAATTGGGTGAAAATTACAATAGAATTATGGATAACTATTTTGATGTATTCAAGGAGAAAATGAACAATAGATTCTAAATCCCCAAGAAACTAGTTGAGGATTATAGGGATGATTTATGTTTTCTAGTGGATTGTGACAAAGTTTACATTTAAGTAGTTAAGCCTAGAATTGCATGGGTAAAACCTCTTGGTTATGAAGTCAATATTGATGAAATCAAAGATATCATTAAAGCCCTTATCAATGAGCCAAATGATCCTAAGGCTGCATATTTTGGAACATATGATGAAGCAAAAGCTACGATTGAACTTGAGATAAAACTTCCTCAAGTGTTAAACAAAGGGAAGAAAAGAATTGCAAAACTGAAATCCAGTTCAACCCTTTTGTTAACATAGGGTAAAGGAGAAGATGAAGAAGCAAAGGATGTGGAAGTAAAGGAGGAAAATAATGAATAAGAAGAGCCATTAAAGAAGAAAGGAAAGGTAATCATTACCAAGCCAGCCAAGCCATCCATTACAGTTTTTGCAAGGAGATCTTCAAGGAAGAATTTTGACAAGGAAGGAGGAGACATTGTATTTAGAAAACCTCCACCCACCTTCCAAGATAGAATAAAAGATTTGGAAGCATGAGAAGGCATAAAAAATTTCAAATCATTCAAATATGAGATTAGGATAGTAGAGGAGCAGAAGAAAATTGAAGACTTGGTGATGAATACGATGGGTAAATGGAAATACTCACTAGACTAGCTTGCTTCTCAAATTCCAAATGAGTTATTGGAAAAGATAAAGCCAAGATGGGATTTTTCAATGCAAACTATCAAAGACATATATGGGAAAATCTTGAGGCAACTATTATTGAGAATATAAAATCTCGAGGTAAAAGAGTCATTGAATAAAAATGAAGAAAAATTGACTGTAAAGTTTAATACTTGTCTATTTTTTATCAAGGAGATTGAGCATGTTGTTAGGAATGCAACAAACACTTGGAAGAATATTTATTTGTTACATAAATCAAGTGATTTTCTAGTCAATGTCAAAGATGATGATGATGATGAAGATAAGGAGAAAGATGAAGAAGAAAATGTTGAAGAAGTAAATCATTTTGACAATGAAGAAGATGAAGAGGCTCGAGGACAAGAGGCTACTAAGGAAGCAAAGCTAGATGATGAGGAGACTAATCCAGTTAAGATAGCTACAGTAGTCATTACCTCACTTCCCCACTCTCCAAGAAAACTAGTAACAATATTAAGCATGGAGAGAACCCCAACAAGTTTGATTATGACCACCAGTGCTAATCCAATCATCCAATCACTCTTTGCTCCTACTTAGCTCAGCACATCACTGATAGAAGTAACTTCCACTTCATCTACTATGTTGTAGATTCCTCCTTTATCTACTGAGTTGAGTACTTCAATTTTGAGCACTTCAATTTTGAGCACACCAATTTTGGGTTCTTTAGGTATTTTGGTGAATATTCCTTCACTAAGTACAATATCAATTTTCATAGCAACTCCTAGCATATCTACATTTTTTTCTATTCCAAGTACAAAAGCAATAAGTGTAAGGATGGATGAGCCCAAAGTTCAACCAAGCACAAAATTTTTGAATAAGGGAAAAGAGTTAGAGGAAGATATTGATTTAGATGAGGAAATCGTTATCCCTAACTAGGACATTTCCAAGCTTACCTCAGACCAAATGTAATTATTTGGTGAACTCCTGCAGAAAAAGGCCAAATAGGAGAAACTAAGAGAGGATAGAGATAAGGAATTTAAAATAATTGAAGATGTAAAGAATATTTTGGTAGAGGACATAGGTATTGAGGTTGACTCTTCTAAGCCAATTTTGTATCAGCTAGCAGAGATAGTGCAGAAATTTAATGAAGATACCAAGGGACAAGAAGAGTTAGTACAAAAAGTAGAGAAATTTTTTTATAATAAAGTGGTGCAACAAATTGCTCAATAGATAGCCATTCATCAAGTAGAACTTTCTATAATTTTGGGAAATTTAGAAGCATCTTGTACAAATGTGTCATCTCTTTTTGGAAAGCTTTGTGATGTTTCTAAGTTTACAAAAGAAATAAAGGACAAATTTTTCAAAATCAATGAAGATTTAAAAGCTAGTGCTCAATAGCTGCAACTTGACCCTAGTTCAAGCTCTAGACATTTTCAAAGGATAAGAATTTTGTAACATATGCAAGCAAAACTTCTTAGAGAAGAAGCAAGAATTAGATCCATATTGATTGATATTCAAAATATGATTCTTCCCATCATGGATGCATTGCAAAAACATATTGTACATTCAAAAGCTCTCATCCATGACAATAACTTCTCCATTGCAGATTATGTTGGTGTTTTGAAGCACTAACGGTTTCAAATTACCTTGATGAGAACAAGACATATCTAGGGGCAACTAACTCCCACCCTTAACATATTCTTTCAGACACCAGGCCAGCTATAAGGCTAGACTCTTCTTCTACTTCAAGCTCTATAAAACCTAGGTGGGTGGCCTCAGATTCAAATTATATGGTACCAGTGCTAAATATATTCCTAAATCTATTAATGCAGATTAAAAACCCTTAATCTTCTATGCTTATGCAATAACAAGGATGTGCAATAGAAAATTGCAAGACAATGAAATTCACAAGCAAAGGGAGGTATCCTTTTTAGCTCTTCAACATGAAAGGGAAATACATTTGATTAATGATGTTGATTTCAGCAAGACCTCAAATATGTAGTAGTAAGAGAAAATTGATCCTATAGTCAATCAATGCCTTATCTTTTGGTAAATTTCATGAATCAAATACATATATTTGTGATATTTATGACATATTTCATACACCTAGACATCAAATCTATCCTATCACTTTGAGAATTAGACATCGATGTTCATAAAGACCTCATTCTTATGAAGTATCCTTCTCAAAATAACCAACAATCCTGTCAAACACATCAAGCATTTACTTGGCCCTTTGTTCCAATAGCAAAACATATATGACATACAACCTTAAAGGGATGAAAATGAGTCTCATTTCTTTGTTCGTAGAACATATAAGACTTTAGATTACTAAGATAGGAGATGGGAATCAAAATAAAACTAAAGAAATTCTTGCTCATTTGTATTCATTTCTTTGAAACAATAAATTCAGATATATGAATTCAAAACATGAAAACACCTAATAAATCTGGACTTTCTCCATTATCTTCACTACTGTTGTTCATACAAGAGAAATAATGATGATGAATGTGGTGTCATGGTGATGAGAACACATCAAAACAGGAACCCTAGTTTCACAAATCTGAGAACACTCAAGATTAGAACACACATGGTATCACAATAGTGAGTCATTTTCCTCCAAAACTAGAACACAAATGGTGTCACAATCATGAATCTATTTTTCTCATAACTAGAACCTCTACAAAGAATGAGAAAGAGAAACATATAGAGGAGAGTGAATTCCCAAATATGTTGTGCATTTGACATGTGTCCACTTGGAAAACATCTCCTAATAGTGAAAAGAATCTCTCTAATCTCTCTCTGCAACTGGTAAATCAAATCCTCTATCATTTTGGCCTCCAAAAGCATAAAATATCTCAGATATTTGATTGAAAAACATAACTAATTTTGATGCCATATTTGAAATCAAGGCAAAGGTTAAAAAAATTAGTTATATGGTCTCTAGAGGCATAATAAACTTATCAAAAACAATTTTTTCCACTTTGAAGCTTCAACAAGCTTTTATATTTGCCTCCTAACCAATTTTGATGCTCAATGGTGAAATCTATCCATTCTACTAAGAATGCCCTGAAAAATACAAATCTTCTTATAGAGTGAACCAATGAATAGTTGTGCAAAATTTGACCTCATATTTGGAAAATTCATTTCCTCCTAGTTCCACTAGTATATTGGACTCCACACTTTGGGCAAAAAATGTGCCTCTGGCAATCATTTGAAAAATCAGGTCCCCAACTATGTGTTTCACATTAAAATGCCAAAATTTTGAAATTTTTTAAAAATTTCTATAGTGTAGACTATAGAAAATTTAGTTTTTTGAAACATATTTTTTGAATCTTTGGACTGAACACTAAAAATAGAGGAGGATATTATTTTACTTTTAAAATCCCCTTATATCCCCTCAACCTCTCACAAGATGCCATGTGTCACTTTGTGATAGACCCTATGGTCACTGTGGATCCCACAGATACTTGCCAATTTTTTGGACTTTGCGATAGGTCATCATGTTGCTTTCTAAAAAACCTCCCATTTTTTGGTAGTGAGATGGTGACCATTTAATTCTAGCACATTTCTCGGCGAACTCCTCTATTCATTGATGCCATCTTAGCACCCAATCATCACCACATCAGCTCAACACATCACTGCCATCTAGCCAGTCGCTATGTCATTATGCTTATCGATCGTGCATCTTCACTTGGCATGTAGCAATCACCATAAGATTATCCATGTGTCATCATCTAGTCACTTAGACATTGCTAATGTCATCTTCCTTTTTATCGGAATGGTTGGTCAAAATTAATCATGGTTCACCTCCACCTGTCATCCACGTCCAGATGAGGTCCACAAGAGCAACCTAAGCTTTCAAAAAATATGAATTATTAGGTAATATGCATATTGAGTGGTGCTATATTTAAACTTTTAAATCGATCTTCTCCTACTGAATGTGAGATTATGCTTTTGAACTCTTTTCCCTCAGCATCTTCTACTATACTAGCCTTTGTTATTTGGGTAAGGCATTAACATTTTCCTTCCGCAAAATGCAATCATTTTAGCTTCAATAAAGTATATGGGAAAGTTTGTGGGAAATCAGCCACACCTTGTTTTATTTAATAGAAAATGTGCTCCCTCTACCTTCAGTGGCTTGAAACATGCCTCTGCCCTATCACCTACCTTAACGCTCTAAATATTTATGCTAGATTCTTCCTATAGTGGTTCGTATGCCCTACTTTGGACGTGGATTCTCCAACTGTAGATGGAATCCCCATATTTCTCCATCCCCTACTAAGATGTGGAGCCCTCGACTTACATGGAAATGGTCTTCCGTGCTACAGTTTCTTCTACTATGCCATCCTCTCCTCCAATCTCATGGGCTCTTAATTTAGAACTAACCCCTATTGCTTCCTAATCCTCCTTCAGTGTAGGCATCCGACCTTTGATTGGCAGCTTTCTTCTATGTCGTGCCTTCCTTTACACATTTATGTGGCTTCTCTTCTTTATTGGAAGCTCCTCTACCTCAAAACTTGGCATCTGAGCTCCTTCACAATAGAGGCTCCTTCAAATATATATTCCACTTAACAATAGAGGCTCCTTCAAACTTGGCATCTCCACTTGCTACATAGTACAAAAATCCAACTATTTAGATTTGTTCAAAATTTCTACCTAGAGTTTCTTTCTACATGGAGTTCTCCCTATAATGTTGTGCTCCGTTGCGACTACTCCTCCATGCTACCATCTATCTTAATGCCTCTACAAGATTTTAGGAAATGGAGTATCCTCTCAAAAATCTTCAATAGAATCCCTTGCTAATCATTGGCTTTTGACTTTTCTATCTCATGCCAATCATTTCATATTAACAAATTTAGGATTTACATTGTTGTCGCGAACTTGCTCGCACCTTCCTTTCTTGTTTATGAAACATCTTGTTGCCACTTTTAAAGGAAAGAGTATCATGCATGCATTTTTTAATTTCACTACTAGAGCCCTATGCAAGAGTGAAAGATAGCCTTAGACTTAGATAAAATTGAAGCCATGAAAAAATCAAATTGAGATATCATCCCTTGGAAAGATTACCAAGGTACAAACTCCATGCTGTATACAAGATTTCCCACTTTGATTTTGAATTGACTTTCCATTATTGCTTCAAGGAAATAAATTGTCTACGCATTTTTGTGTTGCATTAATGGCAATGTCTTCCTACACAGAGAATTCTTTCTTTTTTAATTGCAAGTTATGTAGTTTCTCAAGCTTATATTTCCTGTTTATTTACTCAACTGATTATTCATGAGCCTAGGTTGCTACTCTCTTTAATGCCTTTGCAATCCATCTTTTGCTAAGTATGAATTCCCCATCAGTTGGTTGTCTTGTTCCTTGAAATGCTGACTCAAGGAAATGGCTTTCATATTCTAGATATTCATAAGAAAGTCAAAAATCACGAAAGTTAGGAACAAATTTTGAAAAGAGGAAAGCAAGCTAAGATCTAGCTCCAAAACATCCACTATGGCCTCGCCCACTTCTTTAAGTACTAAGTTATTTAACATTATTACTAACATAAACATTCTTAACTACCAATTCCTCATGGAAATCCTGATTCAATAAAACAACTTGTAGCTCGTCAATATACACCATGGTTTAGTAATATAATAACAATTCAGTCAGGCCACAAAATGGGTCTGGCTAAAAAAAAAATCATTTTAAAACAACTAAACTCTCAAATTGATCCATTAGTCATGTGATACAGATTGGAATTGATTTTGAGCACTAATTGATCATGTAAAACTCATTTCACATCTTATCCATGAACTATGATTTTCTGCTAACAGGGCCTATTGGCTAGCTTTAAAAACTAATCTAAACAGATAACTGGGCTCTGAAATCAAACCTACTGACTCTTTGTTACACATCCTTGCACCTTTTCAAATCTTATCTCATGATGAATTCTCGTTCAAAAGATATTGACCTTCAAAGTTGCCCTCTTAGAACTGCCTGCACACAAACATGCCAGAAAATAGTAAATTGCATTTGGATTTGGCTCTGAAAATTGGGTAAATTGACACTTGGGGAAATGAAAACTAGGGCATTACTTCATTGTCATGAGGACAATGTAAATCTATGATTAAGGCTCATGATGCATAACAAGGTGAGAATGGTGAGAAGTCAAAGTGGGTTACTCAGAATTTGCAGACTGGAAACACTGGTAAATAGGTGATTTTTGCAAATGGAATGGACCTGGGAAAGTGCATAGACAAATTCATCAAGATTTGAAAATTGGCATACTTGAAGTATTTTTAGAGTATAAAATAGTGGTACAATCCATTTGATCTCACCTATCACAAATTTTGAGTTATGAAATCATGAACATGGGTTCTGAAAAATTTGTCTTTCTTGACAGCAATAAAAAGTTAGAAATTTCTTTTGGAATTGTGTTTGAAAACTAATCAAACAAATTTGTCATAACCTCAAAATTGTAACATAGAAAGTATCTAACCACTAGAATGCAATGCAAAAGGAAATTTCTCAATTTAGTTGATTGGGTCAAAATTATAACAAGTCAAACAAGGCTTCCCAGAACTCTGAACAAATTGCTTCAGCATGATAGCAATAAATGACCAATTTTGAAGCATTCAAAACCTAGGAAAATAGATTCAAAACAAGTCAAAATTTGAAACATAGGCTCTCTAGTATGGACACTAAAGACTCCCAAAGTAGTGAGGCATGAAACATTACTGGGTGCAAGATATTCAATTGCAAACATAGTCTCCTGTCACTATTTGACACTTAGGCAAAAATGTAGAATTGGACATTGTTCAAAATGGGACTTCACAGAATGGCTTGGAATGCCAATTTATCATTATAGAACACATAGAAACACTGAATTCAAGGTGTTAGAAACATTAAACACCTCATAGGCCTCACAAGTACAGTCGGGTACACATGCATAAAAAAACACGTATAGGGCTTAATTTTCACAATGGTAATCAAAATTCAGGCTCTCAATTTTGGGTGCCAATAGTGCCTCTATCTAGGAATGCATGTCCCTTGTAGGGATGGCAAGGATTTAGTTCTTTGGAAGAAGCAGACCACACATCTAATAGTAAAAATTTCTCTCAAACAATTTTATTGAAAATAGGGAAACTACACTAACTGTACAAGGGGTAGCCTGAGGCCACCAAAACTTCCTCAAACTTCTTACCTCTATCAACACCTAGTTTTTGTTTGCATTTTGCTGAGGTAAGCATAAAATTTCACTTTCACTTGTTTTGTCATTTTCAACAACACCTTCACTTAGCTCATGAGCCAAAACAAAATAACTATCATCATTATCATAGTGCATATAAAACTTTAAAAATATTTCATAATCATGCTCATGATTACAAAAAATGGACTTGGAATCAAAATCCAATAATGATTCATGCATGCTGATTGGAAACACGAAAACTTCATATTCTACACCATTCACCAAGTTGCATGTACCAAAAAATTGCAACTCACATTGTGCCCCCAACTGCAAAGAGTACAACAAAGAGTACAACATATCCCAATCAACTTCATGTATCACATCATCACATACTGAATCAGATTTGAAACTCACTAAAAATTTATCATAATAGTCTTAAAGAAAAGGTTCAACAAACATATGAAAAGAATCCCCATTAAAATTCACAGCAGTAAGAAGTTTACTGGCATCAATATTTTCATCAAAGAAATTTTTAGAGACACTTGTGAATGCATTAAAATCATTAGCATAAGACTTGCCAACTTGTAGAGAAGGTTTAATTACATATTCATGTGTGCTTTTGTCAATATTTACTTCACTACATGAATCATCAAATCTCATCTCATGTAACTACAAATTACTATCATATAATCCATCTAGATCAGATAAAAAAAAAAACTGATTTCTCAACATTATCAATAACATCAACCATAGGAGTCTCTTTGTTAAATGTTAAATCCGAATCAAGAGATATCAACAACTTATCATTATCATTTGTAGAACATAAATCTGATTTAACATCATTTATGATAGTAGTTAATATGTCTCTACTGGTCTTCACTTCTTCAAATAAATTGTCATGCTTATGCTGAAAGTATTCAAAAGAATAACAATGCTAATATGTAGGAGAACCAACATAGGGGTATACATCATACCTTACATCATCCTTAAGAGATGCATGCAATAATAAAGGCGAAGTTGAATTACACATTGATGCATACCTTTCAAACTTGTGTTGTAACAAGGCTGAAACCTCATCAGTATTCAATAGATCCTTTTCACAAATTTCTTCATCTTGATTGCAATCATATCTTGAATAATCTGAAGAACTTATAACAACAACACCATTTGTCATACAATCTGAAAAATAGCTAGTACTCTCACAATATGTATCCTCTTCCCTATACCACATCTCAACATTAGATGTGTCCTTATACTCAATTTCATTACAAGGAGATGGTTCATGATTGTTGTTATAACCTTTTTCATTCTCAAACATATTATCATAGAACTCATCACTTTCACTATGACTGTTAGCATTTTCAATTTCAACAATACTATAACCATTCTTTTCTAAATAACATTTACATTCTCTAAATACTCTTCCAAAGTACTAGACCTTTTCAAATCTTGCTTTCGATATCCAATGTACTAAAACATGCATGAAGACTAATAAAAACAAAAAAGCCCATGATGATTCATTAGGTCTTTCTGAAATGGGAAGCTCTAAGATTTCCAATTTGAATTTCATGTAAAGCTGGATTGTATCTAAATCAGCTACACTTCCCACATTCCTTCGGATAGAAAGAATGACTTCACTATGAGTCCTTCCATATAATATGAACAAATTTTCATGTATCACTACATAGTTTGACAAAGTATTATCAAATCTACAATCTGAATCCATTTGAAAATAAACTTTCCACCTCTTTATCCTAGTGCTAAAATCACTAAATAGAGGCTCTAATTTTTTATCTCATAAAAAGAACACAATCAAACAAGTGCTACAATTTTTGGGATTCTAAAATCCTAATATCTCAATTTTTTTACCATCACAAAACATGTACACACTCCTCAACAAGTTTTTAATAAAACTACAACAATATTTTCTCTCTCTACTAGTTTTCATACTCAACCATATTCTTTTCAAAATCTGAATTCAAGAATATGAAAACTTATAAAACAAATTCTCCTATATATAGTGCTGATCACCAAATGGAGAATACTTCTAAATAATAATATTTTCATTAAAGGAAAATCTCATGAAAATAGAAATACCTAAATCTATGGTGACTACAAACAACTTCGATGCTGGAAACAACAACAAATTTATATTTATTATTCAATTTAGTATCTCTTTGCAATTGAACACCACATAGTTTCTTCAATAATTGCCAAGAACTAGTTTCTTCAATAATTGCCAAGAACCATAGATCAAATCTTTCAAAATTCTTTCCAATTGTTGTATCTTTCAATGATACCATGAATTTCAAGTTGCACTGGTTCAAAGACTTGACTTTGAGTCACCACTCACTTAATGAGAAAGAATATATCAACTTGCAAAAATTAAAAGACAATAAAAAATTTCTAACAAGTATGTGAAAAATACTGATCAACAAGATGGAATGCTAAATACTTGACAAGTTGAAGCAAACAATATAACTCTATGATTTGACAACAACTTGTTAAAGTGCCAAGTGACTTTGATACTACAATTTCTTCAATTCAGTCAAACTATTGGTGCCAATGAACAAGGATACTAGGGAACATGAAACTTCAGCAAGGAAAATGGAAACACATCTTACTATAGATTTGTTATATCCAGTCCTTTTCATGCTAGAGATTTTGGCTCCTTCTGTATGCAACTAGCCAACAGAGTAGCCATATTGTTGGTGTTTTGAAACACTGCAGGTTTCAAATTACCTTGATGAGAACAAGACATATCTAGGGGTATCGAACTCCCATTCTTAACATATCCTTTCAGACACCAAGCCAACTATAAGGCTAGACCCTTCTTCTACTTTAGGCTCTCCAAAACCTAGGCGGGTTGACCTCAAATTCAAATTATATGGTACCAGTACTAAACATATTCCTGAATCTATTAATGTAGATTAAAAACCCTTAATCTCCTACACTTATGCAATAAAAAATATGTGTAGTAGCAAATTGTAAGACAATGAAATTCACAAGCTGAGTGAGTGCATTCTTTTCAGCTCTTCAACATGAAAGGGAAATACATTTGATTAATGATGTTGATTTCAGCAAGACCTCAAATATGTAGCAGTAAGAGAAAATTAATCCTGTAACTAATTAGTGCCTTATCCATTGGGAAATTTCATGAATCAAATACAGACATTTTGATATCCAGGACATATTTCATATGCCTAGACATCATATCTATCCTAGCGCTTTGCGAATCAGACATCGATGTTCACAAATACCTCATTCTTATGAAGTATCCTTTTCAAAATAACCAGCAATCCTGTCAAACACATCAAGCATTTACTTGGCCCTTTTTTCCAACAACAAAACATATATGACATAAAAACTTAAAGGGATGGAAATAAGTCTTAGTTCTTTGTTCCCCAACCACATAAAACTGTAGATTACTGAGATAGGAGATGAGAATTAGAATGAAACTAAAGAAATTCTTGCTCATTTCTATTATTTCTTTGAAACAATACATTCAAATGTATGAATTCAAAACATAAAAACACCTAATAAATCTAAAATTTATTTATTATATTCACTACTATTGTTCATACAAGAGAAATAATGCTGATGAGTGTGGTGTCATAGTGATGAAAACACATCAAAACTAGAACCCTAGTTTCACAAATCTGAGAACACTCAAGATTGGAACACACATGGTATCATAGTAGTGAGTCATTTTTCTCCAAAACTAAAAATTGAATGGTGTCATAGCCATGAATCTTTTTCTCCCAAAATTGGAACCTCTACAAAGAATGAGAAAGAGAATCATATAGAGGAGAGTGAATTCTTAGATTTGTTGTGCATCTGACATGTGTCCACATGGAAAACATCTCCTAATAGTAAAAAGAATCTCTCTAATCTCTCTGTGCAATTGGTAAATCAAATCCTCTATCATTTTGGCCTCCAAAAGCATAAAATATCTTAGATATTTGATTGAAAAACATAACTAATTTTGATGTCAGATTTGAAATCAAGGCAAAGGTAAAAACACTAATTAAATGGTCTCTAGAGGCACAATAAACTTATCAGAATCAATTTTTTCCACATTCAACCTTCAACAAGCTTTTATATCTACCTCCTAACCAATTTTGATGCTCAATGGTGAAGTCTTCTCGTTCTGCTAAGAATGCCCCAAAAAATAAAAATCTACTTATAGAGTGAACCTATGAATAATTGTGCAAAATCTAACCTCATATTTGGAAAATTCATTTCCTCTTGGTTCAAACTGTATATTGGACTCCACATTTTTTGAAAAAAAGTGCCCCTAAAAGCCATTTGAAAAATTAGGACCAAACTATGTATTTCGCATTAAAATGCCAAAAATTTGAAAAATTTAAAAAGTTTCTATAGTACAAACTATAGAAAATTGAATTTTTTGAATCTTTGGAATGAATGTTGAAAATAGAGGAGGATATTATTTTATTTTTAAAATCCTCTTATATCCCCTCAATCTCTCACAAGACACCATGTGTCACTTTGTGATAGGCCCTCTTGTCAATGTGGGTCCCACATATAGTTGCTAGCTTTTTGGATTTTTCGGTAGGTCGCAATCTCACTTGCTGGAAACTCCTATTTTTTGGTGACAACATGGCGACCACTGGATTCTAGCACATTTTCCAACAAACTCCTTTGTCCACTGATGACATCTCAGTGCCCAATCATCGCCACATCAGCTCAACATGTCACCACCACTTGGTCGATCACTATGTCACAATGCTTATTGGTCATGTATCTTCACTTGGTGACATAGTGATCACCATAGGATTATCCATGTGTCATCATCTAGTTGCTCAGACATTGCTGACATCATCTTCCTTTTACTGGCATGGTTGGTCAAAATTAACCACAGTTGGCCTCCAATTGTCATCCACATTCAGATGGTGTCCACAAGAGCAACTCCAAAAACTATGTCTTATTAGACATTACACATATTGAGCCATGCTATATTTAAACTTTTAAATCGATCTTCTCCTACAAAATGTGGGATTATGCTTTTGAACTCTTTTCACTCAACGTCTACTCCTATACCTGCCTTTGTTCTTTGGCTAAGGCATTAACATTTTCCTTCCACAAACTGCAATTGTTTTAGCTTTAGTAAAGTCTATGGGAAAGTTTGTGGGAAACTGGCCACACCTTGTTTTGTTTTAAAAGAAAATGCACTCCCTCTACCTTCAGTGGCTTGAAACATGCCTCTACCCCGTCTCCTACCTTAACACTCTAATCTTTATGCTAGATTCTTCTTGTAGTTCTACTTTTGCCCTACTTTTGATTTGGATTCTCCAACTGTAGATGGAATGCCCATATTTCTTCATCCCCTGCTAAGACGTGGAGCCCCCAACTCACACGAAAATGGTCTTCTGTGCTACAGTTTCTTCTACTATGTCGTCCTCTCCTCCAATGTCATGGGCTCTTAATTTAATACTTACCCATGTCGCTTCCAAATCCTCCTTCACCTTGGAAAGATTACCAGGCTACAAACTCCATGCTATATACAACATTTCCTACTTTGATTTTGAATTGACTTTCCATTCTTGCTTCGATGAAATAAATTGTCTATGCATTTTTGTGTTGCATGAATGGAAATGTCTTCCTATACAGAGATTTCTGTCCTTTTTAATAGCAAGTTTTGTAGTTTCTCAAGCTCATATTTCCCCTTTTTTTACTCAACTACTTATT
Organism: Cupressus sempervirens; assembly: GCA_028749045.1. Classification (NCBI taxonomy): domain Eukaryota; kingdom Viridiplantae; phylum Streptophyta; class Pinopsida; order Cupressales; family Cupressaceae; genus Cupressus; species Cupressus sempervirens. The sequence goes on from CM053791.1 coordinate 502,384,161, forward strand.
CATGAGCCCGGGCTTTTCCATCTGCTACTCACTTTATGCGTTCGCAATCTATCGTTTACTAAGTATGAATTCCCCATCAGCTGGTTGTCTCATTCCTTCAAATGCCGACCGAAAGTAATGGCTTTTATATTCTAGATATTCATAAGAAATGTCAAAAATCATGAAAGTTGGGAATAAACTTTGAAAAGAGGAAAGCAAGCTAAGATCTAGCTCCAAAACGTCCACTGTAGCCTTGCCCACTTCTTTTAATACTAAGTTCTTTAGCATTATTACTAATGTCAACATTCTTAACTACCAATTCCTCATGGAAATCTTGATTCAATAAAATAACTTGTAGTTCATCAATATACACCATGGTTTAGTAGTCTAATAACAATTTAGTCGAGCCTCAAAATGGGTCTGGATAAAAAAAAAATTCATTTTCAAACAACTGAATTGTGAAATTGATCCATTAGTCATCTGATACAGATTGTAATTGATTTTTAGCACTAAGTGATCATTTAAAACTCATTTCACATCTTATCTGCAAACTGTGATTTTCTGCTAACAGGACCTGTTGGCTAGCTTTAAAATATGATCCAAATAGATAACTAGGCTCTAAAATCAAACCTACTGACTCTTTGTTATGCATCCTTGCACCTTTTTGAATCTCATCTCATGACGAATTCTTGTTCAAAATATATTGACCTTCAAAGTTTCCCTCTCAGAACTGCCTACACACAAACATGTCAGAAAATAGTAAATTACATTCAGATTTGGCTCTGAAATCTAGGTAAACTAACACTTGGGGAAACAAAAAATGGGGTATTAGTTCAGTGTCATGAGGACAATATAAATCTATGATCAAGGCTCATGATGAATAATGAGGTGAAAATGGTGTGCGGTAAAAGTGGGCTACTCAAAATTTGTAGACTAGAAACACTAGTAAAAAGTTGATTTTTATAAATGGAATGGACCTGAAAAAGTGCATAGATGGATTTGTCAAGAATTGAAAATTGGCACACTTGAAGTATTTTTAGAGTAGAAGATAGTAGTACAATCCATTTGATCTCACCTATCACATATTTCAAGTTATGGCATCATGACTGGGGGTTCTGACAAATCTGTCTTTCTTGACACTAGTAAAACCTTAGAAATTGCATTTGGAATTGTATTTGAAAATTGATCAAACAAATTCATCATAAGCTCAAAACTGTAACATAGAAACTCTCTGACCACTAGAATTCAACACAAAAGAAAATTTCTCAATTTAGTCAATTGGGTCAAAATTATAACAAGTCAAATAAGGCTTGCCAAAATTTAGAACAAATTGCATCAGCATGACAATAGTAAATGACCAACTTTGAGGAATTCGAAACCTAGGCAAATAGATTTGAAATGACTCAAAATTTGAAACATAGGCTCTCTTTTATAGACACTAAAAAATCCTAAAGTGGTGAATCATGAAACATTACTTGGTGCAAGATATTCAATTACAAACATAGCCTCATGTCATTGTTTGACACTTAGGTAAAAATGCAGAATTGGACATTACTCAAAATGGGACTTCATAGAATGGCTTAGAATGAAAATTTATCATCATGGAAAACATAGACACACTAAATGCAAGGTGTTAGAAACATTAAACACCTCATAGGCCTCACAAGTACAACTGGGTACACATGCATCAAAAAGTGCTTATAGGGCTTAATTTTCACAATGGTATTCAAAATTGGGTCTCTCAATTTTGAGTGCCAACATAGTACATGGTAGAATTGTCAGCAGAGATTAAAATTGCACTTCACACATGCAAGATTTTGCAAGACAATTAGAATAACACCTTGGCAATTATTCTCAAGGTACATTCATTTTTTCTATCTCATTTTGGTGTCACTCTATAAATAAATAAGATAAGTCTTTGGCATTAATGTCAAAAAGGGGGAGAAAAGATATATTTGAGAAAATCATATCTTACGGGGGAGATTATGCAATAACTTGAAAAATCAATAGGTGAATAAAACATGTACATAAAGATATATTATATATAGCAAGAAGATGTATAGTATACTATATGAAGGAGCCTTACCATGTACAGATATATTGCTTACAAAATAAATTTTGAAACATCTCATAAACAGTATACTCTACAGAGCTAGTATTACAAGGTGATAGATAACATGTATTTGGGAAACTTTTTGAATTTAGTTTTGACTAATAAGCATTTTTGTCACTAATTCCAAAAGGGGAGATTATTGAAATATTAGTCAAGTTTCTTATTAGTGACACACACTTATTTAGATTATATACAGCTACTGAGCTCATTATATAGTTCATAGTGTTTGCCATGTATTTTAGTTGTCACCAAGTTCTACAGTTGCTACTGAGTCCTTTGGAAAAATCTTAGTGGTTACCGAGTAGTCATAGTCATAGTGAAGATCAACAGTGTAGACAATGCATCTTAGTCTATGTCGGGTTTACCAGTGCAAGTTGAGTTGTGTAGTGTTCACCAAGTTTGTAGTGTATGTGATCGAAGTCCAGTGTTAACCAAGCTTCTCAGTGTTAACCAAGTGACTCAGTTTATACTGAGCTTGAAGTGATAGTGTTTACCGAGTCATACAATGTAAGTCAAGAGACTTAGTTTATATGACGAGTTTGACAGTATCTATTGAGTCACCCATGTAGACGAAGTTCAGGAGACTACTTGGAAGTGATCAATATTGACCGAGCTTCTACGTCTACCAAGTCACTGAGTAAGTCTTCAGAATCTTAATGTCTTCATGTGGGCCAACTTTGTAATATTTGTGGTAACTTGTATTGTGGCCAACTTTGTAATTTGTATAATTTGATTGATATATATGTAATGTATTCTATCACATCCAAAGTGTGAACAAGTGCATAAGTATGAGAGTGAAATCAATGTAATCATCAAAAAAGAGCAAGCACATCGAATTGAAAAGGCTACAATAATACAAAGAGTAGCAACGACATATCTATCATAGAAAGGTGATAAGTACTTAAAGGAATCACATTCAACAAACCAATTTGGAGATCATAGATCATCTATTGTTTCATCCCAATAGGTGGATCAGTCAAATCCTTTCACAAGGTAGATCTATCAATTTTTTGTAAATATTTTTACTGAGTTCATACTTAATTGTATGTTTGTAAATCCTTTCACAAGGTAGACCTAGCAGTCCTTATTGCTCCTAATAGGGCAGATCATTAGAAGTGATCAATGTAAACTTTAACAGGATAACTTTATATTGTAGTACTAAAGTTGTGGGTATCATCCCCACCCTAATTTTACTTTCTATTTGGAAGGTTTCTGGGTCACCAAATCTTTGTTTCTTAGTGTTATGAATGCTTTCATGTTTCTAGTTTCTTATGCATGCAATTAGATTAGATTATATGCAATGGATTATATGCTAATTGAATGGCTAGATTAAGGATTGAAATTGTTGAAGTTTTAGAAGTTACTAATTCACCCCTCCCCTCTCAATAACTTGGCATAGTCTTGAATATTTCCAATAGCTGTGTCATCAGGGACTTCCATGTGTGATAGTTGTGAGTGGTCAAAAGTTCTAGACAAGAAGAGGTATCAAACTTTTTCTTAAGAAAGTGTTGGAATTTTTCTGATATACTAATATAATAATAGAAAATAATAATAAAAATAAACCTCCACAATGCAAACAATTGAACCTTAGCTGCTAGAAGGCATGTATACAAGAAAAGAGAAAAATGGATTTAGATTGAGGATCACATGTAGCTTTGGAAAATATTGATGAAAAGAAATAGTTTATCTGGATAGTGCTTGAGAAGAGCTTCTTAATGCTTTTTTTCAGATCAAAAAATGAAGCTAAAAAAAGAAAGTTATAACCCCTCAGAAGATAGAAAGCATCATTTGACTTAGAGGACAAAAAAGGTACCAAATTGGAAAAAAATCAAATAATTACCTTCACCATCATGTTTATCTTAGACTCAACTTTCTAACAATATTTTTTTAACCAAAAAATTCCTCTGTATCCTCATGTTAGAGCCAAAAAACTACCATGTACTCTAGAAGTCAAAATTAAAAATATGAATAACCTCTTTAGTTCAATAAAATAGCCCCCTGGGTGCTCATAGGACTACAGGTGAGTCTGGAAAGCACAGGGTAGTGACATTTGTTGACAACAGAGGAGTGTTAGTAGTGGTCGAGCTGCGGTGTGTCACGAGTAGTGCATGGGACAACACACTGGCCACAAGCAAAGTAGGAGTGGTTGCCTAGTGGGACATTTAAAAAAATGTAAATTTCAAAAAATTTAAATTTTTTCTACAACAAATCACATGAAAATATGTGCTAGGATCATATAGCCATACTATGCAAAAAAGATTTCCTCCCTAGTCAATGTTGTCCAAAATCGACAAATTTTATATGGAAATAGGTGTTTTGACATCCTCTAAATCAAACTGTGATGTCCTTTTTAACTCAAAGAGCTCCTATTTTCAAATAACCCCCTTTTTCCATAAAAAAAATCAAATACCCAGATCTAATTCAACAAACCCTTGTACCCACTTTCTTCAAAAGTTGAACAAGCTACATCAGATCCAACTTCGATACCATAAAGGATTTAACCAATACAAATCCACAAAACTTGGAGAACACCTACATGGAAGAACCTATCATGCATAAGAAAAGTAAAAGTAAAGGCAAGGCTTTGCCTTTGAAAATATGGAAAAATATATTATTAGACTGAATAGAATGAATGAAATTTACAATTCATCAATTCTTATAGAAGGAGATCATAAAACCTAAAAGGTAAATGACATTTAATAATTACTATTTAATTATTAAATGGAAATGCATGTGCATAAAGTGAAACCTTAATAATAGAGTAAAGGTAACTTATTAAATTAAATCAAATTAATTGTTTCCTCTAACACATCCATATCATTTTTTGCCTCTACAAAATAGCTCCATTAAACGTTATAGAACAATTGGATGATAAAAACAATACCATAAAAAAATGGAAAATGATATATAGCCATGAGATGCTAATTGATGTGAGTACAAAAAGCTAGAAAGAATTGTCAAATTAGAGAGCACCAACCTAAAACTAAAGAATGAGATTTAAGAAATTTATAAAATAGAATGAATATATAAATATATAAAGGTGTGTGTAGGTAAATGCAGAAATCTGTCACCTTTTAGGACTTGTAAACCTATTTTGGTCAAATGTGATTTCTTTTTCAAAACTCAACTTTTTTCAAAAACTAAAAATACCCTTTTTATAGATCTTGGATTCAATATCATCATCATATAAATTTCATAGTGTTTTGACTAGTTATAATATGTTATAATTTTAAAATAATTTACATATATATTTTAACATTCAAGAAGATGCTACCTCAAAAAAGGAAAAAATATAGTAATTTATATTTAAGAAAATTTATATTTATATTTATCACTAGAGGAGAGAGTCATCTTCAAGAATATGTAGTTTTTTCAAAAAGATCTAGATTTGATATGGAAGTTTTGACTGGAGGTAAAACTTATTGATTTTTTATAAGGTTAACCTCAAGTAGTTATAGAAAATGAATTATACATCAAAAACCAATATTTCATTTTTTTCCACTAGCTATACATGACTTCTATAATATATTTTAAACTTAGGGGAAAAAAATATCATTTGCATATACTTGTTTGAAGGGAACTACAACCTATATTTTTTGCAATTAAAAAAAGAGTTCAAAATTTTAAAATTGAATAAATTCTTTTACAAAAAATTGAAAAAAATTATAAGCATAAAATTTATCCAATTTTAGAAATTTAATTATTTTACATCATCTTAAAATTATAAACACAAATACCACTATTGAAATTATGAAAGATCAACCCCACAACTCCCAATAATCAACTGTATGCAAACATCTATCATAGAAAGAGAGAAGCAAAAGCTATGGAGGTTCGAATTTCTAGATCCACAGGTGAGAAAGTATTGATGAGCAAAAAAAGAAATTTCTATTATCAAAACTAAAATGAATGACTTATTACAAAGAGATCACTCCTTATAAAGGAGATCAAAACCCTAAGAGGTAAATCCTAGGTTGCATGGTAATAATTAATAAAATAATTAATTATTGTGTGCCTAAAGTTTAGTTTAAGTAAACTAGATATAATAAGTGACTTAATAATTAAATCAATATGATTTAATTAAGAAGAAAATACTTTATTACTCTAACAACTATTATTTATGTCATTTAAGTTGAATCTTTTTTATTTATAAAATATGATATAGGTTTGTAGTTTTACCTGTGAGTGTAATGCCCCGCCAAGGGATCCAAAGAATTAACTTAGAATTTCACTAAGTTTGGTAACATTTTTTTTTTTTTCATGAAAGTAAATACCGCATATAACTTATGCACAATAACGGAAGCAATAGCAATGTCCATCTAAAGAGTAAACATAACATACACAACAGATTACATTCTTTAAGATCCCATAACGTGAATACTTACATGAATGCATCTAGTACAACATCCACATGAATAAATAATGATAAGCCCAATGTTCAAATATTACATATACAACTGCTCATTCATCCACTGTACATGTCACAGGGTATGAAGGCTTAAAAGAATATACATATGTGGAATAAGGTACATCATCCTATTCTAATCCATGATACATCAAGTAAAGATAATCACATGATACTTATGATACATCATCATAGAAGTCATATACATCCATCATAAAAAATCAACAAAATAAACTAAGTGCACGGTTCCTTCCAACTATTAATAGCATCATTAGACCATCGTGGGCCCTAGGCATCCCTCCGTGCGTAACATCCCAAATCACCGAAGAGATCATCGGTATTAACATAGTAGGAATGTCACTCCTAATAAATACAACATCATATGTAGAAAGTAATCTAACATGTAGATATAAGCATATGATAACATCATCTAACATATGCTAATCATCAATGAAAGGATACACATCCACCATCACGAAGGACGCATCAACCACGATGTCTCAATGAATCTCAAATGATAAGAGTGGAAAATACACTACCACCCGACTGCATGGTACCTAAGTGGTCCACTCCCACCGTGCTGAGGAGATAATCTCAAGTCCCAAACAGGCTATCAAAACCACATAGCACAAGTCTCTAAAGTCCAGGAATCCTAAAAGTATGCTAACTCAAAGGTTCCAATCACCAAAATCGACATCTACTTCCTAGAGGCACACAATGACATGTAGGAACCTACTATGCAAGCGGGAAAGTGTCATCGCATTTATCTCGTACAAGTTACCCTGGCAGTTAGCTAAACTCCACAGGTCTATACAGATCTCATGCGGCCACTAGTATCCTTTCATACTAACAAGGCATACTATGGAATGCAAGGTCGCAACCATGCATTCTCTCTACTCCCATCCTAGCCTATACGAGCACTCAAGGCATGGGCAAGAACCAAAACTCTTATCTTTTTAGGTTCATTCAGTTAGTATTAAGTGTGAATGTTATCACTTATTAATCCAACTTACAATGAGTTATCCTGGCAGCCTCTTAGGGCCCCGGCCCCCATTGCAAGCCACTTCCCGACACTACATGCAGATAGCCTACCCTAATGCTCATGGTATCATAATCATAAAGAAATTCCACAAAATCATCAAATATCCATAATAAGAATCATCAAATATCCATGATAAAATCATCAAATATGCATAAAAGCATCAAATCTCCATGAGCAATATCCATAGAAAATCATGACTACAATAGCTCTCTATTGGCAACTGAAGTATCACTGATAATCAAAGTATCCATTGGTTCTTAATAACCAGAATATATCTCCAAATAAATCATCATAACCATTGGTTCTCAACAAGCAACCAAGAATATCTCAACATACTGATCGAAGACTCCAAAATGGTTGAGTCATACATGTCACAACATGACATCATCAAGAATAAATCCACATATTAGTCCCATCATGGCAACTAGAATATATCCAAGGATAACTGATCGATGACCAAAAATAATGGTTAAGTCAAGGGTCTCAAACATAAGAATCTCAACTATAACAATCAGTATTCACAACCAATAAATAGAGCATTCCATCACATAATCATGGTTGGGTTTATTAAGATCAAGAAATAAAACATCATCATGACATCACAATCACATAACCCCCAAGCCTCTGGTAGATGTTCTATAATTAGTCAACACTAGCCAACCCAAAACCCAAAACATTAGCATAAGGAATACACAATGTAAACACATGTTTTGGTTTTGCTAAGTTTCAAATTTAAATTTCAAATGTCTCAGTTTACATTTTCCCAAATTTAATTTCAAGTGGAGAGATTTCACATTTTACCTAACCCATGTATTTACTTGATAGATAAAAGTTCCTCCATCAGATTCAATTTTCTAATTGATCCAATAATATTTTATTTATAAAAACTTCGTTTGAGAAATAACATTTCCAATAATCAAAACTTCAATTATGTATATGCTAATAATTAATCTTAATTAAAACTAATGTTTAATTAAATTAATTATTAAAAACTCTACTAACTCACATCTTTTATTGATATAATAATTACTTGTTATAAATTACATATATACATATATACTTATATATATAAATACATATATACATATATAATAATAAAAATCAAAATATATATAAAAATTGAAATATTGATAACTAATTTCATGAAATGTTTTATAAAAAATCGAAATGCTTAAACAAATCTTAAGGGGCCGCATGGTACAAGGTACCTGCTATCGCAGGTCTTCCTGACAGCGGGTACAGAGTACCCCTCTCATCGTAGTCCCTGCGATGGCAGGCCCTCTACGTACCCGCGGGGTGATACGGCTCCACCGAAAATTTTATTTAAATGTTTTTTTAAAAAAAATGCTTCCGCTGCACGCGGTGTGATTTGGTTTGTAAATAATGTTTAATGTTTCTTCCAAAAACGTTAATGATATTCGACTTTCATCACACATGAATATATATATATATATATTATATACATATGTATGTATGTATATATATATATAAGTATATGTATATATATATGTATATATATATATATAATATGCAGAATCACAGTATATATGTAAAAAATGATAATTTATGAATACAAGCTTTCATTTTCAAAGTTTCTCTATGAAACTTGTTTTCTTCAAAATTTTCTAATAACTAATTCTAATGAATTTGTCCATGAATTGTAACCCTAGCTCGTGTCATTTTAGATCTAAGCATATAGATTCCTCAAATAAATTTTAATTTCCCAAAATGCATAATGAAGACATATGGAAGACACGAAGAAGACAGGGGAAAACAAGATGCAGAAGTAGCATAAGTAAAAACAAAAGAATCTACCTGGATTCTGATGCTAACTCGCTCTTCCTTAGATAACCCGTTGAGCAAGCTTCCCTTCTTCAAAATTCCCAAATCCTCCAATGCTTCAATTGTTCCCACACTATCCACACTATCCACGCTATGTCCAAGCTTCTAAGAAATGCCCGAATATAAAGAGCTCTCAGGAAAACCCTAGAATGCTTCTAGAACCAGCTAGAAGATGTCACCAACTAAGCATGGGCCTTTTTCCAACCTTTTTGATAAGCCCTAGGGTTGTAGACACTATGTGCTCAACTGATGCACTAACCCCTGTGTTGTTGACACATGAAAAATGGAGAACTGCATTAATTTCCAAGCAAGCTTATAATTCCAATTATTTTTAAATAATTTCCATTTAAATATTTATAACTCCCATTTTAATTTAATAACTTTTATTTTAATTTTTATAACTTTTATTATTGTTATCTGTTTATTAATTTATTAGTATTTTATAATTATTATTTATTTTAATTTTCTAATTTTCTTTTTATTTAATTCTTTCCTCTCAATTAATTCTCCTTGAATTAATTATAATCAAAATATCAAAATCATGATATTTAATCTTCTCAAATAATTAATTTTATCAATTAAATCTATTTGTTAAGATTTAATTAACAGAAAATTCACCATAGACCTTCATAACAAAATATGAAAACCCATCATAGGTCAATTCATACAAAATTAGTCTAAAGGATTAAAAATCATGAAATATGACATCCGACACATTCAGTGGGTGCTCAACTCTGATACTTGTCCCAACTCACTAGGACAAAATGGTTTTAGGGTTTTGGATTTGGACTTAAGAACTTATCTCCCTTCTCTTATCATTGAGATAGTATAATAGGGTACACTAATCCTGGCAATTCAGGGAAGTCGATACCCGGTACCTGCAACCTGCAGAAAAACCATGCATGTACATACAAAATATATATAGTGCTAAGCTAAATAGGCAATGGCAGGAAGTGGTGCATCGTGTAGATCTCGACTAAGCAGGTGACTACGACTCCCTTCCTTAACCACATCAGAAACGCCATACATTAAGAAAACACACACACCATACACATGTAAGTATGGGGTAAGTATCCATAATAAAACACATGAAATAATAACCATCTAACTAATCATCAACAATAACTAAAAATAATATAATGATCATCATACATACATGAAATGTAAAGTCTAAATGATCTCGTCATATAACAACTGAATCCATAACATAATGTCAGATAGTCTCAAAAAAATACCACTAATCCATCAAAGTCTGATAATAATCGCAACAATGAGTCTAGAAAAGATGTGAACGAGGGTAGGCACTACTCTGTGTGTGTGTGTGTGTGTGTACAGAGAGAGAGAGAGAGAGAGAGAGAGAGAGAGAGAGAGAGAGAGAGAGAGAGAGAGAGAGAGAGAGAGAGAGAGAGAGAGAGAGAGAGAGAGAACCATAGATATGTATATAATTTTAGTTTTAAATATTGATCAACTTAATAGTATCATTTAAACTAAAAAATATCAAAACACATAAAAATAACTATTTAGCTTTAGTCAAAATATAAGTATCTTAGAGTATGTAGGAAAAGGTAAAAAATGACCAACACTACATACATGATTCCAAAAAAATCCATGAGATATTTTTTTTTAAATATGAAGCCAAGTTAATCCAAATACACTACTAAAGAGAGGGAGTTTTGGAGATAATATTTGAGATGATTTTTAAGTAAGCTATCTTCAGTTGAGACAATATAAAACTTGTATATTATCTTAAATAGTATCTTTGATATTGTCTTCACTTATTTTCTTTGTAAGATAATATAAAATACCATTATTATTGTATCTTGAGAGATAATATAATTCACTTTCTATTGAGACTATAGATCTATAACCACCAGTAACATGCTACCAATTTTTCACTCTTCTAAAATGAACTCAATTAAGAGCCAACCCTATTAAAGGTTACAATACACACTATTAGGTGAGACCTTATTAAAGGATTTAATCACCCTATTAGGAATGGTTTGGTTAAAGGTCTTAAGAAAATATCATTAGAATGTTACCTTGATTAAATAATTTACAAATAATTGTTACTTCAACCTTGATTAAAGGATTCTAATAGATACAATGGTTAGAAAGTAACAATGGATTGATCCGTTGAATACAACTCACATTGCAAATACATATCACTATATAGCTCATCTACTAATCTACTAACTAGCCATTATTAATATCTCCATCACTAATTTTCTTAGAAAACCTTCAAGCAATGACAGTTGACCTCTTTGCATCTCTTTACAACCTTCTACTCAAGTTTTCCATGTTGAACCCTTGGTGTTTGGTCTTTGGTTGTTGTCATTGATGTCAATAATGTAATTATAATGAGCATATGGTATGGTTAACATCATGTAATTATCTTATTTGATGTCCTTAAATATTTTTCAAAACATATTCAACACAAACACTTAAGTGTTAAACAATTAACACTTAATGTTCACCTTGGTTTAGAAAATGGTTACAAAAAAATAGTTTTGGTCTATGAGAAATTACACAATCCTCTTTATCAAATAGACATAAACTATCATACTTTTTTGGAAAGGTCTCTGAGATAGCTAAAATGGGTCTTTGTTAGTTTTTGTATAACACATGCATAGAAAGAGAAAACATCTATTTATCACAGATAGTTACCAAATTGTTATGATAGTTTTATTAGTTTTGAGCAATAATGGTAGTTTGGGGTATGTACTTTCCTCCAAAATTTAGACTTTCTAGGTTTATAAGTAGAGGATACATTCCTCTAAAACATCCAATAGGTGGTTTTGATAGAAGTTGTAGGATGTGTGTGGAATTCCTTATAGACCGAATAGTTTGCAGGCAAATTTTTAACAACAAAGAAGAGGAGATGATCCTTTTATTTTATATCGCATTTGTTCAATTTGAAAGTTGGTGTTTCTTGTATTCATGAAGTTGGTGCTTCAATGTAAGGGATTGGTGTTCTTTGAAATTGGTATTTCTAAAACAAGGTGTTGGTGCTTCCCAGAGTTGTAGCTCTAAAAGATTTGCCCAAGAGGCTAATAAAGTTTCAGATTCAAAGTGGTTTTTTACTGTAAGGGGTTTTTCACATTAAAACATTATGTCACTTTGTTATTCATAACTATCTTTCTCATGCGTTAAATTTTTATAACTTGTATTTGTTTCAAGTTTTGAAAAGGAATTTAGACCATTGATTCACCCCCACCCTGCTTAGTGGTGTTTGTATTCCAAAATTCCAATCAATAGAATCAATAAACTACTCCAACCTTTCTAGCTAAACCATATGCCTCCTTAAATAGGTATCTTTGATCTTTTTCCACTTAAACATCATCATTGATCTTAGTCAGGGTTAGGTAAAATTCACCAAATCCTTCCAATTTTTCAATTTCTCCTTCTCCTTCTTGATACTTGTCAAATGTTCTCTTTGAATCCATGCATAGGAATACTCAAACGTGGTTTATTATGATTTAAATGCTCCAAAAAATAAATACTTATACTTCACATGCTTTGACCAATCTAAAAATTCAACTATGTCAACTAGAAATCTAAATTCCTTCATAACATATCAAATATTGTAAATCAGCCAATATTGCATTGTTTGGCCTCGGTCATCACTAGAAAACTTGGTCAATACTAATTGTCTTTCTTGGAAAACTCTATCTTTTCTCGATTTGACTTTTCTAACACTTAGTCTTTACCAATGCTTGGTGAACACTATTTTTTCTTAGCTTCTACTATTCACTCAGTTGACATTAATATAGCTTGACTTCCACCATAATTCCCTTAATCTTTTACTCTATTTAATAGTTTAGCCTATGCATTTTGTCCTTCATTGATCATCTCAACTAGGCTTCAACTCAACTATCTTCTCTACTTATTATAATGAATAAACAACAAATTGTCTTGCCAATGTACCAAGGAAGTGCCTGTTGTAGTTCCACATAACTCAGCCTTTCCACTAGGTCTTCTTGTTATCTCTTCTTCTCAAACCATCTTCATCAATAAAATAGATCTCTACTTAGGTAGAATCTATCTCACTAGTAACCTTTCACATCAATGGTAATATAAAAATTGTTCAATTTGTCATTTCCAACAATCTCCCTCTCTGGCATTGATGAAAACACCTCTAGTTACCATGCAATCCAAAACACTTGACTTTCTTCAATCAACTCCCTCTATGTTTAGTAATAGATCTTCATTAATATCCTTAGTTTCATTCTCACTCTCATCTCTTGTTCCAACAATCTCCCTTATTTCATCTTTTAGTTTCATTTTGATTCTCATCTCATATAGCTCTAATATGTGACAACTCTAGAAACCAATTGTAGAAATAATTGTAATAGCTCCCTCTATTATATCATAACATCATCTCATTTGATCATACTCCCTTTTCCTCATATTCTCTTTTTCTAATATTCTCCCTCTTTCATCTTTCACAAATAACTTATCCATTTATTTATGTTTCCCATGGTAACTGTATAAACTGTCCCTCTTTGACAACAATGTCATAGAATTGACCTAATATATCTTTATTTTGTAGATAAATCTACGTTAGCTCTCTGAACTAAATTCTTCATCTATCATCATGTTTATGACTAATTCCACATCTTGTTCATCTCACTTCATAGCTTTAGGCAAATACTAAAATGTGACCTCCTACACCAAGTTGTAAGATATTATAATCAAAACATTTGATGCAATCCTCAATCTTTATCTTATGTATCCTTAGTTAGGGGAATCATCCCTAATTTACCTCTTGGATATTCATCAACATCCTTAGGTACATCTTTTGTAAACAGATTAGCTATTTGTTTCTTTGTATTCATATACTCCAATCTCACTTCTTTGTCTTGCACTAACTCTCTCAAATATTGATACTTAATAGAAATGTTTTGAGTCTTTGTGTGCACCACATGGTTCTTAGATATGTTTATAGAACTTGTGTTATCATAGAGTATGACAATAGGTTTAGCGATCTCTTCCTTCATCCCTTTAAACAATTCCTTCATCCACACTATGATTGAACAATTAACAATTGCTACTATATATTTAGCTTCTTTTTTAGATTGAGAAATGCAGTTTTGGTTCTTGCTTCTCTATGAAACCAATCTCTTTCCTAGAAATAAATCTCCATGACTTTTACTCTTTCTACCATCATCATTTCTAGCACAATCTTCATTAGTGTACACTTTTAGTTCAAAATTGTCATTTTTCTCGTAATACATTCAGTCTAGAGTCCTCTATTTTAGGTATCTCAGTATTCTTTCTACAATAATAATGTGATTCTACTTAGGATTTGCAAAAAATATAGAAAAAATCCCAATTGCTAGTTCTCTATCATCTTCTCTAAACAACATATTACATCTTCCTATCATTGATCTATAAAAGGTTTTCTTTACATCGGTGAAATTATCATTCTTTGAAATTTTATGTCCAATAGCCATAGCTATACTTATTTATCTTTAGTCTTCCATTCCAAATGTCTTCAATATATCCTTACTGTACTTGGATTGAGTAATGTATATTCCCTTCTTCATTTGATATACTTGTAAACCAACAAATAATTTCACCTCTCTAAACATAGACATTTCAAACGCTTTCTTCATTTCATTAGCAAATAATTTTCTTAATGAATCTTGTCCCCTAAATATGATATCATCCATGAATATCTTAGTTGATAATATCCCTATTCCAAATTCAATCTTGAAGTATAGATTGCCATTATCATTAGTCTTTACAAAACCAATCTTTACCAAATATGTGTGCAACTTTTCATATCATGCTATAGGGGCTTGTTTCAATCCATACAATATTTTTTGTAGCTTACATACCATATTCCTCTTGCTTGGTTCAAAAAATCCTTTAGGTTATTCAATGTAGACTTCTTCTTCCAAAATTCCATTCTGAAATGCAAATTTGACATCCATTTTATACACTTTGAATACTTTGTAAGAATCATATGCAATAAAAATTATCACTCCTTCTAACCTTGCAACTAGGGAAAATGTCTCCCCGTAGTAAATTCCTTCTTCTTGTGCATATCCCTTACAAACTAGTCTTTCTTTGTTTCTTGTGACTTCACCTATCTCATTTATCTTGCTTTCGAATATCCATTTTGTACCAAAAAAATTATTTTCCTTTGGTCTAGGTACCAATGTCCAAGTCTTATTTTTCTTTACTTTCTCAACCTCTTCATTCTCAAGTGCATCCTTGACTTCTCTACGCTCAAATTCATACAATAATTATGTATCACTCATTATTTTTCTTGTCATAACTCATGAAATTTTGTCTCTAGTCATTTGATATAGGGAATAATGTATTCTGAAATTTTTTTCTATCATGGGTTATTTTCTTCTTACTTCCCTTTGTTTCTCTTTAGGATCATCTTCTATGTCACTTCATGTAGCACTTTTGGTATCTCATCTTCTACTTCTAGTTGTTTAGCAATCACTTCTCTACACTCAACTCCAATTTCCTAATGTTCATCATGTTGCTATTGTAACTACACATGTACTAGATAGTGTTTCTTGGTAGCATTCTTCTTAGACTCAAGTAGTGTACTAGGCTCTCCTTCATAGATATATACAAATTTCACATAGTCTTCTAGTTCCTATTTGTATTCAACTCTATTTTTCTTTGCATATTTGTCGACTCTAACATTTGCACTTTCCATAGCTTTGTTAGTTTTATAAATTAAATATCTATATACTTAAATTTTAGTTGGCATATCCTAGGAATATTCCATCACTAGTTTTAGCATCAATTTTTCCATGTCTATTGTCTTTTAGTATATAACATTTTATTCCAAATACTTTAAATACTTCACATTAGGTGCATATTCATACCACAACTCAAAAGGTGTAACATTTGTGGCTTTATTGACATATAATCAGTTCAAGGAATAAATAGTTGTACTTATAGCCTCTCTCTAGTAGTTTTTTGAAATATTCTTCTTCTTCATCAATATCCTAGCACAATCCATGATTGATCTATTCCTTCTTTTAACTATACCATTCTATGGAGGGGTCCTCAATGCTAACATGTATGTCTTGATTAACGTATCATTGCAAAATGTGTTAAATTCCTTGGATATAAATTCATCTCCTCTATTAGATCTCAAGATTTCAAACTTTTACCTATTTTCTTTTCAACTCTAGTGAAATAACACTTAAATAATTGAAACGCATCAGTTTTTTCTTTCAAAAACATCACAGTGATCATTCTAGAAAAATAATCAACAAATAAAATAAAGTATTTTTCACCATAGTAGCTTTATAATCCAATAGGTCCACAAAGATCAATATGAACCAAATCTAAAAAATTATCAGAAGTATAGTTCTTGCTCTTAAAAGTAGACTTCATCATTTTTCCCAATTGACATTGTTTGCACATCACATTATCAAGGTTCTTCAATCTTGGTAATCCTCTAACTCTTTTCATTTTACTAATGCTTATAAAATTATCAAATTTAACATGACATAGCCTCTTATTCCATAACCAAATGTCTTCATATTGTGCAAACAAGCATGTCTCATCAGATAGGTCTAGATAGAAAAGGTTACCTCTTGTTTGATCTCCACTTCCAACTAGTTCACCTAAACCATCATAGATATGAGACTTTGTGTGCTGAAATTCAACTCTATAACTTAAACTGTTCAACTATGCAACACTCAATAAATTGTTGTTAAGTCATTCAACACAATTTTCATTATCACAACTAATCGTGTTAGTTAATCTTATTGATCCTTTACCTTCCATAAGAGATAGTGCATCAATACCAGACTTAACACAATGTCCTTTATAATGTTAAAAGGTATCAAACTTATATCAATAGTCATGCTATGTCAAACCCCACTATCAATTATCCTATCACCTTTACTCACATATAAAATAAGTGGATTTTTCTAATCTTAACTAGAATAATTCTTCATACCAACATAAACAACTTCTTCATCATGACTACCACAATCACTATCAATCTATTCTTAATAAATCTAACAAAATTTCTTACATTTTCTTTTGTAGTCTTTTTATCCTCTATTGTCTCTTCTGTATCTTCTTCTGTTGACATTGTTGTCTTTCCTTTCATCCTTGTCATCCCTGTCAGGAAGTCTTGTAACAATATGACCAACTTTATTGCATGAAAAATAGATTATAAAAAGTTTAGCTCTGAATTTTCCTTTGCCTCTTGTTAGTCTTCTAGCTATTAATGCTTCAATATCCTCAAGATCATCATTATAAGATTCATTTTCACTGTCCTCATACCTTCCTTTCTTCTTCTTAGACATATGTTAAACCAATTACGACGTGAAAGAAAATTCAATAGCAGGGGCAATAAAATTATCAAATTTTGATAGTTGAAAAGTAGTAAGTTTTCCAAGAAGACAATCCAAGATTAGAAAATTACCAGGAGTACATCCTAGTTCTTGTAGTATAGATATTCTAATAGCATAAATAGGAAGTAAATTTATTAGCACCTTTTTTATCACAATATCATCACTTATTTTTACTTCAACTTGTCTAATTGCATTCATCAATTCTTTAATTCATCCACCATAGTGAGCAATGTTCTCACCTTATACCATCTGCATGCCATCAAAATTTTCTCTCAAGCTTTCTAATTTGAATTTTAGTATATTATTATCTTTGTCATGGATATTTTCTATTTTTGGTTACATTTTATTTCCACTAGTACATTCCTCCATATGATGAAACTCTAAGTAGCTTAAGGCAGATGCAATCTCCAACATTGCATGAATATTTTCTTATTTCAATTTTTTTGTTTGGGCTGCCATAAGTGTGGGTACTACTATGCAATTATTTTTGTGATGTGGAGCCTAATCAAACTTAGAGGTTTATTCAACATTGTTTTCTCCTCATACTATTTCTAGGTGGGTTTGTGAGTAGTGCCCCCATGATGGAGTCAAGGGGAAGTGCTCCTGCAGGGTCTTGGGGTAGCACCCCAGGTGCACACCCTATCATAGTATAGGGTGGGGTCAAGGGTAAATGATACCATGAGGGTTTTCAGGGGCAACATTACCAAAGCCAAAAATGCCCTTATATTGTAAAAGACGTTGGTTGTTGTTTTTCCAATTGGACGACTTATTCTAGCCCTAATTTTGTAAGTGACAAAATCTTGTATAAAAAAGACTTAGGGTTAGGGATTTAATAATGTAATGATGATATTGTCACTTCTTTTGGTGGTATTGAGTTGTAAGGGATTACTAATTGTAATCACTAAACAATAATAATATTAGACTTGTTGTTGGTGGACGTAGCCTAGGGGTTGAGTGAATGACATTAAATCTTGGTGTCTTGTATTCTCTTTTATGTGATCTAAAATTTTTTGGTATTGGTTATATTTTAATTTAACTATAATTTCTCTCTGACGTTAATCCTAACAAGTGGTATCAGAGCCAAATAGTCATCATTTTTTTAGCCAGACTGTCATCATTTTTTTTAGCCAGATCGTCATCATTTTTTTTAGCAATCCTCTGCACGAAGATCTCATGGCTGAGTGGGAGAGATGGAAGATGATGGTAAGCTAAGGGTTGAAAAGTTTAATGGGTAGGACTTTTAGTTATGAAAGATACAAATGGAGGACTATCTTTATCAGAAGGATTTATGGAAGCCTTTGGAAGGCAAAAACCAAGAATCGGGAAACTATACAAGTGAGGACTAGGAGATTTTAGATAGAAAGGCATTTGAAAGAATTAGATGATGATTGCAACCATTGGTGACATTTAACATTACAACAAAAAAGATGACCAAAGAGTTGATGCAAACCCTAGTGAAACTGTATGAAAAGCCCTTTGCTTCAAACAAAGTATTTCTCATGAAACTTTTATTTAATATGAAGATGATAAAAGGTGGATCTATTGTAGAACATTTAAATGATTTTAATACTATTAATAGTCAGTTATCTTCTATATGTATTAATTTTGGTAAAGAAATTAGGGCTCTCTTAATTTGGTGTTCTTTGTCTGAAACCTAAAATGGCTTGGTAATGACTGTGAGTAATTCTATTTTTGGATTTGATACCCTAAAATTTGATGATTTTATTGGTGTTATTTTGAGTGATGAAACTCATAGGAAAACCTTAGGTGGATCTACATTAGGAAGTGCTTTGATTGCACAAAGTAGAGGGAGAATGATTGAGAGAGGAAATAATTACAAAAAATGTGGGAAGTCAAGAGGAAATTCAAAGGGGAAGAGGTCTCAATATAGAAGACTAAAAGGGATCAAGGAGGCAAATGTGGTAAGTAAAAAATCCAAAGAGGATTCCTTACTTCTTTTTTTACAAAGTGTTGATGATTTGTGGGTTTTAGATTTTAGTGCTTCATTTCATGCTACACCTCATAGAGGTTATTTTATTGATTATGTCCAAGGGGATTTTGGGCCTATTTATTTGGGTTATAATGAACTCTATTAGATTTTTGGAAAGGGAAAAGTTGAGATTAAGTTGCAGAATGGGAATCATTGGCTACTATATGAGGTACGACATGTTCTAAGGCTGAGTAGGAATTTAATTTTAGTAGGGAAACTTGGTGATGAGGGTTGTTTAGTTTCTTTTAATGATAAAAAGTGGAAGGTTCCAAAAGGTTCCCTTGTAGTAGCAAAAGGTGTGAAAGTAGGCACCTTATATATTTGTATAGGTTATAATATTTTTTCTACTTTCATTGTTTTAGAAAAAATGAATGTTTAGGAACAAATGTTATAGTTGAGCAGGGAGAACAAACAAATGTTGTAGATTCTGATACAACACTATGGCACAATAGATTTAGGCACATGAGTGAGAAAGGTATGAAATTAATTCATTCAAAGAAAGTTTTACTAGTCTAAAATGTGTTAATATGGATTTATATAAAATTTGTGTATGAAAAACAAAAGCCAATGATTTTTGTGAAGACTGGGAAAGAAAAGAAAAGTGAGAGATTAGAGGTCATGCATATAGATGTATGGGACCATCTCAAGTATCTTCCCTTGGTGGCTCTAATTATTATGTTACATGTATTGATCATGTAACTAGAAAAGTATGGTTTTATTTTCTTAGAAATTTGATGTATTTCAAACTTTTAAGAAATGGAAATGCTTGATTGTAAATGAGACCGGTAAGAAATTAAAATGGCACAAATATGATAATGGTGTTGAGTATTGCAGTCATAAATTCAAAGAGTATTGCTCTAGTAATGGTATTCATAGGTAAAAAATTGTTCCGAGGACTCCATAGGAAAATGAAGTGGTTGAACACATGAACAAGACTATAATGGTGTGTGCAAGAAGCATGAGGTTGCATCTAGGGTTAGTCTTAAACATGTGGGTAGAGGCTATCAATAGTATTGTATATTATTAATAGAGATCCCTCTACTCCTTTGTGTTGTGGTATTCTAGAGGAAGCATGGACTGGTAAGAACGTGAATAATTTTTTTTTCAAAATCTTTGGTTGTGAAGCATTTGGTCATATAGATTCTGACAATAGAACCAAGTTGGAAGCTAAGTCAATGAATTTTGTATTTGTTGGATATGGCATTAATGAATTTGGTTATAGGCTTTGGGATTTTGAAAACCATAAAATTTTAAGAAGCAAGGATGTCATATTCAATGAGAAAGTGTTATACAAAGATTTGTTGTAGCAACATGAGAAGAAAGAAAATGATTATGTAGTGTTGGATGATACTCCAAAAGATGATATCCTACAGTAGTTCCTCATGGTCTGCAACAACAAATAGAAAACAACCCAATGAATGTTAGACAATCAACAAGGCTAAGTAGACCTCTAGACATATTTTCTCCTTCTTTGTATTCTATTTTACTTACTGGTGCTAGTGAACCTGAATGTTATGATGAAGCTATGTAGGTGGATACTAAGATTTAGTGGGAGTTTACAATGAAAGACGAAATGGACTCTTTGCTAAAAAATAAGACTTGAGATCTATGTAAGTTCTTTGGAGGTAAAAGGGCTTTATAGAATAAGTGGGTTTACAAGTTGAAAGAAGATGATGGAGGTAAGAAAATATTTAAAGCCAGGTTAGTGGTAAAATTATTTGCATAGAAAAATGACATTGATTTTGAGATATTTTCTCCTAATTTTAAAATGACTTCTATTCCCACTATTTTAAGTATTGTGGCTATTGAAGATTTGCATTTGGAGCAAGTTGATGTTAAAACAACATTTCTTCATGGTGATCTGGATGAAGAGATGTATGTGGCACATCCATAAGGATTTGAGGTCAAAGGTAAGGAGAACTTAGTGTACAAATTGAAGAAAGGTTTATATGGGCTTAGAGCAAGAACCTCATCAATGGTATCTATGTTTTGACAATTTTATGCATGAGCATGGATATAGTAGGTTTCATTTAGATCATTGTGTTTATTGTAAGAGGTTTAATGATGACAGTTACATTATTTTATGTTTATATGTTGATGATATTCTTGTAATTGGGTCTAACACTGATCGCATTAAGGGGTTAAAAGAACAGTTAGCACATTCATTTGCTATAAAGGATTTTGAGGCAATAAAAAAAATCCTTGGTACAAAGATTTTTAGAGATAGGAAGAACATGAAATTGGCATTATCTTAGGCTAATTATATTATGAAGGTGTTGCAATGTTTCTCTATAGAGAATGATAAAGTTGTCAGCAAACCTTCACTTGGGCATTTGAAGTTCACTAAAGAGATATGTCCCAATACACAAGAAGAGGTGGATAATATGTCTAAGGTACCTTATGCTTCAGCTATAGGAAGATTGATGTATGTTATGGTATGTACTAGGCTAGTTATTGCACATGCAGTGGGAGTTGTTAGCAAGTATATGAGTCATCTAAGAATTCTGAATTGGAATGTAGTTAAATAGATTCTCAGATATTTAAGAGGAACATTTAGTAAGTGTTTACATGATGCAGGAGCATCTTGCATGGAAAAATTATTGGAAAAAAAAAAAAAAAATTGTGGAGGAGAGAGAAAGTGACGAAAATTAGAGGAGAAATAATAAATAAATAAAAAGGGAAAAAGGAGGAATTTCTATTTTCGAGGTGCATAGGTGGCATAAAATAAAAAAATGAGAAATTAGTTGTCATTTCATTAATCAAGGTGTGTAGGTGGCATCTTAGAAGCTCTTGGAAAGTTTCTTAAATCTTGCATTTAATATTTATTGTGATCCATAAAGGAAATGTAATTTTCTAATTGGACCACATGGTGTTTCTTAGTTGTAATTCTAGAAGGTTATGGAAGTTTTAGAAGATTGTGGATATTGTGTAGGTGGAATTCTAGAAGGTTGTGGATAAGTCATGCATTGGGTGGTAAGTGCCTATTTAAACAAGGCATATGAGCATTTCTAATCAAGCTTGAGAAGTAGAAGTTAGAAGGTGTGAAGACTTCAAGGTGTGAAAGCTCTAAAGGTGTAGCTCTTAAAGTAGAAATTTTTGGTGAAGCTCTTGGTGTGAAGACTCTTATTTGGGATTTCTCTTATGTTGAAGAATTTGTAAACTTCTTTTTGAAGAAGTCATAACTATGATATCATCTTGTGGGTGTTGTAAGGATCTTCAAGTATAATAAAAAATTTTGTGAAGCATTTTTTTTATTTCTCTTGGTCTCCATATTGTTTCACTCTTGATTGCGAGTGGGTAATGGTAGTGTGGCCCTCTATCAAGTGGTATCAGAGCCTACCTTCATTAGTGGTATCAGAGCAGGAGTTCCTGAGTGTACAAGCAGATTGCCAAAGTGTGAGACAATTTGTACCAGGACCTTGGTTGGGTGAAGTTTATTAGAGTGGGAGTTGCTGAGCATGTAAACAGATCGCCGAAGCTGAGGCAGTTTGCACTAGGACCTTGGGAGGACATGCAGATTGATTGATTGATGTAGAAATGGAAGACTGAACTTGTTGAGGCATGATTGTGGAGAGCTTGTGGATTGCAAATCCATTGTCCTAGACTTGTGATGTGGTTCCTAATTGTTTGTACAAGGTGGCAGGTTGTGATCTGACTTGCAAACAATTTGAGTTTGTCACAAGGAGCGTGGGAAGGATTTGTTGCAGAGGGTTTATGAAGATCTTGGGAGATGGCTTCAAGAGGATTGGACCCTAAGATGATTGCCAAAATCAATGATATAGTGGAGAGGAATTTTTCTAAGATGATTTCTCGGTTGGATGCTAGATTGGCTAATCAAGTTAAGAAGATCAAGGTGTAAGGGGATGGTTTTGCTAATCAGTTTGTGGAGCCTAATGCAGAACCTACAGAGCAACTAGAGGTTGTTGCTAAAGATATTCCTAATATTGTTGATGTTGGGATAGATGTTGGTTTTCATGATCAATTGGTTGAGTCTGACATGGAAATTGTGGAGCACTCAGTTGTAGATGATCTAGTTGTTGTTGGAGGTGAGTTGTGTATTGCAAAGTATCTTGTTGCGAGCAATGAGGTTGATGGTGTAGAGAGTTTATCATGTTTTGATGGAGATCTACATGTGGTTGTTGATATGGGGTTTGTTTCTATGGGTGTGAATTCAGTAGTTGCTGATGTGGATGAGAGTTTTCTATTCAAGCATTATGTTCAGTTTGTTCCTGGGAATGAGCATGTTGATTGGATTATGGAGATGCTAGTATGGAGGATTTGCATGGTGGTTTTGTTGTCCTTATTGAGGTGGAAGCCTTTGGTGAAAATGAAGATGGTGGTCAATCTTACTTTTGGCGTCAAAGTGTGGGACACACTTTTCTATCTACCTGGGGAGTCTGATGCAGGAGCATCTTGCACGAAAAAATTATTGGAAAAAAAAAAAATTGTGGAGGAGAGAGAAAGTGACAAAAATTAGAGGAGAAATAATAAATAAATAAAAAGGGGAAAAGGAGAAAAAGAAAAAAGGAGGAATTTCTATTTTCAAGGTGCATAGGTGGCATAAAATTAAAAAAATGAGAAATTAGTTGTCATTCCATTAATCAAGGTGTGTAGGTGGCATCTTAGAAGCTTGTGGAAAGTTTCTTAAATCTTGCATTTAATATTTGTTGTGATCCATAAAGGAAATGTAATTTTCTAATTGGACCACATGGTGTTGCTTAGTTGTAATTCTAGAAGGTTATGGAAGTTTTAGAAGATTGTGGATATTGTGTAGGTGGAATTCTAGAAGGTTGTGGATAAGTCATGCATTGGGTGGTAAGTTCCTATTTAAACAAGGCATATGAGCATTTCTAATCAAGCTTGAGAAGTAAAAGTTAGAAGGTGTGAAGACTTCAAGGTGTGAAAGCTCTAAAGGTGTAGCTCTTAAAGTAGAAATTTTTGGTGAAGCTCTTGGTGTGAAGACTCTTATTTGGGATTTCTCTTATGTTGAAGAATTTGTAAACTTCTTTTTGAAGAAGTCATAACTATGATATCATCTTGTGGGTGTTCTAAGGATCTTCAAGTATAATAAAATTTCTTGTGAAGCATTTTTTTTATTTCTCTTGGTCTCCATATTGTTGCACTCTTGATTGCGAGTGGGTAAGGGTGGTGTGGCCCTCTATCATTACATTTTGGGGGCTCTACTACTAATTTATAGGGCTATATTGACTCAGATTGGGCAAAAGATATTGATACCAAGTGAAGTAATACAGGTTATGTATTTACTATTGGTGGGGCAGCAATGAGTTGGGTTTCTCGATTGTAGAAGGTTAATGCTTTATCCACTATAGAGTTAGAGTATGTTGCTACTATAGAGGCAGACAAAGAGATGATATGGTTTTAATCATTCATGGAAGAATTGGGACACCTATAGGGGGATAACTATTTGTTCACAGATAGCCAAAGTGTCATTCATCATGTAAAGAATTCAACTCTGCATTCAAAGACAAAACACATACAGTTGTGTTACCATTTCATTCGTTCAGTTTTGGATGATGGATAGTTAAATCTACAGAAGATACATACATACATACATACATAAATACATACATACATACATACATACATACATACATACATACATACATACATACATACATACATATATATATATATGACAATCCAACAGATATGTTTACAAAGGTAGTGACAAGGGAGAAGCTAAACTTCTCTTCAGCTTTGGTTGGTCTTCTTGACTGAACAAAATAAAAGAACAATAGAGTTTAGGTTGGTTTGATATATTCCAATGGAAGCTATAAGTTTAGCAGTGATATGATTAGTCTCTAAGTGGGAGGTTAATTTTGTGGAGGTTGATCAATTTCCAAGTGGCAAATTGTTGTGATGTGGAGCCTAATCAGACTTAGAGGTTTATTCAGCATGATTTTTATAGGGGTCTGGGGGCAGCACCCCCAAGATGAGATCAAGTGGAAACGCCCTTGTAAAGTCCTGGGGAAATGCCCTAGGTGCACTCCCTATCATAGTATAGGGTGGGGTCGAGAGGAAATGCCCCTGCAAGGGTTTTTGGGGGCAGCACCCTCAAAGCCAAAAATGCCCTTCTATCATAAAAGGACTTGGCTGCTATATTTCCTATTGGATGACTTATTCTAGCCCTAATTTTTTAAGTGGAAAAAGCTTTTATGAAAAATTCTTAGGGTTAGGGATTTCATATTGTAATGGTGATATCGTAGCTTCTTGTGGCGGTATTGAGTTATAAGGGATTGCAGATTGTAATCACTGGATAATAATAATATTGGAGTTGTTGTTGGTGGATGTAGCCTAGGGATTCAATGAACCATGTTAAATCTTGGTGTCTTGTGTTCTCTTTTATGTGATCTACTATTTTCTGGTATTAGTTATATTTTCATGTAACTATTATTTATGTCTGACTTTAATCCTAATAGTTATGCTCTAGGTAGTATACTATTGAATCTCCAATTCCAACAATGTGCATCTTCATCAAACTTTTTCATGTAGGGAAGTTCTCCTTGTTCAACTTGGGTGCTTCCTTTCTCAACATCTTGATCTTTAGATTTAAGTCCCTTCAAACTTTCCTTACAAGAACCACAGGCTCTTATATCAATTGGTCAATTAAGATCCAACCCAATTAAAGGTTATAATATACAAAAGTAGGTGTGTCCTTGTTAAAGGATTTAATCACCCTATTAGTAGTATCCTGATTAAAGAGCTTTAAAAAATCTGATTAGAATATCAACTTGATTAAAATATTGACAAATTATTATTAGGTCAACCTTGACTAAAGGATTTTAACTAATACAATGGTTAGAAAGTAACAATGGGTTAATTTGATGAATTCTACTCACTTCACAAATATAGATCGCAGTGTATCTCATCTACTGATCTACTAATTGGCTTCCATTAATATCTCCATTATTGGTTCAATTGTAAACCCTTAAAATAATCACACTTAACCTTTTTTCATCTCTTCACAACATTTTGGTCATGTTTTCTAATAAACAAAATCAACCACTTCTCAATCTTTCAAGGTTATCCTTATTGCTTCTTAAATAGGTATCTCTAATCTTTTCCCACTTAAACATCACTATTGATCTTAGGGTTAGGGCATATTCATTGAATCCTTCCATCAATTTTTTTTTACTTTCATCTTCTAGATACTTCTAAAAACTTCTCTTTGAATCCATGTCTTGGAATTATCAAACCTAGATTATCATGAATTAGATGCTCTAGCTCATCACTACCTATCATTCACATGCTTTAAATAATCAAAAAATTCAATTATGTCAAATCTGAATTCCTTTATAAACTATCAAATATAGTCTATTGGCCAAGATTGCATTCCTTAGCCTCAGTCATCACTTGACAACCTAGTCAATACAAATTGTCTTTCTTGACAAACTTTTTCTTTTCTCAGTCTAAATGTTAGGATAATTAGTCTTTTTTCATTCTAATTTTTTCTATACTTAGTTTAAAATAGGAAAAAATGTACTAAAATAATACATATAACTAAGGTAAATAGAGTAACCTATACAATGAAAAATCTTGTAGTCATAAAGTCAAGCTTTAGATGTGATCATGGAACTAAAACAAACAATAGAACACTTCACTAAAAGTGGTACTATAAATAGAATTCCCTAAAAACATATATCTTTACAGCTAATAATCAAGGACAGAAAAGTAAAAGTTACATTTGCATCATAGATTTGATTTAGGAATGTTGATAACCTTAAGCTCCTAAATTTGACAAGGTATGATTTACACATTCATATTTATACTTTGTTAATGGTAGTATATATATGTTGTTTAGACTCTATAAAGCCTAAATTATCATCACATTTAAAATTAATTCAGGAAAAAAATCTTGACCATCCACTAAACTTCAATTGCCTTTAGTCATATCTAGATTATTATAATCATGCATCTACCAATTTATACTTTATGTCTTATGTTTGACGATCACATTTGCCTAAAAATAGTTATTTTGTCTCTTTACTAGTGTCAAAAACATGCTTACCAAAGCATGGTTAAAAAAATGGTCCCAAAAAAAGATCATGTTAGGACTCAAAATCACCTTCTTGATTTGAGTACCATTAAATAAACTTTTGAGTTGTATTGAGCCTTTTGAGTGCATTTTAGTGCATAATAACCTGGCTTTCTAATTGAGGCCTAAGAGGTGTTTAATGTTTCTAACACCTTGCATTCAGTATATCCACTTGTCCCATTAAGATAAACTACCATTTTGAGTCATTCTATAAAGTCTCCTTTTGAGCATGTCCAAATCTACATTTTTGCTTAAGTGTCAAATAGCGATAGGAGGTCTAGTTTGTAATTGAATATCTTGCTCCTGGTAATGTTTTGTGACTCACCACTTTGAAAATATTTAGTATGAATATAAAAGAACCTATGTTTCATATTTCAAGTTGTTTTGACATATTTTGATTAGGTTTTGAATCCCTCAAATTTGTTTGTTTACTATTTTCATGTTGATGTAAATTGTTCAAAATTTTGGGAGGCCCTATTTGACCTGCTATAACTTTGACCCAGTTGACAAAAATGAGAAAATTCCTTTTGTATTACATTCTATAGGTTAGATACTTCTTATGTTTCAATTTTGAGCTTATGATGAATCTATTGTTTAGTTTTTGAATGAGATTCCAAATTCAATTTTTTTTACTAGTGTCATAAAGTGCAGATTGATCAGCACACCTGTTTGGGATGTCATAACTCTGAATTTGTAATAGGTGCAATAAAAAGGTTTCTACCACTATGTTCTACTCTTAAAAATCTTTAAGTGTGCCAGTTTGCAAGTCTTGATAAATTCATTTGCACACTTTCCCAAGTCCATTCCATTTGCAAAAATCACTTTTCTATCATTATTCCAAGTTCTATAAATCCAAGTAGCCCATTTTGACCACTCGCTAAATGAAACTTGTTATTCATTTTGAGATCAAATCATAGATTTATATTCTACTCTTGATAGTCAACCAATGCCTTAGTTTTGACACCCTCAAGTGTCAATTTCACCTATTTTTGGAGCCAAAACCGAACGTGATCTATTATTTTTTGAAAGGTTTGCTTGTAGGTAGTTGTAAGAAGGAAACTTTGATGGTCAATATGTTTTGACCCCAAAGTCTTCATGTGTCATGGTTTGATAGGGTAAGAGATTATTGAACAAAGAATTTGTATGTCAGATCTTAGGGCAAAGTTGTTGGATTTGGTCAGTTTTCAAGGCCATTTAGAGGACCCCTTGGAAAGAAATTGGCAGTTTGTAGAAAGTGGTAAAGTGAGTTTTGAATGATAAGTCAATGTTTGAATTTAATTTTAATCATTTCTAGTTGTTTATCAAACTACTCTAAGATGTCAATTGTTTGAAAATGAATTTATTTTAGCTAGACCTACTTTGGGGCTTGATTAATTGTGTCAAATTGAAAGAACTCTAGGGAATTGAAGATATTTTGAAGGAGTGGTTATAATAGTTTTGATCATTGTATGTTTCATTATACAAATATCATTTAGCTAAAGATAATTAATAAATCAAGGATGTTGTAGATTCTTATGGCTAATGTTTTCTTGACATAGATTCCATGATGATAAATAAACACATCAAAAGATGACTTTTGGTTGAGTGATGAAGATATACCCGAAGTGGATGTAGATGGTGCAATTTTATGTAACGCACCCAATTCCTATTTTTTGTGATACAACTATCTATAACTAAAATAGATGGAATTGGATTCCATTGAATCCCATAAAAGGAGATGGAAGCTCAACCAAAACAACATGAAAGAGAAGGCATGGAGTGGCATTGAGCAAGGCATGTCTCAGAATAGGGAACCACCATTGTCGTGAAATCTCAAGTCTCTTTCATGCCATTCAAATGTACCATGTAGTTACTTCTCCTCATAGCTCTAACACAATACTCTAAATGTCCCTTTCCAAGCTTGTGCTATAGGTTCTCTTGCCTTGTACAACCTTTTAAGAATTCAAATGTAGTCACTTGGTATTTCATGACCAGAGGGGAAGAAGAGTTCAAAAGAAAAAGGTTGGGGAGAAATGAGATGGCAACGTGGAAGATGTAGACCATATGGAAGGACATTGTGCAACAAGGTTTGGCATAGAAATCCATACCAAAGGAAGGAATAACCATGCTCTAGTCAAAAAATCAAAAACTATGATCATCAATATATCCAACATTTGCATCATGTTGTGGATGCCAATCATGAAGAGGAAGGGTGTTGATAGAAAATATGACTATTAACTACCACATTGTGCAAAATATAAATACATGGAGGACGTAGTATGGAGAAGGCCCCTATAGTTTCTTGCTACCACTACAAAGAGGCCAATGAGTAATATGCTTGTTGTAAAAGAAAAAAATGATAACTACGAAATGGGAGAGGATGGAGTGCCCACCTACTATGCATGATTTGTACCATATCTTTAGCCATTGGGCACATAGAATAGAGGGCCCAATTTCAATTCAGAGGATAGTTGTGTGTTATTGCCCTATCCTTTGGAGCATTCTTAACTTGATGCCCCACCACATTAGAAGTTAGCACTAGTGAGAGATTTGGTCAGAAGAAGATTGATGGAGAAGGAAAGATTATTGTGATAGGTGCCATGTTTTACAAAAAAAAAAAATTCTCTAGGGTTGCACATGTAGTAAGAACTATGAATTGGAGGAGATGATCTCTTGTTTTCCCCATGGTAGATATGATTGCCTAAACAAACTATGAAATAGAAGAAGATGTCTTTTGTAATGTCTTTTGTTTTCTCTTACAAAGAAGGTAGTGCCATCATTCTCCCCATGGCCTATCATTCATCCTGCAACTAACATAAGATGAACTGGTTTATAAATTAGGGTTTTGATCTTCAATTGCATGGAAAAAAAGCATAGCCCAGCTTGAAGGAAATAGTTCAAAATTATTATCACACATTCTTTTAGTGGGAATCCTTTGTGCTTTTTATATACTTCAACACTCACTAAATGAAATGCCTTAAAGACAATGATGCTTTTGGAAACAACAAGTTCCTGCATGAGGCCCTTGGTTAGTGATAGGCTAGAGAAGAGTCAATGTTAATTATGAATGAAAATGCTAATGTGGAATAGTGACATGACTGAACCAATTGAAACATGACATGTGGTGGTGATCTCTAGCATGGGCACAAAAATTGATGTACTAACATGGTGAAGTAATACATGTGGCAGGTAGTTGCATTCCTATATGTGACTTGATAGTTGTTGATTGTGCATGTGGGAAAGCACCTAACCAACATGCGATGGTCACCCTTGACATGGCAAGTTCAAATCATAGTTCAATAGATTGCACCACATGTCCAATCCAATAGTCAGTGCTTCCCCACATTATGAAGATGTGTGGAAGTTAAGTAAATTCAAGAGTGCCTAGCCAACATGTGGTAGTGGGCCCCGATTAGTGATGACATGGTAGAGGTAGACCCCTGATCAATAAGAGATTACCACATGGTAATGATGTGGTAGGCGCCCAATAGGAGGTAACATAATGGTGACTAAGCAACAAGAGGTCCAATGAAATACTACCACATAGCAGACCAGTGGACCAATCAAAGGGTGTCACATGGCATCTGGGTGGTAGGTGATGATGTAGAGAATCAGGCCAATAAGATGATGCCACATGTCAGGTGATCAAACTTGGCTTGACCCAAATTCAGACTAAGAGGGAAATTTCAAAAGTGCAAAAAGTTAATATTTTATTATTTCTCCTTTTGAAATCACATACATGAATTTTTTAAAATCAAATAAGGGTTATATTTTATAGTTTTATCTTTAGGTTTTGATTAAATTTTTGCATAAAATTTAAAAAGAAGTATAGACCTATGAGGCCTACCTAGGCACATGATTTTCAAGTGGAGATTTTGGACATTCCTAATATGCTAACATAGCACTATTATATATCATTGGAACTAAAAGTGAAAATGTTTTTTGTTATTGTGGTTTATTTCTTCATAGGAAGCCACCTACTCAAGTTATTCAGGGTTTTGTCTTAGGTACCCATTTTTCAGTCTCGTTTAGGTATAGAATTCTAGATGTGAATTTTAGCAAGATGGTGAATAAGGTGAAAACCAAAGGTAGTAGGGATGCAATTAAGAATGGTTTTTCACTCTCATGGTCATTTTAGTGAATAATTTATTAGCACTCTAGTTGCATATGTGATGTTTTTGTCAAAGATAGGGTTTCTCACAATAGAGGAGATATTTTCAAGTTTGTTATAGACAATGATGAGAATCATATAAGATTTTGGTTGTAG
This sequence comes from Cupressus sempervirens, assembly GCA_028749045.1. Taxonomy (NCBI): domain Eukaryota; kingdom Viridiplantae; phylum Streptophyta; class Pinopsida; order Cupressales; family Cupressaceae; genus Cupressus; species Cupressus sempervirens. Next base: position 502,416,179 of record CM053791.1, read on the forward strand.
AAAGATGAAAGATGTTTTCCAACAATAGGGAACGAGATTCAAGTGGACACATGTCACTTCCAAATCTGATCTGGGATCACATTTCTTTCCTTTCCTATATCTTTCTCTTTCTAATGCATTGTGAGGATTCCAATCTTGAGATTTTTCTTACTATTGTGAGACTAGTTGGTTCTAGTTTTGATATGCTTTCATTACTGTGATACCATTCACTTTAGCATCTCCTCTTGTAATGAATAAGTAATAATAAAATAAATAGTTATATCTTGTTAAGCTATTTTATTACTCAATTTATTGCATCCTATTGTATTTTTTTCATGGAAATAAACAAGAGTGCAACAACAAGTTAATATTCTATCTAAGTTTTGTCTCATGCTCATGTTATTTGTGATCTTTTGTGATATATGTACAAGGTGCATATTGTCTAGTTGTAATCTATTTTAGATTGTATATGCTGATATTATTTGCTTGTGATTCAAAGAGTCATGTAAATGCTTAGTTTATTGTCATGGGGTTGTAGATCTCGTGACATGATAGGTCAAGTATGAGATTCAGAAAGATGCAGATGTCTCGTTCACAAGGTGAATGGATAGAAATTCCTAATGTATGGGATATTTCAATGACTTTGAGGGATGTTTGTTAGGGGTTTATGGGATTACCAAATAGATATGGCATTGATCAGCTACAAGATCAAAGTTGTATGTTGTTCATATCTTGGTTTTTCTAAAATCAACATCATTCATCAAAGATCTTTCCTCTTTAATGTTGAAGGAGCTAAAATGGATGTCCCCACTCAGCTTATCAATTTCTTAGATCATGTTGTTAGCTATTTCATATCTATGATCTTTGTATGAGTACAAAAGATATAAGGGTTCTATCTACTTTGTTTTATATTTAGTTGTGCTTTTTTGAACACTAGTACCACATGAAGAATCTAATAGGTCCACCCACCTAGGTTTTGCAGAGCCTAAAGTAGAAGAAAGGTCTAGGTTGATAGTTGACCCAATTTTTGAAAGGGTATGTTATAGATGGGAAGTAGCTAGCCCTGAATGTATTATGTTCTCATTAGGGTGATTTAAAATCATGATGTTTCAAAACACCAACAGATCACATGATATATAAGTATGAACAAATGCTACTCACATGTAAATGTTAAAGAAAGATTAAGGACATACTACTTTTACCTACTTTCTAAAATCTTTTGAAGTGAAAATAAATTTTGAATTATTTGAATACAAAAGCATGGAAATTGAATATCCTCCCTAATTGATCTATATTAATGTTACCTAAAGCTTTTAAAGTCTAGTTGGTTAGTTTATGTATCTAAACATTAATATAAACTTCCCCTCTTTGTATTGACCAAATGCTAGTTACAAAAATAAGAGGAAAGGTCAAAGAACCTATTGTGGTCTCAAAATGCATGCCTCATTTCTCCTAGAAATGGGAACACCCTAGTAGTATTTTTGTCCCCATACTCCAAGTTTGCAATCTAGATCATTTTTGCACTACCCCAAGAGTCTGGGTCAAGCCTCACTCTCTGATTGGGAAGACCAAAGAGCTTGAAATTAGAGAAGAATGAGTGCTTTTGAAGTTTCATGTGCTTAAGTGTGAACTAGTTAACTATAATACATGCACATGTGTGCACTACATCTCCTTCTAGAGATGCATATGTGCACACTTCATCTCCTTCAAGAGATGTGCATGTGTGAACCTCATAAAGGTGCACACCTCCTCAAGTTGTGCACTTGTGAAGGTGCACACTAGGGTCCAAGGTCTATATGAGACCCCAAACCACCTTCTTCATTTCACTTTTCTCTTACCTCCTAGACATCATTGCACCTTCACACCCTTTAACATGCACTTGTCCTCTACTTCTCCTACAAGAAACAAAGCACAAAATTGCAGAGGTTATCCCTTTGTGAAGTTGTGCTCATGTGCACCTCCATGAGGTGCGTAGGTGCACACCAAAACCTAAAAAGACACCTAAAAACCTAGAAAGGAAACTCTAACCTAAGACACCATGAAGGTGCACACATGCGCACCTCCACAAGGTGCACATGTGCACACCTTCTAAAAACTAAGCTTAACTACAAAATCTAAGACATTTAAAGGTGTCCACATGTGCATCTCCTCAATGTGTAGATATGCACACCTTTGTGCCTCCCAAAGGCTAAGAAAATGCAATACTAAAACCTAAGTTTTCTCCTAGTTACACACACACTACCCATGTGTGCAACTATCCAAGGTGTGCAGGTGCATAGGTACACAATTGCGAATAAAAGGTCAATTTGGGGGTCAAATTAGTAGACTAGCACTCTTGTAAGGGTGTGTAGGGGTGCTAAAATGCACAATAAGACTTCTAGGTGGAATTTATCTCTTTTGGGATACATTTTTCTAGGTTTTATCTATTTGGGGTCAATTAGGGTCTATTTTAGGTTAAATCTTAACTTTCCAAAATATTGTCTCCTTTCTTGTGAAAATAAGATGGAGTCATAATCCTCTTCAATGGTAGAAAAGATAGCTTCAAAATCCATTGTGTTCAAGTACCAAGGTATACTGAGGAAATCATGGTTTCAATATGGGCATGTTGACATCAGAGATACATAGCTCAAACTTATATACTAGAATGTGTTCCTTACCATCTATAAGAAGCCTAAAAATTGATCTGTAATGGTGTCAACATTTATCTAGTCTAGCCTATTTTTTTGGCATCACATTGGACATCCATCATATCTTCATAACTTATAATGACTCTTGCAGAGAACTCCATAACAGGAGAGAAGGTTGTCAAGAGTGTTACAAGAGAGATAGTCTTGGACCTCTAACCAAGAAACATAGAGAAGATATTCCATCTTTCTAGGGAAAACTAGTATTTGAAGATTACCTATTATAGAGTAGAGATATGGTATCAAGAGAATGAAAAGGAAGCTAGAGAAATAATTGAATCCTCTATCTTGATAGACAAAACTCCACTAGGTCATAGAGTCAAAAAAGTAGACATGACTAGGGGTTATATGAAGGATGATATTGGATATGTAATTGTACTTTTGAGAAAAGTCATAGGAATTCCTATAGTAGGACACCTTCACACCTGAATGGTCCATTTTGATTGATACTATCAGGATGACAAAAATGTTGATTAATTGGGCTACTATCCTTAGTGACAATCTACATGAGTAACTTATAGCCATAAAAGCTAATCCATGATTCTACATGGCATCATATGTGGTGTACTTACTAGTAGAAAGAACCATAGAGTACCCAGGCCTCTACAAGAAAGGGGACCATGTAGGATGCTAATTCTTGGCCCTATGTGGTGTATCCAGAATTGGTAAAAAAAAAACTCTCATAGCAGACTGTGGAATACATGGTGGTGAATGATGACTTCATCTTCACAATCACCACATTTATAGAACATGATTATGCAAAAAGGATGTCAATAGAAGCATCGGCCAAGATTACAAAAGTTGGTACTTGCTACATTCAATTCAAGACATTCACCTATCTAAGGGTAGCTAAAACTATTGAAAACCCAAAGAAGCTCATGAGATATCCATTGGATATGCCAATCTTCTTGGAGATTGTAGTCCAACTCATTTTTGTATATGACAGGGTGAGAAGGCAATAGCAGAAGACATGGATCTAGCCTATCATGATTGGTGCTTTTGATGTAAAGAAAAAGAAATATTTTATGACTTTTGATTCTGAGTTGGACGAGTATCCCTTAGAGGAGCACAACTCCCCTTGCCCCTACTTTGATAATATAGGGATGACACACCATTTGGTAGGGAAGCAATTTATACATGAGGATGCGTAAGAGGATCATTGGATAAATGTAGTAGATCAGTATGATATCTGGATAAGGGATTATTGTAGTATGATTCTATTTCTAGAAAAGAAGGTGCTAAAAATGAAGATCCCTTTAAAGGCTATGGAAAGGATACAAAAGATATCTTGGATCCTTTGTATAATAGGGACAAGATCTATTACTGATTGATAATGAATGTAGAGATTAGAAGAGAAGAAAATGCAGATATCAATCATTGGGTAAGACATATAGTCTAGTTAACAAAAGAATAGATCAAGAAACCTATAAGGATGGATCCATTTCCTTAGACTATTCTTGTACAAGGCATAGTGTTTCCAATTAAAGGAAAATAAAGCATTAACATGAGAGGGAGGTTGAGTACTTCAAGGTTGATAAGGGCACAAACAAGAGAAATAGAAAACCCTCAAATGTAAAGAAGTAGATAGATTAGGCCCAAGATCCTCAACAAGAATATGTACAACTTGAACAAGTGGAGCCACAAGCTAATCCTAAAGTGTAAGAACCTATTCAAGAGCCCATCCCAAAGCTACAAGCACCTCTGCAACCAAAAGTGGTAGAGAAAAAGGAAGAACAAGAATAGGGAGAAGAACAAATGGGTGTCATCAATGGCTACACAAGAGGAAGAATCTCACCCTTGGATCCCAAAAGGACAAGGTTTGAGCCACCAATGGTTGGAACAAGGAGGAGAAGATTAAAAAAGAAAAATACTTTGTGCCCTCAAGTTCTTGAAACAATACTAGAAGCAGAGATAGAAGAAGAAGAAGGGGAGAATATTGAATATGTCCCCCTAAGCCAAAGGACCTTCTTAGTAAAGGAAACATAGGAGTAGAGAAGAATAATTTCAATGGTGACACCTCCATCTCCTCCTGAAGATCCTATTCATATATCTACTTCAGAGGATGAGCAACAATAGTGGATAGTAGAAATGAAGGGTCAAGAAACTTATCTCTTTGACCTCTCTAACTTTGAATTCATTCTAGTGGGCACTAAGATGGTGAGAGAGAAAATAAGAAATAATCCCATGAGTCAACCCTTAGGAGAGGAAAGGAATCAAATACCACCTCTACCTCAAGGACCTCTGGGCCTTCCATGACTGCCATCTCAAGACTTAATTTTTTGGATAAAGGCTCAGTGACTCCACTTCCTCAAGCTATAAAAATGGAAGAAAAAGAAATAGGGGAAAGAGAGCCCCAAAAATTGCATGTTGATGTAGTATTCGAGGAAGGAAAAATACTTGAAGAGCCTCAACAAAAACCTCACAATACAATGGCTTGGACCTTAGCCCAACCAAATACAAAGACTTGAACTATATATCTTTCTCAATGAGAAAAGACTCCAGAGAGGACTAATAAGGGGAAGGAGCCTAATGTAGAAACAACCTCTATAACAAAATACATGTCTCCCATGGGCACCACATCGACATGGTTAATGACAAAAGTCATACTCCACTAGAAAAGGTAGGTGGACCAAACAATTGAGGAGGGAATGCAGGAATTATTGAAGGAACTCAAGAAGCCTTAGCCACCTATGGGTGATGCATGAACATTTCCCTTCATAATGAAGAACCAAGATTAGGACCTACTTGCACATATAGTCATTCTTCCTCCACATGTTGACACTGAAGAACTAACTCCTAAAGATTACCAAATCAAGTAGATCATGTTGGGAAGGCCCATGGTAAACACAATAGAAGTCATGATCACTATGGGCATGAAGGGGCTATTTAGAAACATATACCAAGATGAGTCTACATTAATAGCACTCAAGAAGAAAAATGAGATATTAAGAGGCTATCTTCATGAAATTATGGGCTTGATAGACCTAGATAATTCAGAGATTACTCTTGCTGCAACATTAGAGAGGAAAGGAATGGGAATGACATAGTTGGACCCATTTTTGGAAGCATGTCAGCAATGGCATGAAAATTTTGAAGAGAAAGGTGTGTAGATAATAAAGGGGAACTTGAACTTGTTGCACCATATTTAGTCAAGTTCAAAGAAGTTGCTATCTATAGTGAACTAGGATTTTGGGTTAATGAATGACGTACATACCTGGGCAAAATACATTCAAGCCTTGACATCAATAAAAGGTCAAAGGTATCATACATTCATAGAAGTATGTAAAACTAAGGAGTTGGATAACTTGATGATTGGATTGAAAAGATATCAACCAACAATAAATTCATGGAGGGACTACATGCAGATATACAGAAGATAAGGGACCAAACTCAAGAGAAAATTTTGGAAGTGAAAAGGTATTACAACACTACTTGACTTGAGATCTTTGAAGATGAGTCCAAATCCAAGCTCAATTTGATACAATAAATATTCTAATGATTTTGAGGAACACTTAAGAAAGCTTTGTTAGATGAAGACATACGACAAGCATTCAAAACTAAAGAGGTATTATTAGAGCTAGATTCAAAGCTTGAAGATTTTGTGGATACTCGGATTGAAGTAAGTAACTACCATTAGTTAGTAAAGGAAAAAAATGGGGCTTTGGATTTTCCATAAGTTGCCCAAGTAATGGAGATAATAGAGAAATTTAAGAGAAAATATCCAAATATCATTTTGGTCTAAAGGGGAAGAAAACCCAGATACTAGAAATGCAGTTTTCACACTTAGGAAAATTTTAGATATTTTGTAACCTATCATCAAGGTGTGTAGGTACATAGGTGCACCAGTGCGTTGATATTTTTGAAGGAGTGCACCAACAGTTAATTGTTAGTTTCTAATTTAGAGTACTCCATGCACCAGAAACACATTTTGATGATAATTCAACTCCCAAAAATGCCTAGAGATGGATGAGCTTCCATTATTAGAGCTTCCAGAGACTCCTAGATTATCTTGTAGCTACATTCTTCTTATCTTCTCATTCTTTTATTATTGTGTGCCATGTAAAGGCTCATGCACCTATTAATTGATATAAACAAGGGTGGAGACCTCCTTAGCACTATTTAGATAGTTAGTTTGTATATAATTAGATTTTTTTAAATAGTTTTAGACATGGGTTGCATTTTAAAAATTCTCTCTCCTAACAAAAAGGGACAAGACAATTTCATATAAATACATGGATGTAATATGTACTATAGGCATTTATTTTGATGCAATAATATATGCTTTTGGTGCTCTCATTTTGAATGTAGTTATTCTTGCCGAAGTGTGCTATTTTTTTGCATGCATGCTCATGACTAATAATGGAACCAATGGTTTTATTGTATATTTATGATTGTGTAACCTTTTAGTTCTGGCGTTTGCATCATGTTAATGCATTTTGTTGATGTATTGAGTTGGAGAAGAGATCACCTATTATTCCTAAATAACTTCTTGTCTCATATGAGCACACTTTTTGTCACCTTGTCATTTGATGAGAAGTGAAACATCTCTCAGTTATTATCTTGTTAACAATTATATCAATGGAATTTAGGAAGTGTTGATGCTATTTTCATTGGTTTCCTACCTAATATTTTTGATGATTTAACTTGTAGATGTGTTGTTACTATAGTTTATGTTCATTAGGAATTTTCCTTTCAACTTATTTGTTTTAATCTCTTGTTACCTTATCTTTTATTTTATTTTCAAACACTTGGTTAAAGTAGGAATTCATATAGTTGCATCAATAAAATGCATTCATCATAAAAAAGAAAATACCAAAAGTATATCCCTTTTGTGGTTAGTTTTTCAAAATAGCAACAGATCAAATAGATTATCTGAAATTTATTTGAACCAACAAAGGCCTCCTCATTAAAATACATATTTATCTTCAATTGAGCATATTTTGGTAGGTCACAAGATCAGCTAGAACCTTGGAGTTGATGGTAGATTAGAATTTCAAGAGAGGAACTTTAAAGGATTCCTATCATTAAGCATCGTGCAAAACAATAGCTCAACCAAACCATACAATGTCATTTGATATATGCCTCATACTTTATTCATGTGATAAATCTATAAGAATTTTATCACCACTTGTACCATATACTCCCCTCAGCATATTAAAGCTAAATTGGAAGAAGTATAATAACAATAATAAGAGAATGATATCCTAAAATGTAGAATAATAGCACCATGTCCAAATAAGAAAAATAATGCCTAAATAGCTCAAGTAATGACTAGACTTTGTGACAAGAATGACTTACAATTGGCTTGAAACACATGGTATTCATGGTTGCACTAATATTTATGACAAGAAATATGTGAGCAAGATGTAAGTAAAATGCCAAAAAAAAATTATCAATTAATTCACCAATTAGTAGTAAAATACAATCTCACCATGATCAATTAATGTGCATACTTCTATCAAGGATTTTGATGTGAGGCTTTTAAAATTTCGTGGTCCATAAGATCATCAACCTTCCAAAAAATATTGTGAACACAGTGCTACATAATTTTTTTGCAACTAATCTACCTTTATGATTGAGATACTTGGAACAACTCAGACAACATATTGCAATGTAAGAGGTTGATAATGAATCATGCATTAAATAATTGGCATTGAGGTTAGACTCAAGACTATTTGAAGTTCTAGGTACTTAGGTTTTGTTAGCTAATTTTAGACTACATGTTTGGTCTAGGTTTTAGGGTCATTGTATAAACAATTAAGTAAATAAAGTGTAAAAATATTACTACTTAAGGGTTACGACAAGAAAGGTGTCAAATTTTTTTCCAAGATGTTATCCATAATACTTTAATTTATTGAGCCCAAAAATAAATACACTTGTGCAATTAGTGAAATTTGTTCACACAATCTATATGTTGCTTGATACTAAAAATACACTTTAATCCACAACCCCTTACTACCCATATAATTAATTTAAGTTAGTACTCGCACTAAATACCAAGTGCAATTATAGTAAATTCATATAAATTCCCTTATAACCATTCCCTACATTCCTAAAACTCCAATACTTAAACATGTGTAATTTCATACTATTCAATTAATCATTGATTGAAAAACAATACAACAATATTCCTTGCATTTAGTAACACACCAAATTCTTTTATTGTTATTATTTTAATTCATATAATTTAATAATCTTGAGAGGAGGTTATACAATTGTAATAGTGCAGTTAAGAAATTTCAGCCTCAATTATAGGTTTTGGTCATACTTTGAAATAACTTTGAACTTATTTTGACAAATCCTAGAGTAGAGAATAGCTTCTTAATCAGTTTTTAGATAAGACTTGTGACTTGAAAGGTGACCAACGTGCTAAAAAGGCCATATCTAGTGTTTGATCCAAAAAGGATCTCTCTAGAATTAGGCCTTCCCCTCAAGCCACACTTGGCCAATCCCATACAAACTGACCAACACTACAAAGCGTAGAGGATACACCAACTTTAGTTAGAATAGAAAGAATTGTCTAACCTTGCTGACCCAGATTGAGCTAATGTAGAAGAAAAACTCACATTTTAGAAATCAAAAGAATAGCAAGAGGAGGAGAATTATCAAGATAAAATAAGAATCTATGTTTACTAAAATGGCTTTAGGATCAAAGTAAAAAGTTGTGTCACTTTTTAGGATGACAAATCATAATGACTAAATTTGAGTATTTCTATCTAAAAAGCAATTTTTTTCAAGCATATGATCTAGATAAATTAATTATAGCTAATATGTTCTCAAAATTTTCCAATTGTTTATGTCTATTAAATGCATGTTTTATAATAGTTTGTGTTGAATTCCTAAACAAATAAAGTTATTTCAGAAAACTAATGTTTCAATAACTCTTACTCTTTTTAATGATATTTTTTAATAATATATAAACACCGTTTTATTAAGCTCAAAGTTAAGAATATTCTTATATAGTGTTTATAGTGTTTTACTTAGATATAGTATATTACAACTAAAAAATACTACAAGTGCATATTTTAACACTCAAGAAGATGTTAATTTTGAGAAAGAAAAATATAGTACATATTATCAAAGTACAATAAAAAACATATGACATTCTAGACGAGACAGTCCTCTCTACAATGTATAATTTTTCTTTTGGTTAGAATAGATTTGTTTTGAAAAATGTGGTGGGAGATGAAAACTATCAATTTCAAGTGAATTGAAATTTGAATAATTATAAAAGAGAAAATATAGCTCAAAAGCTAATTTTATGTTCGATTGATCTAGCTATTTATGTTATATATAACTTAATCTAAGATCAAAGGGAAAAGGTTTATTTCTTTATACTTTTGTGGTGGGAACTAGATCCAAGAAATTTGGCATTTTGCTTCACCTAAAAATTATCGTTAGAAACTAGGAAAATATATCAATTCTATTCCAAAAAAAATTAAAAATAATAATACTAAAATTTGTCCATTTCTACACATTTCATTACTTTACTTCATTTTCAAATTTTAAATAACAATATCAATTTTATGTCATTGAATTTGAATATATATACTTTTGTTAGCCTTTTCCTTTATAAAGGGTGACATTTATTTTTTCTTTCGCCCTTTACTACTATATAGTCACAACCACTCAATTACCTACCCTTCACAATCTAATGGTCAACTACAATACTTATTATGTATCACTTTATCTGACTAACTATTGTAGATGAACCATCTTGAAGTGTGATCTGAACTTGAAGTGTAGATTTTTTTAAACAAATATTTATGATTAAAATCTTAAGAAAAATTTGGGTATAAGATAGATGAGAGCTGAAATAACAAAGATACTAAAGAAGAAATGGAATGTTGACTAATAATTACTTGAATAGTTACAACTCAAAAAGTGTTCCCTTTTCAAAACTTTCTACTCTAAAGAAAGCTTCTTGTAGTGGATTATCTATGTAAGAGCTAGAAATAAACAAAAACTTGCACCTTGTGTATAACATAAAATAACAAGGGTAGTATACAAAAAACACCCCAAATAAAGAATACTTAAATGGTCATATAAAATGAAATGATTATGTTGATAGGCCAATAAATAAAATGATAATAAGAGGAATATAATGGGGGGGGGGGGGGGGGGAGAGAGAGAGAGAGAGAGAGTGTTAAAATAAGTGTGATAGACATTTTTATAGATCAATTAGGGAGGACATTCATGGGTTAGTCACCCCTCTTAATTCTTAAAGTGAAAATTGTTAATCATTGATGTTAGCAACAAGACTGTAACATACAAGGATTGTCTAAAAGAATTTCCTCATTATTATTGATGGGAAATGAAAGAACAAAAATGTATTTTACAAAATAAAAATCACATATACACCATGATAGATATATATATAGGAAGATTGTAGTAGATTTGAATGAGAGGGCACAAGAAGAGAGTTTACCAGACTCGTAGAAAAATTATGATCATATTTATAAAAGATTTTAAAAGTGAAAATCTTCATTGAAGCAATATAGTGAAGGAAATCATTGGCACATTGACCAAAATTTCACAACTGAATTGAAGAATGATTTATTACATATTTTGAAAGAGATGTGATTATTGTCATCATTTGATATATTTATAATCAGATTAAAGGATATTTATCGAAAATATTCTAGTAAATTTGAGGAAGATATTTATATTAATTTGTGGATAGATAGTCCTTTGATTAAGAAATATCACTAAGGTTAAAGTATTAGTGAGGGGTTGATAGTTCAAGTGGGGAGAGTTTTCTCAAACTAAGGGGTTGATGCCTCTAAATATGCAAAAGAAAATATTATATAATGTACAAGTAATTGGCTATGTTTTTCTCTTGTAAGGATTTCCTTATAAATATATTGTTCTTATGTTCTTTATGTTTGAATGATTATTGTAATTGTGATTGATGAAGTTTAATTTGGTGAAAATTATTGTTATACTAATTCACATGCTCCCTAAATAAACATGTGCTCATTAATCTTATGTAAGAATGATTATATGGATACCATTTTCCTCCATATTTCTTATCCAGAGTCTAGGATTTAAAAATGTAATTCAATGATTTTGGTTTGTTTATCATTGTACTCCCTAGAAGACTTGGAAATGATACAATGATTAGACCCATCAAGAAGTATTGGAAGTGTTTATTTTTATAAAAGGGGAGTTGTTTGAGGATGGGGCTTTTATAGTTGTGGTGGTTGTACATCTAAATGAACTAATGGTTCATTGTATATGGTGTATTCCATAATACCTCTAGGGGCTCCCTTCTAGTGAAAAGTTATAAATATTAGTGATGACTTTTCTAGTGGGAGTTAAAACAATATTTTTATCTCACGTAGAATTGATCATAGTATCTAACAAGACTAGAAGAGAGGCTATTGAGGACAAGTTGTTAAATTAGGAATACTTTTACTAATATTGCATGACTAGGAGAGAGGGTGGCTTCTTAATTAATGTTGGGAATTATTCAATGTGTAATTACTATTGCTTGGTCAATATGTATTTTGAAGGCACATTACATATCTTTGGTAGAGTAGTGCCCTAATGTTTGAGAGTATTTTTGGCACACCATGAGTTGTATCAGATGGTCTCCATAGTGGCAATGTAAATAAAGGTCACATTCATCTCTCTCTCTCCCTTAAACATAAAATTAAGAATTGTAGAAGATTGAAATATTTCAACATTAACATTGGGCTCCCCTTGTTCTCTAAAATGAGTGTGTTAAGTGTTCTAGTTCTTGATGTTTTAATGAAAATTATGAGCAAGAAATGAATCATTACCTGTTATAGGTCGCTAGTTCAAATAAAGATTTTGTTGGTTTTTCTACTTGACCTTTGAATAATTCTTCATTCTCTATATTGGAGAATCATGGAGTTCATGACTCTAGGAAAAATATCACATCTTATTCATACTCACTACCAATATCACAAGAATCTTGGTAAAATTCATCATCCTCCTCAAGAAAGAAACCAATCATCACAAAAATTAATAAAATTAATTTTTTTTAATACACTTCTTATGCAATCCAAACCAAAAAATAGTTTGAAACATCATTTACCTACACTTCTATATCAGAGTCTTCCCATATATTAGAGAAGTAGGGAAAATAAGAGCATTAAAGTTGGCTACCATGTCGAGGGTTGGCCTAGTAGAATCTAGGGATGGTAATGGCAAGCAATTCTTGATGTTCTCTATGTAGAATCAACCAAAGAGAAACATACATGAAAAATTCATGTATGTAGCTATGTTACCATAAATGAGAAACAAATTGGCAATGACAATGTGACCAGAAACAAAAAATTTAAAAGTTGCACAAAAGAACTATATATGTAATTATATTTTTATTTTGAATATATTAAAAAGTAAATACATAATTAATCACACAAAGAAATTATAATTAAGTTATATAAATATAATATACAAAATAAATTATCATTATTGTTAATTTATGTATTACATTTCATGAATAGATGACTATTTTCTTAATTAGCTTACAACTGTACTCTCTTAATTCGATGATTACTATATTTAGTTTAAATTTAAAATTCTAAGTTAAACTACTATCAAATTATAATACTTTACTCAATAAAAATTGAACATGACTTCACCAAACTTCAACTCACTTAGTCTCTTAGCAAAATTATTAGAAAAATTGTAGTCAACATAAATCTAATAAATATTATTATTTTTTTAAGCTATCAAAGGAGCATTTGTCGGGAAAGAGTGTAGTGAACTTTGTATTGTGAATTTTATGTATTTGGAAGTTGTTGAAACAAGCATTTCCTCAGTCAAAATGGGTTGTTGTCGTTGAAATACAAAATGACATACATCCTTTACATTTTTGGCAACATAGGTATATATAGGAGGAAGCGAATCTATGTTTAAGGGTTTTCCCAATCCCAAGTTTTTTGTATTATTGATCTAAGTGTCTCATGTTTTGATCATCCTAGTGAATGCATGGGCATTTAGGGACTAGACTACTTTGGAAATTTTGCGCTTACATCAACCAAAACCTAGCCATTGTGTTCCAAAACCTAATGCATTTTTATTTCCCTTTATCTTATAATGTGAGAATTAATTCTAAAAACTAAAAATTTAGGAAACGAAAAAAAATTTAAAGATAAAATAAAACTTGCATCTCAAACATGTCTTTAAATGTGTTACCATGTAGTAGTGATAGTATAAATTTAAATCCAACACCACATGATCTCTTATTATTTCTTTTCTTAATGATATAAGGAAGTAGGACCCTATATAGTTCCAAATCCAAACCCTTGACCTCCTTAGGTACATCATATCCTTTAGCCAAGAGCTATATGAAAATGCACATTGAGCCTTGGCTTGGAATGATCTTGCTCCACTAAAATAAAAAATCAATATTTCACTTCATTTCAACCTAATGAACATCAAAAATTGCCTTGTCCTTGAAAATAGTAATGAGCTTCTTGGTTATTCCTTCTAGCTCCTCTATCATATAACCCACATCCAAATTCATGTACAATTTAGCGTTTGGAATTTTATTTTGGTTATTAATGTCAAAAATTACATTTTCTAGGCCCCTAGTTTATATTCCATAGCCATATTCCTACATAGGCTGATAGCCCACTCCTTTCTAAAATCCCCAAAAATCATGTAAGCTACAAACATTCTTATGACATCCTCATTCCAATGATAGGTGTAAGCATAGTTAAAATAGGATTCCCCAATAACCAATTCTACCTCTAGCCTAGTAATATCCTCTACTAGATTTAGAATCATATTCTAGCAATTTGATAGGACACTTCCCCTAGACCCCATTTTCCTAGGCTTGGCAAGATTAAAGACCTTAGTAATTATTTCCAAGAGAAGGCTAAGAAACTAATTAGCCAAAAGGACCAAAATTATTAGTTAACAAGATACGTTAGAACCTTCTTGAAGTTAATAATAAAGAGAAGAACCTTCATCATTATGAGGGGAGGAACTAAAAATGATAAAATTAAAATAAATTCCTTAGATATAATTCACACATGTAAATAAATAAAGAGTACTATCAAATATTTAAGGCCTTCCTTATGGTGTTGTCTACTAATTAGAATAAACTTGTAAAGTTTACAAGATTAAAATAAAGTGAAATGACTTATAAATATTCAAAGTTGATACACTTGATTTTCTTATGCATCTGCTAATACATTATCTACATGACACATATGGGAAACTCTAAATTAATTAAAGAATTTAATTAAGTGAAAATTTTGAGAAATTGTAGAAATAAGAATCCAGTTAGGAATTTGGCCATTTCTCATAACATTTCTAATTACTTGGGAGTCACCTTCTATTGCTAAGTTATGATTTTTTTTTGTAAAAATATTTGTATTCCCTCTAAAAGAGCTTTTGATTTAGTTGTATTATTGGAGGTGGTTCCTAGTGATCTAACACACCTCAAAATTGCTTTTCCATTTTGATAATGGGTTATACCACTTATTGTTTCCACTCCTAGGTTTCCCATTAAATATCCATAAATGTTTAGTTTGAACTATCATATATCGGGGGATTCCATTTACAATATTTTTGAGCCTCTCTATAGCTACAAACTATGAAATTATGAATATTCTTCCTGATTTCTTCATCCCATTCAGTAAAGGAGCCTTCAAAATTATCAATATTTATAATTCTATAGTCATCTACTTCATTATTAATGTGTCCTTTTATCTTGAATTATATACTTTCCACAATCATCTCTTTGTCCTAAAAGATCCTTATGTTTCTAGATAATATACTTTAGTAATGTTTCCTTTTATTTTGGATAGTATAATTTCTTTCTAGATTTCCCATGATTTAATTGAAGGGGCTATGACCATAATAATCTATAAATGTCATTATATCTAACACTAAGCCATGAATTTGCATGGTTGATAAAAGTTTCAACTAGAATGGATTGTCATTAATATTTTGCTTAAACATTCCCAACATTTCTAGGAAAAATTACATTCCCAAAGTAGATGATTGAGATTTCCCTAATTTTTTTCACAAACTAGGCATCATGATAGTTCTTGAAATCCTAATTTATTAAACCAACTAGTTTGTGTGATTATTTCACCTATGTCTACCCAAAGAAACATACCTACTTTTGGTAGGCATTTCTTGTTCCATCTTAGTGAAGAGGGAGAACCTTGGGTTGAGTTAACCAATTTTTGTGAATCAGTTTATATCCATCTTTGACTATGTACTCTCCACAATTTAACTTAAAAAAAATCAACATATCATTCTTTTAGACTTTAGTTGACATTTCTAATTTTTAGTATTTCTAGTAATTCTTTTTTATCCCTCTCTAAGATAGGAGTGTTATGAAGAAAATTCCATTGCGTAATCCCTCTTGTCTTGTCTTGTGGAGTGAACATGTAATCACCAACTTTTGAATCAAAAAGATCTTTCATATTATTTATGCTTCATTTATTAGTTAACACTTTATCAATAATTAAGTAGCCACCCCAAGATTCCTCCCAAAATACTGTTGAATCCACATTACCTATATCATGAGTTGCATGTGGAGAGATGAATTATCTACATTTTAGGATAAAGTTATAAACCATGGATCCTCTCAAGGGATTTTTAGTTCTAAAGATAGCTAGTATTATCATCTAGTTCCAAATATTCGTTAAAATTAATCTTGACCCATTTTCCTATGCTATCCTTATACAATTTCCAAACTAATATCATTCCCATTGTTGATCTTTGAGTCTATATGTTTTTTGAGCCCACACCCCCATTTTTTTGTAAATTGAAAATGTTGTCCCATCTAATAAGTGTCATTTTAGTATTTTCCTTTGTTCCATTCTAGAATAAATCTTTTAATTTCTCTTCAATCAAGTTGTATTCTTTATTGGATAAAGGGATATGAGACATTTGATATGATGGTATAGAAGATAGAACTGATTCAGTCATAGTATTATAACCAATTTAACCATAATATCTATACCTACATTAGTGAGTCAAATACCTTTCCAAATATCCATTTTTAAATCTATTTTATCTAAGATATGGTTATAGGACTTTAAAGCATTTGTTATTTTTTCTATTGGTATACCGAAATATTGACAACATAAATTCCTTGTCCTATATCTGAGTATTTGGCTAATTAACTAAGCTTTTTTCTCTTGTGCGTTAAGGAATAAAATTTATGATTTATTTTCATTAACCTTTTGGCCTAATGCTCTTTTATATTCAATTAAAATCTAATTGTAACTTTTTGCTTCCTTGATAATTCTTTTTCTTGATGGGATTGTATCATCAAATAATTGCTAATGGGTAACATTTTCCACTCTTTTAGCTATCTTAACCCTCAATATATTACCATTCCTATTGGTTTATTTGATGCTTCTTTTGAATTCTTATTCCATAATCACATATAAAAATGGAGAGAGAGGATCTCATTGCCTAAATCCTCAAGATATCTTGAAGAATCCTTCCAAAAGACCATTTATGAGAACTAATAGTTTTGTGTTGATATACAATAATAAATTATGTCAATCCACCTTTTGGATCAACCAAATACTTCCAAACTTTTGCATAGAAAGCTCCAGTCACCCCTATCATATGCATTTTGAATATAAATCTCCATAATCTTGCTGGGGTTATTTTTGTTGTTGCATAGTATAAACTAGTTTATGTATTATGATGTTCACATACCAAATTGATCATCCTAGAATAAATCATATTTTCTCCTCTAAAATTATTCATTCCAAAAAATGCGTTATATTCACTACGGCCTTTGATAGGATTTTGTAGATCAAGTATTACACAAATATATTGGTCTGAAATCACTTAGTTCCTCTACCATGTTCTTTTTTCAAAGTTAGGAAAAGGTAGGTATTATTTATCTCTTTAAAAATATGACTTTATTTTCTTATATTCACAATTGCTTTCCAAAATTCGAATTTAAGGCTCCAACATTTTTGGAAAAAATTGTATGGAAACCATCTGGGCCATGGGCTTTTTCTCAATGTAGATAAAAAAGGGTGATCCTTAGTTCTTATATCGTTAACCAAGTATCCTTATCTATAATTTTGAAGATGCTTCTAAGCATCCTATTTTGTGCTAATAGGTTTGATCTATCAAACTAGTTCTAGTTGAAATAAAAGAAATCACCAATGATTTTCTAGCTTCGATAGGATCTTCCATAGTTAGGTCATCACTTTTCTTAATCCATGTTATCCTATTGATGCCTCTTCTTACTCTTGCATTGTTATAAAATAATTTAAAATAATTCTCACCCTTAGCTAAACCTGTCTCAACTTTTCCCTCTAGTATATTTTTCCAAATAGATTTTCATGATTATGTATCAATTGTTTTCTTTGGAATATCTCTCAAAGTTCATTCCTTATTTCATGATTTATTTCCCTATCTCCTTTTATTATCCTTCAACTTCTTCTTTTTCATCAGATATATAATGTAAACTAATGAAATGTATAGAAATGGGTGAATTTTATGGTTTTTTAAAAAAAAATTAATTCAAATAAGAATCAATATATATTTCTATTTTTTAATGATTTTTTTTCAATTATAATCTTAAAAATATTTAAAATCAAGGGTCTAGTTCCCACCAAAGAACTATATGTCAATATTTTTTTCCCTTTGATATAAAATATGTTGCAGATGACATGTATAGCTTGTAAAATCAAAAATCAATAATTGGTTTTTGACCTATATTTTCACTTTTATAATAATGCCAATTCCAACTCTACTTAAATAGATTATTTTCATCTCCCACCATATTTCTCATAACAATTTTATTCCAACCAAAAAAAGTTATACAACCTAGAAGAGGACAACATGGAAAAAAGTGGACAACATGGAAAAAAAGTTATGCGTAAATATGGTGTGGAAAAAAGTGGACAACATGGAAAAAAAGGTCAAAAGTACACATAATGTGATCATGTTATGTGTAATTTTGATTGAATTTCAAAATGGGAATTGGCTCATTAACAAGATGGGGGGGGGGGGGGAGAGAGAGAGAGAGAGAGAGAGTTCACCTTGCTTTATTGATAATCTGACAACACTCATTGCTTTTCTATCTAAAAATTTTGTTTTTGACTGGATGTGCCTTGAAGAACTTCTATCACTACTTGAGCTACTAGTAGATGGTAATTATTCATCATCATCATCATCTCACATAGGATCAATGCATATCTTATGCTTTCCTTTACTTCTTTCATTGGTTCAAGAAGATCTTCCCACTCTTTTCCAATAATAAAATGGGCTTTGTCTCTTAATACTAAGTTATTTGTTAATAGTTTCATTCTTAGCATAATTCATAATGAGATTCTTCATAGCTAGTTTATTTCTTGACCGCTATAGTATTTTCTCCTCAAGAATTTTTTTTTAATCAAGTGATATACGATCCCAATTTTCTCTTGGCCAATTCTTTAAGCCTTTGATTGTGCCTATAGATGCACAAAAGGGTTGAAATATAGATATGGGGAAAGAATACTATTGGATCTATCAAGTGTTACCTAAGGAGTTGTAAGACCTACCAAGGAACACTTGATGGTTGTAATGTGTCCCAAGCAGTCATATGGGGTTAGCTAATGTCCCTTCCGAGAAGTTCTAGGACCACTTATAATCCCTTCCAACACATTATATCCATCAAGTGTGCCATGAGTAGATCTAATAATTTTCTTCCACTAGATCTAGATATCAATCCTTTTGTGTATCTATAGGCTCAATCACATACCTAAAGGATTGGCCAAGGGAAAACTATGACTATATAACAACTAATTACAAAATATTTAGTTGATGAGAAATTGTTGTAGCAATGAAGAAGAAAATTGGTTATGGAGAATCTAGTTATGAATTTTGTTATGAATGGAACTATTAATGAGCTACTTAGGATTAAAGCATAAAGCCCACCTAGTTAATGGAAAAGAGTGGGAAGAGTTTCTTGGACCCACAAAAAAATGTTACATATAAGAACTTGAAGAGATAGGAAAGGGAAAGAAGCAAAGGAAAAAAATAAGGTATGCATTTGAGCCTATTTTAGGTGATGATGATGATGATGATGATGATGAATACTAACCATATACTAGTAGCCCAAGTAGTGACAAAAGGTCTTGAGATAACATGTACTCATAAACAATTTTTTAAAGGATCATATGGAAACTTGAGGGATCTTAAGGGGTCCTAAAGTCCCTTTCAACACACCAAGACCTTTCATGCCTCCTTTTTATAAATTAGAGCCAAAAAGTATCTAGAAGAACTAATATTTATTAATGGAGGAGATATGCCCATTGCATCTTTAATAATATGACATATTAGTTCTAAAGCTTTCTCCCAACTAGACCTCCATGTCGTTTTATAGTACCTACATGAAAAGAGAAATATGAAGTTTAGTGATAATATTTAAAGATACCTTGAAAAAAAAGGTGCAATGAAACTCAACTTAACATAATCTCATAAAAAGACATAGGAGGGATGTCAACATATAAAGAGTTTTAGTTGTCAAAAACCATATCAAACAAAACTTGATTCAAAAGTGTTATTTGTATCTTGACTTGATACCTATGTCTATCTTTAGGTTGGTCAATTCTTGTCCTTTCTCTTTCCATTCTAGTGCATTTTGTATATTAGGATTCAATGGTTATACATAGTGTCATTTAAAAATTGTGATGATAATGGTACCTTTAATTACTAGTCTATCATGGATTTTTTTGATGAAGATGGTGATTAAAACTACTAGGTCTTCTCATGGAAAACTTGTGATGAAGATGACACCTGCAACTACTAGAATGTCATGAATATTTTTATCTCTCTTATTTTAAAGAGAGAGAGAGAGAGAGAGAGAGAGAGAGAGAGAGAGAGAGAGAGAGAGAGAGAGAGAGAGAGATCTCCATAATTATATGCATACATTCATCAGATCACTTATTTGTAGGAGTTGATGAAATCCAACTCCGCAGTCGCCAAGATCACCTACATGCAAATAGCTTGCTGAAGAGAAACCGAAAGAGCAAGAGCAAATATTTCACAATAGGAAAATGAGATTGCTATGTGAATGGAATGATTTACAATGAGAGAGAGACCATTTAAAAGGCCTCGTGGAAGCTTGTAGAACAAGCTGGAAGGAGGTAGTGGACAAAAATGACAACTCAGCACATATCCTCAAAAAGTGGAATATGCTAAAAAAGGAGAAAACTCTCGAGTTGTCAACAACAACCACTACATGCATTAAATACTAAATATGCATTAACCTAAGTAAGCTTAAGTAATAGAATAAATAATTAATAATTAATTATTTACTCTAACACCCCCCCTTAAGTGCAACTTAGGGAAATGCCTTAAGCTCACAAAACTAAGATGAAATGCAAAATGGGTCCCGGCAACGAGGCCATGTTAGGTACCCATGTACAATGCAAGAAGAATGCAACCTCTGTAAGCGAGGAAAGAGAGAAAACCACATGGGAAAAACCCTCCCCCAAAAAAGAGGTAAAAACAACATGCTAAAAAAAACATGAAGTGAAGGAAGGAAGGCCTCAACCAATCCCCCCAAGGACAACTTCCGTAACCCCAAGCATTGACCGTAGCTGAAGAAAGCGGGGCGATGCAAAAGGCTTAGTGAAGAGGTCTGCAACCTGACCGGTAGTAGGAATGTACTCCAATGCAATAACACCATTCTGAATTAACTGACGGATGAAATGCATATGCAACTCAATGTGCTTGGTGCACTGATGTTCCACCGGGTTGCGAGAAATGTGAATGGCACTCTAATTATCGCACCACAAAATAGTAGGGCGATCAGGAGGGAATCCAAATTCAGTCATCAACTGACGAAGCCATAAAGCCTCCTGACTAGCAAGAACTGCGGCCCTGTACTCAGCCTCTGTAGATGAAAGTGCATGAGCATGTTGCTTCTTGCACGACCATGTGATGGGACTGGTGCCAAGAGAAAACACAAAACCAGAAGTGGACTTTCGATCATCAACATCACCGGCCCAATCTGAGTCAGTGTAGCCAACAATGTGTGGTGTCCCCGTACTATAGTGAATGCCATACATAAGGGTGCCCTGAATGTAGTGTAGAATACGCTTGGCAGCTTGCCAATGACTCTCATGAGGGTCCTGAGAAAACCGAGAGACTAGGCCAACTGCAAAAGATAGATCAGGGCGGGTGTGTGTCAGGTACAAAAGGCTGCCAACCAACTGCCGATACAAAGTAGCATCCACTGTAGGTGAAGAGCAGGAGGTAGACAAAGTGACACCCGACTGAAATGGTGTAGGAGCAGCCTTACAATCTAGCATGTGGAAGCGACGAAGTATGTCAAGAGCATACTTCTGCTGATACACAAAAATGCCAGTAGGAGACTGATGAATCTGAAGACCAAGAAAATAGTGCAGTAAACCAAGATCAGTCATCTCAAACTGGTCCATTAGTGCACACTTAACATTCTGGAGCATGGATGACGAACTACCTGTAAGTATAAGATCATCAACATACAAAACAAGAATTAGTATCTTATCACCAAGACGCTGAATGTACACCGTGGGATCGGAATGGCAACGGGTGAAGCCTGTAGATAGTAAATATGAGTCTATCTTCTCATACCAAGCCCTAGGGGCTTGTTTGAGACCATACAAAGACCGTCGAAGCCTGCAAACCAAGGTGGAATCCTGCACAAAACCTGGAGGTTGCTCCATGTAAATCTCCTCTGTGATATCACCGTGCAGGAAGGCACTCTTCACATCCATCTGATAAAGTGACCATCCCTGTGAAGCTGCGAGGGATAAGACAAGGCGAATAGAATTCATCTTGGCGACAGGAGCAAATGTCTCAGAATAATCAACACCCTCGACTTGCGAAAAACCCTTCGCAACAAGACGAGCCTTATGCTTATCAATGGAACCATCAGCAGCGTACTTAGTGCGATAAATCCACTTACAACGCACTAGCTTTCTCCCCTTGGGAAGAGAACAAAGATCCCATGTGTGGTTCTTCATTAAAGAAGAATATTCCTCCTCCATTGCACTGTCCCATTCTGAATGTCCTGTTGCTTCCGCAAAAGTCTGAGGATCAGTACTAACAGCATGACTTAGAAGACTAGAGCCTGCAGTGTGAGAACGAGTGCGACAGGATGTGGATGGGTCACCAGCTAGAGATCCTGCAGCATCAACAGTAGCTCGAGCCCATTTAGGCATCTGGGAAGGATCCTGTGGTGGAGGGATATCAGGATCACCATGATCATCATCCTCATCATCTGTGAAACAAGGTGGAGATGAAGGGGGAGTAGTGGGAGCTGGAGGAGGCGCTGGAAGTGAGGGATGAACTGCAGGTGGGCTCTCATCAAACTGGACATCCCGGCGAAAAAGGACCTCTCTGGAATCAGGATCAAATAACCTGTAAGCCTTAACATCCTCACAGTAGCCAACAAAAATCAATGGTCGGCTTTTTGGTTCCATTGCTTTCCTCTGAGTAGCAGGTACAAAGGCATATGCTGTACTCCCAAAAACTCTGAATGATGACACATCAGGCTTGACACGGGACCAGGCCTCCTCAGGAGTCATATGGCGAAGTGCCTTGTGAGGCATCCGATTTTGAATGTAGTTGGCACAATTGATTGCCTCTGCCCAAAAACATGAATCCATGGACCTAGACTGGATCATACAATTGGCCATCTCCCGAAGGGTTCGGTTCTTTCTCTCGGCCACACCATTCTGCTGAGGAGTGTAGGGTACTGAAAGCTGATGCTGAAGACCATGCTCAGAGCATAAATCTCTAAAAGCCTGGTTCACATACTCCCCCCCATTATCTGTGCGTATGCGCTGAATAGAAAGCCCAGACTACTTCTCTACAAATGCCTTGAACACACGAAATGAATCAAAGGCATCAGACTCGTACTTGAGAAAGTACACCCATGTGCGTCTGGAGAAGTCATCAATGAATGTAAGCACGTATCTAGCACCTGAAAAAGAAGGAGTAGGAAATGACATGAGATCACTATGAATCAGCTCCAAAGGTGCTAAATCACGAGTGGCTCGTCCATGTGGAAAAGAATCCCTATGTTGCTTGCCAAGTGCACATCCTTGACAAACACCATCTGGACAGGAGATCTGGGGAAGCCCAAGAACAAGTGCCTGTGTGCTCAACTATTTTAGATATCTGTAATTGACATGCCCAAAACGTTCATGCCAAAGTCTGCTTACTGAATCTGCATGTGTAATGAAACATGAACCTGTGTCATCAGAAGACTCAAATCCATCAAATCTATAGAGACGTGATGCAGAGTCAACACTCCCAGTGGCCACAATCATCTCTGGATCATGCAGGTCCCGAATAACCACATCATGTGGTGAGAACTCGACTGTCTTCCCAGAGCCAGAGTGGAAAATCTGATAGACAGACAGAAGGTTCATCGAAATATCAGGGACACAAAGTACATCCTGTAGAGAACCTCCGGCCAGAGCAATAGTGCCAGAACCCAAAACTGAAAGTTGTGAAGAGTTCCCAACTGCAATATGTGTGGTGGCCAAAGGAGCTAGTGAAGTAAGCAACTTAGGAGTGTTTGTTAAGTGGTGAGAAGCCCCGGAATCAAGAATCCATAAAGGCACTGAAGGCTTAGCTCGTGCAGTAAGAGCATGACCTTTCCCTGCAGATGGAGATGAAGAGTGAGGAGCTGAAATGTTATGCTCCTTCATGGCTGCCTCTAAAGCCTCTAATCGTTTCCAACATCGAGAAACCGAATGTCCATCTTTGCCACAAAAGCTGCAGTTCTCACTAGATTTCTTCTTGATCTTGGAGGTAGACTCACCCGATTTTGAAGAATCTTTACCCTTGGGAGGGTTTTCTGGAGGATTAGCTGGAGGATCAGATGTGCCTTTCTTCGATTTGCCTTTCTTCTTTGATTTTCCCTTAGAATTTTGAGCAACCAATGCTTGGCTGGAAGAGCCAGAGCCATCCACCTGCTGGATCTTTGCTTGTTCCCTAGTCAACCTGTCACAAAATGTCTCAAATGAAGGCATCCGATGACGATCTCCAAGGGCATCCATGGTGGAGTAGAAAGTAGAAGAAAAGACCTGATACTGGCCCTTCAGCTTTGAGAGTATCAAAAATATGCACTCATTATCTGTTTTGTTCTTCCCACATCCTTGTAAAACTGCACGCAGGGATTTGAACTTTACTAGAAAGTCCTCAATGGTGGGAAAGTTACTAGGTGACAAAGAAGTTAATTCTGCATCCAACTGAAGTGCTCGAAACTCATTCACTTGTCCAAACAAAGCCTGAAATCTCAGCCAATAAGCCCGTGGAGTAGTCAAACCATCCAGGTGAAACAACAAGCTGTCTGAAATGTTGAGTGCAATAAGCCCCATGGCTTCATCCATCTTGTTCCTGTGCTGTAGAATCTCATAAGGTCGTTGGATATTAGGCTGATGCTCATCCAGACAAGACCATAGACCTCTTGACATTAGAAGTCTAGTCATTTGTGCCTTCCATGTGTGGTAGTTGTGTGGTGTGAGACGGGATATAGATGGATCCGCCATTGAGAGAAAGAAGAAGACGGAAGTAGAAGGGTCTTAACTGAAGTAAATTACAGAAAAGAAAGACACCCCCCCACAAACGTACAAAAATATCTCCCAAATACCACAAAAAAACAACTAAGGAGAGCAAAAAAACTGGAAAGGAACCTGGATTTGTTGTGCAGAAAAATCCTCTACTTTGACACCAAAAATGGAATCTCAAACGAACTCAAAATCATGCGAAACTAGCACCAATGTGTCCGTCTCTGAGTCAGCTTTCCGATGCTTCTTTCGGATCAGAAAAAGACCTCCGTATGCTCAAGTTATAGCCAAAAAACCGACTGCTGCTTCAAAAATGCACTTGCTGGAAAATTACAGACACTGGCATAAATTTGACGGCCGTATGCCCGTCACAGACCTGTCGCCGGAAAAAAAAATGTCATGGAAAGGTGATGTCACTTGTCGGTAAAGTGACGTCAGCGCACCGGAATATGACGTCAGCAGCAGCCACGTGGCGGTCGGTGGTTGGAGAGGCCGCAGGGCGGCGGAGCAGCGGAAACCGTCGGTGGCGGTGGCGCCCGGGAGGAAAACCCGGCGGCGCCGCTGTCTGCGATGGTGGAGGCGCTGTGCCCGAGCGGCGGACAGGAGGAGGCCGGGCAGCGGCGGAGCCGGGAGGAGCCGCGGCTGAGCGCGGGCGGCGCTGCCTGCTATGGCCGCTGCGGGCGGCGCGCGGGTGGCGCGGCGGCGGCGCCCGAAAAATATATTTTTTTTAAAAAAAAAATTCGCGCTGCGTCCATACGATCCGTACGGCAGCGAACCCGGGATCCTCAAAAAATCGCCAAAATTGCCCTGTCTCCAAAAACGAAAAGCTTTATATGAATCCTGACTGCAAACGGCCTTCCGGATCCAATGGTGATGCCCGTTTGGGCTGAAAGTGCTCCAAAAATTCACTCTAGCCCTGATTTGAAGAAAAAATGCACAAACAAACTGGGGTTTGTGACTTCGAATCACGGCTTCACAAATCCTTCAAACAAGAAGCAGCAGGGAGGCTCTGATACCATGTAGGAGTTGATGAAATCCAACTCCGCAGTCGCCAAGATCACCTACATGCAAATAGCTTGCTGAAGAGAAACCGAAAGAGCAAGAGCAAATATTTCACAATAGGAAAATGAGATTGCTATGTGAATGGAATGATTTACAATGAGAGAGAGACCGTTTAAAAGGCCTCATGGAAGCTTGTAGAACAAGCTGGAAGGAGGTAGTGGACAAAAATGACAACTCAGCACATATCCTCAAAAAGTGGAATATGCTAAAAAAGGAGAAAACTCCCGAGTTGTCAACAACAACCACTACATGCATTAAATACTAAATATGCATTAACCTAAGTAAGCTTAAGTAATAGAATAAATAATTAATAATTAATTATTTACTCTAACATTATTAACACATTTAATTGTTTCAAAATTTGCACTAAATTTGTTATCAATGTTGAGCATCAAAATTTCTTTCATCTCAACAAGAGATCCAATAATTTTTGTGGCCATTCAAAAAAAACTTGTTTATAGGTTTCCTTGTTTGTCACGGTAATGCACCATTGGCTCAATTTTAGACCGTTCTTCTTCCTATTCTTGGCATACACACAAGACCCATCACTATATTTCCCTACATGATAAAAATAAAAAATAAAGGTGACTAAAATGAATCAACATAGCTTTGAGCCTTTACAAGATGTCTTTATCATTTCTTCATAAGATGATTTATATTTTGGTTCAACCATAAGAATCTCTCTAATATATCTTGACCTTACATTGTATTTTTGCATTGTAATTAGGTCTTCCTTGTAAGGGTTTCCATTTGGATAAACAACAAACTAAATGATTCTAAGAGCCATAGTTTGAGTTCTAGAAGCTAAACTTTCCTTGGTAGAATTTTCATTTGATTATTTGTATAAAACCCACTGTGAATCATCCCTCCACCATGCTCCTTTTGTGGTGGTATTTGGGTAGTCTTTTGTAATACACATGTTTTTCTTGCAATTTTTTCTAACTACTCTCACAATATTCTGACTAGAAGATGAAGCGATTGAAAAATGGAACGATTGTAATGTTTCCTATGCATTTCTCATTCAAATGTGAAACTTTGGATTTAGATTTTTTTTAATAGTTCCCTAGTTGATTCAATCATTTATTTGATAAAATCAATCCATTTATGGATATTTTCTTCATTAACTAAGCCTAATTGGGCCTATTAGGCCTCTAAAAATTTGACTATACTTTCACGTCACCATAACACGATCACATTATTGCTAGTATAGTCATACAAGATATAATGTAATCTCATTATGTCTAGTATGATAGTGTAGTCATATGAAGAATAGTGCATTCGCATTTTGTTAACACAAAAGTGGGATCATGTTTAGGCTTGGTAATAAGCCTATTAGACTACCCAAAGGCTTCAGTTGTGTTATAAATAGGAAAAATTGTGGGAGGGATGGGGGGTGAATCAGTATTCCAAAAAACTTCTCCCAACTACAGATATAATTCCCAATCTTATAACTTGCATAAATATATAAAATGATTAAGATGAATAGTAAACACATCGGTAAAGAAATACAACATGTAAAAATTTATTTTGTTAACTAGGGAAACCCTTGACAAGAAAAAACACCATTGGGGATGGTACCCACAAAACGCTCCACTAATCAAAAGTATCTTGTGAAAGATATTGACCGTTTTAGGAGTCTATTAAATCCATATAATTTTTTAGTCCTTTTTAGAAGATCAGGCCTTGTTAGAAGCCTCAAAACTATTAGGAGTTGTTATTACATTTACATAATGTATGCAAGATGACCCACTGTCCAAACATGCAATATGTAATGATATTCATTTCACAAAAGTATAGATACAATAACTGCATTCACAATGTTTATATCTTCAATATCTAATATGATCTTTGTAGTTTGTTGTTGCAAATTCAGATATTTTTCCTCTATATTTCTATAATCATTAACTTTGCATCACAAAAAAATAGCATATTTATCAGAATAGCACACTTAACATCACATTCTAAATCTTTCATTTATACCATAATATTATGTACTGTCACCATTCATTCTTCTACATGTGTCTCAAAATACAAAACTATACTTTTCCCACTTAGCTTTAACATCTAGCATATCATCCCTAATTATTCAAGTAATTATTTTGGTTTTAAAAAATATCCTTAACATAGAATATCTTATTACTTAACTCTATAATGTTTTATAATCCATAAATGCAACTGGAAAAACCATAATATCTCTTTCTATATTGATCATACTAACTCATGCACTTGGGTATAGTATCTTGACATACTATACTATCACCATGTAATAATCCACATGCAAATATTTTCTTTTTGAAGTTCTCTAGTCAAAATTGTCCATGTACTCATAGATAACCTTCATGATATTTAAACAATTTTCTAAGTACTTCAACAAAAACTTTATTTTCATGATCTGCTCACTTTATCCTAGGTATATGTTGCCATAAATGACAACCTCATACTATACCCTAGCTAAATTTCCAACAATCTCCCCCCCCCCTGTAATTGATGGCAACATATGGGAAATTGGCTAAGTCCCAAAAATGCAAAATCTCAAAACATGTGAATCCTCTCATAGCCATTAAAAAATTGAAAAATGTGGATCATTTCCTATTTAAACCATTTTACATCATATTATTTGTTTCTCTCCTTTTTATTTTACTCTAACTTATATCTCCCTTTGCATGTTACATACTAAATGCCCCTTTACATATACATACAGTTTACCTTACTTCACTCCCACTTGGACATAAATTACAAAGGTGAGTCAAAAGAGATATACAAATAAAAATTTGACCTCCTTGTCTTCATGTTAACTAATTTGATTTGTACAAGATGCAATCAAAATATCTTTGTCCCATGTGTCTTGGGCTACTTTTGATGTACTAATAAGGTTGTACAATCCATAAGACACAATTTCAACTGCATTCAAGTTTGAATATACAACTTCTCATAAGATGTATTGGCTTTAAGGAACTCGTCTAGATGATTCTAGGTATGAATAATATTCAAGGTAAGATGTTCTCTCAACAATGAAAATCTCTTGACTATGTTTTCTCTTTTTAGTTCTATTAAGGTGATTTCATCACAAGCCTTTATTATTTGCTCTCTCCATCTTCAATTTGTATATTTTGTAACTACACTTCGTTGACCATTCCTTGCAACTCTATATATTTCCCTTTCATATTTTTATTAATATCATTGATGAATTTGTATTTCAAATTTCTATGTCCATACAAAGTCTTTCCTTTAGTTAGACATCTTCTTAACTCTTTTATGCAAGAGTCAAGACTTTCTAGATATTTTCTAATATTCTTGCATATTGTCTCAAATGGTTGTGCATCATTCTTCATAGGTGCCTTTGTAGATACAATTTCCTCAAGTGTACTAAACTAACTGTCAAAGATTATGATCACTTCCTCTTACTTCTTCTCCACATGTAATTCTGTGTCCTTTAACTTAATGATGTCCCACAATGTACTTGTCACTTTTTCTAGTACTATGTGTGTCCTCTTTATGCTTTTGGTCGTCTCCATTACTTTGTTGGTTGCTAGCATTGTGATCTAATTGAATATGTATATATCTAGATCATCAGTGGGAGTTAAAGACACACTTCTTGTGACATTTTCCATTATTAACTCTAGTGGGGTCTTTGGGGTGTTGGTGCTTGGAATTCTCAAGGCTGGGTGTCCTTACCAATGTGACCACTTACATGCTTTGAGTGTCCTCTCCAAATTTTTAAGTCTCCTCTGTCACTAAATTTTTAGATTCCTTTTCTAATTCTTTTTCCTCTACCCATGGTTCTATAAGAGCTACTTCTCTTTCAGTTTCAACACATCATAATTGCAACTTGAAGTGAGAAGTTTCTTGTGTAACTACCTTCCATTATTTTTGGTACCTCTCATAAACTTTCTTAAGATTATCTACTAAAGTATCTAGATCATTATAGTTCTTTTCTTCTTCCATTTCATCATGTTTCTTTTCTTTTATATCATCCTTCCTTTCCTCTTCATTTTCAGAAATGGTATACCCTATCAAATTATCAACACTGGGGCCATAATCCTATAAATAAGTTTCTTCTATATCTATTGTAATATTGGTACTGTCAAAGTTCATAGTATCAATGAAAAAGGTAATTTTGGTTGTATATGATGTAGTTACCTTTGAATCTCTCATTCCAAGATCTTCATTTTCTATAACTATGGAAATGATAGGCATTGTTGCATCTTTCTTCTCTTTTGTTATTGTTAGAGTGGGAACTCCTCACCCTACCACAATGCTTTCTACCTCTTTTAGTCGAATAGTAGAATATAGTATTTTCTCTTCAAAAGTCTTCTGCACTTAATTGAACTTAAAATCTATCATTACCTTAATCATAGCTTTCTCAATTTATTTATTCACCGATTCATAGTTTCCTCCCATTATAATAATAACTCTTGTCTTGTTCCTTAGTAAGGGTTTAAGACTCTTCATTATGCTCTCAAGGTGTTTATCATTTTCTACTTAAAATTGTTTTTTGATTAACCTCTCTCCTATAGCCTTGTCTTCTTCAACTACTCATTTCTTTCTACTCACTAACTCATCATTAAGATCTTTGGGTATTTGTCTTTCAATATTTGAAAATTTCATATTAGACAAGATCAAGTGTCTAGTAACTATATTTTCCACTAAAATTTGTTAATATTACTATACAAATCATAATATTTGTTCAATTGTAAAAATTTTCCATCATCAATGATAATGCAATTTCGCTTTTCAATCTTTTATGGCCTTTTCTTTCTATCCTATCTTGTAGTCTCATTTTTCTCCTTTCTTTCTTGTCTAAATAGATGAGTCTCTCCATGGTTTAGTTGTACTCTCATTTTCTTCTTTCCTTCATACGAAACTATCACTAATTTCTTTTTTCTAGGTCCTCCTACCATATCCTTCACCCTTCACATGATCAAATAGTACTTATAAATCTGATTTTGATCCTTAAATCATTTCAAATTAAATTATGCATTAATTTTAATAGTATGTGGGCATCAAAAAGTTGTTTCTATTAACCAGAGCCCTTTTTTCTCTTTGTGCACCCATATATAGACTCAAATAGTCATTCATAATTAACCATGGCTTCCTTGTATCCTTTTCTACCTCATATTAATTGTACAAGTATCAATTCTTCACCTAAGGGTTCAAATAATTTTCTGATGCCAATTTTCTTTTGTTATTTATGAAATAAGTTTCTCAAATAGATAGGAGTTGGTTAACAAAATTTACTAACTCCATCCTATTTTCAAATGTTTCACTTGACTGATTGTTTTACAAAAAATGTGAGAATTCTAGATCCTTAGCTCTAACAAATATTTGATTAAGATCTTCTAGATGTTCGTTAACACTTTTTTTTTTACAATTGTTGTTTTTCTTATTCCTTCTAGAATTTTTCACATTCCTTCTAAACTTTTGGTTTCTCATGTTGTTCCTCATATTGTTTGGAATTCTTATATTGTTCATTCTATAAAATCTTATTGTATATCCTATTTTTTTATGAATCAGACATGGTATCACATTGGTTTCATTTCTAGGTCCTCACTAATTGGTCTATAGTCTATAATTTCTAGCAATATGTCCAAAGTTATTGCACTTATAACACATGACACCATTTCTCACAACATTGTTTCCTTCAATAGGTCTCCTATTATAGGGTTAGTACCTCTAAACATTCTACCATTATTATTTTTAAGTATAGGTCTCCTACACTTACTATCTTTGTGTCAAAAACTATAACAATTATAACACTAACCAAAAATAGGGGTAGTATACTTACCTATATAGTCCTTCTTTATGTGACCAACTTCACTGCATGCATGGCACTTTCTAGTAAATTGTCTCCTTGCTTCTTTAGGTGGTTCAACTTGTTTAGGTACATATTCATATTTAAATGATTAATTCTTGTTCTAATCTTCTCATTGTGGTTTATGATATTGGATTACAAGATCTATTTCCTTAGTAAGTTTAGATATCTTACATGATTCTCCTCCAAAGTATCCAAGACTAGTTTTATCATAAGGATGTCTCTATGAACAAATATGCTCCTCAAAATTTTCACTAATTAAGTTCCCCTTTCACAATCATATTGTACTTATCAAGTTCTTCATATTGTAACTTTGATGATTCAAGTTCAGAAGTCACTTTCATAAGTCTTGATCCCAATTTTGCATTCTTTGATCTCAGATGTGATTCAATTTCTTTTTCATTATCCATCATACTCAACTTAATATTTTAATTTCTAGCTCTTGCTTTAGGATCTCATTCTCTTTCGTAAGCCTTGAAACCTCATTGCAATCTGTGTTCTATTCTTTAGTCTCTTTCTTGGCTTTTATATGTTCTATATTTTCTTAAAGCTTCTCAATTTTATATTTTGTATTTTCATACTTGTCCTTTATAGTGTCACTTTCTTATGTAAGTAGATAAAGTTTCTCAAGAGATTCTTCTAGCTTCTTCTCTATCTGATCCATATTCCTAGAGATCTTACTCAAGTTATTAGACCATTTCTTAGTAGCTGAGATCTCATACCAATTGTTAGAAATAGGAAATACTAGGAGGGCGACATGAATAAATATTCAACAAAAAATTTCCCAACTATGGATAGCATAAAGAATCTTATAACTTTCTTAAATAAATAAACTTATTAATTAAGTCAAATAGTAAAAAGGACCATAAATAAATTCAACACATAACTCCATATTATGTTAACTAGGGAAACCTTTGCAAAAGGAAAACCCTAGTGGGGATGATAGGCACAAAATTAATTACTAATCAAAATTATCTTTTCAAATATATTGACCCTATTAGGAGTCTATTACATGTGTATAGTATATCGGTCCTTGTTAGAGGCCTCAACCCTGTTAGAAGATTGGTTTGATGATGCTATGTTACATTCATGACTGAGTTTGTCATTGATGTCAACATAGCATGTTTGATGTCTTTTATGGTATTTGACATAAGAACAATGAAAGGATTAAGTTAGTACGAATGACTAGTTGAGTATAATAACCACCAAGGTTATGAGAGATACTTTGGAGTATCAGGCATATATAGTTAATGTCAGAAGCAAAAAGGACAAGTCTAGAAGTTATGTAAGTTTTGGTGATGTCTATTCTGAGATAGAGTTTAGAGAGGCATGTTCTGGTAAACTTGTTATACCTCTTAGCAAAGTTGATATCTTGAGAATTGAGTTTGTGAACATGAAGAAGACATATTGATGATGATGGGGCTAAGCTCACTCATGATGGTATTTAGTCTACCTAAAGTTATTCAATTTTCAAGGTAAATGATTTGTGTTATTGCTAGGTGTAATGTGTTCTTAGTGAGGTCCTATAATAATTAATTGAGAAGGACTAATACCTGACTCAGGAATTGTTTAATGGACTTGATATAAAGGAAGCCTATTTTCCTTTATCATGACATGTATGGACATGGTGATATGTGACTTATGAATTTTTAGAAAATAGAAAAGCAGTATGGAATATGAAGTTGAGCAGAGTAGTTAAAAAGTGAAGGAAACTTCATTGCTAAGGTTTTTTTGAGTTTTCTGAGGTTTGTGACCTAGTCTAAAAGGTTTGATAGTGATTGGTTTGGTTGACAAGACAAAGGAAAGTACAAAATAAAGAATAAGATACCAGTAAATTACTTAAAGTAGTGAGCTCTTCTTGTAGTTGAAATTGCATGTTTGGGTAGTGGGTTCTTCTTACATACATTATACCACAACTCCTAACATGGTTGGAATCTCCTAGCAGGCACTCAATGTACTAAATGTTGTAACAAACTCCTAATAGGGTTTATCCTCTAACAAGAAATATTTATATTAGTACATCATTTTGTGGGCATTATTCCCACTAGGGTTTTCCCTCTAATCAAGGGTTTCTCTAGTTAACATATCTAGTGTAATTGTCTATGTGCATCTTTGTATGGTTATTGTTTACTTTGGTTTAATGATTAAGTTTATTTAATGAAGATAAGTGATTTAATTATTGATATCAGAGTATCAGATCTTTGAAGAAAATGTTTAACAACTTTAGAGATCCATGGAAAACATATTCAAAGAATATAGTCCTACATATGATAGAAGAAATTTCAATGCTTGAGTTATGGAAATTCTTGGTGAATTATCAGATTTATGTAAAGAGAAATGTATTGAATTTACAAATCCAAAATCCTTCTATTGTATTCAAAGGAACAATAGCACAAGAAAAGATAGATCCAAAATAGAAGATGACATAAGGAAGGTATTGATCTACTTATAAAAAGAGAGCCTAAGGGTATTAAATTTTTTGTTTGTTGGACATGTAAAGGGTTTGGTCATTCTTCAAGTAAATGTCCTAAGAGATTGAGAAAAGCTAGAAAGAATCTATTCTCTGATAAAGTTGAGAAATTTAGAGAAATTATGGAAAGATCCTTGAAAGACTATGTTAATGAGTCTAGATTGGTGAATGAAAATCATTTATTAGAAGAAAAAACTTTGGTAACTATTATGGAAAGTGCTAATGTTAGAATTGATGAGAAATTTTGAGTGCAAGAGAGAATAATTGATTACAGTTCAAAAGATGATGTTGTTACTAAGCCAAGGAATGATAAGGTATTTCTTGAGACTAAAAATGATTTGTAGAATGAAGGAGAGAAAAGGTAGGAACAAAGCTCAGAACCTTCAATAGAGTGAAGAGTTGAGATAGCAACTCCTACTTTAGGAAAGAACATGATAAAGAATCACCCATCCAAAAAGATCATCCAAAGAAAAGACAAAGGTGTGATGACAAGAAGTAGAGTTAATGAAGAACTATGCTTGATATCTCATGTTGAACTAAAGAATGTAGATGAAGCATGTAAAGATGATTATTGGAAACAATCCATGAAAGAGGAATTAGATTAGATAGTAAAGAATGAGACATTGGAATAATAGATAAGAATGTGATAGGAACCAAATAGGTATTAAGGAACAGGATGAATAAGCAAGGAGAAATTGTAAGAAACAAAGCAAGATTGATATGTTAAGGTTGTTCATAGCAAGAAGGAATAGATTATGAGGAGACTTATGTTCCAGTGGCTAGAATAGAAGTTGTAAGATTATTCTTAGCCTATGCATCACATAAGAAATTCAAAGTGTATCAAATGGATGTCAAGTCAACATTTCTAAATGGAGAACTTGAAGAAGAGGTATACATTGAGTAGCCTAAAGGATGTCCTTTGACACATGACAAGGACATAGTATGTAGACTAAGGAAAATATTGTATGGATTGAAGCAAGCACCCAGAACCTGGTATGCAAGGTTGGATAAGGATCTGACAAAGATCAGATATAGCAAAGGTATGGCATATAGCAATCTATATTGGAAAGAAACTAATAATGGTTTGATGATTTTGGTAATATTTGTTGATGATATTATATTTGGAGGAAATGATAAAAAAAAGTAAGAAGTTCTATGAAGAAATGAAGAAAGAATTTGAAATGAGTATAATAGGAGAGATGAAATATTTCCTAGGATTATAGATAGTACAAAATAAAGAAGGAATCTTTATTTCTCAGACTAAGTACTTGAAGGATTTACTAAAAAGGTTTGGTTTGGAAACATGTAAACCTATTGGAACACCTATGGTAACTGAACACAAGTTATCTACAAAGGATGAGACACCTATTGTTGAGAAAAAGAAGTATAGATCTATGATTAGTGGTTTGTAATATCTGGCTCACACAAGGCTGGATATAGAAAATACAATTGGAATTGTTGCAAGATTCTAGGCTAATCCCAAAGAAGCACATTATGTAGCAGTGAAAAGGATATTCAGATATTTGAAAGGAACTTCAAATTTTGATTATGGTATTATAGATCTAATGATTTTACTCTAAGTGCTTATACTAATGCAAATTGGGCAGGTAGTATGGATGATATAAAAAGCACCAGTGGAGGAGCTTTCTTTCTTGGAGGAAGATTGGTTTCTTGGTTAAGAAAGAAGTAGGATTGTACATCTCAAAGTACAATAGAAGTAGAGTATGTTGTAGCAAGAAATAATTGCAATCAAGTAATCTGGATGAAGTAGATGCTGAAGGATATGAGGATAGAAATCAGTGAACCTATTGTTATACATTGTGACAACACAAGCATAGTAAATATGTCTAAGAATCTAATATTGCATTTGAAGACTAAGCATATTTCTATTAAGTATCGTATGTTGAGAGAAAAATTTGCCTAAAAGGAAATAAGATTGGAGTATGTGAGCACTAAAGAGTAGATTGTAGATATATTCACTAAGACTCTTCCCAAAGAGACTTTTGTGTATTTGTGAGGTATGCTTGGGGTTAGGCCCCTTCCTACATCAAAGTAAGAAGATGCAAGAGTGCATCAGTCCAAGTTAAAAAAGAACCATTGCTTGTGTAGACTAGATGCTAATGCTTCCTACATGGGGGAGTATCTGTGATGGACAGAGTCACTCAGGATTCTTATTGATATTTTTGATGTTGTTGAATAGTGCCTTTTGATACTCGAGCTGAGTAAGTATTAGTTTTTACAGAGTTTTATGCAGAGATGTTGGTTGTAGAAACCTTTGACATTGATGTCAATGGGGAGAAGTGTGGCATGAAAAACATTATACTGTGGGGGAAAAGTATTGTAGGAAAGTATTGTACTAAAGGAGAAGTTTGGCATGAATTTGTAATAATAGTTTGGTACTAAGAACATTAATGTATATCAATGGGGGAGTATGATTGATGAAGAGGATTTGAAGAATGCTTATCTTTTGTTGGTATTCTTGTAACTAGATGTTTTTCATCTATGTTTCAATCAATGCCAAAGGGAGAGAATTTTGGAAGATTAGAAATATTGTTGGAAGATTGGTTTGATGATGATATGTTATATTCATGACAGAGTTTGTCATTGATATCAACATAGCATGTTTGATGTCTTTTGTGGTATCTGACAGAAGAACAACAAAAAGATTAAGTTAGTACAGATGGCTAGTTGAGCATAATAACCAATTGAGGTTATGAGAGATACTTTGGAATATCTGGCATATATAGTTAACATTAGAAGCAAAAAGGATAAGTCTAGAAGAAGTTATGTAAGTTTTGGTGATGTTTATTCTAATATAGAGTTTACAAAGGTATGTTCTAGTAAACTTGTTACATATCTTAGTAGATTTGATATCTTAAGGATCAAGGTTGAGGACATGAAGAAGACATGTTGGTGATGATGTGGTTAAGCTTGCTCATCATGATATTTAGTGTACAAAAAGTTATTCAAGTTGCAAGGTGAAAGATTTGTGTTATTGCTAATTGTGACATGTTCTTAGTGAGGTCCTATAATAATTAATTGAGAAGGACTAATAGACAACTCAAGAATTTTTTTATGGACTTGATATAAAGGAAGGACATTTTCCTTTATCATGATATGTATGGACATGGTGATATGTGACTTGTGAATGTTCAAAAATTTGTAGTGTAGTACAAAATGCAAAGTTGACAAAAGTAGTGCAAAAGTGAAGGAAACTTCATTACTAAGGTTTTTTTGAGTGATTTGAGGTTCGGTATTTGGATCTAAGGTTCATGACCTCATCTATAAGGTCTGATAGTGATTGTTCTAATGGACAAGATAGATGAAAGTATAGAAGAAAGAAGAAGATACTAGTAAATTACTTGTTTGAGCAATGAGCTCTTATTGTAGTTGAAATTGCATGCTTGAGTAGTGGGCTCTTCTTGCATACATTACACCACAACTCCTAAGAAGGTTAGAATCTCCTAATAGGGACTCAATGTACTAAATTTTGTAACAATCTCCTAACAAGATTTATCCTCTAACAAGGAATATTTATATTAGTACATCACCTTGTGGGCATCATTCCCACCGAGGTTTTCCCTCTAATCAAGGGTTTCCCTAGTCAACATATCTAGTGTAATTGTCTATGTGCATCTTTGCATGGTTTCTATTTACTTTGGTTGAATGGTTAAGTTTTTTTAATGAAGATAAGTGGTTTAATTATTGGATAATTGATTCAACACCCCCCCCCCCCCCCCTCTCAGTTATCTTGGTCGACTATTGTTTCTAACAAACCTTGTTAGGGAGTTTTCATTATAGTTATATATAGAATGTATGGAAGATCAGACCACTACCAAAAATACAATTAGAATGATACTTAGTATACAAAATTATAGGTACGATAACCTATTTCTCAAAGCTAATATCTTTGATATCATATCTGATCTTTTTAGTTCATTGTCCCAATTGTAAGAATATTTAGAATAATTGAGAGGTGGTTGTTGGTTTTTTACGCTACTAAGTAACAAAATACTTAATACCAAGATGGTGAAGATCACAATAACCTAAGGATTAGCTACTTCTTATAAATAGCTATATGTTCTTCATATCTAGACCCAACTTTAACAAAATCATGGAAGATTTTCTACTCTTTTGGTTCTGCAAAAGCAAGGCTGATGCACCTGAGGGATAAAAGATTCAAAAATTGATACTATATTCACATTTAATTAATTTCATGACATTTCATAACAATATTCATCCCATACAGTAGATTGGTCATAATTCTTCTTAGATCTACAAATAATTCTAGGCAATAGTAGCTAACTAAGACTTAGAGATTAAATGTAAACAAGTACTAACTGGCTATACATTCTTCATACATTTAAAGTAAAATTGATATTGATTTTTAGATGTTTACTTGATGCCTATCTATGATC
The DNA here is from genome assembly GCA_028749045.1 of Cupressus sempervirens. Classification (NCBI taxonomy): domain Eukaryota; kingdom Viridiplantae; phylum Streptophyta; class Pinopsida; order Cupressales; family Cupressaceae; genus Cupressus; species Cupressus sempervirens. The sequence continues at coordinate 502,455,127 of CM053791.1, forward strand.
TTTTCATATGCTAACATAAATAATTGATCAATGCCCCATCTATTAAATTTAGAGTCTATCCAATTTCTTGACCTAACTGACTACATTACAATCAATGTAATCAAAAAATTTCCCTAAAACTCATTCTTACATAAATCCTTCCTAACGCCTGGAGATCCTATCACATTCACTAAAGCATTTACTCAATTCATTGAATCAAAAGCAATAATGAATTGACATGTTGTTGGAAATATAAGAGGAGGAACTGAGAGGGGATAGGTGAATCAGTTACTACTAATATAAATTCTAAATCCCTTAGATGTCAAATAAAATTTAGACTTATAAAATTTATTACTGTTGATACTCGGTAAACACATAGAATGTTGTAACTTGGTAAATGTAGAATGTGTTTAACTTAGCAGATCTTAAGACATTGCCAGTAATTATTTAACCTTAATTTTGCATGCATGAGAGGAAAAAAATGAATACATATGACACCAAGATTTAACGTGGAAACCCAATTTGGAAAAAACCACCAATGTAACTAGTTACTATTTTTCACTCTTATGAAGTGAGCACTATGAGGAGCCAACCCTGTTAAAGGTTACAAAACACACTATTAGGTGTGACCCTGTTAAAGGATTTAATCACCCTTTTAGGAGTGACCTTGTAAGACGTCTTGAAACAATTCAATGGAATTTCCACCTTGTTAAAGGATTTACAAATGGCTATAAAAGAAACCTTTTAAAGAGATTTTAGATCACTAATGCAATGGTTAGAGAGTAACAATGAAATGACTTGATTGTGATGCAACTAAATTGCTGATTACAGATCTCTGTTCTAGCTTATGCTTGATCCTTCCTAATCAAATAACACTTTTTTGCTCTACAAGGATACCTACTTATCCTTCAATTCCACTTCCTCTCTTCTTATCTCTTTTAATTCATTCAACTTGCATGTTTTGATATGACAAATTCACCTTTTACTTATACCTTCTCGATTGTCAAGTTAGCTCAAATATAAATTAGAATAACCAATATTCATTACCTCAGTTGGCTAGAATCAATAGGTAAAATAATTAAGCTTTACATGCCAAAATAAGAAAATCCTTTGGTAGCCGACCTAGCTCAATAGAAACTACCTCTAATGTGATTTCCTATGTTAATTGATAGGAGCTTAGTTTGTTAGAGTAAATAATTAATTTATTAATTATTTATTCTGTTTACTTAAGCTTACTTAGCTAAATGCATTTCATTGATTAGTTGTAGTCTAGGAGTTTGTTATAAGTTTGTTGACAATACAAGATTTTGTTCTCTCCTAAGACATACTTATCCTCTCACATTGTTTGAGGACTTTCCACCTCAAGTGGATGTATGCTTAGTTGTCACACTTATCTCCTAGCATCTTCTAGCTCATTCTGGAAGATTGCATGAGGCCTTTATAAGAAGCCTCTCCCTCATTGTATTTCATATCTCATATTGCATATTGCAAATACATATTTTCTTGTGTTGCAATATATTCTTCTCTCTCATGTCCGTTTAGAGTTTTTCCCTTGCTCCATGCTCTTCTCTTCTTGGCTTCCTTTGACAAGTTTTCTCATGCAGGTGATCTAGGGCATCTTCAAAGTTGGATTTCATCAACTCCAACATGGTATTAGAGTCTCCTTATTGCTGCTTTGTTGAAGAATTTTTGAAGCCGTGATTTGAAGTCATAAACCCTAATTTGTTTGTGCATTTTTTCTTCAAATCAGGGGATCAACAATTTTTTGGAGCACTTTTAGCCCAAGCAGATGCCATCATTGGATACAAAATGCCGTTTTCAGTTAGGACTCATATAAAACTTGTTGATTTCAGAGACAGAGCTCTAGGAGGCAATTTTTTATTGCTTGCAAGGCTTTCCATATGACTGTACAAACAATTTTGGCAAAAAAATAATTAAAAAAAAAAATTTTGTGTGCACCACCGTCGAAGTGCCCAAGCACCACCGCAGGGCTTCCTGTGCAGTACCCAAGTGCCGCTACTGTCAATAGTGTAGTCGCGGGGTAGTCACTACATGGCCACCACTCTGTGGCCACTACCTCTCAACCTCCCATTTTCTTAGTCTCCACTGACGTTTCCAGCCAAGTCGCCACCACTGCAATGCTCCGACAGCTCAGCTCCACCCGCCTACATGGAGTGATAGATTTCTAACATGTGCCCTCTATGCCCAGTCAGTAACAAAGTTTTTTGTGAATAGTCAACATTTACAATTTTGCCACTTGGCAACCCGTAGGGGTGACACGTGGCTTGGGCACCACGTGGCACCTTGCCACATGGACCTGCTACATCACCCCTACCACGTCACTACTTTGCCATGTGGCTGCCACGTGGACTGCCGTGTGGCTGCCACGTGGACTGCCATGTGGCACCTTTTTTGTTGTGATGGGCTGTACGCCATCAAATTTAATTGTGCAGATTGTTGATGTCATCCTACATCATCAACCTTGCTTGCACCTCTCAAGGTTCTATTTTGGAGCTACTCTTGGTTTTTTGGCCATAATTTGTGCATACAGAGGTATTTTTTTGATCCAAAAGAATCGTTGAAAAGTTGGTTTCAAGACTGAGACATTGGTGTAGGTATTTTTAGGTTTTGATTCATTATTATTGCCCACTTTTTTAGTCAAAGTCTAAAGTTATGCTTTTTACTCTAACATGCATATCTTTTGTGTCCCATGTCAGTTTTTTGAAAACTTTATATTTTTGAAAAGATGGTTCTATCACCTTTTTAGAAATGTGGTCTTTTTCTTAGTTATTGGCCCGTGCTCTTTCTATCATTATTTTGGCATTTTTTATATATGGTGGATATCTTGAGTGTTTAAGGCTTGAGGATCATTTTCTTGGCATGGTTTCCTTTGTTTTGGGTTGTACTATGTTTTGTTGTAGCCTATTTTCAGTTTTGATCATTGTAGCTATCATTTTGAAGCACTTTTATGTATCGCATTGGGATAAAGTGTCACTCTTGCATTCTAGGGGTCATGAACGTTGTTTTTGTGTTAGTTGTACATGGACTATTTTTATAAAACACCATGGGGGGATAGTTTTTTTCTATTTTAGGCCTTCTCCCTTTGTCAAGTGAGTGTCCCTTCCATGACATTAGCCCCATGCAGTGTTAGTGTGATAGTGTCTTTATAGGTGTTTGTACCTCTTCCTCTCTTGTCGTTCTTGGTTCATCTGTAGGAGACTTGGGTCCACCTTCTCAATTTCCTATCATCACACAATGTCTACATTAAGGGAGGGTTATGTTCTTGTTCTAATGCATCCTTGGTTCAATGGTTTGATAGTCTGACCTATATATTCAGTGGTTGATCCTATATACAAGGTGATTGTAGTGGCTAGCTACCTATACATTTCGGTAAGATGGATCATCTACCATATAGAAAAGCTTGATTCGTGCCTTCTTCTTCCATGGAGGTTATTCAAATCAGTAGTTTGGTAGAATTTTGTGGCTCTTCATGCTTCAGTGATGCTCTTCATGATCACTCCTTGTTCCTATTTTAGGGGACATTACCATAGTTGGAGGCTTCTGTAGTTTTCACTAGGTTCTTACCTCCTTTTATGGGAGGGTTTTTCCCACGTGGTTTTCTCTCTTTCCCCATTTATAGAGGTTGCATGTTTTGCATTTGTACATGGGTACCTAACATGGCCTTATTGTCAGGACCCATTCTGCATTTCATCTTAGTTTGTGAGCTTAAGGCATTCCCCTAAGTTGCACTTAAGGGGGGGTGTTAAAGTAAATAATTTATTTATTAATTATTTATTCTATTTACTTAAGCTTACTTAGGTAAATGCATTTCATTGATTAGTTGTAGTCTAGGAGTTTTTTATAAGTTTGTTGACAATATGGGAGTTTGTTCTCTCCTAAGACATACTTATCCTCTCACATTGTTTGAGGACTTTCCACCTCAAGTGGATGTATGCTTAGTTGTCACACTTATCTCCTAGTGCCTTCTAGCTCATTCTAGAAGATTCCATGAGGCCTTTATAAGCAGCCTCTCCCTCATTGTATTTCACATCTCATATTGCATATTGTAAATACATATTTTCTTGTGTTGCAATATCTTCTTCTCTCTCATGTCCATTTAGAGTTTTTCTCTTGTTCCATGCTCTTCTCTTCTTGGCTTCCTTTGATAGGTTTTTGCATGCAGGTGATCTTGGGCATCTTCGGAGTTGGACTTCATCAACTCCAACACAGTTAACACTATGAACTTACAATATTCCTTTGGAAACAAAGTAAACTTGGTTAACACTAGCTCTATTCAATTTTTGTTCGTTAATCAAGTGAGCTCACTTAACACTCTTTTCGATATAAATTCCTTCGACACCTGAGTGAGCTCAGTAGATACTACCTTCTATACAGAGCAGACTTAGGAATGCTTAGTAGACAAGGAAAATTATCTTCACTGACCAAGTAAGCTTGGCATCCATTGACTGTCAATTGATATGACATTCATGTAACATCAAAGACAACACACAATTAATCAATTGTATCCAACACATACAAATTATCATAGTTGCATTAAACTAAATAAGCTTTGCTCATACAATCTCAAAATAACTAGTCAATAAAAATGGAGACAAGATTCAGAGAAAAAATATAATGAGGATAGTTCATCTTTGTATTAGTTTTCTTTGAAAATTATATAAAATTGGATAATACTTAGGACAACTCAAAAAAAGACATCTTAATCATTGATAATTAATGTATTCTTAGAAACTATAGAGAAAATACATCAATGTAAGGAAAATTGGTCTGAAATAGACTAATAGAACTTAAAGTTATATATCAAATTAGACCCCTTTTCTCTAGCCTTGAAATCTCTTTTATATAGTGTGAGATGCAATAAGCTTCAAGCATAGAGAAAATGACAACTGTACTTAAGACAAAAATTTTTGCAACAAAAAAAATTTCCATCATAAATATTCTTTTGTGGGGACCACTTTTTGCTAGACTTTTCATTGCTGAGGATTTTATGATTGCCTTGACTATTGTTGTTGTTCCTCAAAGTGTGTGATCATTGGTCCTATATGTGATGGGTTTTGTTTTGGTACTTGAAGTCTGAGTTGAACCTAAGGTACTCCATCCACATCATCTTGTATTGATAAATTGATAGTCACCATTGGTTGTCTTGTTGCCAAATCACCTATTTGGAACTCTGCATGTAACTGCAATTTGTTGCATGCCTCTATCTTCTTCTACTTTTTCTTATGTGTCAATTGTTTTTACTTACATCCTTTTCCATTTCTTCATCATATATGTCACCATATTCTAATTGTTTTGCATGAACAAAATCTGCCATCCACCTGTCAAAAATTGCATCATCTAGCCAATTAGAATTCAAAATGTCATTTTTTTTATTACATATTCCCCAATTTACTCAATCTCAACAAAATATTCTTTCAAAGAATCATAAAATAATTTCACTTTTACAACTTCTTTAGTTGTAACTACCCACCATGCATTTCCTTTTACATTTATGATTTTGTTTATCTGAATACATAATAAGTCATTTAGTTCTTGGGCCCATTCCTCTTTATTCTTCAACTTGTTCTTTTTATCCATGGCATGGGGGAAGAGTTTAAAACTTTTACTCCTATATTTTTTCAAATAATTAATGATTCTCCACTAAAATGCAATTCTCTTGTCCTCAAACTTAGAGGGATCATTAATTAATTCATAAGTCTCTTCTATGTGTTCACAAGATAGAGTAATAACTGAAAAACACAAAAGAGTGACATCCTTGTCCCTCTTGCCCCACTTACTGATAGTTGGCTTTAAAGCATCGTCACTTTCTTTCAACTCCTCCAATATATTTATTACCATCCATAAATTCTAATAAAAATTTGGCCACTCAATCTTATTAACTAAATACATGATGGCTTTCCTTAACCTATCCTCATATTGGATCTCTAACTCTATATGCAATGCCCATAGTTTACTCTTTTCTTCTTCAAAATCCTCTGTAGTGTAATATTGAGGTCTCTATGGTGTATTTATAATTTCAATAAGAGGAGATGATTTAAAAAGCTCCACTAGTGGATAAGGATATGTGATCCTAGGCCTACTAGATTGCCCTTGGTGTCCCATCAACTTATGTTCAAGTTCAATTCTCTTTTGAACTTCTTTATTAGAGGTAGTCAAAACTTTCTCATACTTATCCTATAACTCTAACCTTTCTTTTTTATCACCCAAAGTAGTGGCTAAGATGAAGTTGGCTGATCCAACACCGAATTCTATGGCCTCTTCACTGGTAGTTTCTTCAACTTTCTTTACAATTAAGTTTCCTATTAGGTTGATACCATCAGTTTGGGAAGAGCTAGTTCTAGATCATTTTCTCATTGATGAGATTACCAATGCAACATGATCCTCACTTAACCTGGCACCTTTCATCTCTTTCTTCACCTTCTCATCTACATTTAACATTTTGGTGACAAAATTAAAGACTATTGCATCAGCAATATCCCAATTTGGTAGTAGTAGAACCCCAGATGATTTTATCATTTTCCTTCCTTCTTGAGGGTTTAAGATTTTAAATTCTTGCATCATTTCCTCCTTTATTTGGTTTTGAAAATCTACCTCTTCCATCTCATGGTGCTCTATTTTTATTTTATTACATCTCTCTTAAAAAATTCCAATGTTTGTCTTGCAGGCAAACTGATCAAAGGCTCTAGACTTAACAAAATTGTCATCTAAAATAAACTCATTGCTGGCCTATTCTACAATAGGGTCCAACTCCCTTCCTCTTTTATCATTAAATCAAGGTAGGGCATAGGAGCTTCTTGAGGATTTCCCTCTTCCAACACTAATTTAGTAATGAAAACACCCCCTTGGGACCCCAACTATTCCATCTACTCCCTAGTGATCTGTTCATCACCTATGTGTAATGGGGACTGAGTGGGTGAATACTCCTCTGTTTGAGGCACTTGTTCCCTTTCTACCTTATACCTCTTGGGCATAGGCTCATTAGGCCTCTCCTCTAGAATGGCACTAGTTGACCCTATTATTTATTTTCCTTTATCCACTATAGGCCTTTTATTTTGAATTATATTGTAGCTGGGTCTTCTTTGAACAACTAATTATCTTGATCCTACTACAGGGGTGAAAGACAACCTTCTCATGACCTCTTGGGCCTTATTAGGATAGGAATTAATAAGGAATAATTTCCTCTCATTCATAACTTCTATAATCTTAGGAAAAGTAATCATTAGTTTATTTAATTTATCTGACTCTTTTTTTGCATCACCTAGAGGCTTATAATCTTTATCAAAATAATTAATAATTTCCAAAACCCTAGAATAAAATCTCCACTTCTCCTTTTTTATCTCTTTCTCTTGAAGGCATAACTCATTCCTTATTATGTCTTTATGGAAGTAGGGTTGATGGTTGCTTGCACCAGTGTTATTTCTTCATCTAAAAATATCAAAAAATCCTTCACTATCACAAAAATGAGCATGGGACACAACCAGCCATTTTATACTAGTCCAAAAATTTATATAGGAATAACTAGCCACCTTTAGTGATTATGAACTAGCGAGCAATAGTACAAGATTAAAAAATTGAGCCCTTAGACCTACCAGTCAATTGTGCTTCCTCCAATCCACCTATTTGCCATAGCATTTCAGCTATCCCTACCTTTAGAGGCACTTGGTATGGGAGTACATGGGGAGTCCCTTGGAAATCATATACTCTAAAAATTTTAGAAATAAGGTATGGTATAATATTTTCCCAATTTTTGGATACCTTCAAATCAGTAGGATTGCACATAGGCCTAATAAAATCTAGGAGTGCCTTGGAAATTCTAGGATTGTCCCTTAATATAAGGTTTCTCAACCTAGATGCAAAGTATCTATCAAATCTAACAAAGGTATCCTCCTCTACATCCCAAGTCATATTTGACTCCATAAATGGAATGGCAGAGCTTCTCCCTCATATTCTCTATTTAAAACCATCTCTTTTCAAAGTAAGTAACCTATTTAAATAAGAACATGTGCATCAATAATGAATAATGGCCAAATTTTTTCTCAAAATTTCTCTTTGCAATTCCATCTAGTCATATATGAATCTCCTCTGCTAGTTAAGATGCAAAATAAAATATGATATGCACACCAAAAGAAGAAATATGTGTCATCATATACATGAACTTTATGAGTATAAAATATTTTTCATCCTCACCCAAAAACCTACATAAGGTCATGTGAATATCTATGTCACTAGTAGTATAAAATTGCATCTTAGAAGCCTCTTTAATTGATATTATAACGATGGTCAAATTTCCAATTTTGGTTAGGTGTTCTCTCAATGCACCATGCCTAACCTGATCCTTCTTAGACAAATAGTCCTTCTCAAAATCCTAGAAATCAATGAGCTCATGGTAATCTCTAACTAGCTTCAACTCAATAACCTCTCAAATTACTTTAGCATTAATCCTTATTAGGCATTCCCATCTACTCTTCTCACTATCTTGGCTCCTAGGTTGTAACTTTGGGCTATGGCTATAAGAAGGTCTGAATCCATGAAAATCCCAGGGACTACTAATTTATGCGAATCAAAATTCTAAATATTTCCATTAGGGGAAAACAACTTTCTCTTCGAGAACCATTTTTTAAAAAGTTGGAGCCCTATTTTAGAAGTAATGGAATCCCTAACCCAATTCCCTTTATCATATAAACCATCTAAAATTTTGAGCCTAGGGTTCATAGGAATTAGCTTCTTAATTTGGGCTAACTCATTTGTGGACTCAGTTAATTGTTCCAAAAAATATCATGTATATTCATGTTGGAGTATTCTACCTTTCCTAAGAAACCATTCTTGGTAGGCATTTCTAATAATAATGCAGAAAAAACTAGAATTCTCTGAGTGTTATGCAAGGTAAGATACTTACTTGAATCTTTGTTATTTCTTCATTGAACTCTGCAATATGAAATGGATACTTGAATCTCTACTATTTCTTCATTGAAATCTACAATAGATAGTGGATACAGAAAGCTCTTTCACAATTTAACAAGGTAGGAAAAATTCTTCAATAGGTTCTTGGCTCTTAGAAAATTAGAAACTTATTTGCATGGAGAAAAATCTAAAATCCTATAGTATATCTCTTGATTTACTTTGCACAGGGAGCTTAATTCTCATAAATGGATCATAAGGAAAAATAGGGTGCCATCACCTTCCAATTTAAAAATAATTCATCGATTTGTGAAAAATTTCATGTTTGAAGGATTAAAACTTTAATGACTAACCTTCTTCCTTACAATTTGGTGGTCAAACCAATTGAATCCATCCACAAAAGCTTTTCTTTTCATTGTTGGTGAATTACATTGGACCCACTTATGCTCTTGGACACATGTCATGCTCTTGCTATGTCGCTAAGCATAAACACCAAGCAATTTCTTATAGCAAAATAGAGACCATCATTAATGATGCCTTGATCGGATGGTGAACACTCTATGATCATTCCATTTTAAATGTGGTAGGCCTACATGACTTTCCTACTGTCCCAATATCATGAACATTAAATTTTGACCTATTTCTGGTAGAGATAAAGTGACCAGCGTCAATCTTTGAGAGATCTGACAACATAGATTAGTAGGTACATTTCCTTGAGTGCAGATCCTCAGTGACAAATTACACCATTTCATTCTAAAATGCCAACATGGCCATTAATGATATGTAATCTTTGCAATGTTTCTTTTTAAGTTTGTTTTCACCATATTCTATTTTCATGTGAGGTCTCCATGTCACTATTAGTAAAGTGCATATAACTTCTGATAGTGACAACACAACCACTGGAAATCTCAAGGAGATTTGATGGTGCAAGTAACTCATCTTAAAACCATTGTTTACTCACCAAATGGATCTCGCTTGTAACCATCATTTGGTCACCATGTTGCTAGTGGTAAAAGGCATGCTATTTCTCATAGTGACAAGGTGACCACCATCGATCTTGAAGAGATATGTTGGTAAAGATTATTTTAGGAACTTTAGGAATTAATGTGACCCATCGGAAAAAGGTTCTCGAGAATATAAATGGGGAAATTAAAATGACTTATCCTACTCAAAATAAATTGAAAGGGGACATAACCCAAAAATCTTTCTAGGGCATATTTTAATGAAACAAATTTTAGCTTTTCTAGGGTTAATAAGATTAAAAAGACCAAACCCTAAAATTCCATAAGAGGAGCCTAGAAAAATCACTTAAATATATTCAAATAGGCTTGAAGTGAGAACATGACCAACAGGGGTGAATCAGTTATTCATAGGTATAGTTGTACAAATCAAACCCTTAACACTTCAACAAACTTAACCCAATAACTCACTAAATAAAAATGTTCACAATAATCCAACTCATTCATTCCATTTTAGCTCTCTATTCTATATGTATCAAATTGTAGAAACTTATCATAGTCAAAATTAAACTTAAAATTAAAAATATTTAGTAGCACAAGCACATAATAAACATCCACACAATGTTTGACACTAGGATTTAATTGGGAAACATAATGTGGGATAAACCAATAGTAACATGATACCACTTTTGCACTCTTCTAAAGTGAGCTTTGTTAGGAGCTAACCTTGTTAAACATTACAAAACAAACAAGTAGGTGTGATCCTGTTAAAGGATTCAATCACACTATTAGGAGTGGCCTTGTTAGAGGACTTAAAAATATTCCATTAGAATGTCACCTTGATTAAAGTATTCATAATTTACTATTAATTCAATCTTATCATAAAGGATTTTACAACTATCACAATGATAAAAAAAGTAATAACAAAACTTTGATCTAATAAAATACAACTTAGTTTGCAAATTTAGATCTCGAATTAGCTAAACTTTCGCTCATTGAATTGACCTCATCATTCTCATCATCTTATATGTTCTTGGTAACTCTTTTAAAAGAAATCCTTAACCTTACAAATTTTGCACTCCTTACAAGTCTTTCCACCTCTTATCTTTGAAAGTTTCCATTCCAAAAATAAAAAAAACATACCATATACCTTCTTTAATAGGTATTCTTGATCTTTTGTTTCTTAATCTTAATCATAATCGTAAATATTAGGATTTATGACCATATTTAAACATTCAATGAATCTACCCATCTTCTTGTTCTTCTTCTCTTCTCAACACTTCTAGAAACATATCCTCAAATATTAGTGTTTCATCACTCAACTAATCATTTCCTTGCATTAAATAATATTGTGTATCAATCCTTATGGTTAACAAATTTTTCTTCTTCCAAGATGTCAACTATGTCATCTACAAATCTTGATTCTTCCACAAACTAATCTTTTGTTGTCACTTTGTCATCACCATGTCATTCTGCTCAGTCTTCACTTGATCACTCGATCATACTAAATTGTCTTGCCCATTCTTCACTATTCAACTCGATTGATATTGTCGCTCAAAAATCTTTATCACTTGACCAACATAGATACTCAACCAAGACAATTTTTCTCAACAATGCTTAAGCTCCTTATTCTTTTACTTCAAATCCTTCATTGACCATGCAACACTAACACTCAGTCAAGATTAGCATTATGACATGTTTCAACTCTTAGCTTCATCCAACTGTCACCTACACTTCTTATATTGATTAAACATCAAATTATCTTATCAAGTAACCATTGTAATTTATTTTCACTTACACATCTCAACTCAACCTTTCAGTAGGTGATCTCATGATCTCTTCATTTCAAATCATCTTCATCAATCAATAGATATGGTATTCTACACTATTAAGGTCTCACCAATAGGTTTTAAACTTGTCTTACTAATAGGTTTGACATCAATGACAATATAAAAATTGTTAAAATTAGGTTCTCAATAATTGCAGCTCCAACAATATCCCTCTTTGGAATTGATGGAAACATCTTCAAGCTACAATGCAATCCAAACATAACACAACACCTTAAGAATTCAACTTTATTGCATTGCTCCCTATATCTTTAATAGGTAGATCTTTAGTAATATCCTCAATTTAATTTTGATTCTCATCTAGTCTTCTTCATTGATAATAATATTCACCATCTTGATTCATATGATCTTCCATCTTCATCTCCTTCTATTTCTATAGTCTTCGTCACCTTTTTTATTTACATTTACATTAACAATAGTCTTAATCTCCCTATCTATCTTCATCTCCCTCTATGATGAATATCTACAACCTTCATTATCTCACTCTTTGAAAACAATTATAAATACATCTTAGTCACCATAACAACATCAGGTACACTATAACTCATCTTTTCCATGTAGATATCATTAGTCACACTTGTGGATTTTCTTCCTCTATCATCATGTTCATTTTCAAAATCAGCTCCTCACTTTATTTTACATATTTTGATGGATCCTAAAGTGTGATTTTCATCATCAATGCATATTATATTCAAATAAATATCTTTGAGGTAATGCCACATTTACACCTTAGTTACCAGTAGAGAGGGGAATGACCCCTAACTTGTCTCTTAAAAGTTATCATGCACTTCCTTAGGTAATGTCTTAATAAATATGCCATCTATCCATTCCCTTCTATTCACATATTCAAACCTCACTTTATTGTCTTATACCAAAACTCTCAAGTAATGATATTTGATCTCAACATGTTTTGTCTTAGTATGTATTAAAAATTCATTTAAATGTTTAAATAGCACTTGTACTATCACAATAGATTACTGCAAGATTAGTAATCTCCTCCTTCATATGTTTTAGAAATTGCTTGATCCAAATAATGTTAGAAACTTTTATATTGCAACAATATATTAAGTTTTTGGTGTGGATTGAGAAATACAATTATGCTTCTTTCTTGTCCAAGAAATCAGTCTCCTTTCAATAAAGAAAGTGCCTCCACTAGTGTTTTTTCTATCATCAATATTTCTAGCCCAATTTGCATCAATATAAACTTTTAGCTCAAATTTATCATTTTTATTATACCAAAGGCCATAACACTTTGTTCCTTTTAGATACCTTAGTATCCCTTTTATATCCATCATGTGATTCTCTTTAGGATTATCAAAAAATCCTACAACTATTCCAACTTCTAATACAATGTTAGGTTTGGTATGTAGTGCATACTACAATTTTATAGTCATTGACCTATAGAATATCTAGTTTACCTCTTTAGAATAATCATTCCTAGAAATTTTATGTCCAGTAGCTATCAGAGTTCCAATTGGTTTTGAGTCTTCCACACAAAAAAAATTCAATATCTACTACATATATTTGGATTGTATAATGTAGATGCCTTCGTCATCTGATATACTTGTAGGCAAATAAAATGTTGATCTATCAAAATATAGAAATTTCAAACTCTTGCCTCATTTCATCAACAAATTATTGATACAATTAATCTTTTTCTCCATATATAATATCATCTACAAAAATTTCACCTAACAGTATCTTGCTCTCATATTCAATTTTCAAGCATAGATTTCTATTGTCATTCATTTTACCAAAACTAATTTTCACCAAGTATGCATATAATCTCTCATACCATTCTTTAGGATCTTGTTTTAAACCATACAAAGCCTTATGTAATTTACATGACATGTTTTTCTTGCTAGACTCAACAAAACCTTTAGGTTACTCAATGCAGACTTCATCTATTCGATATACTCTTAATCCTTTACAAGAAGCATTTAAAATTAGATTCCTTACTCCTTCCAACCTTATAATTGGAGAAAAAGATTTTCCATAGTCAATTCCTTCTTCTTGTGTATATCCTTTACAAACCATTCTTCCCTAGATCTTTGTGATTTCATCTTTCTCATTTGCCATGTTTATGAATACCCATTTTCCTCCAATTGCATTCTTGTCCTTTTGTCTAGGTACTAGTGTCTGTGTCTTGTTCTTTTTTATTTTTTCAATCTCTTCATTCATAGATGCAATATAATCTATATTTTTAAGTTCAACTTTGACTAATCTAGGTTGATGCTCTCACAAAAGACATGCATCACTCCTCATTCATTTTCCTATCATACCTCCTAAATAATTGTCTCCAATGATTTTTTCTAGTCTATGATTTCTTCTCACATATATTTCTAGAACAAGTTATTTTCTTCTATATTCTTATTAATGTTCACTAGGTACATCTAGTTCAACATGTTCAATCACTGCAGGTTCCTCTTGCTATATTGTTTCCTATATTGCCGGTACATCATTTTGATGGTCATCATTCTTTTCCTGTTTCCAAACTAAAATGGTGCATCATTTCCAAACTTAACACTATAACCATTGTACTAAACCAACATTTCAAACTTACTTGTATTACCAGTCATATGAGGTGAACATCCACCATCAATTATCCATCTGTCATTTATTCTTATATGTGAAATTAGAGAAGTCTTTTCACATCTTTCATCTTCACCATAATAATCTTTCATAGTAGCATACACAATTTCTTGATCATTTTCATCACTACCACTACCAGAGCTTTCTTTAGCAATGTAACAAGAATTCCTTACCTTTTCCTTTGTAGTCTCTATTACCTCTATCATCTCTGTTATATATCTTCTCTTGGAACCTCCCATCCTTCCTCTCATCCTTAGCATCTATGTTAGAACAACTTGCAACATTGTGACCAAATTTATTTCATGTGAAATAGATAATAGGAAGCTTACCTTTGTATTTGCCTATCCTTCTTGGTATTCTCTTAGCCAGTAATGTCTCAAGTTCATAAATTTCTTCATCTTAGTCACTATCAAGATTCAAATGTTTTCTTTTCTTCTCCTTTCTAGAACCATCAAGAGACTTTTTTTATTTAAAATAAATTTCAAAATTATTAAGGGAGTAATTATCAAAATTATCAAACTCAAAAGTTGTGAGCCTATCAACTAGACTATCCAATGTGAGATCATTACAAGGTGTGTATCTCAACCCTTGTATTATAGACTCTCTAATAGAATAAATAGCAAGTAAATTTCTTTGTACCTTTCTGATTACTATCTCCTCAAGTATTTTACCTTCAAAATTTTGATAGCATTCATTCTTTTATTCACCCAACATATTGTTCTATATTCTTCCCTTCATTCATTCCCATTTCATCAAACTTCGCTCTTAGAATTTTTGCCTTAGTTCTTATCACATTTGTGTCTCCACCATGAATTAGTGTAAAATTGTCTCATACTTTCCTTTTCATTCATAAATTCTTTTACTTCATCTTAAGAATAGTGTAGAGAAGATGCAAGCTCAATCATCATTTGGTTATGCTCTCACTTCTCTTGCATGTGTTCAACAATCATAGGTCTAGGAAATTTGATGTACTCATTTTTAAGATAATAAAGTGTAAAATCTCCAATACTTGATTTAAATGCAATTTCATCAGCCTTTTCAATTCTAAAAAACTCTCCTTTCTTAGCTTGGGTATCTATCTCATATACATCTTGATCTATAGCTTTAAGTCCTTCAAACTTTTGCACAAGCACAAGGAGTTATGACACCAATAGTCAGAATATTTGGAATTACTAAGAGGGGGGTGAATAAGTTATTCCTAGGTCTAGATGTAAAAATTAAATACTTAAAACTTCAACACACTTAACCCAATAACTCATCAAATAGAACAATTCACAATAATCCAACTTATTTATTCCATTTTAGCTCTCTATTCTATGTGTGTTGAATTGAAGAAACTTATCATAGTCAACAATAAACATAAAAATAGTAAGTAACATAAATGCATAACAAAAATCCACAAAATATTTGACACCAAAATTTAATGTGAAAACTCAATTTAGGAGAAACTGCCAATAACATGCTCCCACTTTTTAAAGGTTACAAAATACATTGCTATGTGTGAGCCTATTAAAGGATTTAATCACCCTATTAGGAGTGATCGTGTTAGAGGACTTAACAACATTCTATTAGAATGTCACCTTGATTAAAGCATTTATAATTGACTGTTAGGTTAACCTTATGGTTTAAAAATGACAACAAAACTTTTATATTATAACATACAAATCACTTTGTAAAATAAGATATATGTTCAACTCAGCTTTGGTTAATTAAATGGTCTTGATAATTCTCATCATTTTAGATTTGATTGGGAACTCATCAAGCAATCCTTCACCTCACAAAGTTCACACTCCTTGCAAGTTTTTCACTACTTGTCTTCAAAATTGTCTAGTCCAAGAACAAGAAAAATATACAAGATACCTCCTTAAATAGGTATTCTTGATCTTTTTTCTCTTAATCATGGTCATAGATTATAGGGATTATCATCATATCCAATACATTCAATGAATCTTCCCATCTTCTTGTTCTTCTTTTCTTCTCAACACTTGTAGAAACATCTCCTAAAATCTTAGCCTTGATCACTCAAATAATCATTTCCTTACAATAAATAATACATCTCATCAATCATTATCATCAATGTACATTTTTCTTATTCCAATATTTCAACTATGTTGGCTACAAATCTTGATTCTTTCACAAACTATTCTTTTGTTGTCACTAGGTCATCACTGTGTCATTTTACCCAGTCTTCACTTGATCATTCACTCATTTCTACATTATTTCACTTCATCTTTACTATTCAACTTGGTTGATACTATCACTCAAAAATCTCTATCACTTAGCTGACACAAATACATGGCCAACATTATTTTTCTTGGCAATGCTTAAGTTCCTTACACTTTTTTTTCAACTCCTTCGTTGAGAGTATAACATTGATTCTCAGTCAAGCTAAACATTATGAGTTTTTCAACTCTTAGCTTCATTCAAATCTCCCCTACACTTTGTTTCTTTATTAAACAAAAAATTATCTTGATAAGTACTAAGTTATCAAGTGTCCATTGTAATTCCATTTCACTTACACATCTCAACTCAACCTTTCACTAGGTCATTGTATGATCTCTTCTTTCCAAATCCTCTTCATCAATCAATATATATGGTAGTCTACACTATTATTAATTTTCTCTCTAGTAGGTTTGATACTTTTCTTAGCAATAATTTTGACATCAATGAGAATATAACAATCTTTCCATTTAGGTTCTCAATAGTTGTAGTTCCAACAATTTAGTATACAAAACTATCAATACAATAACCTCTTTCTCAATGTTGATATCTTCAATATTTGATATGATCTTTCAATTTTTCTATGCCAAACTTGCATGCTCTTATGAACTACACTATTGTAATAATAGCATAGTTATCACACTAGTCACACTTAACTTCTCATTTCAAATCTTTCCTTTATACCATAATATTATGTATTGTCGGCCTTCATTCTTCCACACATGTCTCAAAATACCAAACTATGCATTTCCCACTTAGGGTAAACTTCTAGAATCTCATCCCTAATTACTCAAGTAATTATTTTGGTAAATAAAATAATTTCTCAACATAAAACATATGGTTTCTTAACTCTATCATGTTTTGTTTGTCCATATCTACAATTGGAAAAAAAGGTAATATATTCTTTCATACAAACTATGCTAACTCACACACTAAAGTATGGTATTGTGCCATATTGTACTATCACCAAGTACCTACACACATGCAAATAATGTATCTATAAAACTCACCAATCAAAATTGTACATGTACTAATAGATACCATTAATCATACTTAGACAATTTTCTACATCCTTCAACAAAAACTATATGTTCATGATCTTCTCACTTCATATTGAGTATATGTTGCCATAAATAATAATCTCATACTATCTACCCTAGCCAAATTGTGAACAGGTTGATGTTTTCCTTCCATTTTTTGTTACTTTAGACACTTTTTCATCTTCTAAGAACAATTCTTGTCTTTGACTTCATTATGTTTGCAAATGATAAAGTGTGTATCTCTAAAATTATCACCATAATCTCACACATTTAGCCATATAATTTTAAATTTTTTTTAACAAGATTAGTACTACAAAGTTAATTTTTCTATATTAGTGTCTTTATAGTCCTCTCAGATACATGTCTACCATATTTTTAATAACTTTTGATCTGCTTAACCAAATAGAAACTAAATTACATATTATTTTACTACACTTGATTCTATACACTTTTTAAAAATGAAGTGTTGATTTTAGATTATTTTGACACAAGTTATGCCCAACACATGAATAGGTACTTGAATTTCAAGATCAATTCACTTCAAACATTCATAGAGAAAAAACTACTTGTCAAAAAATTATGAAAAAATACACAACTTCTAGATCTTACTCTTACCTATCATCCTACCAAATGGTTTTTCAAAATACCAAATATAACTATATGTTTTGTTGAGTGTATCAAACATCTATGTTATGTTTTTTAGGAAACCCATGAATAGTTTTTCGTGCATGTGGGGTTTTACCCTCTTAATCATATTGATTTTTAAATATTCTTTATAGTTTAGAAACATAATTTAGAGTACTACAATTTTATGTTTTACTTATTTTCTCATTTTGAGTGCATGACCCTCAAATGGGTCTTCCAAGATCAAGTTTACCTAATTCCATAAAAAAGTTGTGTACTTATACTCCCCATTTCACACACTATCTTGGTATACACACCCATAATGTCTAATTAAAAAGCTACAAATTCTATGTGAGTATATTATTGACTTTTAGATATATAAAATAGTATTATTTTTATATATTTAGAAAAATATCAACAAAGCAAGTAAGAGTTAGTATTAATTTTCTAAAATAATTTTATTTCTTTAGTAATTGTACACAAATTGGTATAAAACATGTATTTAATAGATATTTCCAATTGGAAAAGTCTGACCACTTATATAGCTTAGCTAGAAGGAATCTAGCTAGATCATATATTTGACCAACATTGATTTCTAGTTAGAAATACTCAAATTAAGCCATTCTACTAAGTCGACCTAAAAGGTGGGATAGCTTTTTGCTATTATCCAAGTTTGATACAAAGAAATACAGTTTTGATTGTTGAAAACTCCTTTCCTTCCACCATTCTTCAAGATGTGAGATTAACTTGCTATCTAAGAACCACTATTTTTGAACTTGAATGACATCTTAATGATTCATTTTCTTCTAGAATTTATAATCTTATTGATACATGGTTTGATCTTCCTAAATTTAGAATGATGCATTGAAAGTGTAATTAAAAATGACTATGTCTCCTTTGAATAAAAAACTATGCAATTTTTCTACTATGAAATTTCATCCCTCCATTTTATTGATTATGAAAAAATCTCATTTTGGAATTGATATCTAGTGTGTTGTTATTGCTAACTTGTAGATAAAAATCAAGGATAATTTGGGGTTCATACAATACTACACCTTTTTTTCTCTTCTTTTCTTATTTGAACATTAAAATATCCTCCAATAATAAAGTTACATTTTTCTAGTTGATCAAAAAGAGTGTCAATTTCTTGCAATACTATTTTCTTTCTTATGGTTTGTATTGGTTTGTAGACTTTAATCAAAAGGAATTTGAGGTTATTATTTGTACTCTTGATCCATTTACCCATCTAGTTGTTTTTTTTTAATGAATATATCAAATTTTGATTTTTCTAGAATCCCATAAAGCTAATAGACCACCATGGCTTTCTTTTTCTCAAATGGCCTCCATTTTCAATAGTCTAGTCCTTTTCTTAAAATTTTCCACTTTTGTTGATAGTTTAGATTCTTGAATTAAGATTACCTCTCACTCTATTAACTTGAAATAGTTATTTAGTAGGTATTATTTGTAAGGGGCATTCAGTCCCTTGACATCCCATTACATTCATATATTCTAGGGAAGGCACTTAACTTTCCCATTGTTAGTAAAATCTTTATTCTTATGATTTTAGGACAAGCCATCTTTGAGTCTTAGTGTTTCAAAAGATTGTCTATCTCTCTTTCTTGAAGATTTGATGAAAGAGCATCTAGTGGTGTATGAGAAATCCTATATCCCTAAAAAATATGCTTACTGTTAGTTTATGTTGAATTTTTATATATTTTTGAATATCGATTTTGGCCAAGTAGAGATTCCAACTCTCATAGTTCCACTATTAGTTTTCTAGGTTAGTATTTTTTAGCACCTTAAGATACATGTTAGTGTAGAAAATAGGTTATTTTGTAATTAAGACACAATTATGATTATTCAATAATTTGAGTTAGAGGCATGATTTTACTTTTAATTTCAAGTACTCCAAAAAAAAAATTGGGTCAAAAGTCTTTATGGTTTGAAAGTTATGGGAATTTTAAGTTGCCTAAGACCTCTTATGAATGCTTCAAAGTCTGATTTGAGGCACCAAATGGAATCATACAATCTCAAAAAATGGCGTATAGGTGAATTTGGTCATAATGCATATAGAGTTCTCAAATATCTTTCCATAAATGTAAATTTTTTCAATCAGCGCCCCAGATCAAAACTTATGCTTGTCAAAAATTGGATTATCATTTCTAGATTATTCTAATTTTGCACCAACTTAAAACATGTCTTCTAGAACCTTCTCCTTTTTCGATGGATGCCAAATGGCATATTATAAAATGTATTCCAAACTTTAAACCTAATTCGGGTTACTTAAGGTCATTTCTTTTATTATAAAGGCAATTTTTGTGGAGTTTGGGAGAAGGGACTTTGAGAAGGGTTTTCCTCTAGGATCTACTTATGTTGGAATCCCATAGGGCATACAATTGAGTCTTTTTTCTATCTAGCATATAATTTTTGATACTAAATGTATCCTTTCTTGTTGTGTTAATAAATCTTTGTAATACCTAATTTTTATATCAAGATTTCCCAAATTTTGGACCATCTTTACCTTCATAAATCTTTGTAATACCTAATTTTTATGTAGTTTCATTTACCACTGCATCTACTATCTCATTAATGTTTCCAGTTCTTTTTAACTTGAATTGGCTCTATTTGGATAACATCATTAATGGAGCTATCAATATTTATCATACAATATGTGGTTTCTAATTCTATTACAATTTTATTTTAGCTGAAATGTGGGTTTTGGCTGAAATTTTATAGGTGGTTGTAGTAGAAGGAGTTATATGCATTTTCAATTGAGCTCAACTCCATAGGTGGTTGTTTTGACATTTTTCTAGGAGCCTGAAAACTCATCTTGACCTCTGAAACTTGATATTAGTGTTTTTTCCAATTTTTTTAGAATTTTGTTTTTGTAATAAATCTAAAATCATATCTTTGATTTCGTTGATTAGTTGGCAATTCGACTTGCCTTGGTTGGGGGTTTTTCTTGGGAAAAATTGGGATTCATTGGATGAGTTTTAAAAATTACGAAAAGTTGAAATTTTCATTTTTCCAAAAAAACTTCTAAATATTGTAATTTTTTGATTTGTAATAAGTAGGTGTTTGTTTTCATTGTAGAGGTAGAGTAGAGTTACAAAAAAATTTTTAATGAAGAGCTATGTTATTCTAAAACACTTGTCTTGTGTCAAATTCAGATTTATTGTCTTATTATATTGGGGTTACATCAAACTTATTTAATTTTTTTGGAGGTGATGGAATAGATTTTAGGAGTACACTAGGAAATTAATTAATAAAAAGTTGTTAGAGTTTCACTATAGTTGTTATGATAACTTTGCAACTTCAATGTACAAGATGTAACCCTTAATTCCCAAGGTGCATAAATTATAAGAGGAAGTTGGGGGAAGTTCAATAAACACACACATGCACGCACACACACACACATGCACACACACACACACACACACACACACACACACACAGAGAGAGAGAGAGAGAGAGAGAGAGAGAGAGAGAGAGAGAGAGAGAGAGAGAGAGAGAGAGAGAGAGAGAGAGAGAGAGAGAGAGTATGTGTGTGCACGCATGCACCTGCATGTGTGCATGTGCATATGTGTTTGTGTGTGTGTGTGTGTGGGCATCCTCTTTAGGTCAAGGATTGAGACAAGGGCCATAGATAGGACTAATTGCCCTAACAGGGATAGTTGATAGGAGTAAGGAGAGTTGTCATAGAATGGTATTGCAAATGCGAATGATTGATCAAATAATCATTGTTAGATCAATTTAATCTCATTAGAACCCCTAATAAGGTTAGAAGAAGCCATTTTAGTAGTAGTAAAGCTGTACAAAATGAAAGATACATATTCTGATAAAGTATGAGTCATGTAGTAACAATATGCATTGATATATGAAATTATTAACATAATCCATAATAAATCTGCAAAGCCCAATATATCTAAATAAACATTAAATTGTATACATCAATACCCATTGTTGGTGTTTTGAAACAACATGGTTTCAAATTATCCTGATGGGAACAAGATACATTTAGGGGTAGCTACATCCCATTTACAACATCTCGTTTCAGACATTAGGCCAATTATAAGGTTAGACCCTTCTTCTACTTTAGGTTCTACAAAACCTAGGTAGTTGGACCTCAAATTCACTTATATGCTACCAATGCTAAAACATACACTTGAATCTAATGAAGTAGATAAAACCCTTAATCTCCTAACACTTATGTAAAGATCCCAAACATGAAATAACCAATAACATGGACTAAGAAATTGATAGGCTAAGTGATGGCATCCTTTCAACTCTTAAATGGAAAGGGAAATGGATGATTGATTAAATTGATTTCAACAAATCCCCAAATATGCAGTAGTAAGAACAAGTTGATCGTATAGTCGATCAGTGCCTTATCTATTGGACAATTCCACAAATCACACGCATACATCTATGATACCATTGACATATTCCATAAATCAAGATATTAGATTTATCTTATCAATTTATGACTTAGACATCGGTGTTCATAAAGTCCTCATTCTCATGAAGAATGCTTCTCAAATAATGAACAACTTGTTTGAAATGAGGATTACTGAGAGGGGCATGGAGTGAATCAATGTTCTACAAAATTTAGTAATGACTTGGATATTATTTCTTACTTTAAACCATACATAACAAAGTAATAAAGTAATGTTGAATAGTAATAGTAACCATGCACAAAGATAACTCATAACACCATATTTTGTTAACTAGGAAAACCACAACCAAGGGAAAACCTTAGTGGGGTGAGATCCACTAGATAATATACTAATATATAATCCTTGTTAGAGGATGGACTAGGTTAGGATTCAATGAGAAAATTCAGTATAAGGAGTCCCTATTAGGAGACTTTCAATCCCTATTAGGAGATTCCAACCTTGTTAGGAGTTGTGCCAACCCTATTTGGAGTTGTAGTAAAATAGATGCAAGATGAGCCGACTACCCAAACATGTACTTCCAATTAAAAGAAGAGCTCACTACCCAAACAAGTAATAAGACTTTTGGAATAGGTACCATAACTTCTTTCTTGACTAATCTCTAATCTTTAGCTTGATCTCAGACCACAAAATAGCTTTTAAAAAACTTCACATAAATCACTTTCACTAAAGGTTGCATACAATTACTCAACATAACAATTACAAGATAACACACTTGAATTTGCAATATGTCCTTTGCATAAATACCATGCCTTTACATGAATTTTTGCCAAGTTGAATAAAACCATAATGCACTTTTCCAAATTAGAGTAAACATGTAGGATGTCGTCCCTAATTGGACAAGTAATTATTTTGTAAGTAAAATAATCCTTTCCTTTAATTTTGTTGACTTGTTTCACTTAAAAAATAAATATCTCTTTTCTATATAGTTTGTACTAGCTTATGAGGTTATACATGTCATCATCAACATGTATACAATCTCCATCTAACTTCACCAGTCATAATATGACATTGGCAACAAGTTATAAACAAAACAATACACTAATGTATACGAAATTCATACTTAGACAATTTTCTGAGTACCAAAATCAAAGTATCTTTATTTTTGAGGTTTCTTGTAATCATGTACATTGTGTGTTTCCATAAATGAACACAATTACATATCTCCATTAGCCAATTGTTAACAATCTCCCCCTTGCCATTGATGGAAACAAAATAGAGTAAATATGCTAAGTAACAGAACTTAACAAAAATAATAATACAATAACATTACATCTATTACAATTTGTCCATCTTTACATATGCTTCCCCTTACACTATACTTTACAATACTATTTTCTCCTCTTTACCTGATTTCAATTTTCCATTGTATCTCTTCCCCTTTGACATCAATGAAAAAGGTCAAAATGTCAAAAAACTATTCAAAAATTGTCCATCTACTGTCAAAAATGTCATCCTTCTACCTTAAGCTGATAGAATATTCATGCAATCATCAAAATTTTCCTTAAGACTATCCATACATTTAGTCCATGTCTCCTTGGTGGATTTAGTAGAGGTGAGAATTGCACATAAGGCATATGATGAAATCTCAACTACATTAAGGTCTGAATAAAAAAAGTTAGAATAGGTGTCCTTGCCCTTGACACATTCCTCCAATTGTTTTTCAAAAAAAGATACTTTCAAAGCAATAGACTCTCTAAAATCCTATACTCTCTTCAAAATCTATTTCTTCTAAAGTTCCAATTTTCTAATATCATTGTGAATACTAGCCACTTGTCCTTCAAAATCATCAATATTACAAAATGGATGGTGTATCTTGCTAGATAGAGCTTCAAGCTCACTCATCTTTCATTCAATCTAACTGTCAATGTCTTTAGTCAGTTTATAAGAGAGAGTAAACTTAATGTATAGTATCTTCCCATCCTATTAACACTTCTGAAGTTCCTTGACACAATTATCAAGACTTATCAAATCATTCTTAATATTTTTACAAATGGTGCTAAATAGGTTAGCATCATGTGAAATTTGTGCCTTAGATTCTACAACACTCAAAAAAATTAGTGCATTCCTCATCAAATGACTTTAGCACTACTTGTGCCCTATTTTTAGGTTCAACTTCTACACACCATACTAGCAAAGTACTATGTAATCTGTTAGTAACCTCCACTAGGGTTTTCTATAGGCTCTTCATTGTTATGTTCTTCTAAATGAGTTTTGACAAGGATGAGATGAAGTTAGTTTGATCATCATCATTAGTTGTTAGCCTAGCAAGTGAAAGAAAAGTAGATGAACTAGAATGTTTAGTGTCATCCTCTCATTGCTTCTTGGCTACCTCTTTGATTCTTCTCTCTTCTTCTTCTTTCTTTTCTCTTTCCTCTTCCAACCTCTTCTTCTCATATTCTTCTATTTTCCTTCTCATTTCTTCTTCTTCTACTCTTTTCTTTTCTTCCTCTTCCTTTCTTTTCTTCTCATCCTTAAGCAATTTCTACTTGGCCTCTTCTACTTTCCTCTTATCTCCTTCTAGCAATCTTTTCTCCTCTTTAATTTTCCTTAGTTTTTTTTTAATATCCTCAGTATGAGATTCATTATGTTCAAAAATTTCAAATGGATTTGTATCATCAATGTTAATGGTAACATTGGTCTGATATATCTACATAATGTCATTGCTTATTGACACTTCCAAAGTTCTTGGTGCAGGTGGAGATGTTGCCTTAGATTTTGTCAACATCTGACTTATGGCTATTGTAGTCTCACTTCTTAATTTGTCTTTCTCACCCACCATAAACAAAAATGGTCTCACTTTATTCCTTTGATAAGGTGCAATATTACTCAATAATCTCTTAATCTCTTCTTTATTATCATTCTTGAAAATAGTTATAGCATAGACTTCTAAAGTTCTAAATCTTCTTCTCTTGCTAGTGCCTTCTTTTCATTAATATATCATAGACTTTATGGTTTACTATGCGCTCAATATCCTTCTATTTCATATTATTTTCTATAACATATCTCACAGTATAGATATCAATCTAATCTTTCTCAAAATTGTTATACAAATCATAAAATTTGTTCATCTGAACAATGTTACCCTCAACAACAATAACTAAGTTTATCTAGTCTATCTTTAGATTCCAGGCTTGCCGAGCTTTTCTTGCTCATCACTTTGATGTTGTCACCTTCTTTACTTGCTTGACTTCTTCTTCTTCTTCTTCTTCATCACTAGACTCAAAAATTGTCAACAATGTCTTTTT
Source organism: Cupressus sempervirens (assembly GCA_028749045.1). NCBI lineage: Eukaryota > Viridiplantae > Streptophyta > Pinopsida > Cupressales > Cupressaceae > Cupressus > Cupressus sempervirens. Next base: position 502,481,009 of record CM053791.1, read on the forward strand.
CTTTTTCCTTTTCTAGTGGCTTGTTGCTTGACCCTTTTAGTCTTTGTGGTCACATGTTCCACTGATCTCTCATATTTTCTCTTTGTTTCACTTGGTTGCACATCTGATACTACTGCATATAGAATGCTTTGTTCCAAAGATGTTTCTATCATAGATAATAACAAAGGTTTCACATTTATTATTCCTTGCTTCATGGTTTTCTTGACCACCTATAATTCACTCTCAATCATACTAGCCTCTGATAAAGTTTTCTTCATAACTTGTTTAGATAAGCTCCAAATTATAAGCAAGCTTAGGTACCATCTAAACTTATCTTGATACATCTTTTCCCAACTTTGCAACCTCCAATTCAATCTCTAAATGAAGTTTTCAAATTCTAGTGTTGTGAACAAGCTTAATTTAACTTAATTGAATCAAACTCAATAACTGACTTCAATCTTCCTATTTCATCATCTAACTTATCCTTTGAGATGTCCAATCCTTTTACAAATGCCTCATTAAATTCTTCTCGAAGTTTACTGACTAAATTCCTTTGTTCCTCATTATCTATTTTAGTTCCATAGTTGCTCTCATGTTTCCTTCTATCATTTTCGATGTTTCTTCCATCATTCCTTCTATTTTTAAAGTTTCTTCCATTGTTCCTTCTATCTTTGAAGTTTTTTTTGATTCTAAAATACTTTTTTGTACGTCCAAAGTTGTTACATAACTGACATACTAGTGTTTTGCTTCTAGGATTCTATTGATCATTAGATGCATGGCAATTCCAAGCTATGTGTCCAAAGTTGTTACACTCATAACACATGATCTATCTTTTGTCTTCATAAGATCTTCCTTCTCTCAATTTCCTTTCATTAGATCTTCTTCTATCTATAGCATTAGTATTCCTAGACATTCTACTATTTCTTCTACCATTGTCATACTTAAGTTTCCTACAATTAATTTCTTTATGACCCATACCATGACAATTATGACAATAAAATTGCTTAACATGATTAAATGACTTATTTGTACAATTTCTTTTCATATGACCTATCTCATTACATGGAAAATACTTACCCTCTAAATTCATACCTAGTTTCCTTAGGAGATTACAATTGCTTTGGTTCATCAAATATCACAACTTCCTTGTCTTTTCCAAGTTCTTTGGGTTTATCAGAAGATTGATTAGATTCAATCGTATCATCAGATTTACCTCTTTCTTTTGGATCTAATATAATCTTAGGTTTCATTGTAGACATGTTAATTATAGAAGCAAGAGTAGTCTTATCATAAGTATGTCTCTATACTAACATTGAATCACCAAGCTTTAATCCAATAGAATAAAGCTTCTCAAGTTGCTTCTTTAACTAAGTTAATTCACCTTTCACAATAGTATTGTATTTATGAAGTCCTACATAATCTTCTTTCAATGTTTCAAATTCAAATGTCTTCTTTCCTAGACTTTCTCTAAGATCTACATTCTCATTCTTCAAATCAGAATTAACTTTGCCAGGATCATTCCTCAAAGTCAACTTTAGATTCATAATCTTCAATTCATGATTCAAGATCTTGTACTCTATCTTCAACTTCAAATAATCATCATCACTAGTTCTAGATTTAGTAGATTTAGGCTTGGATTTGAGATGTTCAATCTTTTCCTTCAACTATCCAATGTATACTTTGGAGTCTTCATATCTTTCTTTCATCTTATCTCTTTCTTCAGTAAAGAGATAAAAAAATTTAAGTGCCTCTTCAGTGTTCTTCATCAATTGTTCCATATCCATAGGGATATTACTCACGTTGTTAAGCCTCTTCAAAGTAATTGTGCTTTGATTCCAATTGTTAGAAATAGGGATTACTGAGAGTGGGTTGGGATGAATCAATAATCTACAAACTTTAGTCACCAACTGGATATTATTTCTTACTTTAAACCATACATAACAAAGTAATAAAGTAATAATGAATAGCAACAATAACTATGCACAAAGATAACTCATAACACCATATTTTGTTAACTAGGGAAACCCTAGCCAAAGGAAAACCCTAGTGAAGATGATACCCACTAGATAATATATTGATATATAAGTTCCTTGTTAGAGGATGGACCCTATTAGGAGTCAAAGAGGAAATTTAGTATAAGGAATCCCTATTATGAGATTTCAACATTGTTAGGAGTTGTGCCAACCATATTTGGAGTTGTAGTATAGTAGATGCAAGATGAGCCCATTGCCAAAATGTGCACTTCCAATTACAAGAAGAGCTCACTCCCCAAAAAAGTAATCATACCTTTGGAATTTGTACTATAAATTCTCTCTTAACTAATCTTTGATCTTCAGCTTGATCTCATATCACAAAATAGCTTTTAGAAAACTTCACATATATTGCTTTCACAAAAGTTTGCATCCAATTGCTCAAGATAACAATTACAAGATAGCACGCTTGAATTCGCAAGATGTCCTTTGTATAAATACCATGCCTTTACACAAATTTGTTTTAGGTCAACTAAGACCACAATGCACTTTTCCAACTTAGAGTAAACATCTAGGATGTCAGTCCTAATTGGACAAGTGATTATTTTGTAAACAACATAATCATTTCCTTCAATTTTTCTGTCCTGTTTCACTTAAAACATGAATATCTCTTTTCCATATAGTTTGTACTAACTTATGAGGTTATACAAATCATCATCAACATGTATAAAATCTCTACCTAACTTCACTATAAGTCATGATCTTACATTAGCAAAAAATTTTAAACAAAACAATACACTACTATATACCAAATTCATACTTAGACAGTTTTATGAGTACCAAAAGCTAAGTATCTTTATTTCTAAGGCTTGCTGTAATTTTCTACATCATGTTTTGTCATAAATGACAGCAATTACATATCTCCATTAGCCAATTGTCAACACAACCCTGTCAAATATATCAATCATTTACTTGGCCCTTTGTTCCAACAACAAAATATATTTGACATACAACATTAAGGGGTTGCAAATGGATCTTAGTTCTATCCCTAAACCAAATAAAATTGCAGATTATAGAGATAAGAGATGAGAATTAGAATGAAACTAAGAAGATTATTTCTCATTTGTATTCATTTTTTTGAAACTATACATTCAGATGCATACAAAACAACTCGTGAAACCACTAAATAGATCAGAACTATCTATATTAGCTTAGCTACTACTATTCATACCAAAGAAATATGTTGAAGAGAATGGTGGTATCATAGTAATGAAAATAGATAAATTGGAACCCTGGTCTCACAAATCTAAGAAAAATCAAGATTGGAACCCCAATGGTATCACAACAGTGAGAATTTTTTCCAAAACTGGAACCTATGGTCTCACAGTGAAAAGTGCCAACCCTTTTAATGAATTAGAAAGAGAAAGATATAGGAAGGGAATGAAATCTTGGATTTGATCTAGAAGTGACATGTGTCTACTTGAATATTCATTTCCTACTGTTGTAAAACATCTCTCATCTTTCTAAAACTGAAATTTGACATGGTTCTCATCATTATCTGTAACGAACTTGAAATATCTCTTCGTCAATGAAGAAAACCCTTATGTTGCCAAAATATCTAAAATGCTAATAAAATCTTCATTTAACTAATTTGGATGTGACAAAATTCACCCCTAACTACATTCATACTACCTCTTATGTTCAGCTAGTTCACCATGTCACTTGAAATCAAATTTGAACTATCCTAATTAAATGAAACTATAAATTGGATACCTGAGACAAAACCTTGAATAACTTGAACTAGTAGATTTTTTTGCCAAAAAAAAACTCCAAAAATGGAAATTTTTTTCTCTCTTGATTCTAGAAATATATAATATTGCTATATTGGCAGATTAGAAATGCCCAAAATCTCATTTTGAAAATCAAGCTCCTACATTGGGTCTAAAATCTGTATTTTAGTTTTCAAAAAATGTAAAATCTCCTAAAGTTAAAACTTCAGCTTATAATCCTTTTGATTTAAAAAGCCCTGAACATGATTTCCTATATGAAATAATAAAATAATTGAACTTCTCCATTTTTGGATTTTTTCTTGATTTTTCATCTAGGTCAACTTGTTTTGACTGAGTGGTGACTCGTGTTACACTATAACTGGCCCATCTATGCATAGTTAGCTAACACCCACCACCCAGGTGCCATGTGCCACTATCTCATTGGTCCTTTTTCTTCCACATAGTTTTCTCCATGTTACCATCCTACTCAGCATGGTACCACATCATCATGACATAGTGACATCATGACACTGGCACCTCGATCATGTCATTGCCCAGTCAACACCTCCATGTCATCCTACCACATCACTGGTTGCTATGTCATTGTCCACCTCAGCATGGTTCTAAATGATTGTGACATAGTGATGTCATAACATGTGGCACTATCTGCCACATCACTAGCTCTATTTTTGTGCCATGCCTATATGTCCTTGCCACACGTCATTTTGCAATTGGTTCTCAATTACCACATGTTAATTTTCAATTGTTCTTGTGAGTCCAAGTCATGCTGATAACATATTCTTGGGTGATGTGTTTGTTCAAAATTGTCTTCCTTTTCAATGGACCTAGGCCCACCACATGAGCTCTACATTTTCTTTAAACATAGCTTCTTAAGACATTAATTCATTAAATGCTCTTCATTTAAAAGGAATTAAAATATTGCTACCACTCAATGTGGGACTAAACATTTGGAATGTTTCCAAATTCTAGGAGCAAATACAAATCAATGCATTCATTCAAAAACTATTCCAACTTGTCCAAGTGCATGATTCAACATATTCCTCTGTAAATTCAACATCTTCTCAATGATCCATTTATTATTATTTTGAAGCAAACAATCAAAAAAAGTGTCGACACCTAAAAGGTGAATTCCAACATCTCTTGGAGTATCTTTGCAACCTTAATCTAGCACAAGTTTGACAATGCATTTGAAAAAAATTCATATGACAACTCCCGCAAATATAATTCACATGAGTCCTACCTTATGAGACAAGTTCTGACTCACATATGAACAAATAAGGCTTAAGTTTGTTCCAATGTCTTTTGTGGTAGCATCCAAATAGGATTTACATGATACATAGCTCTAGCTTCAATCTTTCCTCTAGGGTTTCCTTTGTCCTTATCATCATAGGTTTACATAATAAAATATGTAGACATGTGGGTAATGCATCAAAAAATTCATGGGAACCTCAAATATCTTAGTTTATTTTGTATTTTTTGATGCCTAAGGAGCTTAGCACATTCTAGAAATATATACCAAGCACTCATGTGGCTGATTCTATATCCCATCTTCCTTCAATGGATCCTTGCATTATGAATGCACATTTTCCCTACCCAAAAAGTGGGGCCTTGACATAACAGATTATGTTGACCAATAGGCAAAAACTTGAACCTTTCATCTCTGGCCTTGTTCCCTACCTTGTCAAATTGACCTCAAGGTAATTGTACTTGCACACAACCAAAAGCTCTTCTTGAACCACACGGTAAATGAGCATACAACACTGAAAAGTGGTAGGTGTGCAATGTTCATTAAGGAAAATCATTACAAAGAGGAAAATGAAACATCAATAGAATGTTATATTTGAATAATGTTAAAAAATCATAGCTCTAATGACCTTGAGGCACCAGCACCATCATCACTCGTGATTTCCACTTAAACTTTCTATTGAAGAAATATATATAGTGTGAAAGGGTTAAAACAATTCATTTGTCTAGTCATGCATTTCATGCATAGATCAAGAAGGGATTTTAATAATGGAGGCCCTCATGAGACAACTTAAAATGAACATCTTGGATTTAAGTACCATTTCAATGATGAGAAGCTGTATGCATACTATCTTATCTCAGGATAAAACATTAAAAATGTTCCCACAAGAAGACCACTACTATAGCTAACTCCAACAACAATGAGCTTTAGAATCTCTCTAGTATATTAAAAACCTTTTATTGATTATTGTGGACACATTCCCAAGCATTTCTGATCAAGTATGACAATATCTTCATAGAAACATTTTCACGATCATGGATATTACTTCTAACTAAAACACATTTACTCTGCAAGTATGACCATGGATTTTGATGAAATCAGTCAGGCCCCAAAGTGGGTCTAGCTAATTTTTTGTTTGAACTGAAACCCATGAATTCTGGAATCTGCTATTTTGACCTTTTTAATAGATTAGATTTTATCTAGATTGAAAACTACCATCAATTGATCAATTAAAACTCAATTTACCATGTTCATGCAAACTGTGATTTTCCTGCCAAGAGGTCCTTTGACTGGCCTTAAAAACTGATTGAAATAGACAATCGGGCCCTAAGATCTGATATACATATTTTTTTGTTCCATTTTATCCTACCTTATCAAATCTCATTTCATCACAATCATTTAGTCAAAAGTTATTGACTACCAAATTTTCCTTCTTAGAACTACCTGTAAGCAAACATGTTAGGAAATCATAAAACATGTTTGGATTTGGCTCTGAAAATAAGTAAAATTGACACTTGGGGGTACAAAAATTGGGGTGTTGGTTCAATGTCATGAGGAGGATATAAATCTATGATTTGTGCTCATGAAGTATAATTGGACACATTTGGAAAGTGGTCAAAGTGGGCTACATGGATTTGCAAAACTGGAAACATTGGCAAAAAAGCAATTTTCACAAATGGAATGGACCTGGAAAAGTGTGCAGATAGATTTTTCATGACTTGCAAACTATCACACATAATGTAATTTTAGAGTAGAATGCAATGATACAATCCATTTGATTTCATCTATCATAGGTTTAGAGTTATGATATCCTAAATAGGGGTATTGACCAATCTGCATTTTATGATACCATTAAAACCTTACAAATTCTATATGGAATCACATTCAAAAATTGATCAAATGAATTTTTCATAAGATCAAAATTGAAATATAACAAGTCTATGACCACTAAAATGTAATGAAAAGGGAATTTTCTCATCTTGGTCAACAGGGTCAAAGCTATAATGAGTTAAATTGGGTCTCCCAAAATTCTAAACAATTTACATCAACATGACAACAATAAGCGACCGACTTTGAGGGATTGAAAACCTGGTGAGAACATATCAAAATGACTTGAAATATGGAACATAGGTTATTTTATATGGATACTAAACACTCCCAAAGAGGTGAGTCATGAAACATAACTGGGTGTGAGATATTCTAATGCAAACTAGGTCTCCTATCAATGTTTGACTCTTAGGCAAAAATGTAGATTTGGGCATTGCTCAAAATGAAACTTCACAGAATGACTTACAATAGACATTTATCTTCATGGGACAAGTGGGTATATTGAATGCAAATTGTTAGAAAAATTAAACACATCTTAGGCCTCAAAATGATAGTCAGGTACACATGAATTAAAAACTGTTTATAGGCCTTGATTTTTAGAATGGTACTCAAAACTAGGGCTTAAATTTTGAGTTCCAATAGTGGCTTTGTATGGGGATGCATGTCCCTTGTAGCTATGGTGAGGCTTTAGATCTCTGAAAGAATCAGACCACACACTTGATAGCAAAAACTTCTCTCGAACAACTTTATTGAAAGCAAAAACAACTACTCCTAAACTATACAAATGATGGCCCCTTGCCATCAAACTTGAACAAAAATTTTTACCTTTAACATATATCTGATTTTCATCTACACATTCATGAGGTAAGCTAGAAACATCTCTTCTATTAGTTTCACCAATCAGATTAGCATCTTGAATCAAATCACTTGGCAAAACAAAATAAATGTCTTCATTCTCATAGTGCATGTACAAATCAGCATTAACTTCTACATCATGATCACTATGAAAGTATGGATCAGCATGCTCATGTAAAATAGAATCAATATAAAAACTATCATCTACATATGATTGCTACATTCTATCAAGTGGAAACACAAAAGATTCATATTCTACTTTGTTCAAAAAGTTGCATGTGTCAAAAGTTTACAACTCACCTTGTATATCCAGGTGTGAGGAGCATGTGAAATTTGATCGCTACTACTTGCAATCATGTTACTCATCAAATTAGATTTATTTTTCACTGAAACCTCTTCACACTCAAACAGTTGATTAGCCACCAAGTATCAAAACTTATCCTGAAAGTGCTGATCCAAAATATGTTGATCACAATTATTTTCTTGATATAATAAAATGTCAGAATGAACCTTGAACTCATTAGTACAAGACTTATCAGCACATAAAGAAAATCCATAGTCAGATTGACAACTTTCACTATTTTCCTCTTCATTAAATAAAACATCAAAACATATTGCTGCAGTACCAACCTGATCAGAAAAATTTGAAATAGTGTGAAATTTCTTTTAACTAACATTCCCTACATCTAACAAATCATCATGTGCAAAGACATTTGAGATACTCTCATATACACCTCAAAAATCTGACAAAGATTGTTTGGATTCTATATCTCTTTCCACAAAAAAATTTGGGGAAGTAACTTGATTGAACAGAAAAAATTATGAGGGAAAATATGACCATCCTTAGAAACACTGACATTTTTTTCAAAATCACGAGCCAACAAAGCTGAAATTTCATTAGTGCTCAAGAATTTTGCCTCTAAAATCTTCTCCTAGCTATGATTACCATCTGGATGATATGAAAAACTTACGACAACAAAATCATTAGTACAACAATTTGGAACATCAGAATCATTACAATATTGATTATCATCATGGCAAGAACTACTTCGACTACTATTATATAATTCCTCAACTTCATATTCACTGTAACAAGGTTCGTTTTCACTTTCATATCCATCTTCCTCATGTTGACTGCAATCATCTAATTTATTAACATTTGAATCCTTCTCTTCACATTCAGAAGACAAATTATCTTTCTTCACATATTCAATATATTCATTCTTACCTTGACTTTCAGCACACTCATTATTATCATTAGAAGACATAATATGAACTCTATGATTATCACTTTCCATCAACTTACAAAAACTCTTGCAATCTTATAGGTGCTAGCCAATTAACTGAACCAGGCACTAGAACATCAAGGAAAAAACTAGGCAAGGAAGATTCCTTAGGTCTAGAATGAAAAAGAATCTTGTTGATTATTGATTTAAGCTTTAGATAACACTACTCGATATTTAGACCTTGAGTACTTCCTACTTCAGTTCTTATGATCCTGACAATCTTATTATAGATCTATTTATTCAAAATAGACATGTTGTTAACCACAGTCTCCAAAATTTTAGAACTTGGAAAACTAATCTCAGATCTATGATCTGACTCCATCTTAAAATAAAATTTCTACATCTTCTCCTTGTGCTAAAAATCATTGAATAGAGGCAATCATTTTAATACTTGACTTCCATGAAAGAGAAACATGAAAATCAAAAATACCTTAGGTGTTGATGCTAAACTTTGATCTGCTGATTTGGCATAGGTGCAAGACTGAAATTCCTTCTCACCACTAATCAAAACCTTATAGAGCCACCACCTATGTGAAAGAGGATAAAGAAATCACTACTATTATTTTCTTTGAACACTTCTATTTCTTATAACAAAAAATGCAGTAACACCTTTAAACTTATCAAGAACTTATACTTCTTTTTCAAAAAATATCAAAAGATTCAAATCTGCCCATGCAACTAAAAGTCCTTCAAAATATTACAAGGAAGCCAACTAGAAAACAACTAATATAGAGATTTAGAGTCACCACTCACACTTGTGAGAAATAAAACATATTTTTTCACTTGACAAATTTGAACTAGACCTTTAGATGTAGGAGAAAAGAAAATCATCAAATCACTCTTATAGATTTTCAATCTTGAAAAAGAGAACACAACCTTGTTCATTCTTGACTCTGATTTTACAACACTTTTTGAAAACAAAATCCAGCTAAATTGGTTGAAGATGAATTCTCTTAACAATACAATTTACACTCAACCTCAAAGCTACTATTGAAAATAGATAAAACTTCACTGGGGTGCATAATTTAGAGTAAGAAACTAGAAAGAACATCAAAAATCTTATTGCTACAAATTTTTTCATGCACTTCTTCTGTTGTATTGAAATCAAATCTGAACTATCCCAACCAAATGAAACTAAAAAATGGATACCTAAGACAAGACCTTGAAAAACTTGAACCAGTCTGTAGTGCCACATCATTGGTCGCTAAGTCATTGTCCACCTTAGCATGGTGTCACATCATCACAACATAGTGACATCGTGACATGTGGTACTATCTACCATGTTACTACCTCAATTTTGTTGGAAATGAGAATGGAGTAACTAAGAGGGGGAGTGAATCAGTTACCACAAAAACATTTTGCAGTCCCTTAGATGTCTAAAATCTTGATCTTAGTTACAGATTACTAAAACTTGATAATGCAGCAAATACTAATAATTATTAAGAACTGATAACCAAAACAATTCAGCAATCATGAACACTAGAGACACCAAATTTAATGTGGAAACCCAATATGGAAAAAACCACCAATGTAACTAGTTACTGCTTTTCACTCTTTTGAAGTGAGCCCTATTAGGAGCCAACCCTGTTAAAGGTTACAAAATGCACTGTTAGGTGTGACCCTGTTAGAGGATTTAATCAGCTTGTTAGGAGTGGCCTTGCTAGAGGTCTTTAGAACAATTCAACTGAACTGTCACCTTGTTAGAGGATTTATAGAATGGTTGTTAAACCAACTCTGTTAAGAGATTTTGAGTTCACTGTTACAATGGTTAGAAAGCAATAATGAAATGACCTGATATAGTGTGCAACTTATCTTTGCTGATTGAAGATCTCTGTTATGATTGACTAGATCCTTACTAATCAAATACAACTTTGTAGCTCCTTTAACACATCTGATCCTCCATCAAACTTTTCTCAACATTCGCCTCTTCATACTATAACTCACATTCATAAGTTTTTCATAATCACACTTCTCTGTTTTTTATTTGCAACTTGAGTGACCATATATACCTTCCAGATTATCTTAGTTGACTCAAATCATTGACCAATAATCAAACAATATCCAATAGTCAGCTAGAAATAATTAAAATTACAAACTAACAAATCCCTTTACTGGCCGACCCTGCTCGGTTAATACTGTTCAGAAAATAATTCCTGTGTTAATCGACTGAGCTCGATTAATACAGCAAACTCTGTGACAACCCTTCAATCACCAGGAGAACTTGGTAAGTACTGAGTTTCCATAGATGACCAAGTGAGCTCGGTGGAAATTGTCTTGGTAATCATTGAAACCTTCATTTACCTTTCTGACTCGGTAAACACTAAATCCTTCATTTACCTTCCTAACTCGGTAAATACTAAATCCTTCGTTTACCTTCCTGACTTGGTAAATACTAAATCCTTTGTTTACCTTCCCAGCCCGGTAAACACTAACTTTTCTTTGCTTACCTTTCCAGCTCAGTAAACACTAACTTTTCTTCGCTTACCTTCGTAGCTCAGTAAATACTCTGTCACAGTTTCCTTCGATCACCGAGTGATCTCGGTAAGTACTGAACTTCCTTTGTTAACCAAGTTAGCTCGATAGAAGCTATCTTTACAGTGTAATATACAGCAACACTCGGTAGACTCTATAAACTACTATGCTTACCTTCTGAGCTCGGTAGACTCTGTCTGATGACTGATATGACATTTGTGTAACATCAAAGACAACACTCAATTAACCAATTGTATCCATTAATCTCCCTCTTTGGCATTGATGGCAACACAACATGTCATAGCAGAATGAAATTTGAAAACAAGTCTTTCTCTTATAGTGCAGCACAATATGTCAACATAATACTTCTCCCTCTTTTAGTAATCTCCCTTTGCGAAGGAATTGTATAACAGAAAGATATGACAGTTTTATTCTCCCTCTACAAATGCTTACAAATTTCAAAATAGATATTACAGTTTTACTCTCCCTCTTTGACAACACATGCTAAAGACAATGCAACACAGTAAAATCTCTTCTTTGTATGCCAAAAGTACTCTCAACTGGATTACAATGTACCTTATGTACATATTCATATGCAATGACTTCAATACTCTGCTGCATCAACTTGATAGATTTTCAACTTGTCATAGGTTGATGCATCACTTAAAACTTTATTTTAGTGAACTTCAGATAGGGGAGTGACCCCTAACTTACCTCTGAGATACAAGAATGTATCCTTAGGTAGTGGCTTTGTGAATATGTCAGCAATTTGTTCCTTTGTATGCACATATTTCAGTCTGATCTCCTTGTCCTGCACCAATTCTCTGACAAAATGATATTTTATTGCTATGTGCTTGGTTTTAGAATGCATCACTGGATTCTTAGATATATTGATTGCACTACTATTGTCACAGAACATAACAACTAGTTCTTTGATTTCCATCTTCATTCTTTGTAATAACCGCTTAAACCAAACAATGTTGGAACAGTTTACTGTTGCAGCAACATACTCTGCCTCTGCTATAGATTGGGATGTACAATTCTACTTTTTTCTTGTCCAAGAAACCAATCTCTTTCCAAGAAAGAATGCTCCTCCACTTGTGCTTTTTCTGTCATCAAGATTCCCTACCCAATCAGCATTAGTAAAAACTTTCAGATCCAAATTACCTCCAAATTTGTACCATAGTCCATAATCTTCAGTTCCTTTCAAATACCTCATTATTCTTTTAATTGCCATTAGGTGAGTTTCTCTTGGTATTGCTGAAAATCTTGCAAGAATACCAACTACAAGAGCAATATCTGGCCTGGTATGAACTACATACTACAACTTTCCAATCATAGATCTATACAATGTTTGGTCTACTTCTTTGGATTCATCATCTTTGGTAAGTTTCAATCCAGTACACATAGGAGTTCCAACAGGTTTGTAGTCCTCCATACCAAACTTTTTCAATATCTCCTTGATGTATTTTTATTGAGTAATGAAGATGTCATTCTTATTTTGTTGAATTTGAAGACCAACAAAGAATTTTATTTCACCAAACATAGACATTTCAAATTCTTTGTTCATTTGTTTTGAAAATTCTTTGCAAAGATCATCATTCCCTGTGAAAACAGTATCATCTACAAATATTTCTACCAAAACAATCTTATTATCTGGTCCTTCCTTTATATACAAGCTACTATTATCATTAGTTCTTTGAAAACCAATCTGAATAAGATAGTTATGCAATCTTTCATACCATGCTCTGGGGGCTTGTTTCAGACCATACAGTGCCTTGTGTAATTTTCAGACCATGTTCCTTTTATTTGGATCAACAAAACCTTCAGGTTGTTCAATGTAAACCTCTTCATCCAGTATTCCATTGAGGAATACTAACTTGACATCCATCTGATAAACTTTGAATCCTTTGTGAGTAGCATATGCAAGTAAGGTTCGGAATCCTTCCAATCTTGCAACAGGAGAAAAAGTTTCCCCATAATCTATGCCTTCTTCTTGAGAGTATCCTTTGCATACCAATCTAGCTTTGTTTCTGGATACCTTACCATCTTTAGTCAACTTGTTTCTGAATACCCACTTGGTTCCTATTATATTCTTATCTTTAGGCCTGGGTACAAGAGTCCATGTCTTGTTCTTCTCTATCTATTCTATTTCCTCATTCATTGCCTCAATCCAACTATCATTTGACAATGTGTCTTTAGTACTTCTAGGTTCAAAATCAGCAAGTAAACAAGTATTTTTCAACTTACTTCTTTTCAGGGTTCCTTCATATTTGTCTCCAATGATCTGATCTGGTGTATGATGTCTTCTGACATATTTAGCTAATACAGGTTCTTTATCTCTTGAATGAGTTTCATTGATATCTGCTTTTGCTTCAATTTCATATTCAGGTTGTTCTGGCTTGGTTGCTTCAGACTCGGTAGAAACTTGCTCGGTAGTGTCTAAATGTTGGTGTGGCTCGGTTTGAACTATTTGCAACTTGATTACTGAAGACTCAGGAGTTGAGGATTCTTGAGTGAATGGTATACTTGGTATAGTATCAGGTTCAATGTAAACAAATCTCTTGTAGTCTTCAGGTACCTTTTTGCTTTCTTCTTCTGATTTGTCTGCAAACTCATCAACTTTCACATGTGCACTTTCTATGACTTTGTGAGTGGATAGATTTAAACATCTATATGCTTTCCTTTTGCAGGAATAACCCAAAAATATTCCTTCATCACCTTTTACATCAAATTTTCCTTTTCTAGATTCTTTCAAAATATAACATTTGCTTCCAAATAACTTACATTGGGTTTGTAGCCATACCATAATTCATAGGGAGTCTTGAATGAGTCCTTCTTCAACTGTACTCGATTTAAGGTATGAACTACAGTGCTGATGGCTTCCTTCCAGTATTTGATAGCAATATTTTTTTCTATCATCAGGGTTCTTGCACAATCCAAAATGGATCTGTTTCTTCTTTCAGCTATTCCATTTTGTTCTAGAGTTCCTGGTGCTAAAACTTGTCTTTTAATACCTCTTTCAATGAAGAAGTTATTGAATTCATGTGAAATGAATTCACCTCCTCTGTCTGACCTTAAACATTTCAGCCTTTTCCCTGTTTCTTTTTCAACTCTTGCCAAATACCATTTGAATTTCTCAAATGCTTCTGATTTATTCCTTAGATACATGACAGTCATCATTCTTAAATAGTCATCAACAAAAAGAATGAAAAACTTTTCTCTAGTATAGCTTTCTATTCCAATGGGTCCACATAAATCAATATGCACAATTTCTAATATATCTTTAGACTGGTAGTTTTTACCTTTAAAACTAGTTTTTCCCATTTTACCAATCTGACAATTCTTGCATAGACCAACCTCAAGTTTCTTAATGTTAGGAATGCCTCTTACTTTCTTGAATTTGCTTATTTTTACCAAATTATCAAAATTGACATGACACAACCTTTTATGCCATAACCAACTCTCTTCAATTTGAGCAATAAAACATGAGCATTCACCAAGTTCTAGATAGAACAAGTTACCTTTAGTTTGGGTGCCAAATCCTAATAATTTTCCTTGCTCATTCAACAGTCTCGCCTTTCCATGCATGAATTCTACCTTGAATCTAGTATTTAGTAACTGTGCAACACTTAGCAAATTATGTTTGAGACCTTCAACCCAGTAGGCATTATTACATATAAGTTCTTTGGATAGATAGATTCTTCCTCTTCCTTTTATGAAATGAGGTTCATTATTACCAAACCTCACACTGCCACCATCATAGTCTTCAAACTGGTCAAACTTAGTTTTATCACCAGTCATATGATGTGAGCAACCGTTGTCTATAATCCATGTATCATTCTTACTTACATGAGAGATAAGAGCCATTTTATCTTTGTCACTATCAGAGTCATCTTTAACAGCAATATAAACAATTTCATCCTCACTATTATCAGAATCCTTAGAATTTTCAGCCATGAAACATGATTTCTTACCTTTGTTCTTGGATGATTTAAAGTCTTTCTTGCCATTCCATTTATGATCTTTCTTTTCATCATTTTTTTGCTTGTTTGGGAACCTTGCTGCAATATGACCAATTTCATCACAAGAAAAATAGATTAGAGGAACTTTACCTTTGTATTTTCCTCTGCCTCTAGAATATTTCTTGGCTAGTAGAGCTTCAATCACTTCGAGATCACTGTCTGAACTTTGGCTTGATTCATTTTCACTTTTTGACTGTGATTCTATCTTCTTTTTGCTTTTCTCTTTGAGTGAGAGTTTGGCTTGAAATGTTGATTCAATGTTTTTGGAGGCTGGAACATAGTTGTCAAAGTTATCTAGTTCAAATGCAGTTAATCTTTTGACTATGGCCTCAAGATTCATCTTATGATTTGCTTCACACCTTCTTTCCTGTATTGTAGAGACTCTGATTGCATAAACGGGAAGCAAGGTTCTGAGAACTTTGCTTACAACTATTTCTCCTTTGATGTCACCTCCAGCTACCCTAATTGCACTTACACATGCTTTAACTCTTTCAACATACTTTGCAATGTTTTCATCCTCTCTCATCCTCATTTGATCAAATTGTCCTCTTAGACTTTCTACTTTTCCTCTTCTCACATTATCATCCCCTCCATAGATCTCCTTTAGCTTGTTCCACATGTCAAAGGCAGTTTTGCAGTCCTTAATGTCATCAAATTCTTCATAGCTGAGAGTAGATGCTATGTCTATCATCATATTGTTGTGAGTCTTCTTTTCAGCAATATCATTAACTGACAATGTGCCAGAAGGTTCTTCATATTTTTCTTCAAGGTATTTCAGTCCAATATCACCAACAGTAGCCAGATGAAGTTTCATCAATTCTTGCCATGTTGAGAAGTTATCTCTGTTAAGTTTTGGAATTTCTCTTTTGTAAGACATCTTGATCTTTGGCTTAGAACCTTGAAATCCTTTCCTGCAAGCACCAAAAAGCTCTGATACCAATTGTTGGAAATGAGAATGGAGTAACTGAGAGGGGGAGGGGGTGAATCAGTTACGACAAAAACATTTCACAGTCCCTTAGATGTCTAAAATCTTGATCTTAGTTACAGATTACTAAAACTTGATAATGTAGCAAATACTAATAATTATTAAGAACTGATAACCAAAACAATTCAGCAATCATGAACACTAGAGACACCAGATTTAACATGGAAACCCAATATGGGAAAAACCACCAATGTAACTAGTTACTATTTTTCACTCTTCTGAAGTGAGCCCTATTCGGAGCCAACCCTATTAAAGGTTACAAAACACACTGTTAGGTGTGACCCTATTAGAGGATTCAATCACCCTGTTAGGAGTGGCCTTGCTAGAGGTCTTTAGAAAAAATCAACTGAACTGTCACCTTGTTAGAGGATTTATAGAATGGCTGTTAAACCAACTTTGTCAAGAGATTTTGAGTTCACTGTTACAATGGTTAGAAAGCAACAATGAAATGACCTGATATAGTGTGCAACTTATCTTTGTTGATTGCAGATCTCTATTATGCTTGACTGGATTCTTACTAATAAAATACAACTTTGCAGCTCCTTTAACACATCTAATCCTCCATCGTACTTTTCTCAACATTCACCTCTTCATACTATAACTCGCATTCATAACTTTTTCATAATCACACTTCTCTATTTTTGATTTGCAACTTGAGTGACCATATATACCTTCCAGATTATCTTAGTCAGCTCAAATCACTGACCAATAATCAAACAATATACAATAGTCGGCTAGAAATAATTAAAATTACAAACTAACAAATCCCTTTACTGGCCGACCCTGCTCGGTTAATACTATTCAAAAAATAATTCCTGTGTTAACCGACTGAGCTCGATTAATACAGCGAACTCCATGACAACCCTTCAATCACCGGGAGAACTCAGTAAGTACTAAGTTTCCATAGATGACCGAGTGAGCTCGATGGAAATTGTCTTGGTAATCACTGAAACCTTCATTTACCTTCCTGATTCGGTAAACACTAAATCCTTCGTTTACCTTCCTGACTCGATAAATACTAAATCTTTCATTTACCTTCTTGACTCGGTAAATACTAAATCCTTTGTTTACCTTCCTGACTCGGTAAAAACTAAATCCTTCATTTACCTTCCCAGCCCGGTAAACACTAACTTTTCTTCACTTACCTTCCCAGCTTGGTAAACACTAACTTTTCTTCGCTTACCTTCCTAGCTCTGTAAATACTCTGTCACAGTTTCCTTTGATCACCGAGTGATCTCGGTAAGTACTAAACTTCCTTCATTAACCAAGTTAGCTCGGTAGAAGCTATCTTTACAGTGTAATATACAGCAACGCTCGGTAGACTCTGTAAACTACTATGCTTACCTTCTGAGCTTGGTAGACTCTGTCTGATGATTGATATGACATTTGTGTAACATCAAAGACAACACTCAATTAACCAATTGTATCCAAAAAAATTATGTGCCATGTCTGGAGGTCCTTGCCACATGTCATTCTGTAACTGGTTCTTGGTTGTCATGTGTCAATTTTCTATTGGTCTTGTGGGTCCAAGTCATGCTGACATCATCTTCTTGGGTGATGTGTTTGTTCAAAATTGTCTACCTTTTCAATGGCCCTAGGCCTACCACATGAATTCTACATTATCTTTAAATGTAGCTTCTTAATAAATTACTTCATTGAGTTCTCTTCCTTAAGAAAGATTGAGAAATATCACTGCCCACTTAGTGTGGGACTAAACATTTGGAATGTTTCTAGATTCTAGTAACAAATACAACTCAACACATTCATTCAAAAACCATTCCGACTTTTCAAATACACATGATTCAACATATTGTCCTCTAAATTCAACATCTTGTTAGCGATCTATTTTTTTTTTATCTTGAAGAAAATAATTAGAAAAAGTCTCAACACGTAAAAGGTGAATTCCAACATCTCTTCGAGTATCTCTACAACCTTAATCTAGCATAAGTTCAATAGTTCATTTGAAACACTTTCATACGAAAACTCATACAAATATGATTTGTATGAGTCCTCCCTTATGAGACAAGTTCTAAATCACATATGAATAGATAAGGCTTTAGTTTGTTCCAATGTCTTTTGTGGCAGCATTTGAATAGGATTTACATGATACTTAGCTCTAGCTATGATCTTTCCTCAAGGGTTGCTTCTCTCCTATGCTTCTCTCCTATTCATCACAGGTTTATGCAATAAAATATGGAGGCATGTGGGTAATGGTTCAAAAATGTCATGGGACCCTCAAAATATCTTGGTTTGACTTTTTATTTCTTGATGCCTAAAAATTTTTGCACATTCCAGACATATACACCAAGCACTCCTATGGATGATTATGTATCACATCTTCCTTTAGTGGATCCTTCCATTATGAATAAGAATTTTCCCTACCCAAAAAGTGGGGCCTTGACATAACAGAGTGTCTTGATCAACATACAAAATCTCAAACCTTTCATCTCTTGCCTTGTTCCCTACCTTATCAGATTGACCTCATGGTAATTGTACTTGCACACAACCAAAAAATCTTCTCAAACCACAAGGTAAATGGGCATGTAGCATTGACAAGTGGTAGGTGTGCAATATTTCTTAAGAAAAATCATTTCAAAGAGGAAAATGAAACATCAATAGAATTTTTTATCTTTGTGTAATGTTGAAAATTCATAGCTCCGATGACCTTGAGGCACAAGTGCCATTATCATTTTTTATTTCACTTAAACTTGTTATCAAAAATATACATAGCATGAAAGGGTTAAAAAAGATCATCTATCCACTCAAGCATTTTGTGCATAGATCAAGAAGGAATTTTTAATAATGAAGGCCCTCACAAGAGAACTTAAAATGAACATCTTGGATTGAAGTCCCATTTCACTAATGAGAAGCTTTTTTCATACTATCTTATCTCAGGATAAAAACATTAAAAATGTTCCCACAAGAAGAGCACTACTATAGCTAACTCCAACAACAATGAGCTTTAGAATTAAAAATCTTTTGTAGATTGTTGTGGACATATTCCCAAGTCTATTTGATCAAGTATGACAATATGTTCATAGAAACATTTTTCATAGTCATGGATATTATGTCTAATTAAAAAACTTCTACTCTACAAGTATGACCTTGCATTCTGACAAAATCAGTCAAGCCCCAAAGTGGGTCTGACTAAAATAAATCTCAAACCAAAACACCTGAACTCTTGAATCTACTAATTTGACCTTCTCAATAGATTATGTTTGATCTGGATTGAAAACTTCCATCAATTGATAAATTAAAACTAAATTTACCATGTTCATGCAAACTATGATTTTCCTACAGAGAGGTCCTCTGACTAGCCTTAAAAATTGACTAAAACTAACAACTGGGCTGGGTGTGTGTAGGATCATGGTCAACCAAATTATGCTCTTAAGTCACAATAAAAAATTCAAAAAATTAGGGTTATGTCAACTTGATGCACAATTTGCTACTTGTTATTAGCTTTATATCAAAAAGTTGACAGAAAAGAATCTCTAGAAAATTGAATATAGTTTCTAAACTACTAGGACTTATCTCAAAAAAATAAAAATTGATTGGTCAAAATTTAAAATTTTAATACAATATTACAAAAATTTCAGAACAAAAATAAGAAGTAGACATATGTCTGACCACCTTAATCAAAATCAAATGATAATATTTGTTAATAATATTCTAGATATAAGTAGTAGACTCATACCTAGATGTGACACATATTTTTGGTTATTTTTATTCTAAATAAATAATAATTAATTAATTTTTGAACTTTTTTTTTTGGAATAAAAAAAACTCTCATGTCTAACCAGCTTAACTAATTCAAAACTCTACAAAATTTAATTTTCATTTTTTTCCTTATAGTGAAAGAAACATAGAATGTGATGCATCTTTTGGATTTGAAAAATGTTTTACCATTTGAAAGTTATAGTTATTTTTTAAGTAGTGCGTTAGTCAACACTTTATATGTAATTCCATTAGAAAATAAGTAACAATTACTTACTAAACTCATAATTGGACAAACCTTATATTTATGGAAAGATAAGAATATTCTTAAGAAACCCTTTTCTTTTCATAAAATTTTGGTGAAAAAAAAGTTGTCAGCTACATGTTTTTAGTAAAACTCACATAAAAATTGGCCAAAAACACATTTTTAGGATTTTTTAAAGTTGAGCATATAGGGTTGGTATCCAAAGATATAGTAGACCTTATAAAGATATTAATTATTTTCATTTAGTATCAGGGTGGGTGGGAAAAAAGTTGGAATAGATTTTGAAATTGTTTGAGGCATTTCAGAACTACATATTTTTTAGATCACCACTTTTTCGCACACCATGATCCTGCACATACCTGGCTCTAAGATCTAATATACTATTTTTTTGTTCCACTTTCTCATACCTTGTCAAATCTCATGTCACGATGATCACTCAATCAAAATATATTGACTGTCAAAGTTGCCTTCTTGGAACTGCCCTAAAGAAAACATGTTAGGAAATCATAAAACATGTTTGGATTTGGCTTTGAAAATAGGGCAAACTAACACCTAGGGGCACAAAAATTGGGGCATTGGTTCACTATCATGAGCAAAGTATAAATCTGTGATTTAGGCTCATGAAAAATAACTAGGCACATAAGGCAAGTAGTTAAAGTGGGCTACTTGGATTTGCAGAACTAAAAACATTGGCACCTATGAGACATGTATTGACATATACATTGAGCATGAACAATAAATATTTATAATGCATAAGCTAAATATATATGTGGCATAATATTATATATGTATTAATATATTTAATATACTTAAATTGTCTTCCTAAAAGCCAAATAGATTTAGCATGTGTTGCATATACAATATACAAAAAAATGTTCCTACAATGTCATAAACATAAAATATATATCCCTAATTTAGTCCTTTCCTATGAAGTGGAACAAAGCCCTTAGTTTCCTTTAAACCTTGTGTGGATGGAGATGTCGTAGATGTTGGAGTCTTCTGAATGCACTCACTTGTTCTCCTTTCTAGACACTTCTTGAGTTCTCGCTAATAAAATAAAAAATATAAACATTAATAGCGAATATACATCACAATTTAATTACACAGTGATATAAAATATAATATTCACTTATTGCTAATAAATAGTCACTATGTACATCTACCAAAGGAGAGCACTAATGATCTATAGTAATAAGTCCCTATCATAAGAACCAAATTAATAAGTATGAGGCATACATGAATATCATTTAAAATTTCAAGACAAACCATTAAAATAATAATTAATATCATGGGCAACTCCCACCCATGGTGTGTGCTTCTGCTAAGGGTCATCTCCTTCCAAACCTAGTGCAGGTATGTCTAGATCTATTCCTTTTCCTTTCTGCACAATCAACTACTATTGTACCCCCTTCGAGCTCTAGGGATCAAGTGTCATCTTTTGAAACTTTGTAATTTCTTGATGAATTTTCCTTTCTTGGTATTTTAGCCATCAAGAAGGCTCAAAAGAAGGTTGACCTAAGGATAATGGAGATCCCTAAACTAGGTTGGAAAAATCACAGCTTCATCATAAGGTTGTTTCTTGAAAGAGGCACCTAGGATCTCTTAAGGAAAAGATGGTCATGAGATCTCTTTTCCTAACTCAGTGGTCAAGCATATTTTAATGGAATTGTTAGAATTAAACCTCAAACAAAAATGACAATTGCATGCAAATATAAACAATATCATAAAATAATAGATCATATAGAAAAGAACATAAGACACCAAGATTTAACATGGTTCACCCAATCCTTAGGCCACAACCACCAAACATCAAGTCTGATATTATTACACTCTAGTGATTACAACCTGATTACAATCTGTAATCCCTTACAAATCAATACTACTGCAAGAACCAATTTTTGCATCACTCACATTGAAATAATCCATAACCCTAAGCCCTTTTATACAATTATTTATTCTACTTTAGGGTTAAAAAAAGTTACAACATGTCGGCCATAAATTGGCAAATACAATCAATAGCCAATTGGTGAATATTAGTCATTGGCAAATAGTAGCCCAATTTTTTTCATGGGGGGGAAATGCCCCAAACCTCAAAAAATGTATGAAGTATGTATTGTACTTCCCTGATTAGTCACCAAAAAGTAACAAGCTCCCACTTGGGGACTGATTAGAGTCCCCACTAGACAACAATCTCCTACTTGGAGACTAATCCTATAGCAATACCACTACCACATGTGGCTCCCACTACATCAAACCACCATAGACTATGTTGTTATTTTATTCCTATTTAGTCTAGAAGACCAATTGAAGTTGAAGAGGAATTCAGCTTCTCCCTTGTTACTACCTTTATAAACATATTTTTTGGATTGGCATCTGTATGTATCTTGTCCAACTTTAACTTTCCATTATCCAAAACTAACCAAATGAAATGGTACCACAACTGTATGTGTTTGGTCTTTGAATGTAGAGAAAAATTCTTTGCAAGATGAATGGAACTCTGACTATATGTAAACAAATATTATCCTTTTGAGGGTGTCCCAATTCTTCCAAGAAGAACTAATGTCATATCATCTCCTTGGCTACCTCTATTGCAGTAACATACTCTGTATCTATAGTGCATAAAGAATTAACCTTCTATAATCTAGAAACCCAGCTCATGGCTGCCCCACCAATAGTTAATATATAACCTATAGTACTTTGCTTGGTATCAATTTCCCCTACCAAATCTAAGTCAAAATATCCTTTAAAATCAGTAGTAGAGCCCTCAAAGTGTAAAAAATTACTGCATATTCCTATCAAATATCTAATAATCCATTCGGCTACATTCCAATGCTCAATTCTTGGATGAGTCATATACCTACTAATGACTCCCACTACATGTATAGTATCTGGCCTTGTACATACCATAGCATACATCAAGCTTCCTATAGATGAAGCATAGGGTACCTTGGACATCTTATCCTCCTCTTCTTGTGTCTTTGGACAAATCTCCTTAGTCAACTTCAAATGACCAGGTAAAGGTGTTTTGACAGCTTTAGCATTCTCCATAGAGAAATGTGCTACATAATCAGCCTAAGATAGCATCAATTTCCTATTCTTCCTATCACTTCATATCTTCATACCAAGGGTTTGCTTTTCTACCCCCAAATCCTTCATAGCAAATGCATGTGCTAACTAGCATTTCAACCCATTAATATGATCCATGTTAGACCTAGCTACAAGCATATCATCAACATATAAACATAAATAATGTAATTTTCATCATCCAACCTCTTAAAAAAATGCAATTATCTGAATGACACCTATTGCATCCATGCTCATGCATAAACCTATCAAATTTTAGATATTGTTGCTGAGGTGCTTGCTTCAAGCCATATAAACTTTTCTTCATTCTATAGACTAAGTTCTCCTTACCTTTGACCTCAAATCCCTGTGGTTGTGTCATATATATCTCTTCATCCAAATTATCATGAATGAAGGTTGTTTTAACATCAAGTTGTTCCAAATGCAATTCTTTAGTAGCCACAATACTTAAAATAGTGCATATAGAAGCCATTTTAACAACAGGAGAAAATATCTCATCAAAATCAATGCTCATTTTCTGTGCAAATCCTTTTACCACTAACTGCCCACTTTAAATTGTTTCTTACCTCAATCCTCTTCTTTCAACCTATAAACCCATTTATTATGTAAAACTCTTTTACTTGTAGGCAACTTGCATAAATTCCATGTCTTTTTTTTTAGCGAAGAGTCCATTTTGTCTTTCATTGCAGACTCCCATTGAATTTTAGTATCCACCTACACAACTTCATCATAACATGCAAGTTCACTAGCATCTGTTTGTAAAATAGAATACAAAGAGGGAGAAAATCTTTCTGGAGGTCTAATTAGCCTTGTTGACCATCTACCATTCATTAGTGTGTGTGGTATTTATTGTTGTGGTTGTTACACATCATGAGGAATTGCTAAAACATGATCTTTTGGAGTATGATCCAATACTACATAATCATCTTCTTTCTTCTCATGTTGTTATAATAGATCTTTGTACAACACTTTCTCATTGAATATGACATCCTTGCTTCTTACAACTTTACGATTTTCAAAATCCAAAAGCCTATAACCAAATCCATTAATGCCATATCCAATAAATACAAATTTCTTTGACTTAGCTTCTAGCTTGGTTCTATTTTCAAAATCTATATGAGCAAATGCTTCACAACTAAAAGTTTTGAGAAAAGAATAACTCACCTTCTTACCAGTCCATGCTTCCTTTGGAATACCACAACCCAAAGGAGTAGAGGGACCTCTACTAATCAAATATAAAATAGTATTGATATCCTCTTCCCACATGTTTAAAGGCAACCCAACATGAAACCTAATGATCCTTACACACTCCATTATGGTCATGTTCATATGTTTAGCCACTCCATTTTCCTATGGAGTCCTTGGAGAAAATTTGTCTCTATGAATACCATTAGTCGAGCAATAATCTTCAAATTCATGACTACAATACTCACTAGCAAATTATCAGATCTGAGATATTTTAATTTCTTACTAGTCTCATTTTCATCCAAGCATTTCCATTTCTTAAAAGTTTGAAATACCTAAGTTGATCCCCAAGGGAATATGCCTAAGCTGATCCCCACACATTTGTATGTACAAGCTCTAATTTCTCCCTTTTATTTTCCTTCTTAGTCTTCTTAAAACTCACTCTCTCTTTTTTTCCATACACATAACTTTCACAAAAATACATATTAACATGTTTCAAACCTGGTAAAACTTACTTTGAATGAACTACTTTCATACCTTTCTCACTTATGTGCCCAAGTCTATGGTGCCACAACATTGTATCGGAATCTATAACAACTATTTATTCTCCCTACTCAACTGCAGCAACTGTTCCTGAACATTCATGTTTTTCTGAAACAATTGAAGTGGAAGGAACAATATCACTTGTACAAAGATATAAGGTGCCTATTTTCACACCTCTTGCTTCTACAAGGGAACCTTTTGAAACCTTCTAACTTTTTTCATTAAAAGTAACTACACAACCCTCATCACTGAGCTATCCTACTGAAATTAAATACCTACTCAACCTTGGAACATGTCATACCTCATGTAGTAGCCAATGATTCCTATTCTGCAACTTAATCTTAACTTTTCCCTTTCCAACAATCTAATAGGGTTCATTATCCCCTAAATAAACAAGTCCAAAATCCGCTTGGACATAATCAATGAAATAACCTCTATGAGGTGTAGCATGAAATGAAGCACCAAAATCTAAAACCCATGAATCATCAACACTTTCTAAAGACAAAAGAAAAGCATCATCTTCGAATTTGCTACTTACCACATTTGTCTCCTTGTCTCCATCTAGTTTATCTCCTTCATTTTTATTTTGACTCCAACAATCTTTCATTTTATGCCCTATATTACCATAATACTAGTAGTTGTTTGGTCCTCTCAACTGTGGCCTCCTCTCCTTTGAATTTCCTTTTGCTTTTCCATGATTTCTAGATTTACTTCCTCTCTTAGTCATTCTATCTCAACTTTGTGCATTCAAAGCACTTCTTGATGTAGATCCACCTGAGGTTTTCCTATGAGTTTCATCACTCAAAATAACACTGATCACATCATCATATTTTAGAGTATTAGATCTAGAAGTAAAATTACTCACAACCATTACCAAGCCATTCTAGCTTTCAGGCAAAGAACAAAAAATTAAGAGAGCCCTAATTTTTTCATCAAAATTAATACCCATAGAAGATAACTAACTAGTAACACTAATACAATAATTTAAATAATTGGCAATAGATCCACCTTCTATTATTTTCATATTAAATAAATGCTTCATGAGAAATACCTTGTTTGAAGTAGAGGGCTTTTCATACAATTTCTTTAGGGTTTCTATCAACTCTTCCATTTTCTTTTCTTTCGTAATTTTAAATGCCACTGATGGTGCTAGGCATAATCAAATGGTTTGAACTTCCTTTCTATCTAAAAGATCCTAGTCATCATTTATCATAGATCCATGATTCTTGGTATTTCCTTCTAATGGCTTCCATAAATCCTTCTGATAGAGGTAGTCCTCCATTTCAATCTTCCATAACTGAAATTTCTTGCCATTAAACTTGTCAACCCTCAACTTATCCTCATCTACCATTGTTCCCACTCAATCGTGAGACTCCCACTCAACCATGAGACTTTCTTACAGAGGATAACTATAAAACAACTTCGCTCTAATACCTCTTGTTAAGATTAAACCTTTGACAGTAATAATAATCACATGCAAATATAAACAATATTAGAAAATAATAAATCACACAGAAAAAAACACAAGACACCAAGATTTAACATGGTTCACCCAATCCCTGGGTGACATCCACCAAACAAGTCATCCAATATTATTACGATCCAATGATTACAACCTGATTATAATTTGTAATCCCTTACAACCCAATACCACCATAAGAACCAATTTTTGCATCACACCTTATGAAACAATCCCTGACCCTAAGCTCTTTTGTTACAAGTATTTTTGCCACTTTAGGGTTAAAACTAGTTACAACATGTTAGCCATAAATCAGTGAATATAAGCAATAGCCAATTGGAAAATATTATCCATTGGCAAATAGTAACCCACCATTGGTGAATAGTATCCCACCATTGGTGAATAGTACCCCATAAAAATAATGAATTATGTATAGTACTTCCCTAATTAGTCACCACAAAGTAACAAGACTTTTTTCAATCTTTGGTGACTTATTTTCATAATTTTTTGACCCTCCATTGAGATGGTTTGGTAGTGGAGCTCAATGAAATGGAAGCTCAATAGACTAATTAATCTCTCAAAGATATTGGGAGGATTTTTTTTTTTTTGTGTGTGTTGCATATGGGATGGATAGGTGCTCCATTTTGGGGGGGTCTTGGAGTTTAGGCAAGAACACTTTGACTCTGGCCAAATAAGAACTAGGTTTTGATCTAACTATGGGCTTTTTTCTTATGGTGCCTATTTGGGTAGGACTTAAGGGTCTCCCACTGGAGTTTTAGGATGAGAAGGTTTCCAGATGGATTGGAGATTCCTTTGGCCATTTCATTAAAATTGATAGTGTTACTTTGAGAAAGAAAGACTTGTTTTCACCATATTTTGCATTGTTTTGGCTATCAACATAACCCTTCCCACTATGGTATTTCTAAAATCCAAATGGATATTTTCACACAATGCATTCTTTATGAGAATGTTTCTTTTTTTTGCAATAAGTGCTCCAGATATGGTCATGTTATCTCTAATTTTTTATTCAACAAAAAAAAGGAGATGAGACAAAAAAATAAGGAGAAGGTTCATGCGGTGGAAATGATTGAGCCAAGGGGCCTTCTAGAGAGTGTTATAAGATTCCCCCCAAATGGAGAGAAATGGTGCTAGCAAGGTGAATGTGGTGCTAGAAAAATTCCCATTTGAAGAAGCAATAGTTAAGTATGTATGTTCACCTATTAAACAAGCTTAACAGGAGCATCAAGAGAAGCTAGAGCAAGGTGAGATTTATAAGGAAGGAGAATTAAGCCTAGAGAGGAACTCTGTAGAAAGGGTTGTGTTGATGTCTCATTTGGTTTACCACTCATTGAGCTTAGATGGAGTAGAGCCCCCTTCTATATACCCAATATGTGTCACTTATAGGTGCACAAATGTTTCACAACCATGCAATATAGGACTCCACCATGTGATTCCCAATACCCACTCTCCTTAGACTATATTAGATTCAAATTCTAAGACATCTCCTTGAGGTCTAACAAGACACAAACTTAAGCCAAAGGTTTCAAGGATGAAATAAGGCTTCCTTCAACCTTATATGTAGTTCCCCAATATTTTCATACACAAGTCCCATAATATTTTCTTGAGAAATCAACTTACACACCTAAAACTCCAAATAGGGATATAAGGAGAAACTAAGGATTTGTGATGGAAACCTTCTTGGAACTCTACCAAAAAATTTCTTAAACACCTTCAAACACTTCAATCCTTTATTCGATAATTTCTAGCAACTTAGGACTCTTGACCAATCTCCCAACTCAAGTTGTTTGCAAACTCTCCTAGGCCTAATAGGGTTAATTAGGTCTCTTTTCCGAAGAAAGTATAAGAAATTCAATATATCTTCCAACCAAGCCTATTGGAATACTTCAAGAACATGCCAAAACATCTAAGTCCAAGTTCTTATGGTTCTATTCTATCCCTAGGCCATGTTGTGCCTCAAAAACCCAAAATTGGACAATCATATTTAGATGTCTATCCAAAGGGTTTAGTGTTTTCTACCCACATCTCTTGCCTCCTATCCTAATACCAAAATATTCTTAATTTACATCCTCTCCCCCTTCTTTACACTAAGGCTTATCTTTTTCTTGTGATGGAATCTCTAGGAAAGAGATTTCTTCTCTCAAAACCCTAGTTAGGGCCTCCTTGTGACCAACAAGCAATCAAAAATTGATTTCTCTTAAGTAGCATGACTTGAAGACCTCAAACCACTTGAAGATAATTCATAAGAAAATTATTTAAATTTTAAAAAACTTTATAGCTTAATGTGAGTCCATATAATTCTATGAAAGTAGTTTCTCAGGTAGTTATAATAGGAAAACAATACATTTTTATAGATTTGAAACAATGATTACAATATATTCTTATCTTTTATGTTGAGAAAGGTTTCTCAACCTTATTTATGTCATTCGCAAATAATTCCAATTGATAAATGTGGTTGTGAATGTTGGGATTCAAAAGTTACATTTTTGCACAAAAGTTACATTATGCAACATTGACAACTTTTTGAGAAAGTTATCAAATGCCTATAAACTTTACTAAACTTTAATCCTATACCCTACCTAGGATTATAAGAAGGTTTTGATCAATAAAAAATCATTATTTAACCTCCTAGACTATATTATGCTCATTCTACCTACAAATTTCCCATAAAATTACTAAGGTAGAAAATCAAGTTTATAACATACCTAATGTCTCCTTGTCTTACGACTTGGACATTATTTCTAGCATTGGATTCTAGATCCAATTCCTATCATAAGATTTTATTTTTTACCCTTCTGATGTGTTTGCAATGGAGGTATTGGAAGTGCTCTTGTACCATACTCCCAGGGTGCACTAATCTCAAGTCCTCTTGAGATAAGCTCTTGCAAACTTAGGCCATGTTTCTAGATCTCTTGTTCATCCATCCATATAGACTCCTCCTTAGGATATCCCTACCAATGAATAAAATACTTCTTGTATGCATTTTTCCTAGTTTTTTTTATGACCTTGGTGTCCAAGATTTTGTCAAGTTTTCTTGGCTCATAGGCTGGTATCCCTACAACATCTTCTTCCAGTTCTTCAACCTACACTTCTGAACCTGCACTCACATCATCTTTATATGGGGTTATATCAAAAATATTAAATATAGGATATGTATTAAGGTGTGAGGTGAACTCTATATCATAATCATTAATTTTGTGCTTCAATATTTGATAGGGTCCTACTTTCTTCATGAGTAGTTTGGTATGCTTTTCCTTTGGTAACATATGCTTCTTCAAGTATGCCTAGACCAAGTCTCCAACCTACAACTTAACATCTCTTCTATTTTTATCTTGAGCATGCTTATAATTCTCTACACTTTTTTCAAGTACCATCCTTACTGATTCATGAATCTCCTTCATGCTTTTTGCAAACTCCTCTCCATGAGCATTGACTAGAGTATCGAAAGGTAGTTCCTTGAGTTATATGATACCTCTTGGATTCTTCCCATGCACTATCTGAAAAGGGCTCTTCCTTGTGCTTCTATTCATAGAGTCATTAAATGAAAACTCTACTTGTGGTAGGACTAACTCCCACTTGTCTCCATATTGCTTTGCTAAGCATCTAAGTTGGTTTCCAAGAGACTTGTTGACCACCTATGTCTACCCATCTATTTGTGGATGGTAGGCAAAGCTAAAACTTAGATTAATTCCAGATTTCTTCCACAAGGTCCTCAAAAAGTGACAATAAACTTCACATCTCTATCTAATAGTATAGTTAAAGGTAAACCATGAATTTTGACAATCTCCTTGAAGAACAAATTTTTAATTGTTGATGCATCATTGGTGCTTTTACAAGGGATGAAGTGGGCCATTTTACTAAATCTTTCCACTACAACATATATGGCATTATTTTCCTTTTTTTATATAAGAAATCCCATCACAAAGTCCATGCTACAACTCTCCCTAGCTATTGTAGGAATAGGCAAAGTTGGTATAGTCCTGCATTAGTGGATGTACCCTTGGCCCTTTGATAGATTGTACATGTTTCCACAATTTTCCTCACTTCAATCTAAAGTTTTGGCCAATATTAGAACCTTCTCACCTATTCCAAGATCTTTTCCAATCCACAATGACCCCCCATGTTGCCTGCATGATTTTCTCTAATGATGTTCTCCCTCATAGAACATTGTGGAATGCAAATTTGATGCCCCTTGAATAGTAGCCCATTTTGAATCAATTAGTTAACATATTTAGTGTGATATGCCTTATAAAAGTTATAGAACACCTTATAGATGTCCTTAAAATCATTATCATCTTTATACATGCCTTTTAAAGAATTGATCCCTACACTTTGGAGTTGGATTTCTTGCACAACTAGAGTCCTCTTGCTTAGTGCATCTGCCACCTTATTGGCAAATTGCTTCTTGAGTTTTATTGAAAAGTTGTAGGCTTGAATGGATTCTAACAATTTCATGTGTTTATGTCTTAGTTTCTCTTAGCTATTCAAGAAACTTAAGGCTTGTTTGTCTGTGAAAACAAAAAATTCTTTCTGAAGGAGGTAATGCCTCCATTTCTTTAATGACTAGACTAAGGCATATAGTTCCAAGTCATAAGAGGAGTATTTCATATTGGATTCATTCAATTTCTCATTGAAAAAGGCTATTTTCCTCCCTTCTTGACTCAAGATAGCCCTTATAGCCAAGTTAGAAGCATCACATTCAATAGTAAAGATTTTTTGAAAATCAGGGAACACTAGAATAGGTTTCTCCATTACCTTCTTGTTTAGAATTTGGAAGGCCTCCTCTACATCCTTTTTCCACATAAACTTCCTCTTCTACCTACCCTTGATTGTCTCAAGGATAGGAGCACACAACTAACTGAAACTTCTAATGAACCTTCTATAGAAAGAAGCAAGCCCATGAAAGCTTCTAAATTTAGTCATGGTCCTCGGGGAAGGCCAACTCAAGATGGCTTCCACCTTCTTAGCATCCATTTTTATGTTTCCTTTAGAGATTATAAATCCCAAATAAATAAGTTCTCCCTACATAAAAACACACTTTTCTAAGTTCATAAAAATCTTTTCTTCATACAATCTCTTCAACACCAAGTATAGATGTTATATATGTTCCTCTTTACTCCTACTAAAAAAAAGGATGTCATCAAGGTATACTATGAAAAAATTTCCATGTAATGGCTTAAGCAACTCATTCATTAGTCTCATGAATGTTCTTGGATTATTTGATAGGTGAAAAGGCATTACCCTCCATTCATACAAGCCCTCATTGGTTTTAATGGTAGTTTCCCATTCATCACCATCCCTAATCCTTAGTTGGTGATAACCACTTTTTAAGTCTATCTTAGAATAGTACCCTACTCCCCCTAGTTGGTCCAATAGGTCTTCTATCCTAGGCATAGGGAATCTATACCTAATAGTGATTCTATTTATTACTCTAGAATCAATGCAAATCTCCATGTGTCGTCTCTCTTAGGTGCCAATAGATTAGGCACTACACAAGGCCTGAGATTTTTTCGAGATCAATCCTTTATTTAGGAGCTCTTGTATTTTTCTTTCCATCTCCTAATTTTTCTCTATGGTTAACTTATATGTTTATTTGTTAGGTACTGTTTCTCTTGGGATAAAATCTATGTTATGACTTATAACTCTAATTGGGGGAAACTCAGTTAGCAGTGGTTTTGTGAAAATGTCCTTATACTGGTCCAATAGGTCTACAACCTCCTTAGGACCCACATGTCTCAAGGGCTTCACTTCCTTCACACCCATCTCAAGTCTATCATCCTTATGAAATATTGTTAGAGTATAGCATGGATCCTTTTCTTGTTTCACAACTTTTATAAACTATTTTCCATCTATAAACAAAAAATGTGGATCCTTCTACTCCTCTACAAAATATGGTAAGGGTAAGAGAGTTACCTTTTCTCATCTATGGTTGATGGTATATGTGTTCAACTTACCATCATAGTGTGCCTTCACATCATATTTCCATGGTCTGCCTAATATAAAATGACAGGCATCTGTTGATACAATATCATAAAGAACTTTTTCTTTGTACTTTCTAATCTAGAATTTTACCCAAGCCTACTCCTCTATCATGGTTTGTTGCTTCTTTGTGAGACAAGACACCTTATAATGGTTTGGATGTCATACCCTCCTCAATTTTAAATTTTTTACTACTTTCTTAGATACTAAGTTGTTACTAGATTCACTGTCAATCAAAATCCTATAAACTTTGTCTCCACACTTGCATGTGGTTCTGAACAAATTCCTCCTCTGAGGTGGTTCATGGGTACTTGGTGCATTCAATAGTTTCCTTCTCATCATAAGGTCTTCTCCCCTATTAGGTGTTGCATAAGATCTTTGGACTACCTCTTCTTGATTGTCCTCTTCCCTAACTAGGTCTGCTCTCCTATCAGTCTAATTCTTTTCCTTTTCAAGACACTTAATGCCAAATGCCCTGGTTGGTTACATCTATAAAATCTTGGAGGTCCTAATGATCTCCCTCCAAATATTCCCATTTAGTCTCTTCCTCTTCCCTAATTGGATCCTCTAGCATTGTTCTCATTAAAGGAATTATCCTAACTAGTCTCCCCATAGTCTCTAGGAGTTTGTCCTCTTCCACCACTTGTTCCTCTTACTCTATTGCCAAAATCTCTCAAATTTCTTCCTTTCCCTCCTTGTTCTTGTTTTCTCTTGAGCTTCTCCTCAACCTTAAATGCAATTTGAAATAATTTTTGGACTATGTTAGGAGAACAAAGAATCATTTCATCTTGGCTATTCATCCTCAACCCTTGCATATACCTAGCAAGTTTGACAAACTCTAGTTCTAGGAATTTGGACTTCATAGTGAGTTTGTGGAACTCCTCAATGTAGCTAGAAACATCCATCTCCTTTTGTCTCAAACTCTAACACTTTTTATGAAGTATAATCTCATAGTCCTTAAGCACATAGGATTCCTTTATCAAGGTTACCATCTTCTTCCATGTACTAATTTGGTTTTTGTCCATCTTCACATTTTCTAGCTTGAGTGAAATTCAACCAAGTTAAGGTAGACCCCTTTAACTTTGATTTTTCTATTTAAGTTTTTTGATGCTTTGGTATCTCTTCACAATCAAAGAAACTAGTGAGTGCATCAATCAAATCCATCACTTCTTCTGGATCTATCTTCCTAGTATAAACAAGAAGATCAAGTTTAGTGTCCGTGGTCCTTCTCTCCATGGATTTTAAAGTCTTTAGGAATAAACTCTATTCTACAAAGATCTCTTTTTCTTCCACCTGCAAAGGGGTTTCTTCATCACTCCCCTCCTTCTCATTCTTGGACTTACCATTGAATCCTTTCTTGACTTGTTCTTTTAGTTTTTCCATCTCTCTCTTCATTTTCTTCCTCTCAGCATCATGCTCTTTCACCACCCTCATTAATTCAACATTTATCATTCTATTAGGAAGCTCATTTCATTTTCTTCTCCAGCATCTAACATGGTTGCAACTTGTCTTTCTCCAAAGATCTCCTAAGTTTCTCTAATACCACTTAGAGTAGAGTCCCCTTCTATATACCCAATATGTGTCACTTGTAATTGCACAAATGTTTCACAACCATGCAATACAAGACTCCACTATGTGATTCCAAATACCCACTCTCCTTAGACTAGCTTAGATTCAAAGTCTAAGACACCTCCTTGAGCCAAAGGTTTCAGGGATGAAATGAGGGCTTCCTTCAACCTTATATGTAGTTTCCCAATGTTTTCATATGCACGTCCCTTAATATTTTCTTAAGAAATCAACTTACACACCTAAAACTCCAAGTAGGGCTACAAGGAGAAACTAAGTATTTGTGAAGCCAACCTTCTTGGAAATCCATCACAAAAATTCTTAAACACCTTCAGACACTCCAATCCTTAATTCAAAAACCCCTACCAAGTTAGGACTCTTGACCAATCTACCTACAAATTGCCCATAAAATGACTAAGTTAGAAAAATATGTTTATAACACAACTAATGTCTCCTTGCATTACAACTTCAACATTGTTTCTAAAATTGGATTCTATATCCAATTCCTATCCTAACCCTTTTTTTTTACCCTCCTAATGTGCTTGCAATGGTAGGTATTAGAATTGCTCCTACACCATTAGAGGGGATAGGAGTGATTCCCCTAATGAAGAGGAAAGGAAAAATCAACTAGATATGGAACCCATGATAGTTGGGAGGGATACTTGGGATGAAATGGTTTGCATGTTCAATATGTCTAATGGGAGGGAGATAGGTCAAAGGATGTGGGGGAATATTTCTTCTCCAATAATCTCCCTAAAAATTTCTCTTT
Source organism: Cupressus sempervirens (assembly GCA_028749045.1). Lineage (NCBI taxonomy): Eukaryota > Viridiplantae > Streptophyta > Pinopsida > Cupressales > Cupressaceae > Cupressus > Cupressus sempervirens. The sequence continues at coordinate 502,516,026 of CM053791.1, forward strand.
TGATATGTGAAGAAGTATTTTCCTTAACTATGCCAAGCCTAGATTACCTTTCAGCTCCCACTTTTAATATGGAAAATCTTAGGGTGAACGCACTAAGTTGTGGTGCCACAAATATGACACATAACTAAAGTTTTGAAAATTCAAAAACTGCAAAGGAACTTTGGCTTGGGATCCAAAAGCCTTAGGTTGGTGGAGCCCAAGCCAAAGCATGTGCACACTATGTGTGTGCACACTTTTCAAAACACCTATATAGGCTGCAAAGAGTAGCTCATTCCATTTTTGCTTGTTTTTGTTTATTGGTGCCTTATTTACCCTCAACAATGTACATGCATTTTGTAGAAGTTAAATAATTTTCTCACTCTTCTCATCAAAATGACTCCTCATCACTAGAGATCAAGATCAAGATCATCAAGTATGTTTTCCACTATTGTTTTTGCATTGTTTTGTATATTGTTGCGTTGTTTTGTATGTTTTAGCATTGTTTTGTATGTTTTTTAAGTTTTTCTTCAAATTTATTTATTTATTTAAAATGCAATTGGTTTCTTATTAGGAAGTTTGAATAATCAATCACCAAATCCCTAACCCGATCAACAAAATAAAAATGAAAACCCTCATGTGGAAGAGCAAGAACTTTCACAACCTCCACCGATTGAAATACCTCCTCTTAGCCCAATAAAATATAATGAATGAAATAGAAAGAGGAAAATTAATTAGAAGAAATCATTGGTAGGTTGAAAGCTTGTGGGAAAAATAATCCTATCAGAGCACAATTGGCATCCTCCCTTGAGTCCACTATGAGACATGTAGCTTATCTTAGTGGTTAGTTGGATATTTGGCATGTTAAGAGAGAAGAAAAAAGAAGATATTACACAAAAAAAATATCCTATAAAGATGTAAGAAAAAATTACATAGCAAAATGTAACATATGTACATTGTTTTAAAAGCTAGGAGAACTAGACACAGTTAAATATATAGCTATAAGGTTCCCCATCCACTCGTGCATACACGATGATATTAGAAATAACTTTTGGGATAGATGTTGGATGGTCTTTGATGGCCCTCATTGCAATAATCACGAGATTCCAATATATAACTTGAAGAAATTATATTATGAATTTTTCCTCTGGAAGATCCCCAATTATTTTGATATGTTAGATTCTTAGGGTAGAGGTGGGGGGTCATCATTTGAGAGGCTCGGGCTACATCATGACCCTAATGTAGTTAGGGTGCCTTCTATCAAGTAATAGGGTGAGCATGTAATTCTTCCTTTAATTGTGAAGGAACATGTAGAGATAAATACTCTAGAGACTATCAATGCTTTGACACAAACCCTCATTCATTTCACCAGTTCATTAGTTGAGGAAGAGCCTTATTTGCATCAATGTCACATGTGCACATCATGTCAATTCTTATACACATTTCGCAGTCACATTGGAGACACTATGGATGATGGGCTAGTCATTGATGAGTTCCTGAGTGACACATTTGGCATTGACACATAGGTAAATTACAATTATAATAAACTAATTCAATCACATTTCGTATATATAATAAATGACTAATTAATTAGAATGTCTTGACAATGTTCAAGATTTAGGGTAAGAGTGTTGATGGCCCTAATACAAATTCTCTGGCACCATTTTACATCTCATCAATGAGTTGATGGGTATGTATCTATTTATCATTTAAATTAATACATATATTTATTAAGTAATCATATGAAGGATTGGAAAATCTTTTTTATTTATGTGCATTATTTCTCTACTAGACCATCGACATTCACAAGGGACTCTGAGCATAAGCATGATATGAGCTTTGTTAGGATTAACCTCAGATAGAAATAGTAGTTACATGCAAATATAACCAATATCAAAAAATAATAGATTGCATAGAAGAGAACACAAGACACCAAGATTTAACATGGTTCACCTAATCCCTAGGCTATGTCCATCAACAACAAGTCAAATATTATTATTATCCAATGATTACAATCCACAATCCCTTACACTTCAATACCACTGCAAGAAGATACAATATCACCATTACATTATGAAATCCCTAACCCTAAGCCTTTTTATAGAAGCTTTTTTTACTTACAAAGTTAGGGCTAGAATATGTTGTCCACTAGGAAAAATAGCAACTGAAACTTTTTACAATATAAGGGCATTTTTGGCTTCAGGGGTGCTACCCCCAAAAACCTCTATGCGGGTTTTTCCCCTCAATCCACCCTGTACTACAAGAGGGAACACACCTAGGACATTGTCCCAAGACTCCAAGCGGGTGCTACCCTAGGACCCCGTCTCCACATAGAAATAATATGGGGCAAAAACCACACTAAATAAACCTCTGATTCTCTTTAGGCTCCTCATCACAAAAATCTTGCACTTGGAGATGAGTTAGACTCCACAACAATAACCTTCCACTTGGAGACTAATCATAGGATTACTAAACCTATAGCTCCCACTGGAATATGAAACCACCATTGACTCCATTGTTTGTTTATTTTGTTTAGTTGAGAAGACCAACCAAAGCTGACAAGGAGTTCAACTTCTCCCTTGTCACTATCTTTGTAAAAATATCTATAGGATCATCATTTGTATGTATCCTCTCCATCTTTAACTATCCATCATCCAAAGCTAACCAAATGAAATGGTACTACAACTTTAGGTGTTTTTTCTTTGAATGTAGATCTAAATTCTTTGCAAGATGGATGTCACTCTAGCGGTCAGTAAACAAATAATTATCCCTCTATGGGTTTCCCAATTCTTTCATGAAGAACTAAAGCCATACCATCTCCTTGGCTACCTTTACAGTGGCAACATACTCTTCCTTTGTAGTGGATAAAGCATTAACCTTCTATAATCAAGAAACCCAACTCACTATTGCCCCACTAATAGTAAATACATAACCTATAGTACTCCACTTGGTATCAATATCCCCTACCAAATCTGAGTCAACATAGCCCTATAAATTAGTAGTGGAGCCCCCAAAATAAAAACACTTACTAGATTTTCCTCTCAAATATCTGATAATCCATTTAGTTTCATTCCAATGCTCAATTCTTGGATGACTCATATGCCTGCTAACAACTCCCACTACATGTACAATATCTAGCCTAGTACATACCATAGCATACATCAAGCTTCCTACAGCTGAAGCATAAGGTACCTTGGACATCTTATCCTTATCTTCTTGTATCTTGGGACACATCTCCTTAGTCAACTTCAAATGACCAAGTAAATGTGTGTTGATAGCTTTAGCTTTCTCCATAGAGAAACATTGCAACACCTTCGCAATATAATGAACTTGAGATAATATCAATTTCTTGTGCTTCCTGTCTTTGTAAATATTCATACCAAGGATTTTTTTTGTTACCCCCAAATCATTCATAGCAAATGAATGTGTTAACTTGTCTTTTATCCCTTTAATGTGATCCATGCTAGACTCAACTACAAGCATATCATCAACATATAAACATAAATAATGTAGTTGTCATCATCCAACCTCTTAAAAATGATTTGAATGACACCTACTATATCCATGATCATGCATAAACCTGTCAAATTTCATATACCATTGTCAAGGTGTCTGCTTCAAGCCATATAAACTTTTCTTCAATCTACACACTAAGTTCTCCTTACCTTTGACCTCAAATCCCTATGGTTGTGCCATATATATCTCTTCATCCAAACCACCATGAAGGAAAGCTATTATAACATTAAGCTTCTCTAGATTCAAATATTCAATAGCCACAATACTTAAAATAATATGGATAGAAGTCATTTTAACAATAGGAGAGAACATCTCATGAAAATTAATGCCCTTTTTATGTGCAAATCCTTTTACGACTAATCTAGCTTTAAATCTTTTCTTACCTCCATCCTCTTCTTTCAACTTATAAACCCACTTATTGTGTGAAGCCCTTTTACCTGTAAGAAACTTGCATAAATCCAATGTCTTATTTTCAGCAAAGAGTCCATTTCATCTTTCATTACAAACTCCTACTGAATCTCAATATCCACTTGCACAACTTCATCATAGCATTGAGGTTCACTAACATCAATAACTAAAATAGAATACAAAGAAGGAAAAAATATTTCTAGAGATCTACTTAGCCTTGTTGACATTCTAACATTCATTGGGATGTGTGGTATTCATTGTTGTGGATATTTCAGATTATGAGGAACTACTGGAACATAATATTTTGGAGTATCATCCAGTACTACATAATCATCTTCTTTTTTCTCATGTTGCTACAATAGATCTTTGTACAACACTTTTTCATTGAATATCTCACCCCTACTTCTTACAATCTTAAAAATTTCAAGAATCCAATGTCTATAACCAAATTCATTAATACCATATCCAAAAAATACACATTTCTTTGACTTAGCTTCTAGCTTGGTTCTATTTTCAAAATCTATTTGAGCAAATGATTCACAACTGAAGGTTTTGAGAAAAGAATAACTCACCTTCTTACCAGTCTATGCTTCTTCTAGAATACCATAGGTCAAAGGAGTAGATGGATCTCTATTAATCAAATGTACAGTAGTATTGATAGCCTTGGCCCACATGTTTAATAGCAACCCTTCATGCAACCTCATGCTCCTTACATGCTCCATTATAGTCTTTCTCATATGTTCAGCCACTCAATTTTCATGTGTAGTCTTTGGAATAGTTTTATGTCTCTGAATACCATTAGTGGAGTAATAATTTTCAAATTAATGATAGCAATACTCACCACGACGATTAGATCTGAGATATTTAATTTCTTACTAGTCTCATTTTCAACCAAGCATTTCCATTTCTTAAAACTTTGAAATACATCATATTTCTATCTAAGGAAATAATTCCATACTTCTCTAGTTGCATCACAAATAAATGTAAAATAATAATGAGAGCCACCAAGGGAAGATACCTAAGCTGGTCCCCATACATCTATGTGTACAAGCTCTAATTTTTCCCTTTTATTTTCCTTCCTAGTCTTCTAAAAACACACTCTCTTTTGTTTTCCATACAAACAACTTTCATATAAATCTATATTAACATGTTTTAGACTTGGTAAAAATTTCTTTGAATGAAGTACTTTCATACCTTTCTCACTCATGTGCCCAAGTCTATGGTGCCACAACGTTGTATCAGAATCTACAACAACTATTTGTTCTCCCTACTCAACTACAACAACTGTTCCTGAACAATCATGTTTCTCTAAAATAATTAAAGTAGAAGGAATAGTATGACAATAAAATGATATAAGTTGTCTACTTTCACACCTCTTTCTACTACAATGGAACCTTTTGAAACCTTTCAATTTTTATCATTAAAAGTAACTAGACAACCCTCACCATTGAGTTGTCCTGCTGAAATTAAATTCCTACTCAACCTTGGAACATGCCTTACCTCATGTAGTAGCCAATGATTCTCATTCTACAACTTAATCTTAAGTTTCCTTTTCCAACAATCTAAAAGGGCTCATTATCCCCCATATTAAAAAGCCTAAAATCTCCTTAGACATAATCAATAAAATAACCTCTATGAGGTGTAGAATGAAATGAAGCACCAAAATATAAAACCCATGAATCATCAACACTTTCTAAAGAATGAAACAAAGCATCCTCTTTGGATTTTTTACTTACCACATTTTTCTCCTTGTTCCCTTTTAGTTTATCTGCTTCATTGTTCTTTCAATTCCAACAATCTTTCTTCTTATGCACTAGTTTACTATAGTACTAGAAATCTCTCAATCCTCTGGATTGAGACCTATTTCCATTTGACTTTCCTCTTGACTTCCCATGATTTCTAGAATTATTTTCTCTCTCAGACATTTTGCCTCTACTTTGTCCATTCAAATCTTCCTAATGTAGATTCACCTAAGCTTTTCCTATGAGTTTCCTCACTCAAAATAACACCGATCAAATAAACAAATTTTAGTGTATTAGATCCAAAAATAGAATTACTTATATCTATTACCAAGACATTATTTCTTTTAGGCAAAGAACACATAATCAAGAGAGCCTTGATCCCTTCATCAAAATTTATACCCATAGAAGATAACTGACTAGTAACAATATTAAACTCATTTAAATGATCTACAACAGATCCACCTTCTGTCATCTTCATATTAAATAAATGCTTCATGAGAAATACCTTGTTTGAAGTGGAGGGCATTCATACAGTTTCTCTAGGGTTTGCATCAACTCTTATATCATCTTTTCTTTTGTAATATTAAATGTTGCTAATGGTGCTAAGCATAATCAAATTCTTTCAAGTGTCCTTTTGTCTAGAACCTCCCAGTCCCCATCTGTTATAGTTCTCTATTTCTTTTTGTTTCCTTCCAATGACTTCCTTAAATCATTCTGATAAAGATAATCTTCCATTTGCATCTTTCATAACTGAAAGTTCTACTCATTAAACTTATCAACCTTTAGTTTACCCTCATCTTCCATTACTCCCACTCAACTGTGAGACTCTCACTCAACTATGAGACCTTCCTGTAGAGGATCACTAAAAAAAATGACAATAGTCTAGCTAAAAAAAAGTAATGACAATTTGAGCTAAACAAAAATGATAACCATCTAGCTCTGATACCACTTGTTTGAATTGACCTCAGACAAAAATAATAGTTACATGCAAATATAACCAATATCAGAAAATAATAGATTACACAGAAGTAAACACAAGACACCAAGATTTAATGTGGTTCACCCAATCCCTGGGTTATGTCCAACAACAAGAAGTTCAATATTATTATTATCTAGTGATTACAATATACAATCCCTTACAAGTCAATACTGTCACAAGAAGCTACAATATCACCATTACATTATGAAATCCCTAACCCTAAGCCTTTTTTATACAAGGTTTTTCCACTTAAAAAATTAGGGCTAGAATAAGTAATTCAATAGGAAAACTAGCAGTTGATGCTTTTTATAATATAAGGACCATTTTTGGCTTCTAGGGTGCTACCCCCGAAAACCTCGCAAGTGTACTACCCCTTGACACCATCTTGGGGATGCTACTCCCATACAAATAATATGGGGAGAAAACTATGCCGAATAAACCTTTGAATCTGATTAGGCTCCACATCACAAAAAGCTTCATAGAGGTACATTTGTTTCATTTTAATTTAATTCATTTGATTATATTATATTCTATAAAAAATATGTAAATTGCATTATATGATTTATAGTTGTTGACCTCCGAGAATCCTCCTCAACTTTGCTAGTCCATTGATCATGGAGTTGCTACTATGATGGCTAGTTCACAGTCATTGACTGATGTATGAAAGAGTTTTCATAGTTTTAGTTTTTATTTATAATAGTTAGTATTAAAATTTCAAAAGGTATTTATAAGTATGAACAAGTGAATATGTTGATTGAATTTTTGTAGGGTGTTACTACTGATCATCCACAAGCCTTTGAGATGGATGTGTAGATTGATTATTTTATGGTAGTGAAAAAATAATTAATTTTGTCTGTACATATATTTTAATTCAATGTATAATAATTATTGATTCATATATACTTTCTTTGTATCAACTCTAGTTAGAGAGGAGCTTAAACAAGAGGATGAGCGAGTGTGTGAGGAAGACCCCATCATCCCCATCATCTCCCTCCACACAATAACTAGAGACCTCCAGGAATTTGTTTCCTTCCCCTCATGGGAAGTTGAAGATATAGGGATGGACACATGTATAGGCATTAGTGGGCATATATTTTGGATTTTATGTTAGTTGACATATTCAACATACATTTTATGTATATATGATATTTTATATTTGATGTATGACATATATTTGATGCATGATATTATTAGACTTACAACTTTAATGCATTGGTTTGTTCATGTATGACATTATTGGTTATCATAATATATATCTTCTTTTTCTTATTTACATTTTAAGAATTTTATGTATTTCATTTTAATGTAATTTGTATCCAAAATAAGGGTAGGAATCATTATAATAAGCTTTGATAGTATTTTTGACATGTGTATAAGTCTGTGATATTAATGTGTATTTAAATTGTAAAAGTTATGAGTATTTTTTACTATGAGTAACTTATTTTGAGTTTATTTTGGGATGAGAACATCGAAACTTGAATTATTATTACTGTCAAATAATTAACATTGAAGTTTGACTCTTGAGTTGGCTACATTATGTAAATGTTTAAGCTTGAATCTTATTGTCATCATAAACATGTCAAGAGTTTATATATGCTTTATATTTAGAACATGAGAAGACTTGGAATAAAGATTTTAATTTATTCATGGTATTTGATATCAATATTACTTTCTTATCCATCTCTTTGAGATCTTCATTCATGGAAACACATTATATATTCTCTTCTTATGATTCCTATAGCTATATTTGTTGCCTTTTTTCTTGGATATATTTTGTCTATCATTATCCTGGTGCAAGGTACCTAACAACCCTTATTTTGGCTTCATTCATATTGTTGTTTCTTTGAGGCTTATTATGACTCTAGACAAGTCAAGGTGGTGTGTTGGTTTACTTAGATTAAGTTGGTTTGACTAAGCTTTGTTTAGTGACTAAGTTAGTACAAAGATCATTGTCCTATGGCATTTAGTGACTCTTAGGGTCTATTTATTTTGGTGTGCCTGATAATGTTTGAGTTGTCAACAAGATAAGGTGAGCTTGACACTATGGTTTATCCATCCACTCAAAGCTAATAGAGTATATAGTTTGACCCCAGAACTAACTATTAGAGAGGTTCACTAGTTGGCAACTTTTTACTAGCCAATATTACAAGTTTTAGCATCACCCGAGATGGGGCAAAAAAATCAAAATGGAATCCAATATCCAAAAAGAGAGATAGGTTATTGTAGGTATCAGAAACATGATCATGTAGCACCCAAAATTGTATCTATACCTCACATGAGCTTTGAGATATGCCCTATCAAAAATCATTTCCCTTATAGAATTTAATGAATCTTAGGGTCAATTTTGTTCAGCATGCCTAAGAACATCTGAATGGTCAATGACACAAGATGAACTTGGGACTAGGCTTTATTCAACCACTTGGAGCTAATGAAGTAGATAGTTTGATCCCACAAAGAATGGTTAGAGAGATTCACCAGTTGGCATCTTTGTATTGGCCAACACTACAAGTTTTAGCATCACCCAAGATGGAGCCAAAAAATCAAAATAGAATCCAATCCCAAAAAAGAGAGAAATTTTATTTTAGGTGTCAACAACACAATCCTGTAGCACCCAAAATTGCATCAATACCTAGCGCAAGCTCTGAGATATGTCCCATCAAAGATCATTGTCCTATGGCATTTAGTGACTCTTAGGGTCAATTCTATTTGGCATGATCAAGAATGTTCAAGTAATCAATGAGATGGGATGAAGTCTAGAGTAGGGTTTACCTAGCCACTTAGAAATAATAGAGAAAGTTTCTTGATCCCACGATGAATGGTTAGAGAGATTCATTAGTTGGTGACTTTGTACTAGCTAACACTACAAGTTTCAGCATCACCTAAGATGGAGCTACAAAATAAAAAAGGAATCCAATCTCCAAAAATTAAGAGATCTTATTGTAAGTGTTGACAACATGATCTTGTAGACCTCAAAATTGCATATGTACCTTCTATGAGATCCCAAATATGCCCCAAAAAAGATCATTGCCCTATGGTATTTAGTGACTCTTAGGGTTAATTATGTTTGCCATTCTTGAAATTGTTTGAGTGGTCAATGAGATGGGATGGTCTTGGTAATAGGGTTTACCCAATCACTCAAAACTAATATAGCAGATAGTTAGATACCATGATGAATGGTTAAAGAGATTCACTAGTTAACAAATTTGTACTAGCTAACACTACAACTTTCAGCATCACCTAAGATGGGGCCGCAAAATTAAAATGGAATAAAATCTCTAAAAAAAGAGAGATTTTATTGTAGGTGGCAACAAAATGATTCTCTATCATCTAGAATTGCATCCATACCTCACATGAGCTCCAAAATATGCCCCGTCAAAGATTATTGCCCTATGACATTTAGTGACTCTTAGGGTCAATTCTGTTTGGAATACCCAAGAATGTTTGAGTAGTCAAAAAGATGGGAAAAAATTGGGACTAAGGTTTACTTGGCCATTCTGAGCTAATAAAGCAGACAATTTGATGCCACAAAAAATGATTAGAGAGATTCACCAATTGGCAACTTTGTAATCGCCAACCATAGAAGTTTCAGCATCACCCAAAATGGGGCCATAAAATCAAAATGGAATTCAACATCTAAAAAGAGAGAGAGGGGTTATTGTAAGTTTTGACAAAATGATCCTGTAGCACCTAGAATTTTATCCATGTCTTGCATGAGCTCTGAGATATGCCACATCAAAGATCACTACCCGATGGCATTTAGTTACTCTCTGGGTCAATTCTGTTCGACATACTTGAGAACATTCAAGTAGTCAATGAGATAGGATAAGCTTGGGACTAGTGTTTACTTAGCCACTTGAAGAAAATAATTTGGTCCCACTAGAAATGATGAGAGAGATATAAGTAAGATATGTATGCCTAGGCCACTTTGTGCAAGATATGAGCAAAACTTGCTAATTAGGCAAAATTGTGCATTTTTGAGTTTTTGACCAATGTAGCCTATGATTATGTGTTTTTAATTGTTTATTAATAATTTGGAACCTTTTCCAAGGCCTATAAATGAAATCTAATGAAAATTACAAAAGTTCACTTTTTGTGCAAAATTACAAAATTGAAAAGTTGTAAAAGTTGCTAAAAAATGCAACATTGTTGGAAAGGAGTTATAACTATTCAAATAATAGTTGCAACTATTTGAATAGGCCTAGGATGGATGAATACCTCATTTGTGAATTTTGAAGGGTAATTAAGAAAAGTAGGAATCCAGTTTGCAAAAGTGTTGATTACAAGCAACTTTTCATCAATTTTTGCAAGTTTTGAGCACTTAGGGAGCAATTGGTCATTCCATGGATGTATAAATATAATCCCCATAGAATTAAACTATATTATTATGTAAATAATCCTTCTAACAATGTTTGGATAGGATTTTGCATGGTTTGAGGCCTCTAACAGAGTTTAGGTGGTTGTAGGTGCATGAAATGCATGCCTAAGGAGAAGCAACAGGAGATCTATCCATTGGAGAGGGGTATTTTATGGAAGATTATGTTTTTATATTCCTTGGAGATGGTGAATTGACCTTTAGTTGAATGAATTTGGCTAGAGAAATCATACATTGAGAAAGCGCTAGGTTTAGATGTTTATAAGAGGCCAATTTGGGGATTTCTTACTTGTAGAGGTTGAAGCATCAAATTAACCTGATATTCCTTTGATTAGATCCATTCGAGGAGACTTTTAACATTCTAGAGCATTGGAAGCAAGGGCAGTAGGTAGTTTCTTAGGAAAACCACCCTATTTTATGCTTTAAAAGGGTGCCTAGTTAGAGGATATGTTTGTTAACCCCCAATATAACCTATACTGAGGTTGAGATAAGTTAAAGAAAACTAAAATGGGTATCTAAAAACCTATTTTATTTGAGAATTCATTTGGAAATTTTGGTAGAAAACTTAACATCTTTCTAGTTGGAGACCTAGTTCAGGACAATTAGGCCTACAAGGCAATTTTGAGGAATTTTAGTGCTAGGATTGGGTTGAAGGTCTAAAACCACTTGAAATCTCTTAAATCCATCTTAGATATTTGAAAGACATCCACCATAGCCTTTGGGAGGGTGTTGGAGTTGTAGAAAGGATAGTTTCTATTTTGTGAGTTTAGGGAACATTGCCTTTCCCTTGCTCATATTTACATCAATGAACTTGGTTGGGCCCCATTACACTTTTCCACTGCATCAAGAACCTTCTGAGAATGTTGGAAATTTTTTAGTTTTTTGGTTGGGTGAAAGAGTGATTCATAGGGTTCATGGTGTAGGGAACCTTTCTAATTTTGGTTTTCTAGAGTTGTTAGAGATTATTTGAGAGAGATAGATAGAGTAAATGCTTAATAAGTTCCAAGAGTCCTTAGAGTGTAACTAGTCCAAATGTAAGAGCCAAATTGCTCACTAGGTCCTAGGATGCTCAAAATTTTCTCAATATGTCAAATTTGATTAGGGATGGGAAACTAAGGTGTTTTATTTCCTAAATAGGTCCTAGGTATCTTATCTAGTATCCTAGAAAGACCCTAGGTGGACCAATTGACCAAAAAGTGTAAAGAGAAAAAATTGCTCCAAAGTTGCTCAAAAAGTTATCTGAGCAACTTTTGCAGTTTTTGCAAAAAAATACAATTGTGTTTTTGGAAGTTGTAACTACCCATGATTGGGTATATGATCATGGAGGATACCACTTTGCATGTCTATACAAGATGTACCACTTTGTATGTTTATGGCACTTTATGCAATTGATAAACAAAAGTTGTTCATTAGAAAAATTTGCATTTTTTAATGTTTTTGGTCAAGAAATCCTAGCATTAGGTGGTTTTTTTTGGTTTTATGTTTTTTGAAACCTTTTTTAAGTCCTATAAGTGGAATCAAGTGAAAAATATAAAAATTGCATATTTTGTGCTAAGATGCATAGTTGAAAATTTGTAAAAGTTGCTAAAAAATGTAACTTAGTGAAAAATAGGTTATAACCATTCAAATATTAGTTGTAACTATTTAAATATACATGGAAGATATAAATATCTCATTTTTGAGGTCTAGGGGGCATTAATGTATGGATTGGAAGAATTTACAAAGAATAAAATTCAGTTTTGGAGTCATTTTCTCTATTTTTTGGATGCTACCTATGTTGTGTGGACTATCATACTATATTTGATGGATTTTTGAGATAGATCTTTTAATTGATTTCATTTTATTTTGGTTTCATCTTTCTAAGTGCTTTATTGTTCAAGTTATTGCATTTTTAGTGAAGCAAGGTTTTTAGGACAACATTTTGGTACATTCAACAAAGATGGGCTTCTAACTACACTATCCCTAGCTAGAATTTCATGGCCACTTGGGAAATGGTATTTATTATGGTCCTATTGAATATTTCAAGGTTCTAAAACTAGAGGATGTGTTTTGTGTTTTTCCCAACCAAGCCCTTGGTCAAGTGCCTTGAGGGATTTGACCTTTTATAGCATGTTGTTTGGTGAATGACAAGAGTTTGGGAATTGATGAAGGGCTGAGCATTTGAGAATAAGTTATTTTAGTGTTTTCAGTCATTCCTGAGTATTGATTTATGCACTCTACATCACAAAAAGTGAGAGGTCCATATTTTTGTAATTATATTCAATCTAATGAATTAGCTGAATCTACTCTACATTTTAATGTCTCAACTATTGCCTCATGGGACTCTTGACTCACGAAGCTTCCAAAGAGTCTTATTATGTTTTTTACACCATATTTTATCAAGTGGACATTTGATACAAAAACAAGATTTGAATAATGAAGAATCTTCCTCTCTATTTGTCAATCCTCAAATAACCACAAGTTTGGGTTCTTCAAAACATATCGTTGAAGCCATGTACTAGTTACAACCACTACACCTATATGGTACTCTAAACCTTCACCATCTATAACTGAGTGATCCAATTTTTTTATGGCCTAGACACAACGAAACAAATAATAATATGTCCCTTATTCATTTTCTTCAAGTGCAATAACATCAAAAACATGCCCTATAGTGATAAATGTACAAAATGTCGTCATTGATTTAGAAAATACTTAGATAAAAGTTATGAAGTTACATATTGAATTTACAAATATATATATATATATAACTAGGTTGCACTAGATCATACTAGCAGTCAAAGTCAATGGATGAATCCATCTCTACCATTTGTAGTGCTTGTGGGAGATAGGTGTCAATTGGGTCCAAAACCCATATATCCCATTTGTCCACCCATTGAGTCAACTCACACTCATCCCAATTTCCTTTACACATGATGGATAAAAGCATGCCATTTTCTATGTGTGGATACTCCATGAACCTGCATCGGAGCTTCTAAAAGTGTGCAACTCACTTGATTCTTTTAGTGTGCAACAATCCTCATATGGCGCAATGTTAGTATTATCTATCAACCAAAAAAATCTACAATCTATAGACTCACCTTTCTTACTTGGACCCATTGTAGCATTACACCACTAGATGATGGATTTTGCATCTATCAATGTTGCTCTATATTTGCACTTTAATTTTTCATTAGCTAAGGGTCTTTTGATGCATGTGTTTGCACCATTTTGGTCTCCCTTTCAATGACCAGCCTTTGTGAAATTTCACATATATTGAATTCTAGAAATCTTGTTCATCTTGCTCAACCAATAGAACATATGTGCATTCTTCAATTCAGATGTGCAATTGTTTGACCAAATGATGTGTTGGCATATGGTATGCCCCTTTTAGCCAAATCTTGATAAAATAGTTGAAGAAAACCATTGACAAACTCTGTAGAATGTGATCGATCATCACTACTGTAAATATATTACTCCCTCATTATCTTCCTATCATCCTTTATACTTGTAGGTGAATGTTTGAATGTTATGTGAATAAATATGGAAACATGTTGAGAAGTATAATACTTTTCTTGCACTTTAGTTTGTGGTTGTAGTGTGTAGTTCTTCATGAAGTTTACAACTGATACAATGGTATCTCATGGAAATGTATCCTTGCATAATTTGAATTGAAAATCTAGTCATTGAGCTCTATAAGTATGTCTTACATACTTGCAAATAATCTTTTCATTAAAAATATTCATGAACTCATAGACTAAAATATCTTCAATGACAAAATCACATCTTTTACCCTATTTCCCATCTTTTAGAGCATATGTCACTATCTTATATTCTTTGTAATCAACTATTCCATTTTCAATTGCATGTGCACTATCCATATGTTCAAAAGTTGATAAAAGCTACAAAGAACCACAAAATAAGCATGTACCATTCAAGAATGATGCCTTGTAAAATTTTTGACCATCCTCTATTTCACATAAAATATTGGATGTGAATTCCCTTGAAGATCTAGGTGGCTCACTCATGTCACAATTCTACAAAAAAAACTTAGAATGTAGAATCACACATATATGCCTATAAACATCAAAATGGATAGAAAATTCAATATGTTTCCTACAACAAGTTTTGTGTGTGTGATTTATCTTCATATAAAATTTTTACCCATCTCAAAAAATCTTTGACTTATTTGAATTTGAGGATATATGCCAATAAATTTTGCAAAAAATTGTGTCTAAGTTGAGTCCAAAAAATGTTACACATGTGGATCATGATTCTAGCTACCAATCCTCCTTCTTACAACATATCATTGATTAGGGGAAACATGTGTGTTTTTTGTCCATAATTCTTCAATCAATGATTTCAAAGCTTCAATAAGTTTTTTACCCTTTCTTGGTAGTCCACTACTGGATAAAAGCACAGATTTGTGTCACCGTTTAGGATACAAAAACCTATTTTGGCCAAATCTCACTTCTCTATCAAAACTCAATTTTTTTCAAAAACTAAAAATACCCTTTTATAGATCTCAGATTCAAATCATCATTATATAAATTTTTTATTTTTTTGATTGACTATAATATGTTATAATCTCAAAATATTATAAGTTGATATTTCAACATTTTAGAAGCTACTCCCTCAAAAAAGGAAAAAAAAATAGTAAATTATATCAAAAAAATTTAAAAATCATATTTATCTCTAGAGGAGAGAATCGTCTTCATGAATATATAATTTTTTTTCAAGAAGGTATAGATTTGATAGGGAAGTTTTGACAGGAGGAAAAAACTATTGGATTCTGATAAGGTTGAACTTAAGTAGTTATAAGAAAGAAAATATACATAAAAAATAATTATTTCTTTTTTCTATTCCCTAGCTATACATGTCATCTATAAGATATTTTTAAATTAGAATAAAAAATGATGATTTGCATATACTTGTTTGACAGGAACTACACCCTATATTTTTTACAGTTAAAAAAGGGACTTCAAAATAAAATAAAATGAATAAATTATTACTCAAAAAAATTATAAAAAATCATAGGCATAAAAATAATCCAATTCTACACATTTCATTAGTTTACATCATCTTCATATTCTAAACACAAATACCATTTTTTTGTTATTAATGTTGAATTGTCGCATTTTGATATCATGTTTCTTCATAAAAGGTGACACAGATTTGTGCTTTTACCCTGCTAAATGTCAAATAACTCATTTTTGGTGGATCTTCCAATCTCTCATGCCTTACCATGGCTCTCCTTAGAGTAACTCTACAAATTTTCAATATTTTACTTGTCTTTCTCATGAGTCGAGCTTTCTTCATTTGGGTACTTACTATTTTCGATTAAGTATGTGTATTGTGATATTATAATATTTAGTACATGATTTAGAACCCACTTTTTCATTTGCACTCATTAGATTCTTTACAATATTTTTAAATTTGGGTCATCCATCATTCTTAACGCAAGAATCTTTATGGTGGGCCTAAATTTCAAATTCTATATTATTTCAAAAAATAATTGGCATTGACCTGTAATATTTAATTCTTCAAAGAATAATCTCCACATACAATTAACATTTATTTGACAAGTATGCTTGCTAATCTTGTCAGGCATTGATTTCAAAATGTTAGTATCAATATCAATTAAAAATTTTGGTCTTCTAAAATGAATTCTAGAAGGTGTTGTAATTTCTTCCATTCCCTCAAAATTTGGAATATCAACATAAGGTTGAGTGTTTTGCGTACCTTGAACTGAAGATGATGTGCCTTAGCAATAAGATACAAAAGATGGAATATCATCTACTTGATATGTTGATTTTGGGTCTTCAACATGACATGATGGAGTATGTACATTGTCAAATTTAAAAATTAGCATCTTTTCAACATGAGATGATGATATCACTCCAACACTAGATGACGATGTAGTTTCACAATTCAATTTTCTTCTTGAGTATAAGAGTCTAATTCATTCTCTTTGTCTTTCTAATTCTACCTCTTTGTTTCTTTGTATCGATTCTTTCTTTCTTTGTATCGATCATTCGTGTTCCTCTTCAAAAGAAAATTCTTCATTATTGCATTGCAATTGTCTTTGTTCATGTAGTAGTTTCATTTTATCTTTTTTAATTGCCAAATCTCTCTCCCTCTCTTCCATTGTTTGAATTTTTCATTTCTTCCTTGGCATGATGATGATTTCTATATGTCAAATTATTCAAATATTCAAATTACTTACAATTTGTAAATAACAAATCATTCAAATACATATATAAATTACAATTATTTCAATGAATACACAATATATATTAAACAACTTGTCAAATTTCTAACCATTTCGAAATAACAATTCATTCATAAATAAAAATTTCAATGAATCCACTATATATTAAACAACTCATGAAATTATAATGTAACCAAAAATATTTCAAAAGGACTAGACTAACCATTTCTATAGAAACAATGTTTAAAAAGCCTTCAAATAGTGTATCCAATGATTGAATTTGGTGTTTTCTAGCTTCTAATAGCATAAAACCCATGTTTTCTGTCAGAAAAGCAGAACAGACAATAGACAAAAAAGAGAATATGGGTCAGTAGGGACCCAAACTTTTCATATGACCATTTTTTGTTGTTTTCATATAGTGCATATGCACTATAAAGCATGCATGCACTATGCAAAAAATCTCTCTATCCCTATCCCACCCTCTCCCATCCCCTACTCTCTCTCTCTCTCTCTCTCTCCCTCCCCCCCTCCATCCCCTACTTTTTCTCTCCCCTATCTCACCCACCCTCTCCCTCCCTCCCCCCCTCCCCCCCTCTCCTTCCCCCTCCATTAAAATTTAGGCTTACAAAGTGCATGTGCTCTATTTAAGCCTAAATTCAAAAATGCTTAAAATTGTGTGTGTGTGTTATGGCACACCCGTGCTATTTAAAGTTTTGGATTCTACCAAGCCTAATGCTTGGATTTTCCTTAGGGATCTAACGCAAAGGTTTGAAGTTGTAAGAATTTTCCTTAGAGAAAAATTCACCCAAGAACTAAGAAATCAAACACAAGCACAATTGTAGACCAGAAAGAGTATGATCAGAATATCAATATGTATTCGATTCAATGTAAATAAAAGTACACTAGGAGTGCATGTATATAAAGGCCTCTAAGATACATCTAGAATGCTTAAGAATTAGCATCATGATAATTCATACAACTAGGCACATGTCCACCAAATATGGGTTATTCTCCATTAAGCACAGAAGTAAGTGTGATGATGAGAGGATAAGCCTACGATGGTGTAGCATGCAAATTTATGTTGTAGACAACATGTGCTAAAAAAGGAGTGCAAATAACTATGTTCTCTACATGATAACTCAGTGAATGATGCAAAATCTAGTGTTGTAGACACCATGTGCTAGATTAGAGTTGTGTACTTCTGTGTTGTCAACATGACAACTCATGAAAATATGCAAACTCTTAAGTATCTCACAAAATAAATAATAAAATAATTCATTAACCTAAGTAAACTTAAGTAAAGTTTAAATAGTAAATATGTATTTACACCAATACCCCCCTTAAGTGAAACTTAGGGGAATGCACTTAAACTTATAAAAACTAGTATGAAATGCATAATGGGTCTCAACTACTAGGCCATGTTAGGCACCCATGTATATAATGAAATGAAATCTCTCATAAAGTAGAGAAAGAGGGAAAACCTCATGAGAAAAACCCTCCCCCAAAAAGAGAGATGAAAAAACTAGATGCATGGATGGATGGAGTAATCAAGACCCCCCCATTACAACATACATCGAGCATATACAATAGTGATGAATGAGAAGAACAAGACCTCATAAGAGGAAAAATTCCCCCCTGTAAGAAAGAAAAAGAAGAGAGACAAGGTAGTACTCCCCCTAATGAAGAATGTCGACCAGTGATTGTTGCTCCAAAGAAGAAGTTGGTCCATGAGTGCATAATGATGTTCCTCACTTTTGGAAGAAACATTGGCAAAGGTACAATCCCAAAGATGTATGGTGGCCCTGAAACTTGCTCAAGTTTCCCTATGTCGATACTGATGGTCGCCCCTTCCAACACTATGGAAAAGAATGAATGTAGATTTGACAAGGATGTATGTTGAACCTATTCCAATGAACCATCTATCTCCTCAACTGATAAAGAGACCTCCAACAATTGTTATTCATAAGGATCCACAATCATGTCAACCTATGAAAATTGATCATGTAGAGAATGGACATGAGAGTCAAAGTGAGCCCTTACAACAACTGTAGAAGGATCATCTTCATCAAAGAGAAGATGTAAATCATCAAGGTTGTCTCCCAAATCTACGGTGTGTGACTCCACGAACAAACCTATAATGTCTTCCATGTAGTCATCTTCCATTGTTGGAGCTGGAAGACAAAGTGTACCCTACTATGGTGGACCTATCACTATGGAAATGTCTACATGTGGACTATATTTATGTTGTGACCTCTCACTATAACTGTTGATAGAACAACGTGTGTTTGAATGTTTTGAAGCACTATCACTGGTGTCACTATCAATTTTCATAGTGTATGAAGTGTGAAGAGGATTAGAGGATAAGTAGGGTGAACTTTCCTCAAAGTGTACATCCTTCTCCACACAAATCTCATGAGTCTCAGGATCCAAAAGTCTGTAAGCCTTAGCACTGTCTTCATATCTGATGAAAGTACAAGTCCTAGGTGCTAGTGCCTTACATCCCCTAGAAGATAGGTTTGCCCATGCTGGATAATCGAAGACTCTAAAGGGACTCACAGCTAGTTTTCTATTGCACCATGCCTCAAAAGGAGTTTTTCCATCTAAGGCATTATGAGGAGACCTATTAAGTATGCAAGTAGCACTACTAATGGTTTCAACTTCAGGTGTTGGATCAAGAGACTTGGCTTTTATCATGCAATTTTCCATTGTTTTAAGAGTTCTAATCCTCATAGTTGCAACATCTATCTTGTGTGGACTGAATGCTAGTGAGTTCTGAAGATCAATTCCCTCAAGTTTGCAAAAGTCTTTGAGTCTTCTATTCACATATCTGCTTTCATTATCCATCCATAGGACCTTGATGACTTTCATTTATTTCTGTTCAACATGACTCTTGAAGTTTTGAAGCTTATCAACCACTTCATTCTTGTGATGAAGGAAGTAGGTCATCAATGAAAGTAAGGATGTAGTGGCATTAGCTGACTAATGTCACTGCAAAAGGACCTGCTACTACCATGTGAACCAATAGAAGAACAATTAGTTCTCTAGAAGACTTCCCTTTATCATACTTCTCCTGAAGATGCATATCCACTAAACATGATGAAGACTCACCCTTAGAAAATTTGATGTTAAGTAGATGTTTGACCATGTGTTTTGAGCAAAGTCACTGAAGATAGTAGAAGGCAATATGACCAAACTGCTCATGCCATAGTTTGGTTTGTGAATTAGATTGAGTTTACAAGGCATGTGAAGGAGACTTATCCACAAAGTGGGAGAAGGAATAGAGCCTCTTGTCATGATTGACTTTCCCCACTACAACTAATGAATCATCTTTGAGACTATGCACCATCACTGAATCTAGAAGGAACTCAACTTTGTTGCCATCTTTGAGGTGAGTGATTTGGTAAATTGAGAGGAGATTAGAGCTCAGTTTTGGAACATAGAGAACATCTTTGAATTCCCCATTTTCCATCTCCACATGTCCCTTCCCATCAACTTCTATTTTAGTATCATCTCCCACAAAGATGTTCTACTTATGACTACTTCAATGAAGAAAAGTCTCCCTTTGAAGAAACCATATGTGATGTAGGAGCATATTGCATCCGAAATAGAGGGCATGTTGAAAGTAAGTAAAAAAAAAAATTAAAAAAATTAATAATAATAATAATAACTTGTGGAGGAGAGAGAAAGTGACGAAAATAGAAGGAAAAATAATTTTAAAAAAAATAAGGAAAAAAGGAAAAAAGAAAAAAAAGTAATTTCTATTTTCAAGGTGCATAGGTGGCATAATAGAAAAATAAAATAAAAAATGGTTGTCATTCCATTTATCAAGGTGGAATTCTAGAAGGTTGTGGATATTGTGTAGGTGGAATCCTAGAAGGTTGTGGATATTGTGTAGGTGGAATTCTAGAAGGTTGTGGATAAATCATGCATTGGGTGGTAAGTGCCTATTTAAGCAAGGCATATGAGCATTTCTAATCAAGCTGGAAGGTGTGAAAGCTCTTAAGGTGTAGCTCTTCAAGTAGAAGTTCTTAGGCGGTAGTTTTGGAGGTGAAGGCTCTTAGTTGGGAAGTTCCTCTTGGTAAACCTCTTGGTGTGAAGACTCTTCTTGTGGAAATTCTTATTTGGGAGTTCTCTTATGTTGAAGAATTTGCAAACTTATTTTTGAAGAAGTCATATCTATGATATCATCTTGTGGATGTTGTAAGGATTTGTAAGTATGATAAAAGTTTGTTTTGTGAAGAATTTTTACTTCTCTTGGTCTCCATATTATTGTATTCTTAGTTATGAGTTGGTAAGGGTGGTGTGGCTCTCCATCAAGTAGTTATGAGTTGGTAAGGGTGGTGTGGCTCTCCATCAAGTGGTATCAGAGCCAGGTTCCTAAGTGTGTGGACAGATTGTGAAACATGAGGTAGTTTACACTAGGATTTGCAAAGAAGGTTGATCTTGTGGCTAATTGATCTTTTAGATTGGTGGATTTGTTGCTTAGGGTTTGCTAAAATTTTGGAAGATTCCTCCAAGAAGATTGGACCCTAAGAAAAATTATGACCTTAGTGATGTTTTGGAAGAAAGGATCTTAGAGAAGATAAGAGCAGAGCTCATATTAGAGATTGCATTGATGAAGATTGACATGATTGCTGAAATTGTAAGTGCTTTGGGTGGTGTACCTAGGCATGTGGGTAAGTGAAGGTAGTTATGAAAAAGTTGCCAAAGACTTTGAAGCTACTAGTGAGGATAGAACTGATCATGAGGAGAGACCTATTGGAATTAGGGCTAGTTAGTTTGCTCAACCTGGATCTCAGTTGAAGCTAAAGCATAAGATGGAGGTTTCTAATTTTTTAGGTACTTTGAATCTGAAAGACCTAATTGATTGGATTGGTGAATTGGAGGACTACTTTGAGCTTGAGGGTATTGAAGATCCACTAAGAGTAAGGTTGGCACAAACTAAGTTGAAGGGACATGTTGCTCTTTGGTGGAAGGAACTACAAAGAGACAAAGAAGAGGAAGGTGAAATGAAGATTACTAGATGGAAATTGATGGTGACTAAGTTGAAGGCTAATTTCATTCATACTGATTATGAACTTGAGTTTGTTTAACAAGTTGTAGAATCTCAAACAGAAGGATATGACTATGAAGGATTACACTAAGGAGTTCTACAAGTTGACTATTTGGTCTAGGCATAGAGAATTGTCAAAGGAGAAGGTAGCATGGTACATTAATCGTTTGAGATTCAATATTTAGGATGAGGTTGGTATGCTGAATATTTCTTCAATTGAGGATGCTTATCAATATGCTTTGAGAATAGAAGAGAAGCTAAAGAGGAAGAATCAAAGTAGTTTCTGAGGGAAGGAGAAGCAAGATAGTTTGGTACAAGCTAAACCAAAATTAGAAGGTGAACCAAAACCTATTGAACAAAGAAGAAGGACAGGTGGAGGTGTATTCAGAGGTAATTGTTTCAAGTGTGGTCAAGAAGGGCATAGATCTTTTGAATGTCCTATTTATAGGACAAATACTCTTGTGAATGAGGTTGAAGTTCAAGAAAGTAAGCTTAAGGAAGGAGAAAGTTTTTTGGCTTACCAAGTACTAATGGGTAAGAAGATACTAGATTCTTGTAAGAGGACTAGTTTGTTCAAGACTTGTTGTAAGATTGGGGGCAAAATCTACAAGGTAATTATAGATGGTGGTAGTACTGATAACCTTTTTGCTAAGGAGATGGTTTAGAAACTTAGTTTGAAGAGATTGAGACATCCTTGTCCTTATAGGATTGGCTAGTGACAAGGTGAGCATGCTTTGGAAGTGAGGGAGCAATGCCTTGTTGATTTCTAGATTGGGCAATATAAGGATCAAGTATTGTGTAATATTGTGGATATGAATAGTTGTCATGTGTTACTTGGTAGACCTTGGTAGTATGATTGCAGGGCTATGCATGATTGTGTTAGGAATTTGTTTACTGTTGAGAAAGGTGGTAGGAAGTTTTCCTTGATCCCTTTGTAGAATGAAGAGCTCAGTAGGAGGAACCTGAGTATTGGTAGTTGAGTTGAATTGACAGATTCTGAGAAGATTGGAAATCAACATGGGAAGTAGACCTATGGAACACTTGTGGTGGATGTGAAGGAGAAGAAGAAAAATAGGGGAAAGAGAGTGCAAGTTGAAGACTTGGAGGACATATATGTGAAGAACCAATTTGGGATTTATGTGTTGAATCTCGAAAGATGTTCTTCTAGTTACTAGAACATCTTTTCAAACTTGGGGAGTCTAATGCAGGAGCATCTTGCATCCAAAATAAAGGGGGCATGTTGAAAGTAAAACTTTAAAAAAATTTGTGGAGGAGAGAGAAAGTGACAAAAATAGAAGGAAAAATATTTTTTTTTAAATAAAGGAAAAAGTAGAAAAGAAAAAAAAGTAATTTCTATTTTTGAGATGCATAGGTGGTCTAATAGAAAAAAAGAAAAAAATGGTTGTCACTCCATTTATCAAGGTGGAATTCTAGAAGGTTGTGGATATTGTGTAGGTGGAATCCTAGAAGGTTGTGGATATTATGTAGGTGGAATTCTAGAAGGTTGTGGATAAATCATGCATTGGGTGATAAGTTCCTATTTAAGCAAGGCATATGAGCATTTCTAGTCAAGCTAGAAGGTGTGAAAGCTCTTAAGGTGTAACTCTTCAAGTAGAAGTTCTTGGGTGGTAGTTTTGGAGATGAAGGCTCTTAGTTGGGAAGTTCTTCTTGGTGAAGCTCTTGGTGTGAAGAATCTTCTTGTGGTAATTCTTATTTGGGAGTTCTCTTATGTTGAATAATTTGTAAACTTCTTTTTGAAGAAGTCATATCTATGATATCATCTTGTGGATGTTGTAAGGATTTTCAAGTATAATAAATGCATGTTTTGTGAAGCATTTTTAATTCTCTTCGTCTCAATATTGTTGTATTTTTGGTTATGAGTTGGTAAGGGTGGTGTGGCCCTCCATCAATATGATAGGAGGCACCTGAGCTAAGTATCCATTCTAAAGAAGAACTTGTATTTGCCATTAGTGCTTTCCCTTTTCCCTTTGAAGAGGTTGGAGTTGAATCCTCGGAAGTACCTAGCACTTGAATTTTGTTCTTCCTAAGTAGGTTTTCCAACTCATCAATTCTCTTAGTCTTGCAATAATGCTCATCATGATTTGGCTTTTTGCAATATGCACAAAAATTTTTGTCCTTCTTTTCATTACTTCCCTTCTTGTTGGAAGAAGAATTGCCTTGTTGTGAGGAGGATTGTTGTGTCTCAGACTGTGATTTCAGCTTCCACTACTTCTTTCTATTGTTAGAATTTTTTCCTCCTTAGCTTGATTGGTTCTCATCACTAGCCACCAATGCTTTGGTCTTTGATGTCATGAGAAGTCCCAAATCTATCAAGTGAGATTGTTCAACAATCAACATCTCTACAAATTCATCAAATGTAGGCTTATAGAAAGCACTTGCCATGGTCAACCTGTGAGTGTTATAACTTGAAACAAAGGAGGCATACTCTGAAGGTAGCCTCTTTAGGATATGATGAATTGGCTTGTCATCCTTCATGGGATTTCTACAATCTTTAAATAGTGCCCTATACTCATTGGCTTTGTTGATATAATCCTAAATTGTGTCAAAGTTCTTTGGAACCAAAAGAAGTAGATCATCCTCAATTTGAAATCCCTTTTCCTCATCCACTTTACCATACAATGATTCAAGTTTTTCCCATGCAGGTTTGGACTCTATGAAACTGATAATGTGGAAGAAGAGATCTCTATGTACACAACTCCTAATAATTCCCAAAGCATGATTGTCTATAATTTTCCAATCAATGAGTTCTTTAACATCAGTGGGTTTTGAAATTGTACCATCAACATAAAGATTTAGACCTTTTTCCATTAATCTACTCCATACAATATCTTTTCATGTAGAATAATTGCATGAAGTTAGAAGAGGCCATTTAGGTGAACCCATGATTTATAAAATGAAAAGAGCACACAAGAGAGACACAAAAAACATAGTACACACCCCCCATTTTCACTCAATCAAAATATCTCGCCAAAAAAGATGCCTTTGGCACTTTATATGTAGTGTGTGTGCAATAGGCCACTTGTCAAAATGAACAAAGTGGGCTTCTAATTTTGCTATTTACAACTACCTTTTGAGGCCCAAATCTGTCACTAAGCACTATAGCTCAGATGTACAATAATTCTAAAAAGTAATCAAAGTAATACAATGTAGAAAAAGCCATAGTTCTGAAAGTGAGGTTTTTATCCACACAACCCTAGAATTTGATTGTAGATCTAGAAAGTATATGGAAAATAACACACTTTCACAAAAAAATAGAACCTGAAAAGTGTCCAAATGAGCCTGTACAGAGTGTTTGAAGTTGCAAAATATAGAATTGGATAGGTATAGTCACCAAAAAAAACAATTTCTAGAAAATGCTTGCACCAAAACTAGAAAATAACTCCACCATTGAAACATTCAAGAAATTCTACCTAAAATTTAAAAAAATTGCACCTGATTTGGAGTCTGGATGATTGAGTTATGGCCTTGCAAGGTCAGGCTGCCAAATTAAAATTGAATTTGAAGAGGGGTCTGGGTAGAAAATTGTGAACTTAAATTTGACTATCAAACAACCATTTTTGTAGTTAGAAAATGCGTGGCAATGACAGTTTGCTGGATGTCAAATTCTATCTCATGTATGGATGATGTTAGCAAAAATAATAACTGTCGAGTGATGTGGCAAGGTCGTACCATATGGACAAAACAAGTGGCACTATGCAGATACACACATGTCATATGGAAAATATGTGTGGTAGCTAACTTGTATGAATAGTATGATGACTATGTTGGTATTAGATTTTGGTGACTGATTAGGAAAGTACTATACATACTTCATAAATAGTGGGGTTCATGGTAGCCGACATATTATGGCCAACATGTTGTAACCCTAAAATGAATAAAATACTTGTATAAAAGGGTTTAGGGTTAGGTATTTTCATTATGTTGTGATGCGAAATTACTTCTTACGGCAGTATTGAGCTGTAAGGGATTACAAATTGTAATTAGTTGTAATCACTGGATTGTAATAAGATCAAACTTACTATTTGGTGGATGTAGCCCAGGGATTGGGTGAACCATGTTAAATCTTGGTGCCTTGTGTTCATTTCTGTGTGATCTATTATTTTCTGTTATTGATTATATTTGCATATAGTTTTTATTTATGTCTGTGGTTTATCCTAACAAGTGGTATCAGGGCGAGGTTGTCTTTCAGTTATCCTTTGCAAGAAAGTCTCATAGTTGAGTGGGAGTCTCACGGTTGAGTGGGAGCAATGGCAGATGAGGGTAATCTGAGGGTTGACAAGTTTAATGGGAAGAACTTCCAGTTATGGAAGATGCAAATGGAAGACTATCTTTATCAGAAGGATTTATGGAAGCCGTTGGAAGGCAAAGCCAAGAATCAGGTAGCTATGTCAGAGGCTAAATGGGATCTTTTGGATAGAAAGGCACTCGGTAGCATTCTGTTATGCCTAGCACCATCGATGGCATTTAATATTACAAAATCAAAGATGACAGAAGATTTGATGAAAACCCTAGCGACACTATATGAAAAGCCCTCCACTTCAAAAAAGGTATTTCTCATGAAGCATTTATTTAATATGAAAATGGCAGAAGGTGGATCTAATGTAGATCATTTAAATGAGTTTAATACTATTACTAGTCAGTTATCTTCTGTGCGTATCAATTTTGATGAAGAAATTAGGGCTCTCTTGATTTTGTGTTCTTTGCCTGAAAGATGGAATGGCTTGGTAATGGTTGTGAGTAATTCTAATCCTAGATCTAGTACCCTAAAATATGATGATGTGATTGGTGTTGTTTTGAGTGAGGAAACTCGTAGGAAATCCTTAGGTGGATCTACATCAAGAAGTGCTTTAAATGCACAAAGCAGGGGCAGAACGACTGAGAGAGGAAGTAACTCTGGAAATTGTGGGAAATCAAGAGGAAAGTCAAAGGGGAAGAGGTCTCAATCGAGAGGACCAAACGACTATTAGTACTGTGGGAAACCAGGTCATAAAAAGAAAGATTGCTGGAATTGAAAGAAAAATGAAGGAGATAAATTAGATTGAGACAAGGAGGCAAATGTGGTAAGTAAAAAATCCGATGAGGATGCTTTGCTTTTGTCTTTAGAAAGTGTTGATGATTCATGGGTTTTAGATTCTGGTGCTTCATTTCATGCTACACCTCATAGTGGTTATTTCATTGATTATGTCCAAAGGAATTTTGGGCTTGTTTATTTGGGGGATAATGAACCCTATCAAATTGTTGGAAAGGGAAAAATTAAGATTAAGTTGCAGAATGGGAATCATTGGCTACTACATGAGGTAAGACATGTTCCAAGGTTGAGTAGGAATTTAATTTCAGTGGGGCAACTCGGTGATGAGGGTTGTGTAGTTACTTTTAATGATAAAAATTGGAAGGTTTTAAAAGGTTCCCTTGTAGTAGCAAAAGGTTTGAAAGTAGGCACCTTATATATTTGTATAGGTCATATTGTTCCTTCTACTTTGATTATTTCAGAGAAAAATGAATGTTCAGGAACAATCGCTACAATTGACCAGGGAGAACAAATAGTTGTTGTAGATTCTAATACAGCACTATGGCACAATAGACTTGGGCACATGAGTGAGAAAGGTATGAAATTACTTCATTCAAAGAAAGTTTTACCAAGTCTGAAATGTGTTAATATGGATTTCTGTGAAAGTTGTGTGTATGGAAAACAAAAGAGAGTGAGTTTTGTAAAAACTAGGAAGGAAAACAAAAAGGAAAAATTAGAGCTTGTGCATACAGATGTATGGGAACCAACTCAGGTATCTTCCCTTGGTGGCTCTCATTATTATGTCACATTTATTGATGACGCAACTATAAAAGTATGCTTTTATTTCCTTAGATAGAAATCTAATGTATTTCAAACTTTTAAGAAATGGAAATGCTTGGTTGAAAATGAGACTGGTAAGAAATTAAAATGTCTCAGATCTAATAATGGTGGTGAGTATTGCAATCATGAATTTGAAAATTATTGCTCCACTAATGGTATTCATAGATAGAAAAATATTCCAAGGACTCCATAGGAAAATGGAGTGGCTGAACGCATGAATAGGACTATAATGGAGCGCACAAGGAGCATGAGGTTGCATGCTGGGTTTCCCTTATACATTTGGGCGAAGGCCGTCAATACTATAGTATATTTGATTAATAGAGGTACCTCTACTCCTTTGGGCTGTGGTATTCTAGAGGATGCATGGACTGGTAAGAAGGTGAGTTATTCTTTTCTCAATACCTTCGGTTGTGAAGCTTTTGCTCATATAGACTCTGAAAATAGAACCAAGCTAGAAGCTAAGTCAAAGAAATGTGTCTTTGTTGGATATGGCATTAATGAATTTGGTTATAGGCTTTGGGATTTTGAAAATCATAAAATTATAAGAAGTCGGGATGTCATATTCAATGAGAAAGTGTTGTACAAAGATCTGTTGCAGCAACATGAGAAGAAAGAAGATGATTATGTAGTGTTGGATGATACTCCAAAAGCTGATGTTCCAGCCATTCCTCATGATGTGCAACAACCGCAACAACAAATACCACCCACACCAGTGAATGTTAGACTGTCAATAAGGAAAATTAGACCTCCACAAAGGTTTTCTCCCTCTTTGTATTCTATTTTACTTACTGATGCTGGTGAACCTGAAAGTTATGATCAAGCTGTGCAAGTGGATACTAAGATTCAGTGGGAGTCTGCAATGAAAGATGAAATGGACTCTTTGCTGAAAAATAAGACATGGGATTTGTGCAAGTTACCTATAGGTAAAAAGGCTTTACAGAATAAGTGGGTTTACAGGTTGAAAGAAGAGGAAGGAGGTAAGAAAAGATTTAAGGCTAGGTTAGTTGTAAAAGGATTTGCATAGAAAAAGGGAATTGATTTTGATGAGATATTTTCTCCTGTTGTTAAAATGACTTCTCTCCATACTGTTTTAAGTCTTGTGGCTACTGAAAATTTGCATTTAGAGTAGCTAGATGTTAAAATAGCCTTTCTTCATGGTGATTTGGATGAAGAAATATATGGCTTAGTCACATGGTTTTGAGGTCAAAGGTAAGGAGAACTTAGTGTGCAAATTGAAGAAAAGTTTATATGGCTTGAAGCAAGCGCCTCGGAAATGGTATCTGAAGTTTGATAGTTTTATGCATGAGCATGGATATAATAGGTGTCATTCAAATTACTATGTTTATTTTAAGAGGTTAGATGATGATAGCTACATTATTTTATGTTTATATTTTGATGATATGCTTGTAGCTGGGTCTAACATGGATCATATTAAGGGGCTAAAATGCCAGTTAGCACATGCATTTTCTATGAAGGATTTGGGGGTAGCAAAAAAAATTCTTGGTATGAAGATTTGTAGAGATAGGAAGAATAGAACATTGATGCTGTCTCAGGCTAATTATGTTGAGAAGGTGTTGCAATGTTTCTCTATGGAGAATGCTAAAGCTGTCAGCACACCTTTACCTAGTCATTTGAAATTGACTAAGGAGATGTGTCCTAAGACACAGGAAGAGTAGGATAAGATTTCCAAGGTATCTTATGCTTTAGCTGTAGAAAGCTTGATGTATGCTATGGTATGCATTAGGCCAGATATTGCACATGCTATGGGAGTCATTAGCAGGTATATGAGTCATCTAGGATTTGAGCATTGGAATGCTGTCAAGTAGATTCTCAAATATTTGAGAGGGACATCCAATAAGTTTTTACACTTTGGGGGCTCTACTACTGATTTACAGGGCTATGTTGACTTAGATTTGGCAGGGGATATTGATACCAGGCGGAGTACTACAGGTTATGTCTTTACTGTTGGTGGGGCAGCCGTGAGCTGGGTTTCTAGGTTACAGAAGATTAATGCTTTATCCACTATAGAGGCAGAGTATGTCACTGCTATAGAGGCAACCAAGGAGAGGATATGGCTTCAGTTCTTCTTGGAAGAATTGGGACATCCTCAGAAGGATAATTATTTGTTCACCGATAGTCAGAGTGCCATTCATCTTGCAAAGAATTCAACTCTGCATTCTAAGACCAAACACATACAGTTGTGGTACCATTTCATTCGGTCAGTTTTGGAGGATGGACAATTAAAGTTGGAGAAGATACATACAAATGATAATCTAACAGATATGTTGACAAAGGTTGTAACAAGGGAGAAGCTAAACTCCTCTTCAGCTTTGGTTGGTCTTTTAGACTGAACATGAATAAAAGAACAGCAGAGTCTATGGTGGTTTGATCTAGTGGGAGCTCCATGTGGTAGTGGTATTGGTAAGGATCAGTCTCCAAGTTGGAGATTGTTGTTTAGTGTGGAGCCTAATTAGTCCCCAAGTGGGAGATTGTTAGATTTTGGTGACTGATCAGGAAAGTACTGTAAACACTTCATAAAATTTTGGGCCGTGGCAGACATGGTAGCTGACATATTATGGCCGACATATGGCCGACATGTTGTAACCCTAAAATGAATAAAATACTTGTATAAAAGGGTTTAGGGTTAGGTATTTTCATTATGTTGTGATGCGAAATTGCTTCTTCCAGTAGTATTGAGTTGTAAGGGATTATAGATTGTAATCAGTTGTGATCACTGGATTGTAATAAGATTGAACTTGCTATTTGGTGGATGTAGCCCAAGGATTGGGTGAACCATGTTAAATCTTGGTGCATTGTTTTCATTTCTGTGTGATCTTTTATTTTCTATTATTGATTATATTTTCATATAGTTTTTATTTTTGTCTGTGCTTTATCCTAACAGTTGGCATATGTGGTAGGTGACCCATGTGTCTGGTGACAAGACCTATGCTAAGTCAATGTGTCTACGTGTTGATAGGATGTGATGATGTGGCCATGTGTACAGGTGACTAGGAGTCTACAGCAGATTCGATGTCACATGGCGTGAACTATCAGAGCTGCGTGGCAAAAGTATGAAGGCCATAGGTCCCTGTAGGAAGCATCACATGGCACTGGAGATCATAAACAGTGGGGGTTAGATATTAAAAATAGGACGCTACAAATTCTTGTCATAGCCAGTAAAAAGAATAGGGCTAGTGGTAACTCTATTGCTAGAAAGTGTAAAAACATGACACCAAATAAGAGTTATGTAGTGGTTATGAAAGCATACACTGTGCTAGAAAAGTTTTAGTGCATCGGTAGTTGAGACTTTAGTCCCACATCGCCCATGTAATGCACTTGGAAAGAATTTAAAAGAAACTCAGCCAAGACAAATGGTAAACAAACCCTCTTGCTGAAGGTTGGTGCTGACTGGATTTATAGTGTAGTCGGTGGTGGACATTTGAATGAAGGTTGTTGTTGATGTTTGAAAGTCCATAGTCAGTATGTGGTGGTTAAGCCTATCATTAAAGCCAAGGAATCTTCCCTTGTTCTCTATAGAATATTCTTTGCATAGGGTGCAGGGCCAGGATCTGACTGCTCAATACCTATACCAAAAAAACATTCTTTACAAGGCTACCTGGCCAAAAAAAATTCTAAAACCCTATCCAAAAAAATGCAAAGAATTTAATAAAATTATAGATCCAAAAAATAATTAATTAGATCTGAAAATGACCATACCTAGTTTGCAAATTGGTGCCTTTGGGTGCCAGTTTGCAAAAAAAATAATTCCTCATGATCAACTTTAACCCAACATAGGAAAATTTATACTCGATCTTCACCAAATCGATGTTTTGGATGTAATGGCAAGGTCAGATTTAGCTCTAGACACTCCTAATTTCTATAGTATTCTAAATTATGGCTGAGGTGTTGAAGCAACAATGGTCTCGAACAGCTATGTGAAGAGAGATTCTCCAAGCTCTGATACCATGTAAGAATTTTCCTTAGGGAAAAATTCACCTAAGAACTAAGAACTCAAACACAAGCACAAATGTAGACCAGAAAGAGTATAATCAAAATATCAATATGTATTCGATTCACTATGAATAAAAGTACACTAGGAGTGCCTATATATAAAGGTCTCTGAGACACATTTAGAATGCCTAAGAATCAACATCATATTAAGCCATACAACTAGGCACATGTCCACCAGATACGGGTTATCCTCCATTAAGCACAGAAGTAAGTGTGATGATGAGAGGATAAGCCTACGATGGTGCAACACATAGATTTATGTTGTAGACAACATGTACTAAAAGAGGAGTGTGAATAACTATGTTCTCTACATGAAAATTTTGTGAATGATGCAAACTCTAGTGTTGTAGACACCATGTGCTAAATTAGAGTTGTGTATTTCTCTATTGTCAACATGACAACTCATGAAAATACACAAACTCCTAAGTGTCTCACAAAATAAATAATAAAATAATTCAATATAATAAAATAATGTATTAACCTAAGTAAACTTAAGTAAAGTGTAAATAGTAAATACATATTTACACCAACATAAGTCTCTAAACTAGTACAAGATGTGTTTTGCAGCAAGCATACAAAAAGTGATTGATTTTTCTTATGTGCTCTCCTTCAAGTTTCCTCGTGGTTGAGCATCGATCAAATCAGGTTACATGATATTGTAGATCTCTCTGTTAGTTATATAGCCATATAATTTATTTCAAATTTGAACTATTTCAAGCCTTTCAACTATAATTCCTTTTGAATGTATGTCCATTTTCTCGAAAAAAATTGACATGTACTACTTGGGCTGAAGATTTTAGTTTGTTCATCGAATTTTGGAACAACTTAGTTTTTTAGAAACTAGACTCCATTCTACACACTTTTTTAAAAAAAAGAATTTTTTATTTTAGATTAGTTTTCAATCATTTCTAGGGGAGGCACACAAATATTTCACATTTTTGGGATGTGTCCAATTACAAATTTCATTAAAAAAATTGACACATAATAAAATTAGCTGAAAAATCTAGGATAAACTACATGGTGTTAGGTAACTTTTGAGTAGAGAAATTAAAGAATTTTTTTTTAAAATGTTAAAATTTTATGGGGGCCACACTTTACACTATATTATATTTGTTTTGAAAAGAAGTACCACTTTCTATGGAGCTCTTTTTTGGGGATCTAAAACTAAACCATTTTGAAATTAAATTGGTAGTTTAGAAACTAGATTCAAAGGACTACTACTTTTGTTTTTGTGATATCTTAAAATTTTAGGAAAAAGAATGTTTGGCACCACAGTTCTTGGTTCACTTACCCTTTACAAGGGGTTGCAAAATGGAGAAGAGAAAAACCCAGAGAGAGTTAAAGTTTGATGTGGGTTCTAATTATAAAATAGGCAGACCTTTAAAGAAGACTATCTGTATTAAAGAGACGATGAGGGACATAGCTCAAGGCACTCAACTTAACTTGAAGGATACTTAAAGAAAAGAAATGGAGATCATTTCCTCAAATTTGAGGGGTCTTAATATTGCCAAAAAGAAATATTTTATTAAGTTGAATATTGCTAAGTATAAAGTGGGTATCATCCTTATTCAAGGAGGTTAAGATGATTGTGATGAATTTTGTAAGTTTGGTAGCCTATGTTTGTCTAGGATCATAATTTGGTTATAGAGAAGTGACAGGTTCTTTTGGTGGTATTGCTACTATGTCAGACCCCAACAAGATGATGCATAGGGAGGTGTTCTCTAATCCCTATTTCCTTGGTGTGGTATTTGATGATAAATATTATATATGGCTTATGCTTAATTTTTACCCCAACACTGGGTCTAGTAGGCTACTGGTTTGGGAGGAAGTCATGAGGGTTATTGAGTCCTTGCAACCTAGTAGTATTATTTTTGTTGGAGACTTTAATACACTCCTTTATCCATCTAAGAAGTTAGGAGCTTTATAAGATTACTCTGATAGAATGTAGGATTTGGATGACTTCCTCACATGTAATGACCTCCTAGATATTGATCTCCAGTGTTCTCCCTACACCTGGTCTAATAATAGGATGAGAAATAATCTTCTCAAGGTAAGGTTGGATAGAGTTCTAATCTTGGTAGATTGGGGTATTCTCCCTTTCTCCTCCCTCTAGGAATTCTCTAGAGAAATCTCTAATCATTCCAAGATCCTTTTTTGCTAGGTTAATCATAACTCTTTAGAACACAAACCCTTTAGATATGAGATTTTGTGGCATTCATGCCCTTATTTTATGGAATGCATTAAATAGTGGCGGAACATTAGAGTGGAAGGTGCTTCTATTTTTATAATATCAAGGAAACTTGAAAATATGAAAACAATAGTGTGTAGTTAGAGGAAACCAACCTTTGATGACAATTTTAAATAGAAAATTGATATAAAGAAGAAGATGGAGGATATGTAAAATGACATGGCTTATAAGGATTATTCTGAGAAATTAACATGAAAGAAAGGGAGTTCCAAAACAAATGGAATGGGGTTGTTCGGAGGGAAGAGATCTTCTATAAATAAAGATCTCATATCCAATGGCTTACTCAAGGACATAGGAACACTATCATCTCACATAGGTCAACCTCTAAACATATGAAGATAATTATAAGTACTATCTCTAAGATTCATGGTGGTAACAACAAAGAGCTTACTAAGGAACTATACTTAGGGAATTGGACTACTAAATACTTTCAGGATATTTACAACCATTATTCCCTTTCTCCAAACTAGAACACAAGCACAAAGCTACTAAGGATCATTACTTTGGTGGTGGATGAGGACATGAACTAGGCTTGATCAAGAAAGTAAGTGTGGAGGAGGTGAAGGAACTCATTTTCTCCATGGGGGCTTCTAAAGCCCTAGGTCTAGATGGCTTCCCACTAGCCTTCTTTAGGAATTTTGGGGATTCATATTAATGTATAACTTGACTCATAAAGCCAGATATTTATTCAACAAAGGGAGATTCTTGAAAGAGCCTAATCAGACTCATATTGTCCTTGTCTCTAAAATTGGTGAGCCTATTAGGGTGGAGAATTTTTGGACCACTAGGCTTTGTAATACAGTGTATAAGTTCCTCTCTAAGGTTCTTGTCAACTAGCTGAAACCATTCTTAGACATGTTTATTAGCCCATCTCATAACAATTTTCTTCCTAGTCGCCACATTTTGGATGCAATTATTACTTTGCATGAGTCATGCACTCCATTGCATAGAGAAGTAACAACCCACGCATGGAAATGAAACTAGATATCTCTAAGGCATATAAAAACATGAGGTGAAAATTCCTATTTGAAATTTTGGTTAGGCTCATGTTTAGGGAGAAATTTATCCCTTTGATAAATAATATTAGATCAACTTTGTCCAATTTTTTATTCTCCTTAATGGAACTCCTTGGAAGATTTTTATTAATTCTAAAGGGCTTAGACAAGATGACCCACTTTCCCCTACTTATTTATCATTGATGTTAAGGCCGTAGGAAGAAATTTTATGGCTATGGCTAAACTGGGAAGGATAAAAGGTATGAAGTCTACTAATACCCACCCCCTTGAGGTTCTTCAACAATTTGTGGACAAAACTTTTCTCTATAGAATTTCTTTAATTAGAGAGGCTATATGCTAGAAGGAACTTCTAGACCATTATGTTGAGGCCTCCAAACAACATATCAACTACCATAAGAGTCAACTATACTTCTTCAACACTGAGAGAGACTTTGAAAGTTGGATTATAAGGGAACTTAATTGCCAAATGGATACTCTACCTAACACTTACCTTGGGTTTCCCCTCAGTGTTAAGGAAGTTGCTCCCAACTTTTGGAGCTTGATAGTGAAATGCATGCAAAGAAAGTTGGTTAGAAGGAAATTTATGCTCATAAGTAGTGGTAGAAAATTGCAATTAATCTTAGCCTCCCTACAAGGTATTCATGTACCTACTTTTTATCCTTGTTTAATTTTTTTGAAAAAGTTAGGGATACAATTAAGAAAATCCAACACAATTTTTTGTGGTTAGGAATAGAGAAAAAGTCTAGGATGGGCCTTGTGGCTTAGAAGAATGTCTCCAAACCCAAAACCCAAAGGGGGCTAAACTTGAGAAGAGTTATTGATCTTAATTAGGAGCTTATGGCTAAGTTTGGTTGGAGGATGATTAAGAATGTGGCAAGTTAGTGTAGAATTATGAAGGTACAAAATACTTGAGAGATTCACCTTTCTAGTATCATTCACTCAGTGATGACCTCCCAACTGCATCAAGAATATGGATCAACATTGTTAACAGTCATAAGATTTTGAGGAAAGGGTGAGGTGGGTTAGTTAGGAATGGAAACCCATTATAGTTTGGTGAAGAATGCATGTATAAAACAATTTGGTATTTGGGTAAGTAGATATCTTGAGAACCATGAGAAATGGAGAAAACTTGACCAAATTATCCCGAATCAAAACCTTATCCAAGAGTTTCAAAGCATTATGGAAGGAACTACTTTTGGCCTTGCCCACTGATGATTCTATAGTTTGAGATTTGAATGTCTATATGGAATTCAATGTCAAATTTGACTACAATGATTTTCTTAATTTGGTAGACTATAAAGACTAGAAATATGTGTGAAATCCAAGAATTATCCAAAAAGTTAATCTCTTTTGGTGGATGCCTTTGCATGAGAGCATACTCATGATAGACAATCTCAAAAGAAGAGGCTTTCACTTCATTAATTGGTGTGTTTTATGCCAAAGGGAGGATGAATCAATTAATCATCTCCTAATTCATTACACCTGTGCTAGGGAGATGTGGAAGGGAATTTCACATAGATTTAATATCTAGTGGGTGTTGAATGGTGATCTTCAACAATTTATTCTAGGCTAGGAGGCTCTATCTACTCACCCCCTTATTAAGATGTTATGGAATATGTTACGCCCATACGTGTGTTGGCATTTGTGCAAGGAAATGAACAACTTCAATTTTAGGGATAAGGCCTCACTGCCTTAATTACTCTACAAATCACTATTAATTTATTAAACAAAGGAAACCCCCACTAGAGATAGAAGAAATCTCCCATCCTCCTACCCTTAGTGACCGTATTAATGCAAAAACTAGGGATTGCTTGATTCAGTCTCTAAACTTGACAATTCTAAATCTATAGCTAGGTAGAAAGTGAAATGGAAGCCACCCCCTATCTCCTTGTTTAAACTCATTTTTTATGGTTCAACTTAGAATGACCTTGTTTCTATAGGAGGCATTATTAGGGATGATAAATTTATATAATGATGGCTTATGCTAGCACCTGTGGTGAGAATACTAGAAATTATGCAGAAACTATGGGGCTATTTTGGGGGGCCAAGCATGCTAGAACTATTGGTATAAAGAATTTGGTTGTTGAGGGAGAATAATAGCTCATTATCAAGGCACCTAAGAGTCAAAATAAAGTTAATTATAAAGTTTCACCAATTATCAATGATGCTTATGCTTTCATATCAAGATTTTGGGGAAAGTCTATTTAGCATACTTACTATGAAGGAAACAAGGTGATTGATCTACTGGAAGCAATTAGATATGAGATGATTGACTTGTGCACTTGGGGTAATATTGACAACCTACCAACTAATATTTAGACCTTAGTTTTAAAGGAAATAAATTAACTTATGGGGTGGATTTATTATATGAGTGTCATCTCTCGGGTAATCACTAATATGAAATCCTTTCTAAAAGATGGCCAAAATAAATCCCATAATTTAAGGAAGACAATGATTGACCTAAGAAATGATGTTCAATTTTTAGGGATTTTTTTATGTAAGATGAGATGTCACCTTAGTTAAGATTTGGCATAATCATGTCAAGATGGAGAGGATGAGAGTTTTAAATAATGATGGTATGATCACTGGTGATAGAAGCACAAGTGGATGATATCAAAGGTAGTTTACTTGGAGCCATTATGATCTTTGGTGGTTTTTGTTTGATTTTTTTAATTATTTGGGCACTTATCATTTGTGCAACTACCATTTGAACTATTTCGATATTGTTTTTCTCTCTACAATTTTTCTTGCCATTTTCTGTCTGCATTGCTAAGAAGGTGTGATTATGTGCAATTATGTTAGTTTCTTCTAAGGGTTTCTAAGAGGACTTGGGAGAGCACAAAGAAATGGGTGGAAATAATATCTACATTGAATTGGATACCATTGAAAAGTACAATGAATCTTCTTGGATCTATTTGAAGGAGGGTGGGATCCTACCTTATATGCAGTGTATTAAAGGCTATGACAAGTACGTCTTCATGTAGTTTGTTAACTCTTAGAATAACAAAAGGGTGATTGTTAATGGGATCTCTTTCAAAATCAACAAAGAGGTAATAGAAAAGGTTGATCATCTCTCCTTAGATGGCTGAAAATGGAGAAAATGGACTAGGGTCTCATATGAAGCCAACCTCAACTAGTTTTTCTTTCATCTTGAAAACCCAAGCCATGACTATGGTGAGTTGTGAGAATGGTCCTATCAGTTCCCTAGAAAGAGGTATGTTATACCATTATGTGATTATCACTTCGCAAGGCAGGTTTCAGATCTTTCACTATTACCATTTTTTCATTTTGAATGATTTTAGGAATCATGACATCATTTTGTTCCCCTACCTTATTCTACACCCTATGGGAGATAACATCCTCAAAGTCAGGAAGAAGATGAACAATGGAAAACTTTACAACATCCTTTATAATTTTATGTTTAAATTGTACAACTACCATAGAGGCTTTTACACACCCTAGCCTATCAATGTTCAAGTTTTTCTCCCTAATCCAAATATTTCCACCACAACTCCTCAAGTCTTTGTTGAGGTTGTGTCTACTATGGAAACTAAATGCTCTAAAGCTTCCACACTGCCAATTCTTTAAAGAAGATTAAAATGGAGAATGATATTGAGATTGGAGACTCTGATGTGGAGATGAGAGGGGGGAGAAGGAGGTCCCTTGGAAATAAGAAGAAACCAATGCAAAAGTATCCCAAGAAAAAACATGAGAACCCTATTACTTCATATTCCATCGGCAATGGAAAGAGAAAACACCCTTGATACCCCTGACAATCCTAAAATGGTGGGAGATAAAGGTGATTCCTTCACCTCCCCTTCCCACTACCATGGGTAAGATAAGTAGATTTGAGAAAAAGACCCCCTGGTGACCCCCAGAGGTGAAACCTAGACCCATAAAGAATACTAGTCCACTCTAGAGAGGAGCCTTAACAAACTTGAGGAGATGTAGGAGATTGTGGGACAGAGATTTGATGATGTGGCTAGGTTTTTGGTCTAGGTTATGCACCTAGCAGTTTCAACTCTTCACCTACTTCATGCTGAAATGGATGGTTTCACTATTAAGGTGGGGGTGGACACCAGCAGTTCTCTTTACAAGTTTTTGGCTGATGACTAGCTGAAACTATTGTTGGAGAAGTTGGAGGAGAAGGAGAAGAACAAGGAGACCTACCTCTCCTTTTATTTTTAGGTTTTGGTTATATTACTTGCTTCAACACTCAACCTATGTGGGCTTTGTTTATGGTGTTTTTTTAGCTACTCATAATTACTGGTTTTATATATATTATGGTTATGATTACTGATAAATTTTCTGTTAGACATTAGGATATTTTGGTTTGGGGTTTTTTTAAGTTAAGAAAGGGGGTCCATTAAGTTTGCACTTCTTTTGATTTTTAGATATATTTCAGCTTTTTGTATCCTGGGTCAACCCCCATTTTTGGGTTTTTTTTTAGAAATTAAAATTAAGTAATCTATTGTATATCCCACATAGTTCTTTATAACTAGATATGATAATAGCAACTCTATAATTCAAAGACTGACAAACAAAAAGATGAGTATCCATTGTCAACAACTAAAAGTTAAACAACATGAGTAATATGTAGTTATCAAGAATACCTATAATTGTTTACAAACCCAGTAATGAATAAATGGTACATGTCACCATGTCCTTTGGTGTATGGTTTCAATGCTCCAAATTTAAACTAGTGCACATGTATGGTACAATTTGCAAGACAACCATTCACATCAGAGCATATTACTAATATGTTAATTGTATATCTTTATTACACATATAATTGTAGACTCAATTATCTTGTGACAAATCCATGTGAAGGAATGTGATCACTTCCATGACCACTTTGACTCTAGATTTTGATCATGATTTGTCTACTGATTTATTTATTCATTCATTTATGAATTGAATTAACATACAAATAAGCATACCATAGGGAAAGTGGCATAATGCCCTTCACTTTCTAAAGTGAATATTGACACTTGACTCGTAAACTAATGCATATGCACAATAATTTATAAGAAAACCATTCATATAATTAAATACTATTGAAACGTATTAATTAATATGTTTGATTTGGTACATACTTGCAAAGTTGACAACGTAGTGTAGAAGGGAGCTAGGAAAACATTATCACTTCTAATGAAACTATTACCATGAATTTTCATCATAATCATTTATACTAATTTATCTATTCTTCCATTTATAAATTAAATATGATAAAAAAAGAATGGACTTTCAAATACTTGGTTGTCCATAATGTTGACTGACATATTGAGAAATTCCTTTGTTATCATTTCATCATACTCTTTCTCTTTGTTAACTTAGTACCAAATTTGCACATAGATCTACATGGCCAATAAATATGGGCCCTTGAAGATTGGCCATGCTCACCCTCAACTAAACAATTGTCACATTGTATGAGATTCTCTGTTAGAGCACTAATCATGCCAAGTGTGTCCACCTCTACATGTTTCTTTAGAATAGAAGGAATAAAGACATGCACAAGTGGTGGCTTGCTAGTTGGTACCCTAGGCATGTTAGGTTCATGATGTGCTCCTAGTTTATCAAATGATGACTCTCCATCTCTATCCTAATATTTTTTAAATTCAAAATAATTTGACACCCCCTTCAGGAAAAACTTGCAACAAAATTCCCTCAATAAATATATGGGAGCCTCATTTTTTTTTATAGGAAGTGGTATAAAAAACCCTCCACTATATATCCAAAAAGTTATTTTTTATTTATTCATTTAAGAACCAATCAATTAGAAACCTATTTGTTCTATTTCTCAGAGTATTATCTTTTCCTATCATTTTAAGGAGTTTGTAAATGTCATCTTTTTGTGAGTTTTCTTTTTAATGTCTTTGTATGTAATTTATGTGCACATTATTATTTATGCTCTTCTCTTTTGTCTAGCCATAAATTAAATTTCCCACTATAGAGTCTGCATGGGTTGATATTGAGTCTAGTGTGGCAATAGTTTCCCATCTAGGATTTTTATCAATAGATCTTTCTAACCTCCTAATGAAAGATTGTAATTTAGTTTTTCCCCATTCTATCTGACTCAAATTCTTATGTTTCAAATGGAGGTCTCTAGATTGGTGGAGGGACTTAGGATTCATTATCTAGGTTAATTTCTCCATTTTTTTATTTATAATTAGAAGCTATAGTGTTTGGTTCAAGGTTTGCACCACTTTAGAGAAATGTATATTGCAAACTACTGCATTGATTGGTTATTATAACCCCATTTTGAAATCCCACAAAGTGCTTAATAGCCTAAGGTCGCTAACCACTAGTTGATCAAATTTTGACTCTCTTTTGGATCCTCTAAAGCCTTCAAAATAAAATTCAATGTTTTTTATACCACCCTTCCAAAATAGAAAATGCAATATTGTTGAAACTGGACTTGGTCTTTCCATGAAACTTTACAAGTGTAGGCTTATATATACAATATGAACCTCTACAAAAGTTATTGGAATAATATGTGTTGAAACAAATAACTTATTAAAAAATAGTAACCCTGCCCAAAGATAGCCCTTATTGAAAAAGTAGATAATTTATTTTTCGATGTTGCAAAGAGTGCTCTTATATCCATAATTCCCCTGCATCACAAATTTAAGATATAAACATAATATTCCAAATTTTATTTTTAGGCCACATAACAAATTCATTCCAATGTAGATGATATACACACAAATTGGATTTATAATAATTGATAGACTACTTTAATCTTCATGCAAAATACTATAAGGAAGATCCATTTTTATTCTTAAGACACTCATTGTACAACACATGAATAGTTAATGTTTGATGTGCTTGATCTTTGCTTCAACTATAAAGCTAATGTTTCTAAGGGTGACCTCAGACACTTTGATCCAAGCGAACATGTAACTTCCTAAACTAATTGCTAAATATCATCAATTGTTAACAAGTAGAAAAATATAAAGATTAAATTGAAGGTACAAGAATAATATAATATTCTTGAATATATTTGCACACCACATAATAAATCATGCCCAGAAACATGGCATAGACTCATAGAATCACCCTAGAAGTAATTCATAGATTATTTTAGTTTTGACATAGAATACAATAAATAAAATTTGTTTTATACAGATTCTATACTTATACTACACTTATTTAACATGGCCATTTAATATTTAAAATAAAAGGTTACCTATTATTAAAGCTAAACTTT
This sequence comes from Cupressus sempervirens, assembly GCA_028749045.1. Lineage (NCBI taxonomy): Eukaryota > Viridiplantae > Streptophyta > Pinopsida > Cupressales > Cupressaceae > Cupressus > Cupressus sempervirens. The sequence continues at coordinate 502,558,616 of CM053791.1, forward strand.
CTAACTGTCTAAATTAATTTATAGAAAATCATAAACAAATATCTAATTAACTTATATTAAGGTCAAAGAATACTCACCGTACAACTGTACCTTGTTTAGGAATTGTGGGGACCTCTGATCACTACCCTTTGAGAGAAAAGGGAAAATTGTTTCTTCTCTAACAAATAGTTCTTCTGACTTCTAAATTTAAAATAAAATAGGAAAAGTCGGTCATACACCACGTTATAAAGATTCGCCAGCTCTGAATGGACTTGTTATATCCATTCTTAGTTGGATCTTTCATAGAATAATAATGGTGGTGAAAAGTGTTTCAATTGAACGGAGACCAATGAACATGGAATGTTGTAAGCACCCACCTACTCCCCAAATCTTCACTGTTATATAAACAGATCTCAAATGCAAAGTGAAATCCACACCAGTCTCTCACTCTTATTACATATACTGTAGTGACTGAACTTCTTTCTCTAGTTTAGAGCCATTTCTGATATATTTTGCACAATGGCAATGCGGAGTTGTAGAGTTCCAAGCTTGTGCGTTTTCTTGCTTGTGGTTTCCATAGCTTTGTTGAATGGTGTAGATTGTCATCCCTACAAAATGAAGATCCCAAAGCCATGTAGAAATCTTGTCTTTTATTTTCATGACATAATCTACAATGGGCAAAATGAAGGGAATGCAACATCTGCAATTGTTGCAGCGCCTCAAGGAGGCAATCTCACCATTTTGGCTGCCAATAACCATTTTGGAAATCTTGCCGTGTTTGATGATCCTATCACTCTCGACAATAATCTTCACTCTCCTCCAGTGGGTAGAGCTCAGGGCTTTTACTTCTATGACATGAAGAATACATTCAGTTCTTGGCTTGGATTCACATTTGTGCTGAATTCAACCGACTATAAGGGCACCATTACTTTCAGTGGAGCAGATCCAATTATGGTGAAGTACAGAGATATATCTGTTGTGGGTGGAACAGGGGATTTCTTGATGGCCAGAGGAATTGCTACCGTAAATACTGATGCATATGAGGGAGACGTTTATTTCCGTCTCAGGGTTAATATCACACTGTATGAGTGCTACTGATTAAGATCTTTAAATTGTTTGAATGTATTGATGTCTGGTCGGTACCAGATCTGCTGTTTGAGAGAAATAATCATGCCATAAAACTTTCAAAATATTGTGAAATTTTCTTCTTTTCTCTTTTTCTTCTGTTAAATATTATGGACTGTTTTGGGTACTAAGTAGCTAATAAGTGTTGAAGACATCAAATTCTATCGGTGAAAATATTTGGTTTATGTCAAGAACAAACTTCTAACTTATAACGATCAAATATTTTAATAGTTTCATTCAATTATTTTGACCCGATGCATCATAGTTTTTTTTTTCTTTTTTTTCTTTTTTTATTGGAAGGTTTTAAACTTTTCCAAAACATCTATCTTATTTTTATTAAATATTTAAAAATAAGGGTATTTTCATATATGTAATTTGATTTAGTATTGAAGAGTTGCATTTTGAAAGAAAGGTGATAAGTTCAAATCTTAAAATGGGTAATGTATAGATAGCTCATTTGTCAAAAAGGTTTGTATATCTTGACTATACAAGATCCATTTCTATAACATGATAATTTGCATTAAACGTTTGTTTCAATAGCATGTGTACGAAGCTTCATTAACTCTTTCTCTTGCCATGGCTAAACATAGATGAAATCTTTTTCACATGTGCACTTGCATGAAGAGGTCTATTTAGATCAACCCTAACAATTCAACTATTTTTGTACAATAGATCATAGCTATCAATTTCAGTGAATAGATTCCAACTTGGAAAACCATCACCTTTGCATACTTTGAGATATTTCCTTACAAATGTCTATATGTTATATTCCATTTCTTCTTTTTCCCAAAATGTTTTGGATACTCCTATTTAGCACATCTATCTTCAATATCCTTCATATTATTATGTGACAAGTAGACTGCAAATATTGTAATAGTTTTTTCAAAAAGCATATCAAAATCATGATGACTTCATTGAAAATATGCTTGTTGTTTTCTTATGTGAAAAAATGCATGCTATCATTGAAATGGATCATCAATGTAATAGCATTAAAAAGGAGACATGTGTCTCTTTAACTAAATTTATCAAATATTAGGACTAATAAAATATATGGTATATGGGCTCTTATCAATGCTAACTTAAAAAGAATGCATGCTTATGTAACTCGAGAATAAAGAAACTATAGGTATTAAAATACAAGAAACAAAGGATCTACAACTGATAGGTCTCCCATGTAGTGGAAATTCATTGTTTACATAAGAAAAAATACATTAAAATGGCTATGAGTGTGTGTGTGTGTGTGTGTGTGTGTGTGTGTGTGTGTGTGTGTGTGAGAGAGAGAGAGAGAGAGAGAGATTATATTTGACAAAAATATTTCATTTATATGTTCTCATCATTTTTATAATGACAATTTATAACAAAATCATAGTTAATTTCCTTTTTTGTTCAATTCAAGGAACATAATTGTTGTGTTATCATTTGGTAGAACTTGGCTTTATTCAAACATGATTTTGAAAATATTACATTTTTTACTTAAGAACATATGATGCATATGTAGTAAAAAAAATCAATTCATTTAAATTGAATTATTTTATTATATTGTGGGTAGTTCTTCAACTCTACTACTTAATATATCACATGTGTCTAGATGCCCAAGGCATTAAATGCCAATAATATTCTTATAGATTTTCCAAAATAAGAGCCTATGTGGCTTATAATTCACAACTATGATATGATCTTAGATAGTTTTGTTCATCTTATCCAAATTTAAACATTTGAATAGAGCTTTATGACAATTCTAGTAATAAATTATATTTGCAAGGATGCAATATATCTTAGATTTTGGACCCAATTTATGATGTTGTATGGATTTAGATGGTGAAAGTGCAAATTGACTTTTGGACTATTGGTTTGATGAGTGAAGCTTTGTAGGTGGGTGAGTTCATTAAGAAATTTGGATTTAGTTTTTTTGATATTGAGTTTGGAATGAGTAATGGTCGATTTGGGTTATACCCTATACATCTATCATTTATTATACCCATTGTTTGACCCCGTCTTAGAATCTTTCATTTTACACAATAGATGTATTACTTTCCATTTTGCTTTGGGCAAATCATCTATGTGTACGATCAATCAAAAGTCCTTAAAAATGAATGTTGGTCAACTACCTCATTAGTTATATATTTTGAATTGGTTTAATACACACTTAGCGTGACTTATTGCTATGTACTTGTATTTGAAAGAAATCAATGTGTGCCCATTTGAGATCAAATTAGAATAGAAGATTTTTCAATAAAATAACTTTCATATCATTTCAATAACATTCAAATTAGAAAACAAGAAACAATCTAAACTTGTGAAATCTAAACTTGTGAACATACATGCTTGAAGATTATTGTTCTCATTTTTACTTTATTTATAGAACTAGTGTTTCTAAGAGTGAATTAAAAAAATTGGAGTATAGCAACCATATAGTCATTAAACTATTTTACAAAAAAATACTAATACTTGACGAATTTAAATATATAAGTATAATTTTCCCAACTATATTTATTTGCTACATAATGAATCCATGCACTTGAAAAACACATAGATCTATAGCATCAATCCCCTAAAATTAATAAACTTTTTAATATTGACACAATAGAATACTTCTCAAAATTTTATTATTAACTTTTATTTTTTTCCTTCTCGATCTTAAAGGTTTGTAAGCTTCTATTTTCATGAAGGCATTCGGCCAAAAACCAGAAAGCTTTTCATCAACGAACGTCTTTAGTGTGAAAACTTATTCAAAATTGTAGAAGTGGAGCTAAAATTCATGTACGTTGTGCTCTTCTCCAAATCCAGCAACACTGCTTTCAGTAAAATGTTTACACATTAAATTAATAAAATGCCCTTGAAAAACACATAGATCTATAACATCAATGCCCTAAAATTATTAAACTTTTTAATATTGACACAAAACAATACTTCTCAAAATTATATTAAACTTACTGTTCTTCTTGATCTTAAAAGGTCAACATATTTATCAATAAATTTCTTGTGGACTCAACTTATTTTTATTAGAAAGAGACGGGTGAGAGGGCGGTGCCTCTGAGCGTTTCTTGTGTCTATCCAAGAAGGAAACGTGCATTCTGTCTCTTGCTGATCGTTCTTCTTTGACTACATGCGATTGCCCTTAGCTATTAAAAAATTATAGGAAAAGACGGTCATACTAAAGATATTCAAGATCTGCTAGCTTTGGAAACATATTTATTCTGACTAATTGCAACTCTTGTCTCTATAATAGAAGGAAAAGTTGGTGAAGAGCATTTATTAAGGAGAAAAATGAAAAGATTGATGTAAGCATCCACCTACTCCTACATGGACCCAAACTTATCTTTCTAGACTCCTCAACAAATCTCTGAAACTTGGCACTATATATAGATACCACAAGTGCATGTTGAAATGCACACCACTCTCTCACTAAATACCATTTCTCATATATTTTGCACAAACATGGCACTCTGCAATGGTAGAGTTCTGAACATGTGCATTATGTGGCTTCTTCTCTCCACAGTTTTGCTGAATGGTGCAGATTGCCATAGCTGGAGAAAGAAGCTTCCAAAGCCCTGCAAGAATCTTGTATTGTATTTTCATGATATTATCTACAATGGTCAGAATGCAGAGAATGCAACTTCTGCAATTGTTGCAGCCCCACAATGAGCCAATCTCACCATTTTGACTGGCAACAATCATTTTGGAGATCTTGCTGTGTTTGATGATCCTATTACTCTTGATAACAATCTTCACTCTCCTCCTGTGGGAAGAGCTCAGGGCTTTTACTTCTATGACATGAAGAATACATTCAGTTCATGGCTTGGCTTCACATTTGTGCTGAATTCTACAGATTATAAGGGCACCATCACCTTCAATGGGGCAGATCCAATTCTGGTGAAGTACAGAGATATATCTGTTGTGGGTGGAACAGGAGATTTCTTGATGGCCAGAGGAATTGCTACAATCAATACTGATGCATATGAGGGAGATGTTTATTTCCGTCTCAGGGTGAATATAACACTCTATGAGTGCTACTGATTAAGTCTCTGTTTAGATGTAATAATGTCTGATTGGGACTAGCTCTGATGTTTGAGAGCATAATTGTGCCATCAAACTTTTTAAATAATTCGAAATGTTATTTATGTGCCAATAATATGCAGTTGTTCTGCTCTTATGGATATTAGATAGTTAACATGTAGTCAACTGTGGCGAAAATATCTGGTATATATCCAGATTCATTTTTATGTGGCTTATGACGATTTAATATCTATATACTGATAAGTAGGAGATAATTTCCACAGCAAGTCAAATTCATGTCGTGGAAATTATCTCCTACTTATCAATTGATGAGCTTAAGGGGCTTTCTAATGAATGGTTCATAAGGCACAACACTTGGTGAAGGTTTTGCAAATGGGTTTGCAAGCTTTGGGTTTGACTATGGAGGAAACTCCAGTTAAGCGCGCTCAGGCTGGAGTAGTACTGGGATGGGTGACCTCCCGAGAAGTCGGAGTGCTTCACTCTTGTGTGCATCACCTAGATCCAATGAGTACTAAGTGTTCCATTTATTCTCATGAGAGACGGATTCATGTTGAATCACTACTCATGAAGCATGGGTCAATGAGTTTGACGCTAAATCACACAGTTAAATCATGATAGCATTATCACTATCTATATACTTATAACTACTTTCTTCCCTGATATTGATAAGTAAGAAATTAAGAAATTTCTATCAATTTAGTGTTTATATATGAATTATTTGGTTTCTCCATAGAATATCTTAAACGTTTCAAGATTTAAAAATTATCTTTGGCCCCATCTCTTTGACTAAAATATTTTATTACTCCCATGATACGTGTTCGATCCGAGAGTGTCAAACAGTAGAAACAATTTTCACTCTTTACTCGCAGACTTCCACACATGCACGTGAAATCAGTTACTCGGAGACATAAAAAGTAGACCAATAAAAAAATTTGTTCGATAGTGTCGGTACAATTTATCTTAGCTGTTAAATGTTTGGAAATAATAAAATCATTTTTTAAAAAGTCTTTTCCATTTATTCAATTATTTGGTCCATAAGTCCAGTCAAGTGTTCTACTTTAGTAGGTTCAAAATTATCAATTGTTTTTTCAGATATCAGATATCAGAATGCACCTGACACCGCTAATTATATTTGAAATTATAGTAGTAAAATATAATTTCTGGTGTATTTAATTTCTGAAAGGCCTTACTGATTCTGTTCAGTGTCATGTCTCACAAGATAAAATATTTTGCACTTACTAATTTGTCCTTTAAATAAGATATATGTGGATGAGATTACGGGGAAAAACATTATCGTCTTAATAATTATTGTATTCAATCATTATTTTAACGATTGACTTGTGTTACTTCTATTTTTAATGGGCATATAGTTCTGATATCTATTTTCTTAAAGCCTTGGCGTAATTCCGATGATTAAATATCACATATTTTTCAATATTTTCTTCTAAATGTCACTATGTTTTTATTATTTCCTAAAATATTTCCAATATTCTAATTAAATAACTTATATTAAATACATATTATATTAAATAACCTAGATTTAACTACTAGAATACTTTTTTAAAAGTCAATTGAAATAACAAACACATTATTTGTTTCTTGTTATGCAACTATATAGACACTGATCTATCTTTAACTAGTGATTAAACAAGTTAATTTCAACCACTCAAAATCAATTATTTTTCAAAACATATTATATCTTAATATTTCATAAAGTAAGTTGTACGATGCTTAACTTTTCATTTGTAGAACTATTTTTTCCTTGGCTCAAACAAATGACCAATATGGTTGAATTTTCCAAATTAGCCATTATGCTAAAAAATTAATATTTAACAATAGTTTTAAATGAATTACACAACAACAATATCACATCATCATTAACTTGTGGTATGAGTTTTGTTAATTTTAGGGTCTTACTATTTAATTATATTTTTATAATATTTTAATTAGTTTTCATCAATTTAAATTTTCGTTATTTTTTTTTACATGATCATTCATCCAATATTCAATATTTATCAATTTGAATCAGAATAGCTAACAATCTAGAAATTATTACCCAACAACAATTTGTGGATAACACAATGTTTTTACTAGGTAGCACTATAGAAGAAGCAAGGAAAATAAATGGTATTTTGACAGACTATGAAACTACCTTAGGACACAAAATTAACATCTCTAAATCATTAATTTATTTCTTCAACATTGATAAACAAACTAAACATGACATTTGCAAAATCCCAAACCCCAAGGACTTCTGGGGTTCTGATGACAAAGACCCTCCTTTGGCTGGCACTACTCTTGCAGCCTAAAGTTTTTATTTATGTTTATATGTTTTTTTAAAAATTTATAATGAATAGTTGATCTCCAACCTTGGGTCGTTTGAACTCGTGGGGTGATCTTGTATCCCTATATCTTTAAAGTTTTAAATTAATGGAAAAGGTCTATTCATACAAAAAAAAAAAGGTGAATTATCATCTAAGTGTCTAGGCCTAGCCTTGAACAAAGGAAATAAATCAAACAAATCATGGAATGACATCATCTCAAAAATTAAACATTAAACTAAATCATGGAAAGGAAAATGGCTCTCATCTCCCCGAAATGTTATAATGCTCAAATATGTTCTAGAAACCCCCCAATCTACCCAATTTCATGTACCCATTTACCTTCAGACAAAAAAGGTCAAATAAATAACTTATTTAAGACTTTCTTTTGGCAAGGCCTAGATGATAAATACAAGATTGTATGGTTATCTTGAACGATCTTTGGGGTATTCATGTCAAAGGCAACCTAGAATCCTCATAAGAGCAATTTCTTCTAAAATTTAGGTGGAAGCCATTAACTAGTGATTAAACAAGTTAATTTCAACAACTCAAAATTAATTGTTTTCCATAAAATATTATATCTTAATATTCCATAAAGTAAGTTGCACGATGCTTAACTTTTCATTTGTAGAACTACTTTTTTATTTATCCTATTGGCTCAAAAAATGATCGATAAGGGTGGATTTTCTAAACTAGCCATTATGCTAAAATCTTAATATTTAACAATAGTTTTAAATTGAGTTACACAACAACAATATCACATCATAATTAACTTGTGGTATGAATTTTTTTACTTTTAGGGTCTTAGTATTTAATTATATATTTATACTATTTTAATTAGTTTTCATCAATTTAATTTTCATTAAAAAATTTTACATGATCATTCATACAATATTAAATATATATTAGTTTGAATCAGAATAGCTAAGAATCTATAAATAACTACCCACCAACAATTTGTGGATAGCACAATGCTTTTAGGAGGTAGCATTATAGTCTTGCAAGGAACATAAATGGGATTTTGACAAACCACGCAATTACTTTAGGACAAAAATTAACATCTCTAAATCATTAATTTACTTCTTCAACATTGATAAAAAAACTAAACAAGACTCATTTGCAAAATCCTCAACTTTTGAAAAAGTGAATTACCATGTAAGTGTCTTGGCCTAGCCTTGGACAATGGAAATAAGTCAAACAAACCTGGAACAACATCATCTGATGAGATGGCCCTTACTATGATGACTACTAAGAACAATACTAAACTATGGAAATTTATCAAAAAACTTGCAAACACAAACAATAATGATACCAATAATTCACCAGTTGGACTAGCTAAACAAATTCAATGATGATGCCAATAGAAAGAAGATTTTTATTTAGGGTAGATCAGAATAACCAATCCTCCTGGTTTCAATAACAATCCATCTTGTAATGAATAGCACAAATTAGATTGGAAAAGGATAAGAAGAATTTTCTATAATTCTTAATAATCAAAGAAAAATCGTAAAACCTGTAATTCGAGCCATATCTAGAGCGCTGTCGGCAATTTTTTCTTCCTTAAATCTGGTCTAGATTGATTCGTTCCATCTGTCAAAGTAGTTGGACTATTCTTGGATGCATGACCCGTAATTTTTAAATCTTTGCCAATATTCCAAATCGACTTTTGAAAAAACTCCCAACTTGATTATTGAATTTTTTTTATACTCGTGAACGGGTCTCGATAATATACGGAGACTATAGGGAGACTCCCGAATCGAAATGAGGAAGTCACGACTTCCACTTATTAATATCGGCTGATGGATGGAAGAACTGGTCTGAAAATTTCACAGTCTGCCCCGATCTGTTCCATCACTCCTTTCTGCTCACACTGCGATCTTCTAACAAATTTATACCTTCCACTGAGATGCCACTCCTGATGTGGGTTAAGCCGTTAGAGCACAGGTAAGACCGGATAATGATCCACTTGCAGATTCAACCAGGTACAGGTAATAAATGTGTCTCCAGTTCTCTTCAAAATCCTCCAATTCGGCACTAGTTAATTCCTTCCTCCACTATCAACAAACCACAAATTTTGGCCTTAGGCCACAAATTCTTGCCCTGATGAGATGACTGTAATACCACCTCCTATTTTGCAATAATTCAGGTGATATCTCACACCCTCAAAATTGCTTATCAATGGGAGTTTTCGTTCCCAAAGATAAATTGAGAATTTGCAGACCAAATGACTACAAATTGCTCCAATTGAAGAAGAAGTAGAATCCACAAAACCGCTTGTCTCAAATGGGTGCCCCCTGCCCTCTATTTATTTACTTTTTGAGAAGTCGCTAGAAGCTTCCAGAACAACTTACTATAATAACTTATTATAATGTATTTTATCATTAATTAACTTTATAAAATTAAATAAATAACTTTATAAAGTTAAAGTACAATCTCAGTTCGACATTAAAACAAGTAGGCCTCACTTACTAGATAATAACTTTCTGAGAGCAAGAATGTAATCATCTGTCAACAGAATGACTCTCTTTTCAAATCACTTGCCTACGAGAGTCAATGATAGGCAAATCCCCGGTAAAAGTTATGACACTAGAAAGGGGACATGACAGTCCTTCCTTCCTGAAATTGCTTGTCCTCAAGCAATCTCAAAGTTGGATGCTGCAAAACTATTTCATTTTCCCAAGTGGCATCCTCAACTGGAAGATCTTTCCATTTAACCAAATACTCTCTGATTACCCTTCTGCGGAGCTATTTTTCCCTACTTTGCAAAATGAATTCTGGCACTAAGATTAGTTTCCCTTCATCATCCAAAGGGGGTAATACTGTAGAAGGTACCACATTATGTCCCAGCGCCTTTTTGAGGCACGACACATGGACATAATATCTAGGCCCATAATATCTAGGCTTAAGCTTTTCTGACCCACTTCTTTTAAGAGTGGATTGCCAAAAAGGCTGAAGCATGAGGTAAACCATGTCACCAACCTCAAAGCTTCTCTTAGTTGTCTTCTGATCTGCATATTGCTTATATTGATTCTGTGCCCGAGCGATATTATCTCGAAGTGTGCTAATAATGTCTTTACTCTCTTGAATCAAATCCCCAGCACGTGGAACCTGGACATCCCCCATCAGCAAGTCAACAAAGCTCGGTGCATCATACCCATATAATGCTCGAAATGGTGTCATCTGAATTGACATGTGAAAAGTGGTATTGTAACAATATTCACACAGATAAATCCATCTTACCCATGCCTTCTGTTGATCAGCCATGTAATTCCTCAAGTAGCCTTCCACCCACTTGTTTACTATCTCCGTCTGTCCATCAGTCTGTGGGTGATAACTAGTACTGGGTGTGAGCTCAGTGCCACATAATCGAAGCACCTCCTTTTAGAAATGACTCAAGAATCTTCTATCCCTGTCACTGACAATACTACAGGGTATCCCATGTAACCTAAGAACCTCTTTGAAGAATACCTTAGCTACCTGTACTGCTGTATAAGTCATGGTGATGGGAAAGAAGTGAGCATATTTCGTTAGTCTATCCACCACCACATAAATGCAATCGCATCCCTGATCCTTGGGCAACCCTATAATGAAATCCATGGATATGCATTCCCATTTCTGTCTCGGGATGGGAAGTGGCTGTAGGAGTCCTGCTGGGAAGGTGTGCTCTTGTTTATTCTGTTGACAAACAGAACACTCACGAACATACTGCAATACATCCTTCTTGAGTCATTTCCATGTAAACTGTTCTCACACCTGTCTATATGTTTTAAAGTACCCGAGAGACCAGCTATGGGTGAATCATGAAGAGCCCGCATAATAGACCATTTCACCTTCGATCCTAGGACTAAAAAGATCCTACTCTTGTAAATGATCAAGTCATCCACAAGTGAATACCTAGTGTCAACAATTGTCCCATCAACTATCCCAGATGCCCAAGAGTCTCTAACATATTCTACAACAATCAAATGCTTCCAATCCTCAAAGATCTCAATCATCACATTAAGATGTGGCTTGCATGACAAGGCGTCTGCTACAACATTCTGAGTGCCTTTAAAGTGTGATATATTGAAGTCGTATGCCTGCAACTTACTCACCCATTTTTGCTGTCTATCATTGAGATCTCTCTGCCCAAGAAAATGTCTCAAACTGTTGTGCTCAGTTTTTATACAAAACTTACCACCTACTAAATACTGCTTGAACTTAGCTAATGCATGCATGATAGCTAACATCTCCTTGTTGTAAATGCTGAATGATTTCTCTGGCCCCCAGAGTTTCCTTCTCTCATATGCAATAGGGTGTTTGTCTTGCATCAAAACAACCCCAATACCATCTCCTAAGGCATCACACTGAAGTTCAAATGGTTTTGCGAAGTCAGGAAATGCTAGTACCGAGCATGAAGTCATGATCTCCTTAAATCTATCAAAACAAGCCTATGCTTTTGCTGTCCAAACAAAAGCTCCCTTTTTGAGCAAATCTATCATAGGAGCCGCATGTCGCGAATATCCGCAAACAAATCTACGATAGAAGCCACATAAACCAAGGAATCCTCTCAGCTGGGTCAGGTTCTCAGGAATAGGCCACTCCACAATAGCACGAATCTTATCAGAATCCATCTGTACTCCTTCTCTACTGATAATATGACCTAAGTATAATAACTCGGTCATGCCCAAATCACATTTGGACTCTTTGGCATACAAGGACTCTACTTGCAAGGTATTCAATACTATCTCTAAATGCTCCATATGCTTACGCCATGTCCGACTGTATACCAAGATATCATCAAAGAAAACCAACACAAATTTCCTCAGCTGATGATGGAAGACCTTATTCATGGTGGACTAGAAAGTAGCTGGTACATTGGTCAACCCAAATGGCATCACTACGAATTCAAAGTGTCCACACTAACATCTGAAGGCAGTCTTTTCTATGTCTTGTTCTCTTACTCTAATCTGGTGGTAACCCGATCTCAAGTCTATCTTACTGAAGTAGCATGCCCCATGTAGTTCATCCATCAGCTCATCAATCCATGGAACATGATATCTATTCTTAATGGTCTTCTTACTCCACATTCTGTAATCAATGCACATTCGTAGAGAACCATCTTTCTTCTTTACCAAAACTATTGAAGAAGCAAAAGGAGACTTACTAGGTCTAATGTGTCCCATTGCAAGAAGCTCCTTGATGGTTTTTTCTATTTCATCTTTGAGCCTCTTTGGATGCCTGTATGGAGTGATCATAACTGGTTTAGCTCCTTCTTCTAGTTTGATGATGTGCTCAATCCCTCTATCAGGTGGTGTACCAGGTGGAATATCGTTGAATACCTTACTATACTTTTCCCTTAATATCTGGATGTCTAGATGATATTTCGTCTTTTGTTGTTCCTCCTCTGTAGGCATGAGAGTACACACAACTTCCCATTCAATATCGTTATGCCTCACCAATCTTTCCAATCTTCTAAGAGAAATAGTTTGGATATCACTATTCTTGATAACTCTCAACACATGTTGCTTCCCATCTACCTCAAACTTGATCTCCATGTCCTTGAGATGGAAAGTGACTTCGCCCAATAAACGTAACCATGCCATACCCAAAACGATATCCAAGTTGCCCATATTGACCACATGGTAATCTTCTTTAAACTTATAATTATTCAGACATAAAGGCATGTCTCTGACCATTCTATTGCACTTAAGAGTGTATCCATTGGCAACCTGTACTCGGAGACCCTCAAACTCCTCTGTCTTGATTCCATGGCACTCAACCAATCGTGCATCAATGAAGTTGTGTGTGGCACCCGTATCAACCAATGTGATCACCTTTTGTCCTGCTAAAACACCACACAACCTAAAAGATCCCTCCTGCTGAATACTAGACAAACGCCCTTGCTGTAAATGTAACTCAATTTCTTCCTTTTGTTCTGAATTTCCTGTTTCTCCTTCAGGTTCTGAACTACTGTGATCATCCTCATTTGTTGCACTGTCAGAATCTGACCCTTCATAATATGCCCACATAACTCTGTTGGCTTTTCCTTTAGGTCTCAGAGGGCAATCATGGTCCCTATCATATGGGCCTTTGTAATAGAAGCATAGTTTCTTTCTGCGCAAATCATTTAATGCTTCTGCATCCAAGGGTGATTTTCCTTTGGTTTCAAATACTCTTCCCTTTATTCTTATCAAACTTCTTATTATCTCTGAAAGAAGTAGTACTCTTGGAAGTGAACCTACTAGAAGATGATGTTAGCTCCATACTTCGCGCTTTCCGCATGGCCTCCTGAAGTGTTGGTGGATCAAATGCCTTAATCCACCCCTTAAGGGGTTCGAACAATCCTTCTGTGAATAGGATAACCAACTGTCTCTCAAACACATCCTGTACCATAACTGACAACCTTTAAAATTCACTAATATAAACCTCCAAATTGCCTAACTATCTTAACTGAGCGAGGTTGCAAAAATAAATCTCCGGATCTTTTTTATCAAAACATTCAACCAATCTGTCGACAAAATCCTAGTAAGATGTGTTGAGATAATGGGTGTTGCACACATTGCATAATATTTTTATATTTTATTATTTTATTTTATTATGTAATGTTGTGCCTAGATGGACGTGCAACATGTAAAGATTCCCATGGAATATTCTTGATGAGTTGTATTGTAACATTGTGATAATATTTCATGTAATTATTTAATATTGGAGAAAAGAATTAAATGCCCAATATTAAATGTGGGGTTAGTGGGTTAAGTAGCACATGGTTTTAGCACATGGTTTATGTAATACCACTTGGTGGTTTTGTGGGACTTGCTACTATATAAGCAACCACAAGGGTAGTTGTTGTGAGAGTAAGAGAGTGACAAGGAGAAGACAAAAGGCAAGAGTCGAGTGGGACAAGGCTTGACAGGTTAGCCAAGGGAGCATTTGTGAAGGTTGGAAGCATGGCATGGGATGTGTGGATTCATGCTTGTTCACATAGTTTGCTCAGTTGTGGCTATGGCCATGAAGGCTTCCATGGTTGTATGCAAATGGTATTTTTTGCTAAATAGTACATGATGATGGATGCTTTTGGAGGCTGGGTTTTTCCCTCAATGAGGGTTTCCCAGGGTATATCTTGTGTCACAATTTTGTGGGTATGTTGTCTATTCTCTTGCATGTGGATTTTAATTTCATGTTTATTTTAGATCTATTATGGGTTATGTGAAAATGGTTATATTCTTTATTGCCAAGTTTCCTTACAAGTGGTATCAGAGCTATGGTTTTATTATTGTAACCCTAGATTGAATCCATGGGAATGCATGAGAGGATAAAAGAAAGGGCGAGATATATGAATGACTTATTGCAGATCTGAGGGTTTTGGATTTGCTGTTATGATGGGATGTTAAAAGATTTGGGCATGTGAAATTGTTGGACAAAAATATTTTTTTCGGATGTTTCATTTAAATGAGGGTTTTGGGGGTAGCTTGCAAAAATGACCTCCTGGGTAAAAACAAACCTCACCATTGGATTCGGGTCGATATTTCCATAAAATTTGATATATAATATGCCCTAGTTTGGCCATGTTAAGAGGAAATGAAAGAGTTTTTTTGTTTCAGCCCATGATGGCCGTCAAATTTAATCCCGTCAGAATTTTTGTCACTGAAAAAATAAAAAATGAAAAATCGTACTGAAAATGGTAAAAAGACTGTCTTAGTAAAACAGCCATAACTTTCTCTCAGAATATCAGATTTCAGAGTTCTTACAAGCGTTGGAAAGATAATTCAGAGCACTACAAGATGGTGTAGGTTTGGTTCTATGATTTTGAAATTTTGTCAAGTTTTAAGAGCCCTAAAGTTAGATGTTATTTATTTTGAGCATGGATTAGGGCATAACTTGGGCATATGGAGTTGGATTTTGGACTTCAAGTAGTCAACGGAAAGCTCTACAAATTGGTTCAGATTTGGTGCAGGTTTGGCATGATTTATTTGTTGATATATTGATCTAAACAGTTTATAGGTATATTTTGACTATGGTAACATTATGAGTTTATGACATTGGAAATTTAAGATTTGATGTCATTGTATACTCAGTTCATATTTTAGATTGGTCTCATGATGATATGGTTATCAATGGATATGTATGATGACTTGTTGGATCTACAAGTTGTGCAGTGTTGTAAGTGGTCTATACTTACAGGTTGCATTTATAGCTTGGCTATGGGTTGTCTTTGCCCATTGATCTTTCATTATTGATGCATATTCAGATTGGTGGCTTGGATTTGAGTTGTCTATGCCCTAAGTCGCATGATTTTATCTTCATGTAGAAGGGATGAGATGTTGTTACCAGGTACAGTCATGGTGGAGGACTGTGGTTGACTATTTTATGCTGACAAGTTGAACATATTAAGAAATAGATGCTCGGTTCATGGATGTGATCATGGTGTCATGGATTTTGGCATGACATGATTGCTTATACAGGTACATCCTTGATGTTCATTAGCTTGGATTTTCTGATACACTTATGGTGGTATATCTTCTTGGTTGAGGATCATAGTTATTTAGTTTCTTTTGAGGAGCTCATGATGTGCACTTTGAGTTCTTTGATAGTTTGATGCCTTGGTTGATTCTCATGGTTAGAGGATGGTATCTTCATCATGATGTCATGGATAGCTTGGATACATGGTTTAGTGGGAGCTTGTGACAGTGATGGGGTGATAGTGCAGGATTAGTTCTTGGTTTGGTTTATATCTTCTTGGTTTGGAGAGGATGGATTTTATGATGCCATAGGTGACTTGGTACCACGGTTGAGTGGGAGTTTTTGGCATTGATATATTTATTGAGTTTTTATAGATGTTGGAGGTTTGTCTTAGATCCTATTGCTGCAGAAGCGTCTTTGACATTTGCATGGTGCACTTGATGGTTAGATCTTGAGGACTCATGGAGTTCTTGGTTATCTTCATGGTATGTGGAGATGGTTCTTCATGGTATGTGAAGATGGTTTTCTTCATGGTGTGTGGAGATGGTTGCATCTTGAGGACTCACAGGGTTCTTGGTAAAGGTGTGGTTTATGCTTTTATTTGACATGTTATCCTTGGTATGAGGATGATTTCATTATTATGTCATGGTATACTCTTGATATGCATTTAGAGTTGTGACATGTTATAGTATGTTCATATGGAGCATGTTATCTCTTTAGTTGAGATGGTAAGATCATGTTGTCATGTTTATGTTCCTGAGGCCATGGTTGAAACTTTGACATTGATCTTGGTTTAGTTTCTTGGTATTGAGTACACTGATCATAAGCTGGATGCTTCATGATATTGCTATGTTGCATTTGGAGTTGGCATGGATTGATTGGTTACAAGTGCTCATGGATACTTAGAGATGGTGGTGATGTTGTTTTCTCTTAGATTAGAGAAGTATTTGTTGGGACGGTTGATGGTTTCAACAGAAAGTCCAAGGGGCAGTCACCTGATATGGACTTGAGAGGAGATTGTTCTTAGATGAGTCTTGGTTGGAGACTTGGGTATCTTGATGAGCATTCTCATTTCCCACTCTTGGTCTACTCGGCGGTTTGCTACTTGAGAGGTATAGCCCATTGTTTTTCTCAGGTGCATTATATTTATGCTTGTCTTTCATGGATATGGATCTTGAGCTACGGTACATGAGTTAGTTCTTGAGGGTTAATTTGAGAGATGGTTAAGCATTGGTTATCTCCATGTGCATATGTTGTTATGCTGGTTGAGTTTGGGAGATGGTTTTATATTGGGCATATTCCTTGATTTAGGAATGGTTTTATTGAGTTTGATCTTCTTGTGAGAGGCTTACATCCATGATTAGTTATATGGTATGGTTTGGGTGTTGTTGAGGCTTCTTGTTGGGGTTTTATGGAGGAGATCATACTTGCACAGTTTACATCTAGAGGTGTGTGTAGAAGGACATGATACAAGTTATGATTTGCATGGTTTCTCTAGTCTTGGTTATCTTCTTGGATGTTCAATTTTGCCTACATTGGATTTGAGATTGGTTGGAGATTGTGATCACTGGTTTGTGCTCATGTATGTCATGTGATAGATGACATGGTTATTCTTTTATCTCTTTCCTCTGTTGGTTGTGGAGAACTTGGGAGACTATTGGAGACTTTTTATGAGAGTTTTTCTTGTAGGATATCAGTTTATGTATTGTGGATGTCCTTGATGCTACATGGATTCACTTCTTTGAGATGTTGTGAGTGGATTGGTTATAGATTTGACATTATCTTTTGTAGTGGGAGCTTCTTGGTATATATGTGGCAGGTATTGCTCTTGAGGCTTGTGATTGTAGGTTATAGATTGGATATGTCGGTGATATGAGAATTCACTTGTTATACCTTTGAGGTATGGATAGTTGGATGGGTTTGGCACTTTGCTGTGGGTGCTATTTTAGCTATGGATATTTTGACACCTACAGATACATGTGATTACCTTTGGATCAGGTTTTTTGTGCTTGGAATTTTAGTTGGTACAAGATTTTATGATCTTCTAATGCGACGGGTTGGGTGTCTTTCTCTTTAGATGGCTTCTATGTATGTCCAGTGGTAGTGGCATAATAGGAGGTGAGATCATTCATGTTTGAGATGCTGGATACTTTGATTTTGTTGTGGGTACTAGGATGGAGCACTTGGTGTATTTTGATCCATGATGGTGGATGTGCTGGGAGGGATTGTTCCCTTGTTTATTTATGTGGCTACGGATTGACCCTATGCAATGTATACAACAAGTGGGAGATTGTTGAGATAATGGGTGTTGCACACATTGCATAATATTGTTATATTTTATTATTTTATTTTATTATGTAATGTTGTGCCTAGATGGACGTGCAACATGTAAAGATTCCCATAGAATATTCTTGATGAGTTGTATTGTAACATTGTGATAATATTTCATGTAATTATTTAATATTGGGGAAAAGAATTAAATTCCCAATATTAAATGTGGGGTCAATGGGTTAAGTAGCACATGGTTTTAGCACATGGTTTATGTAATACCACTTGGTGGTTTTGTGGGACTTGTTGCTATATAAGCAACCACAAGGGTAGTTGTTGTGAGAGTAAGAGAGTGACAAGGAGAAGACAAAAGGCAAGAGTCGAGTGGGACAAGGCTTGATAGGTTAGCCAAGGGAGCATTTGTGAAGGTTGGAAGCATGGCATGGGATGTGTGGATTCATGCTTGTTCACATAGTTTGCTCAGTTGTGGCTATGGCCATGAAGGCTTCCATGGTTGTATGTCAATGGTATTTTTTGCTGAATAATACATGATGATGGATGCTTTTGGAAGCTGGGTTTTTCCCTCAATGAGGGTTTCCCAGGGTATATCTTGTGTCACAATTTTGTGGGTATGTTGTCTATTCTCTTGCATGTGGATTTTAATTTCGTGTTTATTTTAGATCTATTATGGGTTATGTGGAAATGGTTATATTCTTTATTGCCAATTTTCTTTACAAGATGTCACCTAGTTATGCTACAACGTAACCATCCCGTGTGACCACCAATCATGATCTGCTCCCTCCAAATGTAAAGTGGCATATCTGATGGCATCTATCTCTAACATAGGCCTTAATGCCAGGAATGTATCCAACTTATGAACCCAAGCCTATGCTATCATCTGACCACTACCATCGAAAGATGGTAAAGTGAGTTTGCTAACAGCTTGCTGCAACTCACTATCATGACCTCCTCTAGACCTCCTATTTTGACGGCTACTCCTCATATACTCTCTCCTTTGGTTTAGATAGCGATCAAAGTTCAATAGTTCACGTACATGTGGGGGTAATGCCTTCCATTCTGCAGTATCAGCTCTGAGATCATCTTGAAAATCATATGGCAATTCGTCCTCTCCTATCTCCTGAGCCTCCTCCTTTAGAAAAGTAGGACAAGTAGGCCTATTTTCTGTCCATGATCTGCACCTAGGAGTACCTTGTGATCCTGTCACACTTCTATTATCATGATTAGGTGTACCTCTACCTTGTTCCTAATCGTGGGCTGAACAACTCTCTCCATTATGGTAGTCAAAGCTTGTAGTGATTGAGCTATTTCTTGTTGTCCGATAGTCATGATTCTGTAAAACTCTCTGGTTTCATCGTCATCAACTCTGGGGAATCTCGGTGGGCTCTGTGACTGTCTTTCACCCATATCTCTGCCCTTAAGTATTGTTCTCCTGCGAATATAATATTTGGAATATGGTTGCATAAAAATGTTCTACCCAACAGGATGGCAGGAATACTGCTCTGATACCACTGAAATGGCCCTTACTATGATGGCTACTAAGAACAATACTAAGCTGTGGAAATTTATCAAAAAAATTGCAAACACAAAAAATAATGATACCAATAATTCACCAGTTGGACTAACTAAACAAATTCAATGATAATGCCAATAGAAAGAAGATTTTTTTTTAGGGTTGATCAGAATAACCAGTCCTCTTGGTTTCAATAACAATCCATCTTGGAATGAATAGCACAAATTAGATTGGAAAAGGATAAGACAAATTTTCTATAATTCTTAATAATCAAAGAAAAATCATAAAACCTATAATTCGAACCATATCTGGAGCACTGTCGGCAATTTTTTCTTCCTTAAATCTAGTCTAGATTGATTCGTTCCATCTGTCAAAGTAGTTGGACTATTCTTGGATGCATGACCTGTAATTTTTAAATCTTTGCCAGTATTCCAAATCGACTTCTGAAAAAACTCCCGACCTGATTATTGAATGTTTTTTTATACTCCTGAAAGGGTCTCGATAATATAAGGAGACTATAGGGAGACTCCCAAATCGAAATGAGGAAGTCACGACTTCCGCTTATTAATATCGGCTGATGGACAGAAGAACTGGTTTGAAAATTTCACAGTCTGCTCTGATCTGTTCGGTCACTCCTTTCTGCTCACACTGCAATCTTCCAACAAATTTATACCTTCCGTTGAGATGCCACTCCTGACGTGAGTTAAGCCATCAGAGCACAGGTAAGACCGGGTAATGATCTGCTTGCAGATTTGACCAGGTACAGGTAATAAATGTGTCTATAGTTCCCTTCAAAATCCTCCAATTCGGCACTAGTTAATTCCTTCCTCCATTTTCAACAAACCACAAAGTTTGGCCTTAGGCCACAAATTCCTACCCTGATGAGATGACTGTAACGCCACCTCCTATTTTGCAATAATTCAGGTGATATCTCACACCCTCAAAATTGCTTATCAATGGGATTTTTCATTCCCAAAGATAAATTGAGAATTTGCAGACCAAATGACTACAAATCACTCCAGCTGAAGAAGAAGTAGAATCCACAAAACCGCTTGTCTCAAATGGGTGCCCCCTGCCCTCTATTTATTTACTTTTTATGAAGTTGCTGGAAGCTTCCAGAACAACTTACTATAGTAACTTATTATAATGTACTTTATTATTAATTAACTTTATAAAATTAAATAAATAACTTTATAAAGTTAAAGTACAATCTCTGTTCGACATTAAAACAAGTAGGCCCCACTTACTGGATAATAAATTTCTGAGAGCAAGAATGTAATCATCTGTCAACAGAATGACTCTCTTTCCAAATCACTTGCCTACAAGAGTCAATGATAGGCAAATCCCCGGTAAAAGTTATGACACTAGAAAGGGGACATGACATCTGAAAAATTAAAAATTAAACTAAATCATGCAAAGGCAATGGATCTCATTTTCTAGAAATGTTATTATCCTCAAATTTGTCCTAAAACCCCCTATCTACTATTATGCTATAATCCTATATGTTGTCATGCAATGGGTTGAAAGGGGTCATAGGGTACCCTATAACCCTTTACAACTCATTCAAACAAATGAGATATGTCCCTAGGGGGAATGTGTTGAAATTTCTTATAGGGTACCCTATGACCCCTTTCAACCCAATCAAACAAATGAGATATGTCCCTATGACCCCTAGGGACATATGTTATCATAGAATTGATCTAAAGGGGTCATCTGTTGTTAAAAAATGGGTCAAAGAGCCCCTAGGGACATATGTTGTTAACAAATGAGATATGTCCCTAGAGCTCCTAGGACCTGAAGGGATATATGGTGTCATGGAACACATCGAAAGGGATCACATGTTACCCTATTACCCCTTTCAACTCATTCAATCACATTATATATGTCCCTAGGAACATATGGTGTCATGCAATGTTTTGAAAGACATCATAAGATACCCAATGACCCTTTTTGACCCATTCGATTAAATGTGATATGTCCCTATATAATTATTATAATATATATACTATATAACTACTAAGTTATAAATATATATACTATAATATATAATAACTATGTATAGTATATTAAATTTATACAATATAATTACTACATATACTATATACAATATAATATAATATATTATATCTTATATACTATATAATATGTAATATTATATAATATTATCCTATATAATATAATAGTATCCTATATATTATATGTTTTAAACACATAATATTAAACATATGCAACAATTTGTAATTAAAAAAAGAATTAAAAGATAAATTTGTTGATTTGACTCATTCTATAACAAATAAAAAGGCATTAATTTGACCAATTGAATTTTAATCACGCAGATAAAGGAGGAGAGAATCTAAACCTCTTACTAAGTTTGAATCCAAACCCTCCAATTTCCATTGGATTCATCTAGTATGGGTGACAAAGGATCTATTACCCGATATATAGGGTATCTGATTTGCATAGCTAATGTTTTTTTTCTTTGGCATTATGGTATTATCACCAATTTTAGGCCCACCATTGTCTTGCGCATACCCTAGTCTTAGATGTTCACATATCTTAAAGGAACTAAGAATCTATGTAAAGGAGTTAGAGATTTTGATGAAGCAAAAGGAGCTTTTTAATCAAAGCAGAGGGGGTCCACTGCCTTAGTTAAAAAATTAGATGTCCTAGCTAAATGCAATGATCTCAAGAAAATTGAAAGATTATTTGAAAGTTTAAATAGATTGAATATCATTTGGGCACTATTAATGGCTTTCAGAGCATACAGGTAAGTGAATTACGATTGATAAAGATGACTTGGGCTACCTAGGCCCATATAAAGTATTCTACCACAAGTTTTGTTAGAATTTGATAAGATTAATAACCCAGAAAACTAGTGGAAAGAGTAAATATCTAAACTATGAATGAAAATGATACAAAATCAAAATAGCATCATAGAGTTAGTCTCCAAGAGAGTAATGCAAATGCTGGAAGCAAAATAGCATTAAGAGGATGCAAAAACAAGAGATGCAAATACAAGCTAGGTAGCATGCTTATATAGGCTAGGAAGAGGGAGGAGGTGGCAACACCAACCAATGAGGAGCAAGCATCTATTGGACTAAAGATAGCAAAGTATCTTCCCAAGATAGCTAATGGATGCTCACATGTAGGAAGGTGACACTTCACAACCATTCACCTAATAAGACATGCTTTATTAACCTAAGCGAGATTATTAAAAGTGTAGAAAAAACTTAGCAAAATAGGAAAAACAAAAAACTACACTAACACCCCCCATAAGCAAAGCTTAGGTGGATACTAGCCTAGCAAAGCTATGAAAGAAGGAAAATGGGTCCCGACAACAAGGCCTGATCAGGTACCCAATACAACAAAAAGAACTATATGAAGGAAACTAAGCCTCCAATCTAGGAAATGTCCCAAAGAGAGGAACAATAAAGAGCATGAAGCATCTCCAAAGCATGAAGCTGCAAACACTGTCAGAAGAAACTGTTGGAACCCCCATTGAAATAGTGCATGACCAGGTAGAGAAGAAAAAGTCTGAAGAGTTGATCAATCAAAGAGGTGACCTCCAAAAGTAGGAATGAATGAGTGTCTATATAGTAGATGAACCATCTCACCAAAATTCATAGGTGCCTAGCCACTGCATCTGCTTAGTACATAAGAACAAAAACTGAATACGTAGATCACTCAACCAAACCAAAGAAGCAATAGAGCCAACAGGTGAACCCCCCCATAATGCTGAACAGGGAGAGGGGTGACAAGAACACTAAAATGCAATGCTAAAAACATCTGCAAGAAGAAGAATCAAGAACACCAATAGTGCAATAGAAGTACAAGCACAGGGTAAAGGGCAGTGTCACCGACACACTACATGGGCTAATGTCATGGAAGAAAAATTCACTTGACAAAGGTGGATGAGCACAAAATGGCAAAACATCATGACCCCCCATGGAACTTTATAACTGAGTGCAAGTACAAACAAACACAAGGTGTACAAGATCCCAGATATGCAAAAGTAGTCACTTTATCTCAGTGCATTTACAGAGAAAGGAATGCAACAAAATAGAAGCATACAATGCTCAGAAGTCAGAAAGAAGAGTGAGCCAAAAGAACAGAAGAAGAGATTCCAGGACTTGTAGAATCCAAGTAATCTGCTCGAGTGTGAAAGTGCAAAACTCAAAGGAGAAAGAACCTAGAATAGAATCTGGATAAAAGACCTCTACAACTAAATAACACATAGAACCAGCTTTCCAACGATATTTGGCGAGCCTAGAAAAGAGTCTGAATGAGCAAGATATGGCTCTCGAAAGGAAAAATAGAACATCTGGCTTTGATTGCCAAAAAAAGAAACCAAATTGTAGGAAAAATCAAAAAAACCTATACCATCATCTTCGTCTTAGAATCAGCTTTTTGATGCATTTTTTGGATCGAAAAAATACGTTCGTATGCTCAAGTTACGGAAGAAAAATTGATAGGGCCTCCTCATGAAGAGCATATGCTAAAAGTGAAACTTGGGCACAATAATCAAGGAAAAAAATAGCACCACTACGATCTACTCGAAAAATCATGCACTTTCAAAAAAAGAATCACCTCGATACGAGGTCGTATGAGAAAGTTATGATCCTCTGAAGTTTTCAAAATGAGAACTGTGCACAGTCATGGCTGAGAATCAGCAATTTCTGAAGAATTCATGCATGAAAATAAAAAAAAAACTCCACTAGTGGATAGAGCACAAAAAAATAGCCAAGTTCATAGTAAGAATCATCAAAATCGGAGTCTGAATGAGCAAGAATGAGACATTTGAAAACTGCATTCAAATCTACGACTACTAATGGAGAGGGGTATGGCTGTAGCTTTGCATGCTCAATTCTGCAAAATATACAGCTTGCATGCAAAATTTAAAAGATACCCAGATGGTTTTTCGGGGCTGCGAACAAAACACAAAAAGCGTTTTTCTTTTTGATGTACAGAAGATGCTACTGTAGTGTAAATTGGACGCCTTTAATAGTAAAAAATGGCTCCAAAAATAAAAAATGACCCCAGCAACCAAAATATGACATGCAAATGCTGGATCAGCTTCCTAAGTCCATCAATGGCATGCTAGAACCTGCAAAACTGATTGAAAGCTCTAAATATGCAAGTTGGTTGTCAGATTTGAGATTGAAACCCTAGAGAAAAATTGTTTTTGTCAAAAAAATTTTGATTCTCAGGATCATCCAAAGATGCAAGAGAAGAGCATATTTCGTTTTTCAAAAAACTACAATAAAGTTTATTACCCCCCCCCCCCGAATCTCTCAAATAAGGAAACTAAAATCTACTCTTGCACATAGAAAAGCTCTGATACCATGTTAGAATCTGATAAGATTAATAACCCAGAAAACTAGTGCAAAGAGTAAATATCTAAACTATGAATGCAAATGATACAAAATCAAAACAACATCATAGAGTTAGTCTCCAAGAGAGTAATGCAAATGCTGGAAGCAAAATAGCATTAAGAGGATGCAAAAAAAAGAGATGCAAATACAAGCTAGGTAGCATGCTTATATAGGCTAGGAAGAGGGAGGAGGTGGCAACACCAACCAATGAGGAGCAACCATCTATTGGACTAAAGATAGCAAAGTATCTTCCCAAGATAGCTAATGGATGCTCACATGTAGGAAGGTGACACCTCACAACCATTCACCTAATAAGACATGCTTTACTAACCTAATTGAGTTTATTAAAAGTGTAGGAAAAACTTAGCAAAATAGGAAAAACAAAAAACTACACTAACACGTTTTACTTTAAATGGCTCCATGTCCAAGGAAAATAACTATCCACATAAGAGGAACTTTTATCAGGAAGAGATTTTAATGAATTACTCTTTTGGAATATGATGCATCAAATTAGGATTGATATGGACCTTTTCCATATTGATTTTGGGTTCATCCTAATATACCATGAACTGCTCTAAATATAGTATTACACATTTTAATTGTCACTCATTTCCCAAAAGTATTCTCTATGGATTGATAAGTTACTTTTCCTTGTTATTATTTCTTTTCCTTTGATTTTTCTTTACAAATGATGTTTCTTGATGAGCCCCAATTTTGGTATACTTAGGCTAATTAATAAAATTCTTATCATATACTTTCAAGAAAAATTTCAAGACCTTTTTATGCTATTACACATCTAATTTAAATATTATTTATGGACAATATGTCGACTTTTATAATTCATATTATATACTAACGTAAACAGGTCTTTATATTATGTCATGGTAAAATACTAGTTATTTTTACGGTAGTATGGAATGTTCCTTGGAATCATCTGCCTAAGAATTTCCTATAGCGATTATCATTATGAGTCCTACAACCATAATGGGAATTATTTCTTTAACTCTAATATGTGGATGGAATGAAGAATCATATGTAAGGTTTTTTCTTGAGTTAACCTGAGATTGCAAGACTAATAGTTAGAATGTGCAGGTACCATAAGTTGAGAAAAAAATGAAGTTGCTACTTAAAGACTATCATTGGGCAATGTCATAGAAAGACTCTTCAATAATATATAAGGAAGTAGGTAATGTATTGGCCACTACTTATTAGAATCCACTAAAGGATATTAAGAGAGATTGGTCATTTACCATGGATCTAGCAGTAATGCTCCTTTATGATCCATTAAAATCTAGGATAGTGGTTTATTAATTCCTCCAATTGTTCTGACTCTTTCCTCTTTTGTATTATGGTCCTTCTTCATCGCAAAAAGAATAAACTTGTAATAAAAATTTCCCTATTTCTTGAGAGAGATTAGTTAGCTAGTTAGTTACGTACTCTTGAATAAAAGGGTCTTGTTCTCTCTTAGTAATAACAATGATGATAGATTGATGCACATTGGAATTGCAATTTAATTGTGAGTAAGTTGATGTACTTATTGAATCTATTACTAATAAAGTTATCAATTTCTTCACCTAGACCTATTGCATTAATCTAGAAACTACCTAAAGGGGCCTACTTAGGGAGTTGTCTTTTTTCATTTCTAGTAAAGTAGGTTTGTTACCAATATTTTAAGTTATGCTTTTTGAACTATTTTTCATTAGTAACTTAGTGTGAATTCTCTAGCAGCCGATACAAGCGTAGAGTTTTCTATCATTCCTACAACCACTTGGAATAGAGTTAGAGTTGTTCTAAAAGATTAATATAGATTGATTTTTTTTTATATGAATAAGATGAGCATTTATATTTTATTATGGTTATTGTAGGTAGAATCTATGTCTAAAAAGGAAATTTAGTGCATATATCATGCTGACCCAATTCAAATTTAACATTCTTAGGTCGTAAATTGACTACTAGCTAAGATGTCCAATACTTGATTCAAGGAATATCTATTCTAAAGTCATAAACTATATCTAGGATACAACATTTTTGGTGTTGTTGTCGGGCATGGTGTAAAAAAAGAGCCTATGTCATTCATAATAGTTGCATTTATAAAATTTCCATCTTTGGAATTTTTGTGATTAGTTTAGAATTTATTTTACTACATCCATAAATGAAGGGGCTTCCTTGGAATTTTAATTTTACAAAATGACCCCTTCAAAATAGATTAATTCCTGAACCTGAGATGAAAATTCCCTCAAAGAAGAACAACCATTGGAACATCCATTTGCTAACATCTAGTAAGAGTTTCCTTAACCATCATACTCATTAGAGTATCACTACATTTGAACAAGCTCTTTGATGAACTAGAATATCAAGATAGCTTATCCCTTGTTATATATTAGCTAGGATAAAAAAGAGGCCTACCACCTCCACCGCCAAATTTGGTATTTGCTACGTTTCCATTTCCTATCCTTGGTCTGCATGATAATAATAATTTGAAGAATATGCCTTCTTCGATACTTCTAATTTTTTATGGCCTCATGACTAAAGACCATGATAACCTTCTCTTTGATTATGATATTCTCTGTAGGAGTTATAATTATACAATGGGTTCTCATGAACTAAAGTTGTTTCCCTCAACTCTAAAAGAGTCATCTCTTTGGTGTTTTATGGGATTAGGAGCCAATGTTGATGCAACATGGGATGACATGAAGGACCTGTTCATAAGGAAGTATAAAGAATATTTTTAGGGGTGTGATATGAGAAGGGATGTTATCTATAAGATGAAAAAACTCAAAAAATTATATCTCATGATTGTTGTTCACCATTTAGAAGAGTGCTCAACATGTGTTGAATGAAGAATCATAGTGAATAAGGTGAAAAATGTGTGTGTCTACCTTATTTAATAGAGGATGGAAAATATGAATGATAGAAATAAATATATGTGAAACGGAATATAGGACCTATCCTTAACCCAAATTCCCAAAAGGAATTATCAAAATTGATCAACCACAAAGAAGTGATCAATGGACAAATGAATCAAACAATAGAGATTATGAAGAAAGAAAGAAATACTATAATCTGCTATAGAAAGTAAATACTTAAAACCTTGAATGATTAAAAGACAAATACTAGCCTCAAAGTAGAGTGAATCTGGAAATGCTGAATTCTAATGTCTATGTATAGTTTCAAGAAATTCTACAACCTATTCTAGACTAGAAATATCAAGAAGGAGAAAATCCAAAATGTTTTTGTCCGTTTGAAGCCAGGTCGACCTTGACCTAGATAGTGAGGCACAATCTTAGCTCAGAGCATAATTGTGCCCCAAAAAGTTGACCTTGACCTACAGTGCTCTGATGAATTTTTTTTTCACAGATCACACAAGTTTGATGAAAAGGGTATCCAAATTCGCACTTTAAGTCATTCCACACCTGTATCTACAAGAAAAAGAGTTTTGTTGTTTGGATGGGGAATTTGCCTTGGTCAAACCCCAGTTTGGAATCAACCTTGAAATGTAATTGAAATTGCAATAAATATAAAAAAAAAAGTAACTGGAACTATTAACCTTACTTATATTGAAATCCTTGTGGAGGATTTGAATCCTTGAATTCACAAGTACAAATGCTCCAAATGAATGTAGGATGTCTCAAATAAATGGCATTAGATCTTTCACACCAATATTTGATGGATCTTTTCATATGAAAAGGCTTGGATGAATATGGATGGAGAAATCTTCAACAAGAGGGCTCCATAGAGATTGAATCCTTCAATGGCTAACAATGGACCTCCTTGAATTGGATCTTGAATGCTTGAAATGCTCAAATGCTTGAATTCTTGAATGCTTGATAGATAGTATATATTCACTTAATAGAATAATGAATGTGCAAGATAATAGTTCATAGAAAGTGGATGTCAAAATGAGGGAAGAAGGCTTCCTTATATAAATATCTAGGGCATAAATTTCTAGAGAAGGCCAACATGGAAACATTAAACCCCAGTTAACCTTAACCCATAGAAATAGACCTAGATTAAATGAAATTTAAGAATGTACCATTTCAAAACTCAAAATAGCTGACCCGAAAGTTGGAAAATGAAACTTTCCAAAGTTTGATATCTCGTAACCGCTAGAAATTGAAAATTGGACCTCGGGTCATGGACAAGGTTGACCTTGCCCTAGGTTAGGGTGAAGGTTGTCCTTGACCTAGGTCACAGTCGAGGTTGACCTTGATGTAAGAGGGCATCTTTGACCTAGAAAGTCAAAGTCCTTAGTTTCACAAAGAAAGTTGTCAGAAAGAGGCTAGAAATAGAGAGAGAGAGAGAGAGAGAGAGAGAGAGAGAGAGAGAGAGAGAGAGAGAGAGAGAGAGAGAAGAAGAATAGGGGGAAACAACCAGATCCATGCAAAGACCTATTCAAGGTTCTTGACATGATCCAAGACCACTTACTTGGAGGGCTAAATGCTCTTAACATGGAAGTGCTTCCATTTTAATATGATATTGTTAGAAATAACAGTTCACCAATATAACTAGGAGTGAGGGTGTGAATTAGTTTATATAACAATTAAAAAATTTATCCTCTTTAAACAATCTTGACCATTTAACCAAAGTAAAAAAAAATCATAAAGAGATGCACATAAACAATTACACCAGATATTTTGACTAGGGAAACCCTTGATAAGAGGGAAAACCCTAGCGGGAATGATGCCCACAGGATGATGTACTAATATGGATATTCCTCCTTAGAGGATGGACCTTATTAGGAGTCTTATTACAAAATTTAGTACAAAGAGTCCCTATTAGGATAATTTGAATCCCTACTAGGAGATTCCAACCCTGTTAGGAGTTGTGGAAGGTAGCTGAACCCACTATCCAAATAGCTTCAGGATCAAATCAATGAACCCATGTCCAATTGATCTCAAAATTATTCCTTTCAGAATAATAGATGTGAAACAAGGTTTACTTCTTCCTCTGTCCAGTATATCAAACTTCTTCTCCTTCAAACCATTCAATCAAATTTGGAACTCTATACTTAGTAACAATAACCCTTAAAGTTTACTTATATGCATTAATAAGTCACTATGCTCTACTACTTAATAATTTTCAAGTCTCTCTACACACAATTATATTGAACACAGAAAACATCTTTCCTTTATACCATGCTCAATAATAAATCCTCGAGTCAACTTTCCAGTTAATTATAACATGTTAAGTAAATGAATACACATTTAACTAATACTGTCAACTCATAGTTATAAAAAAATGTTCACATGTGTGACTTCCATACATGCACACTCTCTGATGTCATCAACAACTAGTATATTGTCTCTAGTTAACTGTGTAAGAGTTCACTATATTTATGATGAATTGTGGCGATCACACAATAGAAATTATTTTCCTAATACTCTATTTCCATACAATTCTCTATAGATCAACCATATATTTTTTACATTGTCAAATTAGATTTTTTACACTTACCCTTGTAACAAATACACACTGTAGTATACACTGGAAACTATGTAGAGGTGATCCCACAATAACGGGTTCCACTTTTTGACCAATTTTGACACTGAAATCAATATTTTTGCAACAAACATCACGTTCAAGTGACTATATCTCCAAAACTATAAATAATTTCAAGATGACATAAGCTAGTGATTTTGAATACTTTGTTCCTACTTTGTAACTATATTTTTTAATCTAAAAAAGAAAAATATTTATGTCAATGTTTTTTATCTCCTCCGAAAAGTGGTACATAATAAAATTCAATATTTTAAAGAGTGACAGTCCGTTTGACACACATAACTTTTTTTCTAGAAATGATAATGAAGTAATTCTTTTGGCGTTGGATTTTTAACATCAATATCCAGTGTCTACATTTGGTTTGATTTATTTTTGTAAAATATTATATAGTTTATGAAGTTTTGAAGTGACATGAACTGTAATTCAGACATACATTCCGTTTGACATAGATAATTTGAAGTAAATTTATCATAAACCATTTTTTTTTTGAATAGAAAGGTATCTCAATAAGCTAGTGCCTCCATATTTTTCAAAAAAAATTTGACCTAATTTACTAATTTTCTCGAGGTGTCAAAGTCGGTTGACGTTCAATCGATAATGAACCTATAATGAGTTAAACTCATATTTGAAAGTCTTAATGATTAAATTATGTATTAGAATTATAGTCGTTGGAAAGCTTGCTTTGAGCAGCACATTTTGACATTTTTTATTTTACAGTAGGAGATCATTCTCTTGCAATTATGGCAGTCAAAAGAGCAAAAAAATAAAAATGAAAAAAGGTTAAAATTTTTGTGATTTTGCATGTTCGTGAGAACATGGCGTTCGCGCGAACACGTTTACAATGTTCACGTGAATGTATATTCGTGAAAACATGTAAATCATGTTTGCGCAAACACATTTATCACATATGTTTAGGCGAACATACGAAATATGTTTACGCGAACATACGAATATTTATCACATATGTTCGCACGAACATATGGTAAACTCAATTTCTCATTTTGCAATTTTTTTCATTTTTTTTTGTCCCACTAAAGTGGAACCCATTATTGTGAGTTCACCCCATCATAAGATAAGTAATATAATTTTCTTAATACAAAAATCATAGTCTACTACTCTGTCAGTCTTTTACAAACTTATTACTATGTTGTCATCAATGACAAACATAGTCATGAATACATCTCATCAATATTCTGCAATTATCCCTCGTAGCATCATCATTCATGCTAACAAATAGATTAAGGCCCCACTTTAGCAAGAGTATGACTTGATGAAAACTCTTGGTAAAGTAGATCATAATGAAAAGATAATCTTATTAAAATCAAAGGGACAAAGGAAATCCTCAAGCCCTCAGGGACTCAAATATTCATCAACTCCAAGATCGCAATAAGAGAGACATCTCTAGAAAAAGAGAAAAAGAAAAAGAGTGTGATTACTTCCTCGAATGAAAACTTATGCCTTATTGTGAACCACACAAGAAAATTGTGCAACTGGAAAGATGGAATTGAACCACCTCATGAATGTGGCTACTCACTAGTCAACCCATTAAGGATTCATTCTCACGAATATTCTATTCTATAAGAGTAAAACAAAAAAGAAAAAGAGATGCAATCTTAAGGACACCTTGGACCTTAAGGGATGAAAAACTTGAAACTGAAGGGATCAAGAGATCCTAAAATATAAATTCATGCTTTGCGGATTAGTCACTAATCCAAAAAGGGAGAAAAGGTATCTTGAAATTTGAAAAATAATAAATGCGTATCAAAATGTGTGTGTGTGTGTGTGTGTGTGTGTGTGTGTGTGTGTGTGTGTGTGCAATAGGTGAGTAGAGTGTATGCCCCTACGTTAAAGTCATTGCTAACACTTTAACAAGAGCAATGGTTATAATGGAAACATAAACAACTCCACTAATTACATTTCCACTACAAGATGCCTCTAGACAAACACAAATAAAGGGAAATGCCACATAAAAATACAAAGAACACAGAAGAGATCTACTTATTGTGGGGTTAGTATGATCATAAGATAATATATATATGATATTATTGCAAATGAATTGACATCATTCCCCAAAGAAAGTAGAATTAAAATTACAAAGGAGGAAAGATCACATAAGAAGAAGAATTTTTTCAGACCATGACCTAGAGATAAAAAATAATCAATGTTACCAAGTCATAGATCCAAGAAGATTGTACAAGAAAACATGTACGAATAATAGCAAAAGTACAACATAACAATAAACAACATATGGAAGAATAAAGATACATATAGAGGAATAATACAACAGGTTCATTTCTTTTATCACCTTGTACCAATAGAGAAACAAATATTGTAAAAAATAATTTAACAACATTTAAAAAACATATCACAAGAGAATCATAGTACAATATCTACAAACAGACAAAAGGCTACGTCCATGAAGGACTAGACAATCAAGCACAACACCTACTCTCCTCGTCTCATTGTATATCATTTAGGGAAGGTGAGAAACTCACAAGAGGGACTATATCCAACATAGTAGGAATGATAGCTAGTTCCAAACAAGGACCCTCTTGAGAATCACAATGTTCAATACTAGGTGTAAGTGTTAATTATGATGAAAGCATATTAGGTAAATCAATGTTAATGCCAATAGTTTCATATTCATCATTAACATCATCAATATCAACAAGAGTATCTTCTTCATCTAGATTAATAAAAATAGGATTTAAGATATGAATGGAATCATTAGAATCATACATCTTAACATCATTATTAACAACAACTTCTTCTAACACATCATGCATAGTTGTATCCAAAGAAGGAAAAGGTTTATGAGCTTTAGATTGAGCGCGATGCTTCTTAAGATGTTCATTAGGAGATAGATTACATTTTTTCTTGCTTGAAATATGTTGAGAACTAGGAGGAACAATTATTGGATCCTTCACAGGTTCTATAGGAAGATTAATAGGATTATCAACAAACTGACAAGCTACAAGATGAGCTTGATTAATAGATACAGAAGCAATAGATAAAGGATCTATGGAACATATAGACAAAAGAGCATGATTAAGATCCATAGGAGGTAAAATTAACTCAAGAATATTAAGATTCTTATAAGTTTGATACAAGTAGAAAAGATGATCAGGTTGAGAAGGGCATGAATTAGGTAATGAAGGCCAAAACAAGTCAAGTGTAGCACAATATTTGGGCCTAGAAGTATTATTTAAACTATACCATCTTCACTTCTACATTATGAAAATATTTAAGAATTTTCTGAATAGGTGAAGCAAAAGCATGCATGGCATTAAACCATGGAAAACCAAGATTAACTTGAAATTGATCAGAAGTAGGAATAACAACAAAGGTAGTGCTCACAATTTTCTCACAAAGTTCAACTAGTAAATCAATAGAACCAAATGTTGGATAAAGAAAAATATTACAAATTTTAATCCACACATCCAATGTATTATAAAAATTACGTTGCAATATTTTCATAAAATGATTTTCTTCAGTAATAACATTGACTAAGGATGTAGGATCAACAAGACAACCACAAGTAGGTATCTGAGAAATCCTAGCATTAACATAAAGGGGACCATTGGGAGCTTTAATAGTCTCAGAATCATCAAAGGTAATGAAAAGTTCCTAAGGTCTTTTACTTTTAGGTTGTTGTTGAGGTTTAGGTTGAGGTTTCAATTTAGGCTTAGGTTTCAGTTCAAGTTGAGCTAAAACTTGAGATTGAAGTGGAGTTTGAGGTATAGATATATATTGAACAACATTCTCTACCTGATTAACAACATGATTAAGACCATCCATAGAAGATGGCTGAGATATAGTATTAGTATCATGTGTAGGTAAATGATTCATATAGATTTGAAAATTTAGATAAAGGAGGAGAAACATACATATTCCCACCACCATCAAAATTATCAATAGATAAAAAATTAGAATCAACTAAATCTTGAACCTTATGTTTTAAAGAATAACATTTCTCAGTATCATAATTATTTTGATGATGATATTGACAAAAATATTTAGAATCAAAAAATTTAGATGCCATCATAGTAGGTAAAAGAGGTCAAAGAGGAGGTAAAGTAATCATATTAGTAGTTAACAACCTATTCATTATAGAATATAAAGATTCAGAAACAAGAGTAAATGTATGATTTACTCAGAAAAGAGTGGATCCAGAAGTGGCATTATGAGATGCAACAACAACTTGATCAACAACTGCATTTTCTTATTTATTTATCTTAATATAGTTGTTGAATTTTTGAAATTTATTTGGATTAGGAGCAACATCACTTTTATCAATAGGAAAATGAGCCATTGGAGTGGTGCTCTCAACTTGACTCACTTGTAATTGATAATGATGAAGCACTACACAAAGTTGTTGAAAAGAGGTAAGTTTAGTAAGAATAATCTTATCTCTAATATCCTTTTGCAAATTTGAAATAAACATACATTGAATATCAATATTAGGAGCAAGGTAGGAAATCTAAGCATGTAAATGCTTAAATCTACCAATAAATTCAGTCAATTTTTCAATAGAATTTTGTTTGCAATGCATCAAATCAGCCAAAGAAGCTACATGAATAGAAAACACAACTGAAGGAATATTTGGAACCATAGTTGGAAGAGGATTAGAGTAAGTAAAAGGAACCTTATGATAAGAAGGTTGTGATATAGGAAGGGACATAGGAGGAACACTCATAGGAATAGAGGGAACCATCACAATCACCAAAGAAGGAGTATAAGTAGGAACATTAAGGAAAGTAACATAAGAAGGTTCTACACTAGTGACAGGAGGAAACAACCCTAAATCTTAAGCTTCTTGAGGTAAAGGTTTAACATTTGAATGCACAAGGTGAGTATTACCACGGAAGAGGTTAGCACCTTCATCACTATCACGAAGAACTTTATTAAGAGCCTAAATAGCTTGAATAGAATCTTGATTATGGTTTTCTTGAATAAACCAATTACCCATTTTATCAAGTTCAATTGAAAGTCCTTGGACTTGTTCAGGAGGAACTCATAAAGCCACATCCTCATCATGAGATGGGTGAGGAGATTTTTTCTCCATAATAGGATTAGAATCAAGAAGAGTCAAATTCTCATTCAAGGTCCTAAAGGAAAGGAGAAGAAGACTCTAGCTGAAAGATACCCATAAATCTATGACTTCATCTAATCGAAAGATTAGAAGTAGGAATAGAAGTAATAAAGCTCATAAATGAATGCAATACAAATGAACTAAACTAAGAAAACATAAAGCATAAATATTTTTGTATTTTTTGAATTTTGAAATGCAAGAGCATAAAAATAATCTAATCTTAATGCAAGAAATGACCTAACAAATATGAAATGTAACACTACAAAACACAATAGGGCATCTAATTCCACAAAAGAAAAGAGGTCGGGTTCACCAAAATGACTAAGGTGAAAAATGTGTGTGTTCATCTTATTGAATAGAGGAAGGAAAATATGGATGATAGAAAGAAATATGTGTGAAAGGGTATATAACTGACCTATCCTTAACCCAAATTCCCAAAATGAATGATCCAAAATGATCAATCACAAAGAAGTGATCAATGCACAAATGAATCAAATGATAGAGAATATGAAGAAAGGAAGAAATCATATAATCTACTATAGAAAGTAAGTACTTAAAACCTTGAATGAATAAAAGATAAATACTAACCTCAAAGTAGAGTGAATCTAGAAAACGTTGATTTCTGATGTCTGTGTATAGTTTCAGGAAATTATGCAACCTATTTTGAATGGAAATGTCAAGAAAGAGAAAACCCAAAAAAATTGTGGTCTTTTGAAGGTAGGTCAACGTTGACCTAGATAGCGAGGCACAATTGTGCCCCAAAAAGTCAACCTTGACTTGTACTACTTTGATGAAATTTCTTTTTGCTAATCCTACACATTTGACAAAAAGGGTATCCAAATCTGCACTTTAATTTTTTGTTCCACACCTATATTTGCAAGAAAAAGGGCTTTGTTGTTTGGATGGGGGGTTTGTCTTGGTCAAACCACAATTTAGAATCAACCTTGAAATGTAATTAAAATTGCAATAAGCACAAACAAAGTAAATGGAATTATTCACCCTGCTTATGTTGAAATCCTTGTGGAGGAATTGAATCCTTGAATCCTCAAGTACAGATGCTCCAAATGAATGTAGAAATGAATGTAGAAATGAATTTAGGATGTCTCAAATCAATGGCATTAGATATTTAACAAGAATCTTGAATGGATCTTTAAATAGGAAAAGGCTTGGATGAATATGGATGGAGAAATCTTCAACAAGAGGGCTCCACAGAGATTGATTCCTTCAATGGATAACAATGGACCTCCTTGAATTCGATCTTGAATGCTTGAATGATTGAACACTTGATAGATAGTAGATCTTCACTTTATAGAATAATGTATGCGCAAGATAATTGTTCATAGAAAGTGGATGTAAAAATGAGGGAAGAAGGCTTCCTTATATAAAGATCTAGGGCACAAACTTCTAGAGAAGGCCAACATGGGAGCATTGAATCCAAATTAATCTTAACCCCTAGAAATGGACCTAGATTAAATGCAATTTAAGAATGTACCATCCCAAAACCTAAAATAGCCAACCCAGAAGTGAGAAAATGAAACTTTCCAAAGCTCGATATCCTAAAACCTCCTAAAATTGAAAACTGGATTGGGGTTAGGGATGAGGTCAACCTTGCCCTAGGTTAGGTTCAAGGTCATCCTTGACCTTGGTTAGGATCAAGATTGACCTTGACCTAGAAAGTCAAAGTCCTCTATTTCATAGAGAGAGAGAGAGAGAGAGAGAGAGAGAGAGAGAGAGAGAGAGAGAGAGAGAGAGAGAGAGAGAGAGAGAGAGAGAGAGAGAGAGAGAGAAGAATAATAGGAAGGAAACAACCAGATCCATACAAAGACCTATTTAAGGCACTTGACATGACCCCAAACCACTTACTCAGAGGGCTAAACACTCTTAACATGGAAGTGCTTTCATTTTAAGACAATACACATAGAAACATATTTTCCTAAAAGACCGTAATGACACCTCTATAGCAATACACATAGAAACATATTTTCCTAAAAGACCTTAATGATACCTCTGTAGAATCTCTAAACCTCATGGTAGGAGATGATATTTCTTAGAGTAACTAGGATGTAAAAATATTTGTTTGAACTATGTAAGAGAAGTAGTGAAGAAGGTAAGAGGATTCGAACCTTCTCTTGCAAAGGCAAGCAATTTTTTAGTATGAAAAATGGAAACCTTCAATCTCTTGTCCTATTTCAAACAAGAAATTATCAACAATATTACTACTCAACTTGATACAATATTGTGTAAGAAGAAACATGAGGATGGTGAGGCAATGTTAGCTGAGTATTGTTAGCACTGTGAAAACATATCATCGATGTAATAAAATAGCCAGAGTGGAGACCCAACCAATTCCCATGGAGTTCAAAGCTATCGCTAGGAATAGTGAGATTCTCTATATTTCCAAGCATAGAGCATGTGCCAAATGTCAAGGTATGCCTTAGGACATACTTCAGAATTCTAGTTCTTATAATAGTAATCAACGGAAAAATTAGTATACCAAAAAAAAATTCCCCAATCTCCAATTTGTATAACCCTTGGCCTACCCAAAAATAATGGATTCATACTTGGCCCAATAAATTCCCACCTTGAAATAATCAACAAAACTGGAAACAACCTTATTCCAATCCATGTCATGAATGTGACAAAAGTTTAAAATGATGAGTGTGCAAAATGGGGAACCTACCTTCACAAGTAATGTAATTGATGATGTACATCATCCTATGGCTCCACTTTTTAGGAAGACTAACCCTCTTTGTCCCTTCCTTTTCTATGTCAAGAAGGCCATCTACACGATGAGAAAATTTAGCATAGGCACTCCTTCCATCATTGATCTAAGGAAACAATTTCCCTTGTGGTAAGCCAAAAAAATCTGCAATTTGGTCAATAGACACATCAACAACCACCCCCTTAACCCCTTCTCTGCCATTTTGGAAGGTTCTCATGAATTCTTCTAAAATACCCATATCAAAATTTTTGAACTTAAGGAAATAGTCAAGCTAGCCATGCCTATAGAACCTCTATAAATGTTGAACATCTTGCAACATCAAACAATGATCCATTGGCTCATGTTGAATTGGATTACCTCCCACCATTCTTTGTACAAAAGCTTCCTTGAAAACTCACTTCACTTCTATTCACTTCCCTTCACAATAGTTACTTCTAAACACAACTACACAAAACCCCATAAAAAACTAAGCTAAAACCACCCTCTCCCCTCAACTAAAACTAATGAACAATGTTCAACAAAAAAATAATGAAGAGAAATAGATATGCAAAGTGTTGGGGTGGGGGGTGAATCAATTATCCAAAGACTAGATGTACAAATAAAAAATTTCACAGCTTAGTGAACCCATATCCATAAAACATTTTTATCATGCATGCATCCATTAGATCATAGAATCACTTAAACTTGTAGGTTACTATCAAATCAACTTTATAAAAATGTAAGCATGAAACATAATAGATTCAATAACACATTTGACACAATGATTTAATGTGGAAATCCAATTTGGGAAAAACTGCCATTAAGATGCTACTTATTCTCACTCTTCTGAAGGGATGGCCTATGAAAGGCTAACCCTATTAAATGTTATAATGCACACTGTTAAATGTGACCTGGTTAAAGGGTTACAATCATCCTATTACTAGTGAGCCTTGTTAGAGGACTTTAGATCATTCACTTTCAATGTCACCCGGTTAAAGGATTTACAAATGACTGTTAATACAAAGGAATCACCCGGTTAATACAAAGGATTTACCCTAGACTAGGACAATGATTACAAAGTAACAATAAGATTGGATCTAATAAAAACTTACAACTCCATTTTATAGATTAAAAATCTATGTTTTTAGCCCTCCATTCTACTTGGCTCTCAAACACTTTAGCTCTGATAGTCTTGTTCACCCTTGAAGCATCCATACCCTTAAGCCTTCTTTTTTTTCTTGCCAATACATACTCTTCTCTTAGGTCACTGAATGAAGCAATACTCTAGACTCCTTGTCTTCCTTAGGTTCTTGCACATGACAACTGTTTCTTCTGACTAGTCATCTCTATAAATAGAAAATTAAAATCTTTTGTTGTTCATCCTACATCATCCATTTTAGGGTTAGGTTGGATTAGGTAGGATTCAATGAATCTACCCATCATTTCATTTCATTCCCTTCTAGAAACTTGTCCTTCAATCTTCTTTGAATTTGTGTCAAAATGGTTCATCTTGAATTCTATGCCACTAGCTCATCAAGCTTATCTTCCACACAATTCACACAATCCAAGAAATCAAACTTGTCAGCATAGATTCATTAAATTTACAATTTTTTTCATAACATTGACAATCAACATTAACTTTCTTCTGATGCTTAGCACATACTGTGTTTCTTGGTATCCATTATCAAGACACTCAGAATGAACTAAAGTTTACTAGTACTGGTCATCATCTAAACTTTACTCAACTTACACTGAAATTGAATTTTCTAAGCTCCAAGTTATTTTTTGCTTGGCTTACACTAACTTTTCTTAACACCTACTATGCAGATTGTTAAGCTTGGTAGATGTACTTCATTTAACTTGTTCTTCTGAACTTAATCAATGTATCCATCCTTTGCAACCTTAAGTAGATTATAAATACACTATAATATCACCGTCTTAATCGATCCTTGTACTCCTTTTCCATATCATAACTCAACCTTTCTTCTAGGTGATATTGTTACCTCATTTGATCAAATCCTCTTCATCAATCAAACAAATGATAGTACTCAATTCATCTAAGCAATTTTCTTACCAGCAAGTAGCAAGTTTGACATCTGTGACAAAGCAATGATTGAAACACATATTCATACTTGTATCAATTTTTTTTCAACAAGAAAGATCGATGTTATGTAGTATGCAATAGCATAGAGAATAAAGTGATACAGAAGTGAACTAATAAATAAAATTAATTATCACTCATCATGATATGATCTAACAGAAGGAAATATTTGAAAATATTGATTGTACATTGATGACAATTAGTTCAGATTTGTAAATGGGGTAATATGAAATTTGATGCATGTGAAATTAATTATAAGAAGTGTAGCCACATATGAAGAGTACTTACTAATAATAATTAATGTGAAATAGTAATGAATGAAATAATAAATCAATAG
Organism: Cupressus sempervirens; assembly: GCA_028749045.1. Lineage (NCBI taxonomy): Eukaryota > Viridiplantae > Streptophyta > Pinopsida > Cupressales > Cupressaceae > Cupressus > Cupressus sempervirens. The sequence goes on from CM053791.1 coordinate 502,599,401, forward strand.
GTAATTGTTAAAATGTGAGCATACCTTAGAATTTGAATGATGTACCATTAATCCTTTGTTGTCATACTCATTATAAAAAGTGGAGTTTGAAAAGAAAGTGGAATTCAATGGTGAATTGGAGGTGGATGACATAGAAAATAAAGAAATGGGATGGATTAGTAGGGAGTGCCAAATGGAATGAAGAGAGAGGAAGGTTAAAAATTATCCCTCTTTATTATGAAAAAAAAGTAGAAACCTTTAAGTGGTGCCTTGGGAATTGAGGTGAGGCTCTGTTCCTCTAGCTGCAAGAACTACCACTTCCCATTACTCTTGAAACTAATGAAGAAATTCTTCTTTGTTAATGGGCTTTTGATAAGGTTTTATTCTACATCCATTATCCAACAACTTGAACTAGACATCATCAATTGTCAAAGTTGGACAATGTCATTGTCAAATATATTAACAATCTCATGGGAACCTAACCATCTTGTCTACAATTTACTCTATTTATCCCTATATCAGGACTCATATAATAGTACAAGAAATATCTAATGGTAAATTTTGTCTCCTATATTTATCATCCCACTTCATCCTTGGTGTTGAATCATTTCAATATGTTGCAGTGCACTTTTTGTCATCACATGCATTGCATAATTCATTCACTATGTATTGTTCCATATCCAACCATAAAGAATTCCTTAGGGTTTTATTTTCAAACTCAATAAGAATCACATCTTTATTTCCATACACCATCTCAAAAGATCTGAATAATGTGGTTGTTTTCCAAGTTGTTTCGTAAGTCCAAATGCCTTTAGGTAACCTGTTAGCCAATTCCTTTCTATGGATATTTACCATCTTCATAAGAATTGATTCAATATCCATGTATGTTATCTCATCCTAGTCATTGTCTTGTGGATGGTACAATGTAGACTTCCTATGCCTTATATTATATTCATTGGCTAAGGTTGTGATTAATGTTCAAGTAAAATAGGCTCCTTGAGCTGTTATTATTTCCCTATGAACACTAAATCTGGTAAAAATTTATCTATAAAGAAATCCTTCCACTTTATTATCCCTAGCATGTTGCATTTCTCTAGTCCATATCTATTTTTTTATGTAATCATACTTGAACAATGATATAGTACTTACCATTTGATGTAGATTCAATAGGACCAACAAAGTCAAATCCTCATTGATCAAAAGGTGCAACAAAAACTTGTGGAAACAAGGGTATCTCATAATGAAAATAAGGCCCTTCTCTACAACTCTTCTCTTCTTGTTAATGGTGGCTAATGGTATTTACTATGCAGGAAAATCTATCCCCTCCTACCCATGAGGTCTACCCCGACTTATGGTTGGTCTTGTCAAGTGGGAAAGGCCTAGATATTGGGGGTACCTTTTCTTGGCAGGGTGGGTGCAGGGGAGGAGTTCACATTTTTAGCTTTATCAAATATGCCATAGGATCTTGCATTTCAATAGATTTTGGGGCCCAGAGCTACTGAGTCTGATCTAGGTATGGTTGACCATAAACCAAGTTAGAAAGGTGTGCCAGTGGCCAGTTTTGTCCCTAGACCCATGCCTCAAAATAAACCCACTATCATTCCCCCTCTGGCTCAAAGATCTCTTTTCTTGAGATATTTGTAGAAAATTTTTCTAGAATACTTTTGTCAAGCCTTGTCGAAAGGTTTCTAGTTTATAGAATAACCATAGAAATGGTTAGGAAATGGGCCTCTAATAGGTGGAAGATCAAAGGATTGGTCATGATTACTTCCATGATAGGGGAAATGTATCTATTTAGGTTTACAAATGAAGAATATAGAAACTAGGTTTTGATAGGATCCTGAAAATTGGGGAAACACATATTGGTTGTAGCCAAATGGAAGCCTAGTTTTAACCCTGGTGTTGACCTACAAAGCATGGCCCCATTTTGGATTTGTCTAATTATTTTTCCATTGGAATTCTAGGATGATAAGGTCTTCCAATGGATCAGAGACTCATTTGGACATTTCATTAAGGTGGACACTATTACAAAAAATAGGTCCTAGTGAGGCTTTTCTAGACTATGCATGAATGTTGTTGATAATAATACACTCCCTAGTTGTATTATTCTGAGATCAAAATGGGGAATGTGGAGGCAAGCTATCAGTTACAAGAATGCAAAGCTATATTTCAAAAACTTTAAACATTATGGTCATGTGGTCTCTGGATGAAAAATGGATATTAGGAAAAGGAGTGATAAAGAGTTGGAACCCACAAAACCATTGGGTATCACAGATGCAAATCTGGCTAAAACCCTGACGATGTCCTAGGACATGCCCCTATAGTTGGAGGTTATGGGGGGGGGGAAATGATCCAAGTTGGATCTAAGTCTCAGATTCATAAGGATGAGTTGGATCTTGAAGGAAATGGATGAGGTAGGACTGCTCTAGACTGATAAGGTAGGCACACATGGTGTGGGTGATTCCTTGGAGGGTGTTGTGGAAAGAATGACATAGAAGGTGAGGATACCAAAGCCTCATGTTGAAGAGAAATAGACAACCCTGGACCAACTTGAGGATGACTGAGGGTCCATGATTATAAGAAGGGTAAAATAAGAAATGAATGCATCATCATCGTGAGGAACCATTATGATCAATATTCCATGTATTGAGGTTCAAATGACTAAGCTGAGCTCAAGGCCCTCAACTTTGGGTAACCCTTTTGGGATGGGGTGGGTTTAAATAACACAATAAAAGGTGTGATGCCAATATAAGGCAGATGTGGGCTCGAAACAAGGATTTGTAGACCCCTAGTGAGTGTTGCAAGGACAAAGGCTACCTCTTGGGAAACAGAAAATGTGTTAGAGAGGACCTTGGAAGATACCCAAAGAGGTAAAAAATTAAATTAATCTCTTGGAATATTAGTAGTTTCAATAGCCCTAGCAAACAATTTTTTTTTTAATTTATGATCAAGGATCATAACGTGGACATAGTTCTCATTTCAGAAATCAAAAGTAAAGAAAAATTTGATAAAATGACTCGTTACCTATGGCCAGGAGAAAAATATTATTTTTATTGAAGAAATGGAGCTTTTGGGGGGATTTCCACTATGTGGAAGCCCAATAAACTCGAAGGAGTGGAGCTACATTGTCACCCCCATTTTGTGGTGGTTTTCCTAAATGAGGATAATCACAATTGGGTGTTTTTGAATATATATGATCCAAACACTAGAGGTGGATGATTCTAGCTCTAGGAGGAAGCTTCTAAGATTATGAAGAATTGGAACGATACTTGTTTCATGTGTGTAGGAGATTTTAACACTCCCTTATACTCCTGCAGAGAAAAAGGGTGGCCTAGAGGACATCTCACAGAACATGCAAGACCTAGAGGGATTCTTCAATGGAAATGACCTCATGGATATTGACCTTTAGGGAGTGCAATATACCTGGTCTAATAACAAGATGGGGAAGAATCTTATTCACATAAGATTTGATAGAGTGCTAATATCGACAGGATGGGACATCCTCCCTTACACCTCCCTCCATGGATACTGAAGGTCAGTCTCTAACCACTCAATGATCCTACTTAATTGGCATTCCAATAATCCCCATATGAAGAAACCCTTTTGATATGAATTCATGTGGCATTCAACTCCTTAGTTCAAAGACCAGATCAATCATTAGTGGAACACTACAATACAAGGATTGTCTATGTATTACATAATGGAAAAGTTAGGAATGATTCAAAGAGAAGTTGGTAAGTGGAGTAAAAATTACTTTGGGGATATCTTTAAATAGAAAAAGTAAATAGAGCACAAGCTTGAAGAGATACAAGGGAGGATGGAAAAGGGTGACCTTTTAGTGGCTACCCATGAAGAAGAACATGAGTGGAGATGAAAATTGAACACTGTTGTTGGATGGGAAGAGGTTTTCTTGAAGCAAAGATTTAGAGTTCAATGACTTCTAGAAGGAGACACAAACATGATGATTTTCCATAGATTGGCTTCCAAGCATAAGAAGAAACATGATAAGTTGTTCAATAATGAAAATGTTGGACTTCAAAAGGAGGATGATCTGGAGAAATGGATGACAAACTACTTCTAGGAGATGTTCTACAACCCCCTAGTGTTCAAGTTAGTCCCCAGACCCAGTCTAACATCCTACCTAAGTTATGTGTCTAGTACTTGACAATGAGATGAACCAAGACTTGATTAGGAAGGTGATAGAAGAGAAAGTTAAGAGCACCATTTTTTTTTCATGGGTTCCTTTAAAGCCCTTGGGCTAGATGGTTTTCTCCTGTCATTCTTCCAAGAATTGTTGAAAATTTTCAAGTATGACCTCATCAATATGGTGGGGGACTTCATCTAATAGGAAAGATTCTTAGAGAGCTCAATGACACTTTTCTAGTTTTGATCCCCAAAGTTAAAGACCCTATAAAATTAGAAGAATTCAAACAGATAATCCTCTATAATACCATTTACATGATTTTCTCAAAAGTGATGGTCAATAAAATGAAACCATACTAGACAAAATTATTAGTCCAACTCAAAATGGATTTTCTCTTGGGAGACATATCCTAGACACTATTATCACTTCTCATGAGGTCTTGCATTCTATGGAAAAGAGTGGTAATCCTTCTATGGGTTTGAAACTAGATATCTCTAAGGCTTACAACAAGTTTAGAAGAGAGTTTCTTATTAAGAGTCTCATGAGACTCAAGTTTGTGGAACACTTCATCACCCTGATTGATGTGATGACCAATACCATCCAATTTTTGGTGATAGTGAATGGGCCACCATGTCTTTTCTTCTTGACAAAGAAGGGAATTAGATAGGGGAAATTGTTGTCATCTTATCTATTCATAATGGTTGCTAAGATCCTTGGTAAAAATCTTGTAGAATTTGTGGCACATTTCAAAATTAAAGAGATTGATCCTACAATGAATCTGCCCCCTAAGGTTCACTAATAATTTTTTGATGATGCATTTCTCTATGGAGTATCCTCCACAAGAGAGGTGAAGGCCTAGAAAAGGAATCTGAATGGATTTGCTAAAGTGTCAGAACAACATATAAATTATCAAAAAAGTAAATTATATTTCTGTAATATGAAGATAGCCGCTCAGTAAAGAATTACTAAGCAATTGGAATGTCAAATTACCTCCTTCCCTAAGACTTATCTGGGTCTCCTTCCTTATTGTTAAAGATATGACCCCCCCAATTTTGGAATACAATGTTTGAGAGGATGTAGAGGAAGTTAACAGGTTAGAAGGGTAAGGTATTAAGTAATGCAGATAAGCTTCAATTACTCTTGGCTTCCTTGAAAGGTAACCTTGTTTACTCATTATTCTTATTTAAGATATATAGTAAATTTAAAGATATTATTGAGAAGATATAATGTAATTTCTTATGGATGAGAATAGAGGAAAAGAAGAAGTTATGTCTGGCTAGCTGGGACAAAGTTTGTATGCCTAATTCCCAAGTAGGTCTAAACCTAAGAAGAATTAGATATCTTAATAAAGCCCTCATGATGAAGGTTGAATTGAAATTTGATTGAAAATATCATTGTTAAGAGAGATTGAAAGAGGGAGATTTTTGAAGAAGATTATGTGTTTCAATCATTGTTTTGTCACTGATGTCAAGCCTGCTATTTGCTGGTAAGGCAACTACTTATAAGATTCAAGTACTATCACTTAGTTGATTGATGAGGAGGATTTGATTAATAAGAGGTAACAATAGAACCAAGAGGAAAGGTTGAGCTATGATTATGTAATGAAGTACAAGGATCAGTTAAGAGAATGATGATATGATGTATTGATAATTTACTTAAGGATACAAAGGCTAGCTACACTTAGAAAGTTTAGAAGAAAAATTTACACAAAGTTTGTTTACCAAGCTTGACCAAGTGGACAGTAGGTGTTGAGCAAAGTTAGTGCAAGTTGAGTAGAAAGTTATTTGGAGCCAAGTGAAAGTGAATTCTAGTAGATGCTAAGAAAAATAGTTGATGTCGAGTAAAGTTTAGTTGATGCTGAGCACCAGTAAACTTTAATTAATGTTGAGTGATTTTATAGTTGATTTTGAGAAACACAGTGTGTGTCGAGCATCAGAAGATTGATAATGTTAAACTGCTACATGATGTTAAAGATCAAAGATTCGCTAAAATCTAAGCTGACAAGTTTATTTTCTTGAAACTTGTAAACCAGGAGGAGGATAAGGATGATGAGATGGTGGCATAGAACTTGATGTAAACCATTTTTGAGAAGAATTGAAATGGATTCTAAGAGAAGTTTCTAGATAAGATACAAGATATGGGGTAGATACATTGTATCCTACCTAATCCATCTGAACCCTAAATTCTAAGATGATGGAGAATGAGTGGAAAAATATCTAATTTCGTATTTATAGGAATGTCTAGTCATGAAGAAAGGTTGTCATGTCCAAATACCTAAGGAGAAGAAGGAGTTAAGGGTTTTTCTTCATCAAGTAACCCAAGAGAAGAGTCTCCAATGACATGTTAAGCAAGAAAGCTTAAGGAGATATATGCTTGAAGGGTGAAAAATGTATCAGAGTTGCAAAGTATGAAAGCCAAGAAGAATGGATGACTGAATAGAGATGTGTAATCTACAAGAGAAGTTGTAAGTTGTATTAGATCAAAGCTCTATTGTTCCTCTCTAATAATTGTATTAGTTGAGGGTAAATCCTTTGGATTAAGGTTGACCTAATAGTCATTAGTAAATCATTTGACTGGGTGGCATTCCAAGTGAATGGCCTAAAACCCTCTAACAAGATTCTCTTCTAACAAGGTGATTGAAATCCCTTAACTAGGTCAAATTTAATAGTGTGTATCATGACCTTTAGCAAGGTTGGCATTTCACAGGGCATCACTTTAGAAGAGTGAAAAGGAGTAGCATTTTATTGGTGGATTTTCTCAAATTGGGTTTCCACATAAATCATTGTGTCAAGTGTGTTGATGCATGTGTTGTGTTTCATGCTTTACATTTCTACAAGTTGATTTAATAGTAACCTACAAGTTTTAGTGATTGCATAATCCAATAAATTGCATGCATGGGTATGAATGTTTTATGGGTTCACTGATGTAACCACAGGGTTTGCTCTTGCTACCTAGTCCTTTCCTAGGGCTTATAGGTCATTCCTTTGACCTTGATGGTGATTAACCACTCACCAACCTTGGATCAATCCAAGATCCACTCCATTCACCTTCTAACACCAATTGAAACAAAGTACAACTTCATAGGTGACTGAAATTTTTATTCACCACATGGCTTGCTGGGTGCTTCCTAGGTAACTGGCCACAATATGCTCTCCAACCTTTCTTGAGGTTCTTGATGGTCTTCCCATGCTTCATCAAGATTTTTTAATCATGTTCAAACCAAAATAAAACACTTTAGAAAGATTTTCCAACTTTACAAACAAGTTGGCAAAGTGTTGCTATAATGTTGCTAAAACAAGGCTACAACATAGACCTTGTGTTTTTCCAACTTCCTTCATCCTTGAAGACCTTTCTACTGCATTAACATGTTCATATTGACATTATCAAGCCAAGAAAAAACTTTCAATATAACATCTTACAAGTTCACGCAAAGACCTTTACAAATGCTACTGTCATACAACCAAGAAAAGAGGGTTTCAACACTTGAAATTGTGTGCCGCTCACAAAACTCACATAAAAATCCTAAAAAAATTAGGGATATGAATATCCTTTTCAAAAATAGAGATTATTCCACCATGTTTAAGCCTCCACCATATGCCAAACACCCAAAACACAAAAATGCTAAAAACCAAAACTAGAAGTAAATTTTGAACCCAGTTTTGCAAAATCTTGCATAACTCTCTTTCTAGAGCACACCATCACCTCCAATTGTACCAAGAGTACTGTAGGAACATTACCTACCACTTCCCATTCTTTTTTTCACATTTTCAGTCACCCAACATGTGATATGTTGCTGGTTACAGATATTTCCACTAGCCAAGAAACTTTTCTTGCCTAGGGCATCAACAAACAATTGTTTGCCTTCATATTGAAGAGCCCTTCTTTTTGTAACATAATGTACATTGTATCTTCCTCCAAATCCCATAGCATCATGAGGTTTCAACGGTGGAAAATGGAGAAAGAGTCCATTTAATTTAAACTGCTGCTATAAACTAGAAAACTGGCAAAAACTTCAAAAAAACTTATGTAGAGTATTAACAAAGCTTGTACTATCAACTTGAGCACATGAAAATGACTAAGCTAATGCATATAACTGTTCCAAATAAGAAAAACCAGACTTCCAACCATATTCAACACCAAAATGCTCATTTACCAAGTGGCTGCCATGAAAAAATGCACACAAAATCCATACATGTATGGTCACTAAACTTGCCAACCCGTGAAACTGATCAAGAATGGACTTATATAGGTGTTTCCAACCTATTTTGTTCATGCTCAAACCACTAGCTAACTCTTTGCACTCATTTTCAACTTTGCAAGAAAAGTTGCAAAAAGTTGCAAAATTGCAATTTTGAGCAATTTTTGCCATAGCTTAAAATTCTTAACAAATGAGTTCACCAAACTTGGTAAGGGTTCCTATTAGGTTTATTTAGAAATTAAAAGATATTTTTTGACTCTTGGTCAACTTTCCTACCACTTTAGTCAACCTAACCCCTATTGAGCAACTTTTAGGCATAACAACAACTTAGGAGCAAAAACCCACTTAGCAACTAATGAAACCTTACCTAAGGACCTATTAGGTCTTACTAAACCACTAGTGATGTGGCTAGCATCAATACAAGCCAAAATTACAAGAAATAAGTACTAGGTACAAACTAGCCTACCTAGGTGCTCTTGCACCATTCACTAAGCTATGAAAAGTTTTATTTATACATCTAAACCTTGGATAAATTATTCACCCCCCCTCCCCACTCTCAGTTATTATAAAGAATTCCAACAATTGGTATCAGAGCCATATACTTGAGAGGACTAGTTTGAAGGTACTAGAAGCATAAAGATCAAGATGTCAAAAAAGAGATGACCCAAGCTCAATAGAGACAACTTTCTTGCATGATAATGTTTGATGAAGCTACACCTTGGAGGACTTGGAGATCATGCACAATCTACCATTACAGTGGAACTTGTTGATCTAGTTGGAGTCCTAACTGGTGAAGATATGAAAAAGAAGAAAGAACACAATCATGTGATGTTGGAGATTGCCTCTACCCTAAGCTATGCCAAATTTGATGATATCAAAGGCTGTGACATTGTAAAAAAAATGTGGGATGCCCTATACACCATCTATGGAGGAGAAAAAAATGTACAAAGAGCCAAATCTGAGGGCCTCAAAGGTAAGTTTGACAATATGAGAATGGAAGAAGGTGAGAATATTGCTCAATATGTTGCAAGGATAAAAGAAGTTGTTAGTGCAATAAGAGGAGCAACTGGTCATATAGATGATGATACTATGTTAAGTAAAGTCTTGAGAACACTACTTCCTATTCATGCTATTAGAGTTTCTATAATTCAAGAATTGAGATGTATTCCAAGGAATGATCAAACCCTTGAAGGTTTGGAAGGTAGATTCACTGCTTTTGAGCTAGCTAACATTGATAATTACAAACCTAAAAGCCTTGAATCTGTATTCAAAGCCAAGTTTTTGTTGAAGATCTCTGATGAGGTAAAGTTGAAGAAGAAGAAAAGAAAGATAAAATATGTATCTAGTGACAATGATATAGATGAGGAAGATGTTGAACAATTGGTAGCACTATTGGCAAGAAGATTTCATAGAGGTAAAGGGAAGTTCAAAGGTAAGTGACCCATCATTTGTTTCAATTGCAATGAGGTTGGTTATATTGCTACAAGATGTACACAAAAGATGAACAATAGAGGTGGTGACAAGAACAAAAGCAAGAGAGAAGATGACAAAAAAGATTACAAAGACAAGGGCAAGAAGTCATCCTACATTGTTGAAGAAGGAAGTAGGGATGACTCTCATGAACATGATGATGAAGTGGTTTATGTTGCAATGAAGGATAAATCTAATAAAGATGAGGCAATTGCACTTGTGACTTGTGTGAACAAAAATGCTAGATGGATCATTGATAGTGGATGCTCACATCGTATGACTAGAGACAAAAGTAAGTTCATTAATTTAAATTGTTATGAAGGAAATAGTGTAAGATTTGGTAATAATGCACCATGTTTGATAAAAGGAAAAGGTTCTATCAAACTCACAGACAAGATTTCATGTGACAATGCTTACTATGTTGAAGGATTAAATTATAACTTATTGAGTGTGTCACAAATGAACAATTTGGAATGCGAGGTTGAATTTGAAAACAAAATTGTTAGGATATATGATATTGATGGAAAGCTAATGTTCATATAATACAAATTGATGTAGTGGATTTTACTCTAGGAGATTGCCTAAAGTAATCACAGAGCTGAAACTATAAATTAGTCACAAGCAAGATGATAGAGGGAGAAATTGAAGCAACTATAAAATCTTATAACTACATATTTTAAGATGACAATTTTTTTGGTATATGTCTTTGGCATTGTTGTCAAAGAGGGAGAGATTCACTAATCAAAAGCTAGAAGGTAGAGATTTATTTATCAGAGAAGGAGAAGGTATATCAAGAGAAAGATATCAAGAGTCGAGTTAGAAAAAAGAGGGAGACATTGATCAGAGAGTCAGAAAGATCATCATCAAAGGGAGATATTCTACTAAGCAATCTAGCATAAAAGAAAGAGGGATAAATCCCAATCTACCTAGCAAGAGGGAGATACAAGAAGAAGCTTAGAGGATTTATAAGAAAGAGTTTTGTAACCTAATAGGAAGATGGAAGTTGCTAATAGAGGGATAATTTTGATACAAGTTTTTCTATTTGGTATTGTTTTACTTTTTTAACTTAGTCAGATTGGTTGAATAAGATCTTCATCATTTGATTGACTTGGTTGATCAATTTGGTTTGCCATCAATGTCAAAGAGGGAGATTGCTGAAATCTAATTGAAAAGATCATTGTTAAGAGAGATTGAAAGAAGGAGATTGTTGAAGAAGATTATGTGCTTCAATCATTGTTTTGTCATTGATGTCAAACCTGCTATTTGCTGGTAAGAAAATTGCTTATAAGATTCAAGCACTATCACTTAGTTGATTGATGAGGAGGATTTGATCAATAAGATGTAACAATACCACTTAGAGGAAAGGTTGAGTTATGATTATGTAATGAAGTACAAGGATTGGTTAAGATAATGATGATATGATGTATTGATAATTTACTTAAGGTTACAAAGGCTAGCTACACTTAGAAATTTTAGAAGAACAAGTTACACAAAATTTGTTTGCCAAGCTTAATTGAGTGGACAATAGGTGCTGAGCAAAAAGTTAGTTGGAGCCAAGTAAATGTGAGTTCTAGTTGACGCTGAAAAAAATAGTTGATGCCAAGTAAAGTTTAGCCAATTTTGACCATCAATAAACTTTAATTAATGCCAAGTGATTTAACAGTTGATGTCAAGCAGCGCAGTGTGTGCAGAGCATCAGAAGATTGATAATATTGAGTTGTTGCATTATGCTAAAGATCAAAAATTTGCCAAATCTAAGTTGACAAGTTTGTTTACTTGAAACTTGTGAACTAGGAGGAAAATAAGGATGATGAGATGGTGGTACAAAACTTGATGTAAACAATTTTTGAGGCAAATTCAAATGGATTCTAAGAGAAGTTTGTAGATGAGATACAGGATATGGGGTAGATACATTGTATCCTACCTAATCCATCTAAACCATAAATTGGACGATGGAGAATGAGCGGAAAAAAATCTAATTTCTTATTTATAAGAATGTGTGGTCATGAAGCAAGGTTTTCATGTGTGAAGACCTAAGGAGAAGAAGGAGTTAAGGGTTTTGCTTCATCAAGTGACCCAATAGAAGAGTCTACAATGGCATGTTAGCAAGAAGGGTTAAGGAGATATATGCTTGAAGGGTGAACAAGATATCAAAGCTACAAAATATGCCAATCAAAATGGAGAAGTGCATAGAGATCTGTAATATGCAAGAGAAGTTGTAAGTTGTATCAGATCAAAGCACTACTATTACTCTTTAACAATTGTATCAGTCTAGGGTAAATCCTTTGGATTAAGGTTGACCTAAAAGTTATTAGTAAATCCTTTAACTGGGTGGCATTCCAAGTGAATGGCCTAGAGTCCTCTAATAAGGCTCACTTCTAATAGAGTGATTGAAATCCCTTAACAGGGTCACATTTAATAGTGCATATGGTAATCTTTAATAGGGTTGGCCTTTCATAGGGAATCACTTCAAAAGAGTGAAAAAGAGTAGCATGTTACTGGTGGGTTTTTTCTCAAATTGGATTTTCACATAAATCATTATGTCAAGTGTGCTAATGAATGTGTTGTGTTTCATGCTTTACATTTTTGCAAGTTGATTTGACAGAAACCTACAAGTTTTAGTGATTGCATAATCTAGTAAATTGCATCCATTGGTATGAATGTTTTATAAGTTCAATAAGTTGTGAAAAGTTTATTTATACATTTAGACCTTAGATAACTAATTCACCCCCCCTCCTCTCAGTTATTCTAAAGAAATTCAACAATTGGTATCAGAGCCATTTGCTTAAGACGACTAGTTTGAAGGTACTAGAAGCACAAAGATCAAAATGTCAAAAAGAGATGTACCCGAGCTCAATATAGATAACTTTCCTATATGAAAATTTTTGATGAAGCTACACCTTCAAAGACTTGGAGATCGTGCACAATCTACCATTATAGTGAAACATTTTGATCGTGCACAATGTTGAAGATTGCCTCTGCCCTAACCTATGTCAAATTTGATGATATCAAAATTTGTGGCACTGCAAAGAAAATATGGGATGCCCTACACACCATCTATGGAGGAGACAAAAATGTACAAAGAGCCAAATTTGAGAGCCTCAAAGATAAGTTTGATGATATGAGAATGGAAGAAGGTGAGAATATTTCTCAATATGTTGCAAGGATAAAAGAAGTTGCTAGTGCAATAAGAGGAGCTACTAATCATATAGATGATGATACTATGTTAAGTAAAGTCTTGAGAACACTACTGCCTATTTATGCTATTAGAGTTTTTGCAATTCAAGAACTGAGATGTATTCTAGGGAATGACCTAACCCTTGAAGGTTTGGTAGGTAGACTCTCTATTTTTAAGCTATCTAACTTTGATACTTACAAACCTGAAAGAAATGAATCTACATTTAAAGCCAAGTTGTTATTGAAGGACTCTGATGAGGTAAAGTAGAAGAAGAAGAAGAAGAAGAAGAAGAAGAAAGGGAAGATAAAATATGCATCTAGTGATAGTGATATAGATGAGGAAGATGTTGAATAATTGGAAGCACTACTAGCAATAAGATTTCATAGAGGTAAAGGCAAGTTCAAAGGTAAGTTACCCATCATCTGTTTCAATTGCAATGAGGTTGGTCATATTGTTGCAAGATGTACACAAAAGAAGAACTACAGAGATGGTGATAAGTATAAAAGTAGGAGAGAAGATGATAGCAGAGATAACAAAGATAAAGGAAAGAAGTCATGCTACATTGCTGGAGAAGGAAGCAATGATGACTCTGATGAACATGATGATGAAGTTGAGTATGTTGTAATATAGGATGAATCTGATGAAGATGAGGCAACTACACTTGTGACTTGTGTTGACAAAAATGATAGATGGATCATTGATAGTGGATGCTCACATTACATGACTGGAGACAAAAGTAAGTTCATTACCTTAAATTTTTATGAAGAAAATAGTGTAAGATTTGGTAATGATGCACCATGTTTGATAAAAGAAAAAGGTTCTATCGAACTCATAAAAAAGATTTCATGTAACAATGCTTTCGGTAAGGCTTTCATGATTTCATGGAATCCAGGCTTTCATGATTTCATGATTTTATTAAAAAGATTTCATGATAAAAATGGAATCCAGTCTTGAAGTCGGTAAGGCTTTTCTCGCCGTCTCGGTTTTTAGCGTTTGTTGCGTGGGATGTTGTAACGGCGTTCAAGAGACGGGATAAGTGGATTCAGGGCAGTGCTCTCACTCTCACTGCCTTGACCGTCCAGCTTCTTGGCTATTTTGATGTCCAAAACGTCAATCCCTTTGGTAAAGCGAAAGAAAAGGAGTTGCAAATTCTATTGAACAAGCACCTCTCTGTCGACATTGCTCGACTTGTTTTCTACACACTTTTGGGATGCGTGCTGCCAGGTGTGGCCTTTCATGGTTCTGAGGGGAGGTGATCAAGTATTGCAGCTGTAGCTGTCAGTCTGTCTGCATATGGCTACCGAGGTTTACGTGCTTCAAAGTGTTGACGACCCCACCTTCAGAATTGGAGGAAGGACGATGTTTGTTTCATCTAGTCTTCTTCTCTTGATGGCAGCCATTTCTCTTGCGATTTATCTTGGTTTGGTAGTACTAAGCTGTAAGTTTGTTCGTGACAGTCTAATTCTCAGAAATTTTATATTGCTTTCGAAAAGTATAAAAAGTAAAATGCTTGATGAAAACGAGGGTGAGGTATTCAAGTTGTGGGCTGTAATCCGTGGTTGTCAGCAAGAATTTTGGCTGATTAGCTCGGCCTTCACTCCAGCTGTGTTACTGATTGTGACGGCATGTGTTGCGGTAATGGTGGCCAAAGTAACGTCTCGGCAATCCCTTTTGCACCGTGGTAATAATAGTGTAACGTTAACATTGTGCTTTCAGTGTGCCTTCATCGTTACAGGATGGGCTATTCTCATCTGGAGATGGGCAGTATTTCTATTGCATTGTGCATCACGTGCATTTGAAGGTTTTGACGAATACATTTTGTCTATTATGTTATATGAAATTCTTTTCTGGCGATTAGTATACCTTTTTATCCTCAAGAAATTGAATGTGAGGGCACTTGACGATGTCTCACGTTTCAAATGTATACTTATGAGTGTGCGGAAAGTGTGGAGAATATTAGCATTCTTAATCTTGCCCATAGTGATACTTCCTATGTCTCTCTTCATTGTTGTAATTTGTCTACTCATCCTTTTCCATCTTTTCTGTTGGCTCTTGTCGGGTTTGTTCTTATTGTTGTGGGTTGCCATTCCGTCCCTCAAAGATTTGGTGTCGGATACAGAAGTGATAATCAAAACAGAAACCAATGAATCTTTGTACGTGGCCGAGTCATCAAAGCAGGAAACAAGGCGTTTGATGAAGAAAGCTTATGACGAGGGCAAGGATTCCCCAAAACTATTAGAGGTAATTAAGCTCACTACTGATGAAAGTCGTGAAGCAATTAGAAATCAGCTTCCTCAGATTATAATCGAAAATGAATATGAGCACGAAGGGGTAAGGAAGATGGCAGCAGTCGCAGCAATTTCTATCATTGTGGAGCTTGCCTATGATCGAGATCATGTGAAGGATTTAGTGCAAGCTTACTGGGAAGCGAAAGATCTACTTGGGTTTCTAGACTTCCCTGATAACATAACAGTGAATACTATGAATTTCTTTGATTCGGGCAACACCCATGCCTTACAAATGAGTTTAGAAGCCGACATCAAAATGCAAAAGATAGAAAGGTTGGTTGAAATGAGAGGGTATCATCATCATGAAAATGCACTTTAACTTTGAAGGAGGCAGCTGAGATTGTTAGGGAGTTTGCGCGGAGGGAAACAACTTCAATTGACCGCAATAACAAGTTCTATCAAGATTGGAGAGGCAAGAGTACTCTTGATCAAACACTCTATACTAGTAGTAATATCAGTAGTGATAATCTAAAAGCCCTTAGCATGAGAAGTGTGTGCCAAGCCATTTACAATGAATCTTATATTGACGAGGGGGAATTGGTGCATAGAGCAAGAAGATGCTTGGGAGATATAATTGTTGGGGGTAGTTAGTAGTATTAACTTCTGTCATTAAAAGCAGACAACCAGCCCACGTCTAGCCCATAACTTAGCCGTCTATCCACTGTCCATAATAAATTATATAGCAGACACTCTGCCGTTCCAGCTGCCCATGTTTTTAATATATGTAATATTATATTTAATATAGTGTAACATGTGTAAAATGTGTTGTGTGTAGATAGTTCTCATACCCTCTATAAATAGAGGCCTTATGTAATGCATTTGTGCAAGGCAGTAAGGCAATAAAATCAGTTATTATCTCTATGTATTTGTCTCTCTTTGCCTTCAAATTGGTATTAGAGCATGAAGAGTTGGGCTTAGGAAGAAAAGAATTATGTGTTGATATCATAGTTCCAAGAATCACGGCGATTCATGCGATTCACGCGATTCGGCGATTCGATTCAAGCCAAACGATTTTTTGTGAATCGGTGAATCGAATCAGCGATAAAGGGTTTATGAAATAAGTTACTCACTAAATTTCAAGGGTTTTTTAAATTTTCCGATTCATGGCCGATTCGATTCCGATTCATGGCCGATTCACGATTTGATTCGGCCTTGCCAATTTTGATCCGATTCCGATTCTTGTTACTTTGGTTGATATGTATAAGTGTTGTAGCAGTGAATGAAGCTTCTAATGTTTTCTTGATTGCAGATAATTATCAGCTTCTAAAGTTGGAGACTAGTGGCTGCCAAGATTGAGAGAAGAAAATATCCCAGTTTAATGTTTGAAGAAGGTATGAGCTGATTTTTTGGAGTGAAGCCTAATGATTAAAAGAATTGTTAAAAGGGAAAAATAAACATTATAATGTTGTTTGTTTAAGCTATATGTCATTGGCTTAGACTTGTTTGGTGGATTTGCTTTGTAAAGCAAAGTTTAAAATTGTAAAGTGCAGTTGTAACTGTGTATTAATATGACTTCAGGAAGTAGTATAGCTCAACCACAAATTCTAATATTTTCTGGTAAAAATTATGAATTTTGGGCTATAAAAATGAAGACACTATTTTGTTCTCAAGGCATATGGGATCTTATTGAAAAGGGTTTTATTGAACCACAAGATGAGTCTACATTAACACAAGATGAAAAGGATAAATTACAAGATAATAGGAAAAAGGATGCTAAAGCGTTGTTTCTAATTCAACAATCTTTAGATGAATCAATTTTTTCTAATGTTTGTGTTGCTAAAAAGTCTAAAATTGCATGGGATATTTTAGAAATAGCATATCAAGGGACATCAAAAGTTAAGATTGCTAAATTGCAAACTTTAAGACGTGATTTTGAAAATTTGTGTATGAAAGATTCAGACTCAATTGATCAATTTCTAAATCAAGTAATGAATGTGGTTAATCAAATTAGATCATATGGTGATGATTTGATAGATCAAAAAGTTGTTGAAAAGATACTTCATTGTTTGCCTAGAAAATTTGATGTCATTGTTGTTGCCATTGAAGAATCTAAAGATTTGACAATACTATCTATTGATGAATTGATGGGCTCACTTTTATCTCATGAATCAAGAATGAATAGAAATAACAATTCTTCTTTAGAGAATGCATTTAGATCGCAGGTATCTTTTGGCAGAGGAAGAGGAAGATCAAACTACAGAGGAAGAGGAAGATCAAACTACAGAGGAAGAGGAAGAGGTAGAAGCATAGATGGACATGGAAGTCCAAATCAAGAAGAGAGAACAAATCAATCCATTCAGAGTTCTAATAGAGGACGTGGCAGAAGTTCATTCCAACACCCATCATCAAGGTTTGATAAATCTCAAATTCAGTGTCATTATTGTAAGAGATTTGGTCATATTGCAAGTGAATGTAGAAAAAAACAAGAGGATATTGAAAAGAATGGTGCTAATTACTCAGATGTATTTGATAACAATTCAGGAAGTTTATTTATAACTTGTAATGTTGCTCAAGAAAGCTCTAGTGATATATGGTTCCAAGATAGTGGATGTAGTAACCATATGACTGGAAATAAAGATTTGTTTGCTAGCTTGGATGATTCTGTAAAATTTGAAGTAAAGCTAGGAAATGATAGTAAAGTCTCTGTAATGGGAAAAGGTGTTATAAATGTCTTGACAAAAAATGGAGGAAAAAGATATATTTCTGATGTGTATTTTGTGCCTGGATTAAAACACAATCTCATGAGTGTTGGTCAACTAGTACAAAAGGGTTACAAAGTTTCTTTTGATAATGATGTTTGCACAATTTTGGATAGATATCCTAGTGGCAGGTAAATTGCAAGGGTCAATATGACACAAAATCTAATGTTACCCCTTCAGATTCATTGCATTCAAGGAGGAAAAGAAGTTAGTTTCAAGATAGTATACTCAGATCAGTTGTGGCTATGGCATTTGAGGTATGGTCATCTTCATTTTGATGCTTTAAGCTTATTACAAAAGAAGAATATGGTGAAAGGATTGCCTCAAATATTGAAACCACCAAGTTCATGTGAAAGTTGTATTTTGACAAAACAACATAGAGAAAGCTTCCCAGTAGGAGGTTCATATAGAGCAAGAGCACCATTGGAATTAGTTCACACTGATATATGTGGACCTATGCAAACTCCATCTTTAGGAGGAAGTATATATTTTCTAACATTTATTGATAATTTTAGCAGGAAGATTTGGATATACTTTCTCAAACAAAAATGTGAAGCTTTTGAAAAGTTCAAGGATTTCAAAAATTTGGTAGAAAAACAAAGTGGTCACTACATCAAGGTATTGCGATCTGATAGAGGTGGTGAATTCAGTTCTAATGATTTTCTAGAATTTTGCAGATTTCATGGAATTAAGAAGCAATTTACCACAAGGTACACACCACAACAAAATGGTGTAGCAGAAAGGAAGAATAGAACCATAATGGAAATGGCAAGGAGTATGTTGAAGGCCAAAAATCTATCCAATGAGTTTTTGTCAGAAGCAGTAGCATGTGTTGTATACATTTTGAACAGGAGTCCTACAAAGAGTGTTAAGAACATAATTCCACAAGAAGCATGGAATGGTAAGAAACATACAGTATCCCATTTTAGAGTTTTTGGTTGTGTTGCTTATGCATTAGTTCCATCTGAATTGAGAAAGAAATTGGATGATAAAAGTGAAAAATGCATCTTTATTGGCTATAGTGAAGAATCAAAAGCTTATAGATTGTATAATCCCGTTTCAAAGAAATTGATCATTAGCAGGGATGTTAAATTTGAAGAAGAAGATTCATGGTATGAAAATGATAACAAACAAGTCACAAGAGGAGCACCAATATTACAAGGTATTGATGAATTAAAGGAACATGGGACTCAATCAACACCCAACACTCCACCAAGGAACTTTGTGCAAGGTGCCTCACCTCCAAGTTCAAATGTAAGTGATAAATCTGATTCAACATTCTCAACAATAGGTTACAAAGGTAAGAAGACACGAAGCTTAAAAGAAATATATGATCAAGAAGAAGAGAATGTAGATATTTACTCAAATTTTGCTTTATTTTCTTGTGATCCATTGTAT
Source organism: Cupressus sempervirens (assembly GCA_028749045.1). Lineage (NCBI taxonomy): Eukaryota > Viridiplantae > Streptophyta > Pinopsida > Cupressales > Cupressaceae > Cupressus > Cupressus sempervirens. Next base: position 502,618,755 of record CM053791.1, read on the forward strand.
TTTGATGAAGCAATTAAAGAAGATAAATGGATCAAGGCAATGGATGAAGAAATTGACTCTATTGAAAGAAATAACACATGGGAATTAATGGATTTACCTAAAGGAAAAGAATGTATAGGAGTCAAATGGGTTTACAAAACTAAATTTGATGAAAAAGGTGAAATTGTTAAGCACAAGGCAAGACTAGTTGCTAAAGGTTTTTCACAACAATATGGAGTTGATTATAATGAAACATTTGCTCCAGTTGCTAGACTTGACACAGTTCGAACTATTTTAGCAATAGCAGCACAAAATGATTGGAAAGTGTATCAAATGGATGTAAAATCGGCTTTTTTGAATAATTTTCTTGATGAAGAGGTATATATTAAACAACCACCTGGTTATGAGGTTAGTGGGCATGAAAACAAGGTATATAAACTAAACAAGGCACTTTATGGTTTGAAACAAGCTCCTAGGGCTTGGTATAAGAGGATTGATTCATACATGATAAGTAATCAATTCAATAGAAGTAACAATGAGCCCACATTATATGTTAAGACTAATAAGGAAGGTCAGATTTTGATTGTATGCTTGTATGTTGATGACTTAATATTCACTGAAAATCTATCAGTAGACATGTTCAAGTCAGAAATGATGAAAGAATTTGAAATGACAGATTTGGGGTTGATGAGATATTTCTTAGGTATTGAAGTTATTCAATGTGACAAAGGTATCTTCATTTGTCAATCCAAGTATATAAAGGATGTTTTAAAGAGATTTAAAATGATGAATTGCAATCTAGTGTCAACTCCAGTTGCAACAGGAACAAAACTTAGCAAGGAAGAAAAGGGCTCAAACGTTGATCCAACTATGTTTAAAAGACTTGTTGGAAGTTTAATGTATATGATAGCTACAAGGCCAAACATCATGTATAGTGTCAGTTTAATCTCAAGGTTCATGGAATCACCACAAAATTCTCATTGGCAAGTTGGAAAAAGGATATTGAGATATATTGCAGGAACAATGGGATATGGAATTCTATATTCCAAAGCTAATAATTTTGATTTGATGGGTTGTACTGACAGTGATTTTGCAAGTAGCATTGATGATAGGAAGAGCACTTCTGGATATATCTTTCACCTTGGATCAGGAGCTATATCATGGGCATCAAAGAAGCAACCTATAGTGACGATCTCATCAGTTGAAGCAGAATATGTAGCTACCACTTCCACAGCATGTCAAGCAGTATGGATGTGTCAATTTTTGTTCGATCTTCACCATCATCAGGAGGAACCAACACCAATTCTTTGTGATAACAAATCAACAATAGCATTATCTAAAAATCATGTATTTTATAAGAGGAGCAAACATATTGATACAAGGTACCACTTCTTCAGAGAATTGGTCAACAATGGAGAAATCTACCTTGAGTTTTGCAAATCTGAAGATCAATTGGCAGATATATTCACTAAGCCATTGCTAACGAATAACTTTGAATATTTGCGAGAGAAATTAGGTATTATTGATGCAAAATTTGTTAATGACAAAAATTAAGGGGGAGTGTTGGCGATAGTTAGTACTATTAACTTCTGTCATTAAAAGCAGACAACTAGCCCATGTCCAGCCCACAACTCAGCCGTCTATCCACCGTCCATAATAAATTATATAGAAGACACTCTACCGTTCCAGCCACCCATGTTTTTAATATATGTAATATTATATTTAATATAGTGTAACATGTGTAAAATGTGTTGTGTGTAGAGAGTTTGCATACCCTTTATAAATAGAGGCCTTATGTAATGCATTTGTGCAAGGCAGTAAGCCAATAAAATCAGTTATTATCTCTGTGTATTTGTCTCTCTTTGCCTTCAATAATAGCATGTGCTGTTCTAAAGCTACTACAAGTCTTACCTCAACACTGTAAGAAATGGGCAACAGAATTCAAAGAAGAGAATTTAATTAAAGCATTTGAAATACAAGAAAAGTGTAGGGCAATAAAGGAAGAATTGCCAGCGCAGTCGGCGGAATGTAAGTCACCAGAAGATATGATAACAAGTGGCATTTTACATCCACAACAAGTCTCAACTCGAAACTGTAGGAAATGGACCGAAGACAAAATAATTGATCTGGAGGCGTGACAAGCAAGTAGTATTCTATTTAAAAGTCCGATCAAACCTACTATGATTATAAAATATTTAGTTTGTTAAAGCTATTTTTAATTTAACTGAGAGTTTAGTCTACGTGAAAGTTTCTTTTCCTTTGCGATAATTGTCAGAATTTTTTCCTAAAAAACTATAGAATTAGTTAGAAACTTTTATATTTCAATTATTTTTAAATAGAAAACAAGTACAATTTTTTTCAAACTATTTGTACATATTACATTGTGAAATTCTGATTGCAAGATTTTTCCGAGATACATAGTTTTTCTTTAATTGAGCTTTATCTAATGAAAAATCCAATTTTTCTCATTGGATTCTACGGAGGCCGTAGCTTTTGGAACGTATATAGGGCCACTGAATTTCTAAATTATTGTTCAGAGTAACTTGTCGGTTGCTACCCGCAATCCTATTATGAGTGCCCTCTTTTGGATTCGTAAATTCGATCAATGATCGGTTTAATCATAAGGGGCTTCTCTATATTCATTATTCCTTGAGTAAAGAGCTCCTGAATTTTTTTTCAATTTTAGTTTCTTAATAGTGAACATAACTTCGATTATGTTGGATGGAGAAATCATGGACTTAATGATTTTAATTTGTATAATGTTTGCAGATGCAGCTGAGAAACTAATATCTTAGATACGATCTTAGATAGTTTTGTTCATCTTATCCAAATTTAAACATTTGAATAGAGTTTTATGAAAATTCTAGTAATAAATTATATTTGCAAGGATTCAATATATCCTAGCTTTTGGAATCAATTTATTATGTTGTATGGATGTAGATGGTGAAAGTGCAGATCGAATTTTGGACTATTGGTTTGATGAGTGGAACTTTGTGGGTGGCTGAGTCAATTAATAAAGTTGGATTTATTTTTTGATATTGGGTTTGGAATGAGTAATGGTCGGTTTCGGTTATACCCAATACATCTATCATTTATTATACCCATTGTTTGACCCCATCTTAGAATCTTTCATTTTACACACTAGATGTAATACTTTCCTTTTTGCTTCGAGCAAATCATCTATGTGTACAATCAATCAAAAGTCCTTTAAATATAAATGTTGGTCAACTACCTCATTAGTTTTATACCTTGAGTTGGTTTAATATACACTTAGCATGACTTATTGCTATGTACTTGTATTTGAAAGAAATCAACATGTGCCCATTTGACATCAAATTAGAATAGAACATTTTTCAATAAAATAACCTTCATATCATTTCAATAACATTCAAATTAGAAAACAAGAAACAATCTAAACTTGTGAACATACATGCTTGAAGATTATTGTTCTCATTTTTACTTTAATTATAGAACTAGTGTTTCTAAGAGTGAATTCAAAAAATTGGAGTATAGCAACCATATAGTCATTAAACTATTTTACCAAAAATATACTAATACTTGATGAATTTAAATATATAAGTATAATTTTCCCAACTATATTTATTTTCTACATAATGAATCCATGCTCTTGAAAAACACATAGATCTATAGCATCAATCCCCTAAAATTAATAAACTTTTAAATATTGACACAAGAGAATACTTCTCAAAATTTTATTATTAACTTTTATTTTTTTCCTTCTCGATCTTAAAGGTTCGTAAGCCTCTATTTTCATGAAGGCATTTGGACAAAAGCCAGAAAGCTTTTCATCAACGAACGTCTTTAGTGTGAAAACTTATTCAAAATTGTAGAAGTGGAGCTAAAATTCATGTACGATGTGCTCTTCTCCAAATCCAGCAACACTGCTTTCAGTAAAATGATTACACATTAAATTAATAAAATGCCCTTGAAAAACACATAGATCTATAACATCAATGCCCTAAAATTATTAAACTTTTTAATATTGACACAAAACAATACTTCTCAAAATTATATTAAACTTACTGTTCTTCTTGATCTTAAAAGGTCAACATATTTATCAATAAATTTCTTTTGGACTTAACTTATTTTTATTAGAAAGAGACGGGTGAGAGAGCGGGGCAACGACTACCCAGCCAGTTATTTCGACTGGCTGGGTATGTCGTCCGTCTTCCTTCTGTCACGATAATACCTTCGACAAGTACAGTTGGTACAACACTGCTGAACTGACATCACTGCAAATAATATACCATCCAATCATAAGGTACGTCCGAATGTTATTAGTATCAATGTTTAAATATAAAGCCACCGTTGTTATCAATGTTTTAAATATAACAATTATCCTTTAAAATAAAAAGAATGAATGTAAGAGCCAACCAAATTTACATTTCATAATTATAAAAATATTTCATAAAAAGTTAAATAAATTTAAAAACTTTATATATATATATATATATATATATATATATATATATATATATATATATATATATATATATATATATATATATATATATATATATATATATATATATATATTATAGGTTCTTGCATCATAAATGTTAAATTATTATTGCTGAGATAAAAATAGTATTATGATAAATAAAAATTATTACAAAAAAATTAACAATACATAAGCATCACATATAAAAAATATATAAACATCACATATTATTAATCTATTGAACATAATCATAGGATATAAAGGTCTCCAACCTTTGTCCCTATCAAGACATCCACAACCTCTATTCCTTTTGACACCCCCACAATTCAAATAGCCATAAGATTAGCCTTGTCGTTGTGTCTCTCATAATTAGATCTATAGTAATTTATAAAATAGAAAGAGGAACGTTGTGAAAGCATCTATTTGTACATTACAATTGATACAATGAAAAAATATATATTACACAAATATTATAAATTTAATTTAATATAACACATTTCTTTCTTATATATTAACAAGCCTAACATAACACTTATACATAATACTTATCCAAACTAAATATAAAAATAAAATTTACATATTTTAAATTCTTTAACCAAATAAAAAATTTATATTTGTATAAAATCAGCAATATATTTAAATTATAAAATATATAGGAACACTTATTCTTTATATATTGAAATCCATTTTAAATTTAATAATATTTCATCATGCTAACAAAAAAAATGTTGAAATCCATTTTAAATTTAATAATATTTCATTATAATAAAAAGAATTATATTGAAATATATTTTGAATTTAATAATTATACTATACAATCCTTTAAATAAGTTTCATTATATATTTTATTATATTCAAATCTATTTTAAATTTAATTATTTTCCTTTATTATGAGATCGGCGAGATCACTTATCAATTTTCACAATACTGAGATCGACGTTTTGACTATGGGTTTAAAATGCAGAGAATAGGTACACTTGTACTCGACATAAGATGAATTAATACATATGGAGACTATTAGAAGTACGTGCCTTTTTTTCAAATAGAGAAGTAATGGAGATAACAGCACTGGCTAAGAGTCGGTGCAAATATTCCGCTATTTAGCCAGTGCCTTTTGATTGTGGGTTTAAAATGCAGAGCATAGGTACACTTGTACTCGACATAAGATGAATAAATACATATGGAGACTATCAGAAGTACGTACCTTTTTTTTCCAGACAAAGAAGTAATGGAGATAACGGCACTGGCTAAATAGCCGAATATTTCATTAAATAAAATTATTCAAATTCTAAAAAATAAAATTATTCAAATTTAAAAAATAAAATTATTCAAAATTAAAAGTATATATATATTTAAAAAGTATTTATAATTTGATTATATTTCTAATGTAATGTTAAATATCTTTATTTAATTTTTTTTTTAAATTGTTAAATATAGTATAAAGATTTTATCATTTACAATATATTTTAAAAGTAATATGGTTCATATTTTCAATTTAGAATTGGGCTTTCGTAAAAATACGACAAAGCCAATATAAAAATTTGAAAACTACTGAGAGGAAAATTTATAAGGTTGATCACCCAAAAATTTAACATTTGGGCCTACGCAAGCCACCTCAACTCTGACAAAGTGAGATCAGCTAAATAAAAAACATATATAAAAAATTTTACTTTGGATATAGGGACTGTTAGAAGTACTTTGGGTTTTGATTCAAAAAGTGAAGTAACGGCACTGGCTAATGGCACTGACTAACGGTCAGTGCAAATTTTTGGCTATTTAGCCAGTGCCGCATAGGCTTTGTAACCTTCTTGGCTTTGGGCTAGGTTGGAGGCCGTACTTTGGCCTTTCTTTTCTTTGACTCAACTTTTGTTGGTACTTCCTCGGCTTCTTCTTCCTTGACACCTTCCTCCTTGTCTTCTCCTAACCCTTGTGTTAATTCCATAGGGCCTTGCCCTTGTTCTTATTCTTCTTCACTTGCACTTGATGCCCCTTCAATTCCTTCACCAAATGTCCTCTTTATTTTTCTTACCGACTCATCCTTCCTCTTAATTATAGAGGTTGTCTTGAGCTCCATCTCAACTTTAGACTTCACAACGTCATATGTGCCAAAGGGTTTGGCAATTTTGTCAATGTCTTTTGCAAGCAATGCAGTGATTGCTACAGATGCTTCATTGTGATGACCCCTTTTTAATCCTTTGAACCGATATTCAAATTTGGGCATAAATTAGGAAGTCATCCAAATTAAACAAGCCTATGACACTAATTGCTATTAAAATGTTTTAGGAGTTGAGCATTTTAAAATTAATCTATTGGTTTGTTTGGAAGATTTCTTCTCATAGTACCTAACCAATTTCTCTCTCTTGGTTACGGTCATCTCAAGACAGTATATTGATGGTGCAAAGGGCGCATGAAAAAAGCTACAAGCGGTTCCTTGGAGGACATCCATTAGGTACTTGAATTTACTCTGCCTCTCCCTCCACCAACTCCTTATCTTCGAATTCCGTAACTGGGATGAGAGATAGACTCTCTGTACTACAATCGAAATGCAATTCTGATGTTCTTAAAATCTTTAAAAATACATATGCTTTGTTATAATATTCCAGTATTCCTTAAATGCAATATTTATTTATATCATACATTATTAACTGTTTCAAATATTTATCATTGCATATATATATATATATAATTTCTATGCTTCTAATGCTTTATAGCATATATCGATTTTGATTCCATTCAATGTATATTCTTAATACTCATATGAATTACTTTGCCAATTTCAAATCTGTGAGCGAATTACCATTGTACCTAATTAAGAATTATGTAATGCAGAATACACTGATTCTTTTTAATACAATGTTCATGTATCTTTAAATGTTGATATTATAACAGCGGTGGTGTTGATATTATGACAGCGGAGGTGCTGATATTATAACAACGGCGGCTTTATATTTAAAACATTGATAACAGCGGTGGCTTTATATTTAAACATTGATACTTAATAACATTGGGACGTACTTTATGATCGGATGGCGTATTATTTGCAGCGATGTCAGTTCAGCAGCGTTGTACCAACTGTACTTGCCGAAGGTATTATCGTGACCCAACGCATGGAGAGACGAAAGGAAGACAGACGGCATACCCAGCCAATCGAAATAACTGGCTGGGTAGCCGTTGCCAAAAGAGGGGGTCATACTAAAGATATTCAAGATCTGCCAGCTTTGGAAACATATTTATTCTGACCAATTGCAACTCTTATCTCTATAATAGAAGGAAAAATTGGTGAAGAGCATTTATTACGGAGAAAAATGAAAAGATTGATGTAAGCATCCACCTACTCCTACATGGACCCAAACTTATCTTTCTAGACTCCTCAACAAATCTCTGAAACTTGGCACTGTATATAGATACCACAAGTGCATGTTGAAATGCACACCACTCTCTCACTAAATACCATTTCTCATATATTTTGCACAAACATGGCACTCTGCAATGGTAGAGTTCTGAACATGTGCATTATGTGGCTTCTTCTCTCCACAGTTTTGCTGAATGGTGCAGATTGCCATAGCGGGAGAAAGAAGCTTCCAAAGCCCTGCAAGAATCTTGTATTGTATTTTCATGATATTATCTACAATGGTCAGAATGCAGAGAATGCAACTTCTGCAATTGTTGCAGCCCCACAAGGAGCCAATCTCACCATTTTGACTGGCAACAATCATTTTGGAGATCTTGCTGTGTTTGATGATCCTATTACTCTTGATAACAATCTTCACTCTCCTCCAGTGGGAAGAGCTCAGGGATTTTACTTCTATGATATGAAGAATACATTCAGTTCATGGCTTGGCTTCACATTTGTGCTGAATTGTACAGATTATAAAGGCACCATCACCTTCAATGGAGCAGATCCAATTCTGGTGAAGTACAGAGATATATCTGTTGTAGGTGGAACAAGAGATTTCTTGATGGCCAGAGGAATTGCTACAATCAATACTGATGCATATGAGGGAGATGTTTATTTCCGTCTCAGGGTGAATATAACACTCTATGAGTGCTACTGATTAAGTCTCTGTTTAGATGTAATAATGTCTGATTGGGACTAGCTCTGATGTTTGAGAGCATAATTGTTCCATCAAACTTTTTAAATAATTCGAAATGTTATTTATGTGCCAATAATATCGAGTTGTTCTGCTTTTATGGATATTTGATAGTTAACATGTAGTCAACTGTGGCAAAAATATCTGATATATATCCAGATTCATTTTTATGTGGTTAACGACGATTTAATATCTATATACTGATAAGTACGAGATAATTTCCACAGCAAGTCAAATTCATGTTGTGGAAATTATTTCCTACTTATCAATTGATGAGCTTAAGGGACTTTCTAATAAATGGTTCATAAGGCACAAGACTTGGTGAAGGTTTTGCAAATGGAATTGCAAGCTTTGGGTTTGACTATGGAGGAAATTCTAGTTAAGCGCACTCAGGCTGGAGTAGTACTGGGATGGGTGACCTCCCGAGAAGTCTCAGTGCTTCACCCCTATGTGCATCACCTAGATCCAATGAGTACTAAGTGTTCCATTTATTCTCATGAGAGACGGATTCATGTTGAATCACTACTCATGAAACATGGGTCAATGAGTTTGATGCTAAATCACACAGTTAAATCGTGATAGCATTATCACTATCTATATACTTATAACTACTTTCTTCCTGATATTGATAAGTAAGAAATTAAGAAATTTCTATCAATTTAGTGTTTATATATGAATTATTTGGTTTCTCCATAGAATATCTTAAACGTTTCAAGATTTGAAAATTATCTTTGGCCCCATCTCTTTGACTAAAATATTTTATCACTCCCATGATACGTGTTCGATCCGAGAGTGTCAAACAGTAGAAACAATTTCACTCTCCACTCCGCCCGTGGCTATACAGCCACAAAATGCACTTTCTTTACATTGCTTTTTATAACTTTTTAAAAAATTCACCAAGTCCTCTCCTTCGTCAGGAAGTGCCTTTTCGTGGCTGTATAGACATTGCCCTTTACTCCCAGACTTCGACACATGCACGTGAAATCAGTTACTCGGGGACATAAAAAGTAGACCAATGAAAAAATTTGCTCGATCGTGTCGGTACAATTTATCTTAGCTGTTAAATGTTTGGAATTAATAAAATCATTTTTTAAATAGTCTTTTCCATTTTTGCTACCCAACGCTTGTACGATTTGGTAGATTCGATGAATCCAATTATTTGGTCCATAAGTCCAGTCCAGTGTTCTACTTTAGTAGGTTCAAAATTATCAATTGTTTTTTCAGATATCAGATATCAGATATCAGATATCAGAATGCACCTGACACCCCTAATTATATTTGAAATTATAGTAGTAAAATATAATTTCTGGTGTATTTAATTTCTGAAAGGCCTTACTGATTCTGTTCAGTGTCATGTCTCACAAGATAAAATATTTTGCACTTACTAATTTGACCTTTAAATAAGATATATGTGGATGAGCTTAAGGGGAAAAACATTATCGTCTTAATAATTATTGTATTCAATCATTATTTTTCCTCATAAACAATTGACTTGTGTTACTTCTAGTTTTTAATGGCCATATAGTTCTGATATCTATTTTCTTAAAGCCTTGGCGTAATTCCTATGATTAAATATCACATATTTTTCAATATTTTCTTCTAAATGTCACTATGTTTTTATTATTTCCTAAAATATTTCCAATATTCTAATTAAATAACTTATATTAAATAACCTAAATTTAACTTTGTTAACCTAAATTTAACTACTAGAATATTTTTTACAAAGTCAATTGAAGCAGCAAACACATTATTTGTTTCTTGTTATAGAACTATATAGACACTTATCTATCTTTAATTAGTGATTAAACAAGTTAATTTCAACCACTAAAAATCAATTATTTTTCAAAACATATTATATCTTAATATTTCATAAAGTAAGTTGCACGAAGCTTAACTTTTCATCTGTAGAACTATTTTTTATTTGGCTCAAACAAATGACCGATATGGGCAAATTTTCCAAATTAGCCATTATGTTAAAAATTTAATATTTAACAATAGTTTTAAAATGAATTACACAACAACAATATCACATCATCATTAAGTTGTGCTATGAGTTTTGTTAATTTTAGGGTCTTACTATTTAATTATATTTTTATAATATTTTAATTAGTTTTCATCAATTTAATTTTTCGTTAAATTTTTTTTACATGATCATTCATCCAATATTCAATATATATCAATTTGAATAAGAATAGCTAACAATCTAGAAATTATTACCCAACAACAATTTTTGGATAACATAATGCTTTTAGTAGGTAGCACTATAGAAGAAGCAAGGAAAATAAATAGGATTTTGAAAAACTATGCAATTGCCTTAGGACACAAAATTAACATCTCTAAATCATTAATTTACTTCTTCAACATTGATAAACAAACTAAACAAGACATTTGCAAAATCCCAGACCCCAAGGACTTCTAGGGTTTTGATGACAAAGACCCTCCTTTGGTTGGCAGCGCTCTTGCAACCTGAAGTTTTTATTTCTGTTTATATGTATTTTTTTTTAAATCATTTTTATTTATTTTAATGAATAGTTGATCTGCAACCTTGGGCCATTTGAACTCGCAGGTGTTGGAAATAGACATGGAGTAATTGAGAGGGGAGGGGTGAATCAGTTACCACAAAAATAAATCCACAGATCCTTAGATGTCTTAAAATATAGTTGCTGCTGACACTCGGTAACCACACAAATAAATGTTGAAACTTGATAGATGTTATGTTAACTTATTAAGCATTTAAAGTGATTAACATGCATGCATAAAGGAAATAACATGAACACAAGAGACACTAGATTTAACGTGGAAACACAATATGGAAAAAACCACCAAGTAACTAGTCACCAATTTTCACTCTTCTGAAGTGATCCCTGTTAGGAGCCAACCCTGTTAAAGGTTACAAAACACACTGTTAGGTGTGACCCTGTTAGAGGATTTAATCACCCTGTAAGGAGTGACTTGGTTGGAGGTCTTAAGAACAATTCAACTGAATTGTCACCTTGTTAGAGGATTTACAAAATGGCTGTTAAACCAACTTTGTTAAGAGATTTTGAATCATTGTTACAATGATTAGAAAGAAACAATGAAGTGATCTGAAATATATGCAACTTATCTTTGCTGAATACAGATCTCTGTTCTACTTCACTAGATCCTCACTGATCGAATACAACTTTGCAGCTCCATAAGGATATCTAATCCTTCCACAACATTCGCTCATTCCATTTACATCCATACATTCGCACTCTTATGCATCCACACTCTTCATATACATGAACTCACAACTTGACCTTTCATATATACCTTACAGATTGTCAAGTCAGCTCAATTACAAGTTACAACAACTAAAAAACATTAAATCAGTCAGTTGCAAACATTGCACAAAACAATTAAACTTAATTCTTTAGAACAATAAAATTCTTCGTTGCCCGACCCAGCTCGGTGACCACTGCTCCAGAATGGTTTCCCCAGTGTTAACCAAGTGAATCTCGGTAAACACTGCAAACCTTGCAACTTCCTTCAGAGACCGAGTTAACTCGGTAAACACTGACCTTCCTTCACTTACTGAGTGAGCTCGGTAAAAGCTAACTTTCTCTTCGGTGACTGAGTGAACTTGGTAGACATTGATTTTTCCTTTGTTAACCTTGGGAACTCGGTTAACATTAACTTTCTGCTACAAAATCTTTTGTTGCTTGAGTGAGCTCGGTAAGAGCTAACTTACTGTGTAATGTTCAAGAATGCTCGGTAGTCACTATAAATTGCTTTGCTAACCATCTGAGCTCGGTAGACTCTGTCTGATGGCTGATATGACATTTGTGTAACATCAAAGACAATACACAATTAACAATTGCATCCAACAATCTCCCTCTTTGACATTGATGGCAACACAACATGTCATAGCAGAATGAAATTTGAAAACAAGTCTTTTCTCTTATATGGCAACACAACATGTCAACATAACAATTCTCCCTCTAAGATTAAAAACTCTCCCTCTTACAGTAATCTCCCTCTGTGAAGGAATTACATAGCAAACTCTTTATCTTAAACAAATTTTAGATAGATATGACAGTAAAAATCTCCCTCTTTGACAAAACATGCCAAAGACAACTCAACTCAAATGAATTTCAATGTACCTTTATTACTGATTCATATGCAATATTTCCTAATTATGTTGCATCAACTGATAGATCTTCAACCTGGTATGAGTTGATGCATCACTAAAACTTCATTTTAGTGAACTTCAGATAGGGGAGTGACCCCTAACTTACCTCTTAGATACAAGAATGCATCCTTAGGTAATGGTTTTGTGAATATGTTAGCAATTTGTTCCTTTGTATGAACATATTCCAATCTGATCTCCTTATCTTGCACCAATTCTTTGACAAACTGATATTTTATTGCAATGTGCTTGGTTTTGGAATGCATCATTGGATTCTTAGATATGTTGATTGCACTTGTATTATCATTGAACATAACAAATGGTTCTTTGATTTCCACGTTCATGCCTTCCAACAACTGTTTAAACCAAACAATATTAGAATAGTTTACTGCTGCAGCAACATACTCTGCCTCTGTTGTAGATTGGGATGTACAATTCTGCTTTTTGCTTGTCCAAGAAACCAACCTCTTTCCAAGAAAGAATGCACCTCCACTTGTACTTTTTCTATCATCAAGGTTTCCTGCCCAATCAGAATCAGTAAACACTTTCAAATCCAGATTACCTCCAAATTTGTACCATAAACCATAATCCTCAGTTCCTTTCAAATATCTCATTATTCTTTTGATTGCCATTATGTGATTTTCTCTTCATTTTGCTGAAAATCCTGCTACAATACCAACTGCAAGGGCAATATCTGGCCTAGTATGAACTACATACTACAACTTTCCAATCATAGATCTATACAATGTTTGATCTACTTCTTTTGATTCATCTTCCTTGGTAAGTTTTAATCCACTACACATAGGAGTCCCAACTGGTTTACAATCTTCCATTCCAAAAAAATTCAATATCTCCTTGATGCATTTTGATTGAGTGATGTAGATACCATTTTTATTTTGTTGAATTTGAAGACCAACAAAGAATTTGATTTCACCAAACATAGACATTTCAAATTCTTTGTTCGTTTGTTCTAAGAATTCTTTGCAAAGATCATCATTTCCTGTGAACACAGTGTCATCTACAAATATCTATGCTAAAACAATCTTATCATCTGATCCTTCTTTTATATACAAGCTACTATTATCATTAGTTCTTTGAAAACCAATCTGAATAAGATAGTTATGCAATCTTTCATACCATGCTCTAGGGGCTTGTTTCAGACCATACAATGCCTGGTGTAATTTGTAGACCATGTTCTTCTTATCTGGATCAACAAAACCTTCAGGTTGTTCAATGTAAACCTCTTCATCCAGTATACCATTGAGGAATGCTGACTTGACATCCATCTGATAAACTTTGAATCCTTTGTGAGAAGCATATGCTAGTAAGGTTCTGACTCCTTCCAATCTTGCAACAGGAGCAAAAGTTTCTCCATAGTCTATTCCTTCTTCTTGAGCATATCCTTTGCATACTAGTCTAGCGTTTTTTCTTGATACCTTACCATCTTCATCCAACTTGTTTCTAAATACCCACTTAGTTCCAATCACATTTTTGTCTTTAGGTCTAGGTACAAGAGTCCATGTCTTATTTTTTTCTATTTGTTCTATCTCTTCATTCATAGCTTCAATCCAACTATCATTTCCCAATGCATTTGTGATATTTCTAGGTTCAAAATCAGCAAGTAAACAAGTACCTTTCAACTTATTTCTTGTCATGTTTCCTTCAAATTTATCTCCAATGATCTGATCTACTGAATGATGTCTCTTGACATACTTAGCTAATACAGGTTCCTTGCCTTTTGAATGAATTTCATTATTATTCTATTGCATTTCAACTTCAGGTTCTGTCTGTTTTGGCTCGGTAGATATTTGCTCGGTAGATGTTAGATCGGGTCCTTCAGACTCGGTAGACACTTGCTCAGTAGTCAATGAATTTAACTCAGTTTGTTGTGGCTCAGTTTGAACTTCCTGTAACTTGGTTACAGATGACTCAGGAGTAGAAAATTCCTGATTCTCTAATGTAACTAGTACTATAGCAGGTTCAATGAAGACAAACCCTTTATAATGTTCTGGTTCCCTTTTGCTTTCTTCTTCAGTCCTTTTTGCAAACTCATCAACTTTCACATGTACACTTTCTATGACTTTGTGAGTAGACAAGTTCAAACATCTATATGCCTTACTTTTGCATGAGTATCCAAAGAATATACCTTCATCACCTTTCACATCAAATTTTCGTTTTCTAGATTCTTTCAAAATGTAACATTTACTTCCAAATACTTTAAGGTAACTTACATTAGGTTTATAGCCATACCATAACTCATAGGAGGTTTTGAATGAGTCTTTCTTCAGTTGTACTCGATTCAGCGTATGAACTACAGTGCTGATAGCTTCTTTCTAGTATTTGATAGCAATGCTCTTTTCAATCATTAAAGTTCTTGCACAATCCATGATGGATCTGTTCCTTCTTTCATCTATTCCATTTTGCTGGGGTGTTCCAGGGGCTGGTACATGTCTTTTGATTCCTCTTTCAATGCAAAAGTTATTAAACTCATGTGAAATGAATTATCCACCTCTGTCTGACCTCAAGCATTTTAATCTTTTCCCTGTTTCCTTTTCTACTCTGGCCAAATACCATTTGAACTTTTCAAATGCTTCTAATTTGTTTCTTAGATACATGACTGTCATCATTCTTGAGTAATCATCAACAAAAAGAATGAAGAACTTTTCTCCAGTATAGCTTTCAATTCCAATGGGTCCACATAAATCAGTATGCACAATTTCTAATATATCTTCAGACTGATAGTTTTTACTTTTAAAACTAGTCTTTCCCATTTTACCAATTTGACAATTTTTGCATAGACCGACCTCAGGTTTCTTTATGTTAGGAATGCCTCTTACTTTCTTGAATTTGCTTATCTTTACCAAATTATCAAAATTTACATGACACAACCTTTTATGCCATAACCAACTTTCTTCAACTTGAGCAATGAAACATGAACATTCACCTAGTTCAAGATAGAACAAGTTACTTTAGTTTGAGTACCTGATCCAATCAGCTTTCCTTTACAATCCAGTAGTCTTTCTTTACCATGCATGAATTCTACTTTGAATCCATTATTGAGTAGTTGTGACACACTTAACAAATTATGCTTTAGTCCTTCTACCCAATAGGCATTATCACATATAAGTTCTTTGGTTAGAGAGATTCTCCCTCTTCCTTTTATACAACAAGGTTCATTGTTACCAAATCTTACACTAACACCATCATAGTCTTCAAAGTATTCAAACTTAGTTTTGTCGCCAGTCATGTGATGAGAACAACCACTATCTATGATCCATGTATCATTTTTGCTCATATGAGAAATGAGTGTCATTTCCTCATCATTATCAGACTCATCTTTCACAACAATGTAGACAATTTCATATTCTTCTTCATCATTAGAATCATTAGAATCTTTAGCCATAAAACATGTTTTCTTACCTTTATCCTTGAATGATCGGAAGTCTTTCTTGCCATTGAACTTGTATCCTTTCTTCTTATCTTTGTTCTGCTTGTTTGGCCATCTAGTAGCAATATGACCAATTTTTTCACGTGAAAAATAGATTAAAGGAACTTTACCTTTATATTTTCCTTTGTCGTTAGAATATTTCCTTGCTAGTAAAGCTTCAATTACTTCAAGATCACTGTTTGAACTTTGGTCTGATTCATCTTCACTTTTTGACTGAGATCCCTTTTTCCTTTTACCGTTCTCCTTGAGTGAAAGCTTGGCTTCAAATGCTGACTCAATGTTCTTGGAAGTTGGAACATAGTTATCAAAGTTGTCTAATTTAAATGCAGTTAATCTTCCAACTATGGCCTCTAGGTTTATCTTATGATTTGCTTCACATCTTCTTTCTTGAATTGCAGAAACTCTGATTGCATAAATGGGAAGTAGAGTTCTGAGAACTTTACTTATAACTGTCTCTTCCTTGATATCTCCTCCAGATGCTTTGAGTGCGCTGACACATGTTTTGACTCTTTCAACATATTTTGCAATGTTTTCATCCTCTCTCATTCTCATTTGATCAAATTGTCCTCTTAGACTTTCTACTTTGGCTCTTCTAACATTATCATCTCCTCCATAGATCTCTTTCAACTTTTCCCACATTTCAAAAGCAGATTTGCAGTCCTTGATATCATCAAATTATTCATAACTCAAAGCAGATGCTATATCTATCATCATAATGTTGTGGGTCTTCTTTTCAACAATATCATTGATAGATAGTGTACCAGATGGTTCTGCATATTTTTCATCGAGGTATTTTAGTCCTGTGTCTCCAACAGAAGCTAGATGAAGTCTCATCAACCCTTGCCATGCTGAGAAGTTGTTCCTATTAAGTCTTGGAATTTCCCTTTTATAAGACATCCTGATATTTGGCTTAGATCCTTGAAATCTTATCCTGCAAGAACCAAAAGCTCTGATACCAATTGTTGGAAATAGAGATGGAGTAACTGAAAGGGGAGGGGTGAATCAGTTACCACAAAAATAAATCCACAGATCCTTAGATGTCTTAAAATATAGTTGCTGCTGACACTCGGTAACCACACAAATAAATGCTGAAACTTGATAGATGTTCTGTTAACTTATTAAGCATTTAAAGGGATTAACATGCATGCATAAAGGAAATAACATGAACACAAGAGACACCTGATTTAACATGGAAACCCAATATGGGAAAAACCACCAAGTAACTAGTCACCAATTTTCACTCCTCTGAAGTGAGCCCTGTTAGGAGCCAACCCTGTTAAAGGTTACAAAACACATTGTTAGGTGTAACCCTGTTAGAAGATTTAATCACCCTGTAAGGAGTGGCCTGGTTAGAGGTCTTAAGAACAATTCAACTGAATTGTCACCTTGTTAGAGGATTTACAAAATGGCTGTTAAACCAACTCTGTTAAGAGATTTTGAATCATTGTTACAATTATTAGAAAGCAACAATGAAGTGATCTGAAATATATGCAACTTATCTTTGCTGAATACAGATCTCTGTTCTGCTTCACTAGATCCTCACTGATCGAATACAACTTTGCAGCTCCATAAGGATATCTAATCCTTACACAACATTCGCTCATATATTCAATATTCACTCATTCCATTTACATCCATACATTCACACTCTTATGCATCCACACTCTTCATATACATGAATTCACAACTTGACCTTTCATATATACCTTACAGATTGTCAAGTCAGCTCAATTACAAGTTACAACAACTAAAAAATATTAAATCAGTAGGCTGCAAACATTGCACAAAACAATTAAACTTAATATTTTAGAACAATAAAATTCTTCGTTGCCCGACCCAGCGCGATGACCACTGCTCCAGAATGGTTTCCCCAGTGTTAACCAAGTGAATCTCGGTAAACACTGCAAACCTTGCAAATTCCTTCAGAGACTGAGTTAACTCAGTAAACACTAACCTTCCTTCACTTACCGAGTGAGCTCGGTAAAAGCTAACTTTCTCTTTGATGACCAAGTGAACTTGGTAGACATTGACTTTCTCTTTGTTAACCTTGGGAGCTCAGTTAACATTAACTTTTTGCTACAAAATCCTTTGATGCCCGAGTGAGCTCGGTAAGAGCTAACTTACTGTGTAATGTTCAGGAATGCTCGGTAGTCACTATAAATTGCTTTGCTAACCATCTGAGCTCGGTAGACTCTGTCTGATAGCTGATATGACATTTTTGTAACATCAAAGATAATACACAATTAACAGTTGTATCCAACAACGGGGTGATCATGTATCCCCCGACCCCTTTTTGTGAATATGTATCTTTAAAGTTTTAAATTAATGGAAAAGGTCTATTCATCCAAAGAGAAAAGGTGAATTACCATCTAAGTGTCTAGGCCTAGGCTTGGACAAAGGAAATATATCAAACAAATCATGGAACGTCATCATCTCAAAAATTAAGAATTAAACTAAATCATGGAAAGGAAAATGGCTCTCATCTCCCCGAAATGTTATAATGCTCAAATATGTCCTAGAACCACGCACCCCCCCCCCCCCCCCCCCATCTAGCCAATGTCATGTACCCATTTACCTTTAGGCAAAAAAGGTGAAATAAATAACTTACTTAAGACTTTCTTTTGGCAAGGCCTAGATGATAAATACAAGATTGTATGGTTATCTTGAACGATCTTTGGGTTAATCATGTCAAAGACAACCTAGAATCCTCATAAGAGCAATTTCTTCTAAAATTCAAGTGGAAACCGTTAACTAGTGATTAAACAAGTTAATTTCAACAACTCAAAATTAATTATTTTTCAAAAAATATTATATCTTAATATTTCATAAAGTAAGTTTCACGATGCTTAACTTTTCATTTGTAGAACTACTTTTTTATTTATCCTATAGGCTCAAAAAAAAGACCAATAAGGGTGGATTTTCCAAACTAGCCATTATGCTAAAATCTTAATATTTAACAATAGTTTTAAATTGAGTTACACAACAGCAATATCACATCATAATTAACTTGTTGTTTGTTACTTTTTAGGGTCTTAGTATTTAATTATGTATTTATAATATTTTAATTAGTTTTCATCAATTTAATTTTCATTTTTTTTTTACATGATCATTCATACAATATTAAATATATATCAGTTTGAATCAAAATAGCTAAGAATATAGAAATAACTACCCACCAACAATTTGTGGATAACATAATGCTTTTAGGAGGTAGTAGTATAGTCTTGCAAGGAACATAAAATGGATTTTGACAAACTACACAATTTCCTTAGGAAAAAAATTAACATCTCTAAATCATTTAATTTACTTCTTCAACATTGATAAACAAACTAAACAAGACTCATTTGCAAAATCCTCAACTTTTGAAAAAGTGAATTACCATGTAAGTGTCTTGACCTAGCCTTGGACAAAGGAAATAAATCAAAAAAATCATGTAACAACATCATCTCAAAAATTAAAAATTAAACTAAATCATGCAAAGGCAAATGGATCTCATTTCCTAGAAATGTTATTATGCTCAAATTTGTCCTAAAAACCCCCTATCTACTATTATGCTAAAATCCTATATGTTGTCATGCAATGGGTTCAAAGGGGTCATAGGGTACCGTATAACCCTTTATGACTCATTCAAACAAATGAGATATGTCCCTAGGGGGAATGTGTTGAAATTTCTCATAAGGTACCCTATGACCCATTTCTACCCAATCAAACAACTATGATATGTCCCTATGACCCCTAGGGACATATGTTGTCATAAAATGGGTCTAAAAGGGTCATGTGATATGTACCTATGACCCCTTTAAATCCATTTGAACAAATGAGATATGTACCTTGGGGTCAAAGAACCCCTAGGGACATATGTGGTTAAGAAATGGGTCAAAAGGGGTCATAGGGTATCCATACCCTATGACCCCTTTTGATCCATTTAAACAAATGAGATATGTCCCTAGAGCTCCTAGGACTCGTAGGGATATATGGTGTCATGGAACACATCTAAAGGGATCACATGTTACCCTATTACCCCTTTCAAATCATTCGTTCACATTATATATGTCCCTAGGGCTCCTAGGACCCCTAGGAACATATGGTGTCATGCATTGGATTGAAAGACATCATAAGATACCCAATGACCCTTTTTGACCCATTCGATTAAATGTGATATGTCCCTATATAATTAGTATAATATATATACTATATAATTACTAAGTTATAACTATAAATACTATGGTATGTGCAGGATCATGGTGTACCAAACTATGGCCTTAAGTCGCAGTGAAAAATCAGAAAATCAGGGTTATGTCAACTTGACACATAATTTTAAAGTGGTTATGGACTTTATATCAAAAAGTTGTAAGAAAATAATCTGTAAGAAATTGAATTTAGTTTCTAAACTACTAGGCCTTATCAGGAGAAAAAAATAATTGATTGGTCAAAAGGTTGAATTTTAATGCAGTACTACAAAAATTTCAGGGCAAATATAAAAAGTAGGTGTATGTCTGACCACCTTAAACAAAACCAAATGATAATATTTTTTTAATATAATTATAGATATGAAAAGTAGACTCATGCCTGGATGTGACGCATATTTTTCGGTATTTTTATTCCAAATAAATAATTAAATATGAATTTTTTAACAAAACTTTTTCGGAAAAAAAAAAGTCCCGTGTCTGACCACCTTAATTAATAGAAATTTTACCAAATTTTATTTTATTTTATTTTTTCTTATACTAGGTGAAGCATAGAATGTGACACAACTTTTAGATTTAAAAAATGTTATACCGTTTGAAAATTATAGCTGTTTTTCAATCAGTATGTCAATCAGCACTTTACAATAATCTTCATTGATAATTAACTAATAAATAGTTATCGATCTCAAAATTTGATAGAAATTATATTGATGGAATCTTCAGAGCGATATTAAAAAACTCTTTTCATTTCATTCAATTTCAATCAAAATAACATTGTCAGACGACTACCCGAAGTCTAAGTATCACTAAAACCCTCTTCAAACACGTCTTTTGGGTTGATCGGGTAGGCTTGGTAAATACCAAACCTAATCGGATATCGGATTTGAAATCGGATATCAGATTTGAAATCGAATATCGGATTTGAAATCGGATATCGGATTTCAAATCGGATATTCGATATGGCTAGGTGAATTTTGGTGGAAAATTTGAAATCCCAACCCATTTTGGAGGAAAAATCGGATTTAAGACTTATAGCTTATGATTTATAAATTATTTTTGTTATATTACTATGTAAATATGTATTATAATATATTATATATATATATATATATATATATATATATATATATATATATTATAACGTAATGTAAAGATATAACATATAATATATTAATATATAATAATATATTATGTTATTCTCATTATAATCTATAAATATAATTTATATTATTATTATTTTTACTAAATATAATAACGTAATATATATATATATATATATTATATATATAAGTATGTTATTAATATATATATATATAATAACATAATATTTTTATTAAATATAATAACCTTATATATATATATATATGTTATTAATATATATAATAACATAATATATATATATATAAGCATGTTATTAATATATATATAATAACGTAATATTTTTATTAAATATAATAAAGTTATATATATATGTGTGTGTGTGTGTGTGTGTGTGTGTGTGTTATTAATATATATAATAACGTAATATATATTATAACATAATATTTTATAGCTTATAATTAAAAAAAAAAAAAATTATATTACTATGTAAATATGTATTATAATATATTATTTATATATATATATATATATAAAATAACCTAATGTAAAGATATAACATATAATATATTAATATATAATAATATATTATGTTATTCTCATTATAATCTATAAATATAATTTATATTATTATTATTTTTAGTAAAGATAATAACGTAATATATATATATATATATATAAGTATGTTATTAATATATATATAATAACGTAATATTTTTATTATATATATATGTGTGTGTGTGTGTGTGTGTTATTAATATATATTATTATATTAATATGTATGTTATTAATATATATGTATATTATTAATATATGAGTCAAAAGGGGTCATAGGTTGACCAATGACCCCCTTTGACCCATTACATAACAACATATGTCCCTAAGGGTCCTAGGAACCCTAGTGACATATTAGAATCGTTCTTATGAGTCGAAGGAGGTCATAGGTTGACCTATGAACTCTTTCGACGCATTACATTACAACATATGTCCCTAGGGGTCCTAGGACCCCTAAGGACATATTAGAATCGTTCTTATGGGTCAAAGGGGGTCATAGGTTGACCTATGACCTCATTCAACCCATTAAATGATGACATATGTCCCTAGGGGTCTAGGACCCATAGGGACATATTAGAATCATTCTTATGGGTCAAAGGGGGTCATAGGTTGACCTATGACCCCCTTCAACCCATTAAATGATGACATATATCCCTAGGGGTCCTAGGACCCCTAGGGACATATCAGAATCATCCATATGGGTCAAACGGCGTCATAGGTTGACCTATGACCCCCTTTGACCCATTACATGATGACATATGTCCCTAGGGGTCCTAGCACCCCTAGGGACATATTAGAATCATTCATATGGGTTGAAGGGGCTCATAGGTTGACTTATGATCCCCTTCAACCCATTACATAATGTCATATGTCCCTAGAGGTCCTAGGACCCCTAGGGACATATTAGAATCATTCTTATGGGTCGAAGGGGGTCATAAGTTGACCTATGACCCACTTTGACACATTACATGATGACATATGTCCCTAGGGGTCCTCGAAACCCTAGGGACATATTAGAATTGTTCTTATGGGTCAAAGGGGGTCATAGGTTGACAATTGACCCACTTCGACACATTACATGATGACATATGTCCCTAGGGGTCCTAGGACCCCTAAGAACATGTAAGAATGCATCATATGGATCAAAGGGTGTCATAGGTTTACCTATGACGCCCTTCAACCCATTAAATGATGACATATTTACATAGGAGTCCCAGGACACCTAGGGACATATTGCAATGATTCTTATGGGTCAAAGGCGGTCATAGGTTGACCTATGATCCCCTTCGACCCATTAAATGATAACATATGTTCCTAGGGGTCCTAGGACCCCCAAGGACATATTAGAATCGTTCTTATGGGTAAAAGGGGGTCATAGGTTGAACTATGACCCCCTTCGACCAATTACATGACCACATATGTCCCTAGGGGTCCTAGGACCCCTAGGGACATATTAGAATCGTTCTTATGGGTCAAAGGGGCTCATAGGGTGACTTATGACCCCCTTCGACCCATTAGATGATGACATATGTCCTTATCGGTCAAAGGGGGTCATAGGTTGACTTATGACCCTCTTCGACACATTACATGATGACATATGTCCCTAGGGGTCCTAGGACACCTAGGGACATATTAGAATGCTTCATATGGGTCAAAGGGTGTCATAGGTTGACCTATGACCTCCTTCGACCCTTTAAATGATGACATATATAGCAAGGGGTCCTAGGACCCCTAGGGACATATTAGAATCATTCATATGGGTCAAAGGGGGTCATAGGGTGACCTATCGCCCCTTTCGACCAATTACATGACGACATATGTCCCTAGGGTTCCTAGGACCCCTAGGGACATATAAGAATCATTCTTATGGGTCTAAGGGGGTCATAGGTTGACCTATGACCTCCTTCGATCCATTACATGATGACATATGTCCCTAAGGGGTCCTAGGAATCCTAGGGACATATTAGAATCGTTCTTATGGGTCAAAGGGGCCCATAGGGGTACCTATGATCCCCTTCAACCTATTAAATGATGACATATGTTCTTAAGGGTCCTAGGACCCCTAGGTAGATATTAGAATCATTTTTATGGGTCAAAGAGGGTCATAAATCAACCTATGAGCCACTTTGACCCATATGAACGATTCTAATATGTCCCTAGGGATCGTAGGACCCCTAGGGACATATGTCATCATGTAATGGGTCGAAGGGGGTCATAGGTCAAACTATGACCCCATTTGACCCATATGAACAATTCTAATATGTCCCTAGGGGTCCTAGGACACCTAGGAACATATGTCATCATGTAATCTATCGAAGGGGGTCATAGGGATCGTAGTTCAACCTATGATGCCCTTGAACCCATAAGAATGATTCTAATATGTCTCTAGGGGTCCTAGGATCGCTAGGAATATATGTCATCATTTAAAGGGTCAAAGGGGGTCATAGGACAACGTATGACCGCCTTTGACCCATAAGAATGATTCTAATATGTCCCTAGGGGTCCTAGGACCACTGGGTACATATGTCATCATTTAATGGGTCAAAGGGGGTCATAGGTCAACCTATGACCCCCTTTGACCCATATGAAGCATTCTAATATGTTCGTAGGGGTCCTAGGATCCCTAAGGACATATGTCATCATGTAATGGTTCGAAGGGGGTCATAGGTCACCCTATGACTCCCTTTCACCTATAAGAACAATTCTAATATGTCCCTAGGGGTCCTAGGACCCCTAGGGACATATCTTGTCATTTAATGGGTAAAAGGGGGTCATAGGTCATCATATGACCCCGTTTGACCCATATGAAGCATTCTAATATGTCCCTAAGGGTCTTAGGACCCCTAGGGACATATGTCATCATGTAATGTGTCGAAGGTGGTCATGGGTCAACCTATGACCCCCTTTGACCCATAAGAATGATTCTAATATGTCCCTAGGGGTCCTAGGACCCCTAGGGATGTATGTCATCATTTAATGGGTCGAAGGGGGTCATAGGTCAACCTATGACACCCTTTGACCCATATGAAGCATTCTAATATGTCCCTAGGTGTCTTAGGACCCCTAGGGACATATGTCATCATTTAATGGGTTGATGGGGGTCATAGGTCACCCTATGACCACCTTTGACCCATAAGAACGATTCTAATATCTCCCTGGGGGTCCTAGGACCCCTAGGGACATATGTCATCATGTAATTGGTCGAAGGGGGTCATAGGTCAACCTATGACCCCCTTTAACCCATAAGAACGATTGTAATATGTCCCTAGGGGTCTTAGGACCCCTAGGGACATATGTCATCATTTAATGGGTCGGACCTATGACCCCCTTTGACCGATATGAAGCATTCTAATATGTTCGTAGGGATCCTCGGATCCCTAAGGACATATGTCGTCATGTAATGGTTCAAGGGAGGTCATAGGTCACCCTATGACCCCCTTTGACCCATAAGAACAATTCTAATATGTCATTAGGGGTCCTAAGACCCCTAGGGACATATCTTGTCATTTAATGGGTAAAAGGGGGTCATAGGTCATCATATGACCCCATTTGACCCATATAAAGCATTCTAATATGTCCCTAAGGGTCTTAGGACCCCTAGGGACATATGTCATCATGTAATGTGTCGAAGGTGGTCATAGGTCAACCTATGACTCCCTTTGACCCATATGAACGATTCTAATATGTCCCTAGGGGTCCTAAGACCCCTAAGAACATATGTCATCATTTAATGGGTCGAAAGGGGTCATAGGTCAACCTATGACCCCTTTTGATCCATATGAACGATTCTAATATGTCCCTACGGGTCCTAGGACCCCTAGGGACATATATCATCATATAATGCGTCAAAGGGGGTCATAGGTCAACCTATGACCCCCTTAGACCCATATGAAAGATTCTAATATGTCCCTTGGGGTCCTAGGACCCCTAGGGACTATGTCATCATGTAATTAGTCAAAGGGGGTCATAGGTCAACCTATGACCCCCTTTGACTCATAAGAATGATTCTAATATGTCCCTAGGGCTCCTAGGACCCCTAGGGACATATGTCATCATTTAATGGTTCGAAGGGGGTCATAGGTCAACCTATGACCCCCTTTGACCCATATGAACGAATCTAATATGTTCCTAGGGGTCTTAGGACCCCTAGGGACATACGTCGTCATGTAATATGTCGAAGGGGGTTAGAGGTTAACCTGTGACCTCCTTTGAGCCATAAAAATGATTCTAATATGTCCCTAGGAGTCCTAGGACCCCTAGGGAGATATTTCGTCATTTGATGGGTTGAAGAGGGTCATATGTCAACCTATGACCCGCTTTGACCCATATGAAGTATTCTAATATGTCCCTAGGGGTCCTAGAACCCCTATGGACATATGTCGTCAGGTAATGGGTCGAAGGGGGTCATAGGTCACCCTATGACTCCCTTTGACCGATTAGAAGGATTCTAATATGTCCCTAGGGGTCTTAGGACCCCTAGGGACATATGTAGTCATGTAATGGGTCAAAGGGGGTTATAGGTCAACCTATGACCCCCTTTGACCCATAAGAATGATTGTAATATGTCCTTAGGGGTCCTAGCACCCCTAGGGACAAATGTCATCATTTAATGGGTTGAAGGGGGTCATAGGTCAACCTATGACCCTCGTTGATCCATAAGAACAGTTCTAATATGTCCCTAGGGGTCCTAGGATCAGTAGGGACATATGTTGTCATTTAATGGATCAAAGGGGGTCATTGGTAAACCTATGACCTCCTTTGACCCATATGAACGATTCTAATATGTTCTGAGGGATCCTAGGACCCCTGGAGACATATGTCATCATGTAATGGGTCGAACAGGGTCATAGGTCAATCTATGACCCCCTTTAACCCATATGAATGATTCTAATATGTCCCTAGGGATCCTAGGACCCCTGGGGACATATGTCGTCATGTAATGGGTTGAAGATTCTAATATGTCCCTAGGGGTCCTAAGACCCCTAGGGATATATGTTGTCATTTAATGGGTCGAAGGGGGTCATAGGTCAACCTATGACCCCCTTTGATCCATATGAAACATTCTAATATGTCCCTAGGGGTCCTAGGACCCCTAGGGACATATGTCGTCATGTAATGGGTCAGAGGGGGTTAGAGGTCAACCTATGACCCCCTGTGACCCATAAGAATGATTGTAATATGTCCCTAGGGGTCCTAGGACCCCTAGCTATATATGTCATCATTTAATGGGTCGAAGGGGGTCATAGGTTAACCTATGACACCGTTTGACCCAAATGAAGCATTCTAATATGTCCCTAGGTGTCCTAGGACCCCTAGGGACATATGTTGTCATGTAATGTGTCGAAGAGGGTCATATATCAACGTATGACCCCCTTTGACCCATAAGAACGATTCTAATATGTCATTAGGGGTCCTAGGACCCCTAGGGACATATGTTGTCATCTAATGGGTCGAAGGGGGTCATAGGTCACCCTATGAGCCCCTTTGACCCATAAGAATGATTCTAATATGTCCTTAGGGGTCCTAGGACCCCTACAGACATATGTCATCATTTAATGGGTCAAAGAGGGTCATAGGTCAACCTATGACCCCCTTTGACCCATATGAAGCATTCTAATATGTCCCTAGGTGTCTTAGGACCCCTAGGGACATATGTCATCATGTAATGTGTTGAAGGGGGTCATAGTTCACCCTATGACCCCTTTCAAACCATATGAAAGATTCTAATATGTCCCTAGGGGTCTTAGGACCCTTAGGGACATATGTCATCGTGGAATGTGTCGAACGGGGTCATATGTCACCCTATGATTCCCTTCGACCCATATGAATGATTCTAATATGTCCCTAGGGGTCTTAGGACCCCTAAGGACATATGTCATCGTGGAATGTGTTGAACATGGTCATTGGTCACCCTATGACCCCCTTCAACCCATATGAATGATTCTAATATGTCCTTAAGGGTCCTAGGACCCCTAGGGACAAATGTCGTCTTGTAATATGTCGAAAGGGTTCATAGGTCATCTTGTGACCCCCTTCGACCCATATAAACTATTCTAATATGTCCCTAGGGGTCCTAGGATCCCTTAGGGACATATGTCATCATGGAATGTGTCGAAAGGGGTCATAGGTCATCCTGTGAGCCCTTTTAACCCATATAAATGACTCCACTAGAAATAATATAGTAAAATAAATAATAATATAGTATAACAATCATATATATATATATATATATATATATATATATATATATATATATATATATATATATATATATATATATATATATATATATATATATATATATATATATTTATAGATTATAATAATAATATAATAATATATTATATATTATAATTTACATATGATAATAATAATAATAATATATTATAGATTATAATTTATATATGATAATAATAATAATATGTATTAATAACATGTATATAATATATTACGTTATTATATTTAATATAAATATAGTAAATATAATAATAATATATTATAATAATATATATTATATTTATAGATAATAATAATGATAATAACATAATATATTATTATATATTAATAGATTATATATTATATCTTTACATTACGTTATATATATAATATTATATTATATTATTATATAATATATAGATTATATATTATTTTATATATAATAGTTATGTTATTATATTATATATTTATAGATTATATATTATATCTTTACATATTTCATAACTCAAATTAGTTATATCACTTACAAATTTGTTTTTCCCTCTAATTTTTGTCCCTTTTCCCTCCAATTTTTATGCCTCCGATATCCGCTATGAGATCCGATATCCGATCTCATATCGGATATCCGATAAGGCTTGGGCCTTACTTTCTAGGTTTGGTACCTGGATAGGTGAAAAAAAGTCAGAGCGGATTTTGAAGCGCTTTTAGACGTGTTCAAACTCTATTTTTTTCACATTGCCACTTTTTGGCACACCATGATCCTGCACATACCCACTATAATATATAATAACTGTATATATTATATTAAATTTATACAATATAATTACTACATATACTATATACCATATTATATTTTATAATTTAACTTATATACTATATAATATGTAATATTATATAATATTATCCTATATAATATAATACTATCCTATTCATTATATGTTTTAAACACATAATATTAAACATATGCAACAATTTGTAATTAAAAAAAGAATTAAAAGATAAATTTGTTGATTTGACTCATTCTATAACAAATAAAAGGCATTAAGTTGACCAATTGAATTTTAATCACATGGATAAAGGAGGAGAGAATCTAAACCTCTTACTAAGTTTGAATCCAAACCCTCCAATTTCCATGGGATTCCTCTAGAATGGGTGACAAAGGATCTAGTACTTGATATATAGGGTATCTGATTTGCATAGCTAATGTTTTTTTGCTTTTTTGTTATGGTATTATCATCAATTATTGGCCCACCATTGTCTTGTGCATACCCTAGTCTTAGATGTTCACATATCTTAAAGGAACTAAGAATCTATGTGAAGGAGTTAGAGAGTTCGATGAAGTAGAAGGAGCTTTCTAATCAAAGCAGAGGGGGTACACTACCTTAGTTAAAAAATTAGATGTCCTAGCTAAATGCAATGATCTCAAGAAAATTGGAAGATTATTTGAAAGTTTAAATAGATTGAATATCATTTGGGCACTATTAATGGCTTTCATAGCATACAAGTAAATGAATTACGATTGATAAAGATGACGTTGGCTACCTAGGCCCATATAAAGTATTCTACTACAAGTTTTACTTTAACTGGCTCTGTGTCCAAGAAGAATGACTATCCACATAAGAGGAACTTTTATCAGGAAGAGCTTTTAATGAATTACTCTTTAGGAATATGATGCATTAAATTAGGATTGATATGGACCTTTCCATATTTATTTTGGCTTCATCCCAATCTACCATGAACTGCTCTAAATATAGTATTACACATTTTAATTGTCACTCACTTCCCAAAACTATTCTCTATGAATTGATAAGTTATTTTTTTCCTTTTTATTATTTATTTTCCTTTGATTTCTCATTAAAAATGATGTTTCTTGATGAGCCCCAATTTTGGCATACTTAGGCTAATTAATAAAATTCTTATCATATACTTTCAAGAAAATTTTCAAGACCTTTTAATGCTATTACACATCTACTTTAAATATTATTTATGAACAATATGTCGACTTTTATAATTCATACTATATACTAATGTAAATAGGCCTTTATATTATATCATGGTAAAATACTAGTTGTTTTGATGGTGGAATGGAATGTTCCTTGAAATCATCTACCTAAGAATTTCATATAGCCATTATCATTATGAGTCCTACAACCATAATGGGAATTATTGCTTTAGCTCTAATATGTGGATGGAATGAAGAATCACATATAAGGATTTCTATTGAGTTAACCTAAGATTGCAAGACTAATAGTTAGAATGTGCATGTACCATAAGTTGAGAAGAAAATGAAGTTACTACTTAAAAACTGTCATTCGACCATGTCATAGAAGGACTCTTCAACAATAGATAAGGAAGCAGGTAATTGATTGGCCACTACTTATTGGAATCCACTAAAGGATATTAAGAGAGATTGATCATTTACCATGGATCTAGTAGTAGTGCTCCTTTATGATCGATTGAAATCTAGGATAGTGGTTTATTAATTCCTCCAACTATTCTAACTCTTTCCTCTTTTGTATTATGATCCTTCTTCATCATAAAAAGAATAAACTTGTAATAAAATTTTCCCTATTTCTTAGGAGAGATTAGTTAGCTAGTTAGTTAAGAACTCTTGAATAAAAGAGTCTTGTTCTCTCTTTGTAATAACAATGATGATAGATTGATGCACATTGGAATTGTAATTTAATTGTGAGTAAGTTGATGTACTTATTGAATCTATTATTAATAAAGTTATGAATTTCTTCACCTAGACCTATTGTGTTAATCTAGAAACTACCTAAAGAGGCGCACTTAGGGAGTTGTCTTTTTTTATTTCTAGTAAAGTAGTTTTGTTACCAATATTTTAAGTTATTCTTTTTGAACTATTTTTCATCAGTAACTTAGTGTGACTTCTCTAGCAGTCGATACAAACGTAGAGTTTTCTATCATTCCTACAACCACTAGGAACAGAGTTAGAGTTGCTCTAAAAGATTAATATAGATTGATTTTTTGTTATATGAATAAGATGAGAATTTATATTTTATTATGGTTATTGTAGGTAGAATCTATGTCTAAAAGGGAAATTTAGTGCATATATCAAGCTGACCGAATTCAAAAGGAAATTTAGTGCATTTATCAAGCTGACCCAATTCAAATTTAACATTCCTAGGTTGATGATTAGATTATGTATTAGGTCGTAACTTGATTACTAGCCAAGATGTCCAATACTTGATTCAAGGAATATCTATTCTAAAGTCATAAACTATATCTAGGACACTACATTTTTGGTGCCATTTTCGAGCATGGTGTTAAAAAAGAGCCTACGTCATTCATAATAGTTGCATTTATAAAATTTCCATCTTTGGAATTTTTGTGATTAGTTTAGAATTTATTTTACTATATCCATAAATGAAGGGGCTTCCTTGGATGTTAATTCTACAAAATGACCCCTTCAAAATAGATTATTTCCTAAACCTGAGATGGAAATTCCCCCAAAGAAGAACAACCATTGGAACATCCATTTGCTAACATCTAGGAAGAGTTTCCTTAACCACAATACTCATTAGAGTATCACTACATTTGAACCTCTTTGATGAGCTAGAATATAAAGATAGCTTATCCCTTCTTATCTATTAGCTAGGATAAAAAAGAGGCCTATAACCTCCACCACCAAATTTGGTATTTCCTACGTTTCCCTTTCCTATCCTTGGCCTGCATGATAAAAATAATTTGAAAATATACCTTCTTCAATACTTCTAATTTTTAATGGCCTCATGACTAAATATCATGATACCTTCCTCTTTGATTATGATATTCTCTATAGGAGCTATAATTATACAATGGCTTCTCATGAACTAAAGTTGTTTCCCTCAACTTGAAAAGAGTCATCTCTTTGGTGTTTGATGAGATCAAGAACCAATGTTGATGTAACATGGGATAACATAAGGGACCTGTTCATAAGGAAGTATAAAGAATATTTTCAGGGGCATGATATGAGAAGGGATGTTATCTATAAGATGAAAAAACTCATAAATTATATCTCACGATTGTTGTTCATCCTTTAGAAGTGTACTCAACATGTGTTGAATGAAGAATCATAGTGAATAAGGTGAAAAATGTGTGTGTCTACCTTATTTAATAGAGGATGGAAAATATGGATGATAGAAAGAAATATGTGTGAAAGGGAATATAGGACCTATCCTTGACCCAAATTCCCAAATGGAATGATCCAAATTGATCAATCACAAAGAAGTGATCAATGCACAAATGAATCAAATGATAAAGAATATGAAGAAAGAAAGAAATAATATAATCTACTATAGAAAGTAAGTACTTAAAACCTTGAATGATTAAAAGACAAATACTAACCTCAAAGTAGAGTGAATCTAGAA
Source organism: Cupressus sempervirens (assembly GCA_028749045.1). Lineage (NCBI taxonomy): Eukaryota > Viridiplantae > Streptophyta > Pinopsida > Cupressales > Cupressaceae > Cupressus > Cupressus sempervirens. The sequence continues at coordinate 502,651,311 of CM053791.1, forward strand.
ATGTTGAATTCTGATGTCTATGTATGGTTTTGGGAAATTCTGCAACTTGTTCCAAACTAGAAATATCAAGATGAAGAAAACCCAAAATATTTTTTTCCTTTTGAAGCTAGGTTGACCTTGACCTAGATAGCGAGGCACAATCTTACCTCAAAGCACAATTGTGCCCCAAAAAGTCAATCTTGACCTAAACTACTCTAATGAAATTTTTGTTTGTAGATCACACAAGTTTGATGAAAAGGGTATCCAAATTTGCACTTAAGTCATTCCACACTTGTATCTACAAGAAAAAGGTTTTTTTGTTTAGATGGGGGATTTTCCTTGGTCAAACCCCAGTTTGGAATCAACCTTGAAATGTAATTGAAATTGCAATAAATATAAACATAGTAAGTGGAACTATTCACCTTACTTATATTGAAATCCTTGTCAAGGATTTGAATCCTTGAATTCACAAGTACTTCATAGGAAAGGGATTGGATGAATATGGATGGAGAAATCTTCAACAACAGGGCTCCATAGAATTGTATCCTTCAATGGCTAACAATGGACCTCGCTGAATTGGATCTTGAATGCTTGAAATGCTTGAATGCTTGAATTCTTGAATGCTTGATAGATAGTATATCTTCACTTAATAGAATAATAGATGTGCAAGATAATAGTTCATAGGAAGTGGATGTCAAAATGAGGGAAGAAGGCTTCCTTATATAATTTAGATCTAGGGCATAAATTTCTAGAGAAGGTTGACATGGAAGCATTAAACCCCAGTTAACCTCAACCCCTAGAAATGGACCTAGATCAAAAGAAATTTAAGAATGCACCATTTTAACACCTGTAATAATCGACCCAAAAGTGGGAAAATGAAACTTTCTAAAGTTTGATATCATGTAACCTCTAGAAATTGAAAATTGGACCTTGGATCACGAACAAAGTTGACCATGCCCTAGGTTAGGGTTAAGGTTATCCTTGACCTAGGTCATGGTCAAGGTCAACCTTGATGTAAGAGGGCATCCTTGACCCAGAAAGTCAAAGTCCTTAGTTTCACAAAGAAAGTTGTCAAAAAGAGGCTAGAAATATATAGAGAGAAGAAGAACATGGGGAAACAACTAGATCCATGCAAAGACCTATTCAAGGTTCTTAATATGACCCAAGATCACTTACTCTGAGGGATAAATGCTCTTAACATGGAAGTGCTTCCATTTTAATATGATATTATTAGAAATAATATAACAATTAAAACATTTATCATCTTTAAAAAATCTTGACCATTCAACCAAAGTAAAAAAAACCCATAAAGAGATGCACATAAACAATTACACCAGATATGTTGACTAGTGAAACCCTTGATCAAAGGGAAAAACCCAGTGGGAATGATGCCCACAAGATGATGTACTAATACGAATATTCCTTCTTAGAGGATGGATCCTATTAGGAGTCTTATTACAAAATTTAGTACAAAGAGTCCCTATTAGGAGAATTTGAATCCCTATTAGGAGATTCCAACCCTATTAGGAGTTGTGGAAGGCAACTGAACCCACTATCCAAACAACTTCAGGATCAGATCAACGAACCCATGTCCAATTGATCTCGATATTATTCCTTTTAGAATAATAGATGTGAAACAAGGTTTACTTCTTCCTCTGTCCAATATGTCAGACTTCTTCCCCTTTAGACCATGCAATCAAATCTGGAACTTTGTACTTAGTAACAATAACCCTTAAGTTTACTTATACACATTAATAAGTCACTCTGCTCTGCTACTTAATAATTTGCAAGTCTCTCTACACACAATTATATTGAACACAAAAAACATCTTTCCTTTATACCATGCTCAATAATAAATCCTTGAGTCAACTTCCCACTTAATTATAACATGTTAACTAAATGAATACACATTTAATTAATAATGTCGACTCATAGTTATAAACAAACTTTCACATGTGTGACTTCTGTACATGCACACTCTCTGACATCATCAACGACTAGTATAATGTCTCTAGTTAATTACATAAGACTTCACTATATTTGTGATGAATTGTGGCGATCACACAATAGGAACTATTTTCCCAATACTCTATTTCCATACAGTTCTTTGTAGATTGACTATATCTTTCGTACATTGTCAAATTAGATTTTGGGCACTTACCCTTGTAACAAATACACACTATAATATATGCTAGAAACTGTGCATCATAAGATAAGTAATATAATTTTATTAATACAAAAATCATACTCTACTTCTTTGTCAGTCTTTTACAAACTTATTACTATGTTGTCATCAATGACAAACATAGTCATGAATACATCTCATCAATGTTCTACAATGCTCCCCCATAGCATCAACATTCATGCTAACAAATACATTAAGGCCCCACTTTAGCAAGAGTATGGACTCCATGCAAACTCTTGGTAAAGTAGATCATAATGAAAAGATAATCTTATTAAAATCAAAGGGACAAAGGAAATCCTCAAGCTCTTAGAGACTCAAGAATTCGTCAACTCCAATATTGCAATAAGAGAGACATCTCTAAAATAGATAAAAATAAAAAGAGTGTGATTACCTCATCGAATGAAAACTTATGTCTCATTGTGAACCGCACAAGAAAACTGTGCAACTAGAAAGATGCAATTGAACCACCTAGTGAATGTGGCTACTCACTAGTCAACCATTAAGGATTCACTCTCAAGAATATTCTATTCTATAAGAGTAAAACCAAAAAGCAAAAGAGATGGAATCTTAAGGACACCTTCAACCTTAAGGGATCAAAACCTTGAAACTAGAGGGATCAAGAGATCTTAAAATATAAATTCATGCTTTAAGGATTAGTCACTAATCCAAAAAGGGAGAAAAGGTATCTTGAAATTTGAAAAATAATATACGTGTATCAAAATTGTGTTTGTGTGTGTGTGTGTGTGTGTGTGTGTGTGTGCAATAGGTGAGTAGAGTGTATGCCCCTACGTTAAAGTCATTGCTAACACTTTAACAGGAGCAATGGATATAAAGAAACATAAACAACTCCACTAATTTCATTTCCACTATGAGATGCCTCAGAAAAAGACAAATCAAGGGAAATACCACATAAACATACAAAGAACACAAAAGAGATCTACTTATTGTGGGTTCAGTATGATCATAAGATTTTATATATATAAATAATTGCAAATGAATTGACATCATTCCCCAAAGAAAGTAGAATTACAATTACAAAGGAGGAAAGATCACTAAGAAATATGAAGAAAAATAATTTCAAAACATGACCTAGACATCAAAAATAATCAATGATACCAAGTCATAGATCCAAGAAGATTGTACAAGGAAACATGTACAAATAATAGCACAAGTACAATATAACATTAAACAACGTATGGAAGAATAAAGATACATATAAAGGAATAATACAATAGGTTAATTTATTTTATCACCTTGTACCAATAGAGAAACAAATATTGTAAAAAAGAATCTAACAATATTTAGAAAACACATCACAAGAGAATCATAGTACAATCTAGACAAATACACAAAAGGCTACCATGAAGGACTAGACAATCAAGTGCATCGCCTACTCTCCTCATCTCATTGTATATCATTTAGGGAAGGTGAGTAACTCACAAGAGGGACTATATCCAACATAGTAGGAATGATAGCTAGTTCCAAACAAGGACCCTCTTGAGAATCACAATGTTCAATACTAGGTGTAAGTGTTAACTGTGACGAAAGCATAATAGGTAAATCAATGTCAATGTCAATAGTTTCATATTCATCATTAACATCATCAATATCAACAAGAGTATCTTCTTTGTCTAGATTAATCAAAATAGGATTTAAGATACGAATGGAATCATTAGAATCATACAACTTAACATCATTATTAACAACTTCTTCTAACACATCATGTATAGTTGTATCCAAAGAAGGTAAAAGTTTATAAGATTTAGATTGAGAACAATGCTTCTTAAGATGTTCATTAGGAGATCGATTACGTTTTTTCTTGCTTGAAATATGTTGAGAACTAAGAGGAACAATTACTTGATTCTTCATAGGTTCTATAGGAAGATTAATAGGATTTTCAACAGACTAACAAGCCATAGGATGAGCTTGATTAATAGATATAGAAGCCATAGATAAAGGAGGTATGGAAGGTATAGAAAAAACACCATGATTAAGATCCATAGGAGGTAAAATTGACTTGAGAATATTATGATGCTTATAAGTTTGATATGAGTAGAAAAGATGATTAGTTCAAGAAGGGCATGAATTAGTTAATGAAGGCCAAAAGAAGTCAAGTGTAGCACAATCTTTGGGCCTAGAAGTATTATATAAACTATGATTAACCATCTTCACTTATTCATCATGAAAAAATTTAAGAAATTTATGAATAGGTGAAACAAAAGAATGCATGGCATTCAACCATGGAAAACCAAGATTAACTCGAAACTGATCAGAAGTAGGAAAAACAACAAAGGTAGTGTTCACAATTTCTCCACAAAGTTCAACTAGTAAATCAATAGAACCAAATGATGGATAAAGAAAAATATTACAAGTTTGAATCCACACATCCGATGTATTATAAAAATTGCATACAATCTTTTCATAAAATGATTTTCTTCATTAATAACATTGACTAATAATGTAGGATCAACAAGACAACCACAAGTAGGTATATGAGAAATCATTGCATTAATATAAAGGTGAGAATTGAGAGCTTTAATAATCTTAGAATCATCAAAGGTAATGAAAAGTTCCCAAGGTATTTTACTTTTAGGTTGTCGTCGAGGCTTAAGTTGAGGTTTCAATTTAGGCTTAGGTTTCAGTTCAAGTTGAGCTAAAACTTGAGATTGAAGTGTAGTTTGAGGTGGAGATACAGATTGAACAACATTCTCCACTTGATTAACAACATGATTAAGATCACCCATCTTTGAATCATATAGAATATCCATAGATGATGGCTAAGATATAGTATTAGTATCATGTGTAGGTAAAGGATTCATATAGATTTGAAAAATTTGATTAGGAGGAGAAACATACTTATTCCCACCACCATCAAAATTATCAATAGATAAAAGAATTAGAATCAACTAAATCTTAAACCTTATGTTTTAAAGAACAAAATTTCTCAGTATCATAATCATTTTGATGATGATATTGACAAAAAATTTAGAATCAAATTTTTTAGATGCCATCGTAGTAGGTAAAAGAGGTCAAATAGGAGGTAAAGAAATCATATTAGTAGTTAACAACCTATTTATTATAGAATATAAATATTTATAAAGAGGAGTAAATGTATGATTTACTTGAAAAGCAATGGATGCAAAAATGGCATTATGAGATGCAACAACAACTTGATCAACAACTACATTTTCTTGTTTATTTATCTTGACATAGTTGTTGAATTTTTGAAATTTATTTGGATTAGGAGTAGCATCACTTTTATCAATAGGAACATGAGCCATTGGAGTGGTGATCTCAAATTGTCTCACTTGTAATTGATAATGATGAAGCACTGCACAAAGTTGTTGAAAAGAGGTAAATTCAGTAAGAATAATCTTACCTCTAATATCCTTTTGCAAATTTGAAATAAACATAGATTGAATATCAATATTAGGAACAAGGTAGGAAATATAAGCATGTAAATGCTTAAATGTACCAGTAAATTCAGTCAATTTTTTCGTAGAATTTTATTTACAATGCATCAAATCAGCCAAAGACACTTGCAGGCCAATGTTGTTTTGAAATTGTTGAATAAAAGAATTGGCAAGTTGTGGAAATGAATCGATAGAATAAGGAGGTAAGGAACAAAACCATTGTAAGACCTTGCCACAAAAGGTTCAAGAAAACAACTTGGATGAAAACCTATGATAATGAGAATAATCACTACAAAGAATTTAAAATTTTTAAACATGATGAATAGGGTCTCCCTTACCATTGTAATTCTCAAGAAAAGGCATATTTTCTTGCTAAGGAATGGGAGTATGAATCATATCTTGAGACAAAGGACTTCCCATGTCACATTAGGAATACTAAAATTGTTTTAAGTCAAGGTAGCAAGTTGTTGTTGTAAAGATGACACAGTTTGAGCCAAATTGATAAGTGTTGAATCATAGAGGAAATAGGAGAACTAACAAAATTAGAAACACTAGGTAAAGTGTATGAAGCTACATGAATAGAAGACACAACTAGAGGAACATTTGGAACCATAGTTGGAAGAGGATTAGAATAAGTAAAAGGAACCTTATGATAAGAAGGTTGTGATATAGGAAGGGACACAAGAGGAACACTCATAGGAATAGAGGGAAACATCACAATCACCAAAGAAGGAGTATAAGTAGGAACACTAAGGAAAGTAACATAAGAAGGTTCTACACTAGTGATAGGAGGGAAAAACCCTAAATATTGAGCTTCTTGAGCTAAAGGTTTAACATTTGAATGCACAAGGTGAGTAATACCACGCAAGAGGTTAACACCTTGATCACTATCACAAAGAACTTTCTTAAGAGCCTCAATAGCTTAAATAGAATATTCATTATGGTTTTCTTGAATAAGCCAATTATCCATTTTATCAAGTTCAATTGAATGTTTTTGGACTTGTTCAGGAGGAACTCATAAAGCCACATCCTCATCATTAGATGGGTGAGAAGTGTTTTTCTCCCTAATAGGATTAGAATTAGGAAGAGTCAAATTCTCATTCAAGATCCTAAAGGAAAGGAGAAGAAGACTTTGGCTCAATGATACCCTTAAGTCTATGACTTTGTCTAATCAAAAGATTAGAAGTAGGAATAGAAGTAATAAAGCTCATAAATGAATGTAATGCAAATGAACTAAACTAAGAAAACATAAAGCATAAATATTTTTGTATTTTGAAAGAGATTTTGCAATTTTTTTGTATTTTTGAATTTTGAAATGCAAAAGCATAAAATAAATTTTATCTTAATGCAAGAAATGACCTAACAAATATGAAATCTAACACTAAAAAACACAATAGGGCATCTAATTCCATAAAAGAAAAGAGGATAATCATGTCGGGTTCACCAAAATGACTAAGGTAAAAAAATTGTGTGTTAATCTTATTGAATAGAGGAAGGAAAATATGGATGATAGAAAGAAATGTGTGAAAGTGAATATACCTAACCTATCCTTAACCCAAATTCCCAAAATGAATGATCCAAAATGATCAATCACAAAGAAGTGATCAATGTGCAAATGAATCAAATGATAGAGAATATGAAGAAAGCAAGAAATCATATAATCTATTATAGAAAGAAAGTACTTAAAACCTTGAATGAATAAAAGATAAATACTATCCTCAAAGTAGAGTGAATCTAGAAAATGTTGATTTCTGATGTCTATGTATAGTTTCAGGAAATTCTACAACCTATTTTGGAATGAAAATGTCAAGATAGAGAAAACCCAAAAAAATTGTGGCCTTTTGAAGGTAGGTCAACCTTGACTGAGATAGTAGAGCACAATTGTGCCCTAAAAAGTCAACCTTGACTTGTACTACTCTAATGAAATTTCTTTTTACTAATCCTACACATTTGACAAAAAGGGTATCCAAATATGCACTTTAACTCATTGTTCCACACCTATCTGCAAGAAAAAGGGTTTTGTTGTTTGGATGGGGGGTTTGACTTAGTCAAACCCTAGTTTGGAATCAAACTTTAAATGTAATTGAAATTGCAATAATCATAAACAAAGTAAATGGAACTATTCACCTTGCTTATATTGAAATCCTTGTGGAGGATTTGAATCCTTGAATCCACAAGTACAGATGCTCTGGACAAATGAATGTAGGATGTCTCAAATCAATGGCATTAGCTATTCAACACCAATATTGAATGGATCTTTGCATAGGAAAAGGCTTGGATGAATATGGATGGAGAAATCTTCAACAAGAGGGCTCCACAAAGATTGAATCCTTTAATGGCTAACAATGGACCTCCTTGAATTCAATCTTGAATGCTTGAATTCTTGAACACTTGATAGATAGTAGATCTTCACTTCATAGAATAATGTATGTGCAAGATAGTTGTTAATAGAAAGTGCATGTAAAAATGAGGGAAGGAGGCTTCCTTATATAAAGATCTAGGGCACAAACTTCTAGAGAAGGCCGACAAGGGAGCATTGAATCCAAATTAACCTTAACCCCTAGAAATGGACCTAGATTAAATGTAATTTAAGAATGTACCATCCCAAAACTTGAAACAGCCAACCCAGAAGCAGGAAAATGAAACTTTCCAAAGCTCGATATCCTGAAACCTCCTAAAATTGAAAACTACACTTGGGGTTATGGATGAGGTCAACCCTGCCCTACGTTAGGGTTGAGGTCATCCTTGACCTAGGTTAGGATCGAGATTGACCTTGACCCAAAAAGTCAAAGTCCTCAATTTCACAGAAAAAGTTGTCAAAAAGAGGCTGGAGAGAGAGAGAGAGAGAGAGAGAGAGAGAGAGAGAGAGAGAGAGAGAGAGAGAGAGAGAGAGAGAGAGAAGCATAATAGGGAGGAAAAAACTAGAATCATGTAAAGAGCTATTTAAGGCACTTGACATGACCCTAAACCACTTACTTAGAGGGCTAAACACTCTTAACATGGAAGTGCTTTCATTTTAAGACAATACACATATAAACATATTTTCCTAAAAGACCTTAATGATACCTTTGTAGAAGCTCTAGACCTCATGGCAAGAGATGATATTTCTCAGAGTAGTTGGGATGTAAAAATATTTGTTTGAACTATGTAAGAGAAGTAGTGAATAAGGGAAGAGGATTCAAACCTTCTCTTGGAAAGGAAAACAATTTTTTAGTATGAAAAATGGAATGAAGAGAGAGGAAGGTTAAAAATTATCCCTCTTTATAATGACAAAAAGGAAAAAAACTTTAAGTGGTGCCTTGGGAATTGAGGTGAGGCTCTATTCCTCTGGCTACAAGAACTAGCACTTCCCATTATTCTTGAAATTGATGAAGGAATTCTTCTTTGTTAATGGGCTTGTGATAAGGTCTTATTCTACATCCATTATCCAACAACTTGAACTAGACATGATCAATTGTCAAAGTTGCACAATGTGATTGTCAAATTTATTAACAATCTCATGGGAACCTAACCATCTTGTCTGCAATTTTCTCTAATAATCCCTATATTAGGAGTCATATAATAGTATGAGAAATATCTAATGGTAAATATTGTCTCCTATATTTATCATCGCACTTCATCCTTGGTGTTGAATCATTTCAATATTTTCTAGTGCACTTTTTGTCATTACATCCATTGCATAATTCATTCACTATGTGTTGTAGTTAAATCCATATCCAACTATAAAGAAGTCCTTAGGATTTTATTTTCAAACTTAATAGGCATCACATCTTTCTTTCCATACACCATCTCAAAAGATTTGAATAATGTGGTTGTTTTCCAAGTTGTTTGGTAAGTCCAAATGCCTTTAGGTAACTTGTTAGCCAATTCCTTTCTATGGATATTCACCATCTGTGTAAGAATTGATTCAATATCCATGTATGTTATCTCATCCTAGCCATTGTCTTGTGGATGGTACAATGCAGGCTTCCTATGCCTTACATTATATTCATTGGCTAAGGTTGTGATTAATGTGCAAGTAAAATAGGCTCCTTGAGCTATTACTATTTCCCTATGAACACTAAATCTGGTAAAAATTTATCAATAAAGAAATCCTTCCACTTTATTATCCCTAGCATTTTGCCTTTCTCTTGTCTGTATATATTTCTTTACATAATCAGTACTTGAACAATGATAGAGTACTTGTCGTTTGATGTAGATTCAATAGGACCAACAAAGTCAATTCCCCATTGATCAAAAGGTGTAACAAAAACTTGTGGAAACAAGGGTATCTCATAATGAAAATAACATAAGTCCCTTCTCTACAACTCTTCTCTTCTTGTTAATGGTGGCTAATGGTATTTACTATTCAGGAAAATCTATCCCCTCCTACCTTGGAGGTCTACCTAGACTTAAGGTTGGTCTTGTCAAGTGGATAAGGTGTGGATATTGGGGGTACCTTTTATTGGGGGTGGGGGGGAGGAGTTGAAATTTTCAGCTTCATCAAATATGCCATAGGATTTTTCATTTCAACATATTTTGGGTTTAGAGCTCCTAAGTCTGATCTAGGTATGGTTGACCCTAAACCAAGTTAGAAAGGTGTGCTTGTGGCTAGTTTTGTCCTTGGACCCATGCCTCAAAATAAACCCACTATCATTCCCCCTCTAGCTTGAAGATCTATTTTCTTGATGTAGTTGTAGAAAATGTTTCAAGAAGGTTTTTGCCAAACCTTGTCGGAAGGTTTCTATTTTATAGAATAACCATAGAGATGGTTAGGAAATGGACCTCTAATAGGTGAAAGATAAGAGGATTGGTCACAATTGCTTCTATGATAGGGGAAATGTATCTATTAAGGTTTAAAAATGAAGAATACAAAAACTAGGTTTTGACAAGATCCTGGACGTTGGGGAAACACATATTGCTTGTAGCCAAATGGAAGCCTAGTTTTAACCTTGGTGTTGACGTATAGAGAATGGCCCTGGTCTAGATTTGTCTCGCTATTTTTCCAATGGAATTCTAGGATGATAAGGTCTTCCAATGGATCAAGGACTCATTCGGACATTTTATTAAGGTGGACGCTATTACAAAAAAATAGGTCATAATGAAGCTTTTCTAGACTATGTGTGAATGTTTTTGATAATAATATGCTCCCTAGTTGTATTGTTCTAAGATCAAAATGGGGAATGTGGAGGCAAGCTATCAGTTATGAGAATGCAGAGCTATATTTTAAAAACTTTAAACATTATGGTCATGTGGTCTCTAGATGAAAAATTGTTATTAGGAAAAGCAGTGATAAATAGTTGGAACCCACAAAATCATTGGGTACCACAGATGCAAATTTGGCTAAAACCTCTATGGCATCCTAGGATGTGCCCCTATAGCTGGAGGTTTTGGGGGAACAAATGATCCAAGTTGAATCTAAGTCTATGATTCATAATGATGACTTGGATAAAATCTTGGAGGAGGGAAAAATCCATAAGGAAATGGATGAAGTAGGACTGCTCGAGACTGATAAGGTACACACACATGGTTTGAATGATTCCTTGGAGGGTGTTGTGGAAAGGATGACCCAAAAGGTGAGGATACTAAAGCCTCAAGCTGAAGAGGAATAGAAAAACTTAAACCAACCTCAGGATGACTGAGGGTGCATGATTGTAGGGAAGGGAAAATAAGAAATGAATGCATCATCATCATGAGGAACCTTTACGATCAATATTCCATGTATTGAGGTTCAAATGAATGAGCTAGGCTCAAGGCCCTCAACTTTGGGTACCCCTTTTGGGATGGGGGTGGTGTAAAGAACATAAATAAAAGGTGCGAGGCCAATATAAGGTAGATGTGGGCTCAAAAAAGGATTGGTAGACCCCTAGTGAGGGTTGTGAGAACAAAGGCTACCTCTCGGGAAATAGAAAATGGGTTAGAGAGGACCTTTGAAGATACCCAAAGAGGTAAAAAATTATGTTAATCTCTTGGAATATTAGTAGTTTCAATAGCCTTAGGAAACAATTTTTTTTAAAATTTATGATTAAGGATCATAATCTGGACATAGTTCTCATTCAGGAAATCAAGAGTAAACAAAACTTTGATAACATGACTCGCTACCTATGGCTAGGAGAAAAATATTATTTCATTGAAGCAATGGAGCTTTTGGGGGGATTTCCACTATGTGGAAGCCTAATAAACTCAAAGGAGTGGAGTTACATTGTCACCCCCATTTTGTGGTGGTTTTCCTGAATGAGAATAATCACAATTGGGTGTTTTAGAATATATATGGTCCAAACACTAGAGGCAGATGATTCCACCTTGAGGATGAAGCTTCTAACTATATGAAGAATTGGAAGGATACTTGTTTCATGTGTGTAGGAGATTTTAACACTACCTTATACTCTTGCAAAGAAAAAGGGTGGCCTAGATGACATCTCAGAGAACATGCATGACTTAGAGAGATTCTTCAGTGGAAATGACCTCATGGATATTGACCTTTAGGAATTGCAATATACTTGGTCTAATAACAGGATGGGGAAGAATCTTATTCGCGTAAGATTTGATAGAGTGCTAATATCAACAAGATGGGACATCCTCCCTTACACCTCCCTCCATGGATATTGAAGGTTAGTCTCTAACCACTCAATTCTCCTACTGACTTGGCATTCCAATAATCACCATAGGAAGAAACCCTTTTGATATAAAATCATGTGGCATTCAAATCCTTAGTTTAGAGACCAAATAATTCATTAGTGGAACACTACAATACAAGGATCGTCTATGTATTACATAACCAAAAAGCTAGGAAAGATTAAAAGAGAAGTTGGTAAGTGGAGTAAAAATTGCTTTGGGGATATCTTTAAATAGAAATAGTAAATAGAGCACAAGCTTGAAGAGATACAAGGGAGGATGGAAAAGGGTGACCTTTTAGTGGTTACCCATGAAGAAGAATAGGAGTGGAGATGAAAATGGAACACCACTGTTGGATGGGAAGAGGTTTTCTCAAAGAAAAAATTTAGAGTTCAATGGCTTCTAGGAGGAGACATGAACATGATGGTTTTCCATAGGTTGGCTTCCAAGCATAAGAAGAGAAATACGATAATTAAGTTGTTCAATAAGGACAATGTTGGACTTCAAAAGGAGGATGATCTAAAGAAATGAGTGACTAACTACTTCCAGGAGATGATCTACAACCCCCTAGTGTTCAAGTTAGTCGCCAGACATAGTCTAACTTCCTAGGAGTTATGTGCCCAATACTTGACAATGAGATGAACCAAGACTTGATTAGGAAGGTGATAGAAGAGGAAGTTAAGAGCACCATTTTTTTTCATGGGTTCCTTTAAAGCCCTTGGGCTAGATGGTTTTCCCCTATTATTCTTCCAAGAATTCTCAAAAATTTTCAAGTATGACCTCATCAATATGGTGGGGGACTTCATCAAGATAGGTAAGATTCTTAGAGAACTCAATGACACTTTTCTAGTTTTGATCCTCAAAGTTAAAGACCCTATAAGATTAGAAGAATTCAAATTGATAATCCTCTATAATACCATCTACACAATTTTCTCAAAAGTGATGGTCAATAGAATGAAACCCATATTGGTAGAAATTATTAGTCCAACTCAAAATGGATTTTCTCCTAGGAGACAGATCCTAGACACTATCATCACTTCTCATGAGGTCTTGCATTCCCTAGAAAAGAGTGTAATCCTTCTATGTGTTTGAAACTAGATATCTCTAAGACTTACAACAAGGTTAGAAGAGAGTTTCTTATTAAGAGTTTCATGAAACTCAAGTTTGGGGAACACTTCATCACCCTGATTGATGTGATGACCAATACAATCCAATTTTTTGTGATAGTGAATGGGTCACCATATCCTTTCTTCTTGACGAAGAGGGGAATTAGATAGGGAAACTAATGTCGTCTTATCTATTTATAATGGTTGGTAAGATCCTTGGTATAAATCTTGTAGAATTTGCAGTGCATTGCAAAATTAAAGGGATCAATCCTACAATGAATCTACCCCCTAAGGTTCACTAATAATTTTTTGATGACACATTTCTCTATGTAGTATCCTCCACAATAGAGGCAAAGGCCTAGAAAATGAATCTAAATGGATTTGCTAAAGTGTCAGAACAACATATAAATTATCAGAAAAGTAAATTACACTTCTGTAATATAGAGATGGCCAGTCAGCAAAGAATTACTAGGCAATTGGAATGTCAAATTACCTCCTTCCCTAAGACTTATCTAGGTCTCCCTCCTCAATATTAAAGATGTGACTCCCAAATTTTGGAATACCATGGTTGAGAGGATGTAGAGGAAGCTAATAGGTTGGAAGGGGAAGGTATTAATTAATGTAGGTAAGCTTCAATTACTCTTGGCTTCCTTGAAAGGTATTCTTGTTTATTTATTATCCTTATTTAAGATATATAGTAAATTGAAAGATATTATTGAGAAGATACAATGTAATTTCTTATGGACGGGAATAGAGGAAAAGAAGAAGTTAAGTCTAGCTAGTTGTGATAAACTTTGTATGCCTAAATCCCAAGGAGGTTTGAACTTGAGAAGAATTAAATATCTTAATAAATCCCTCATGATGAAGGTTGTGTTGAAATTTGATTGAAAAGATCATTGTTTAGAGAGATTGAAATAGGGAGATTGTAGAAGAAGATTATGTGTTTCAATCATTATTTTGTCATTGATGTCAAGCCTGCTATTTGTTGGTAAGATAACTACTTATAAGATTCAAGTACTATCACTTGGTTGATTGATGAGGAGGATTTGATCAATAAGGGGTAACAATAGCACCTAGAGGAAAGGTTGAGTTATGATTATGTAATGAAGAACAAGGATCAATGAAGACAATGATGATATGATGTATTGATAATTTACTTAAGGGTATAAAGGCTAGCTACACTTAGAAAATTTAGAAGAACAAGTTACACAAAGTTTGTCTACCAAGCTTGACCGATTGGACAGTAGGTGCTAAGAAAAGTTAGTGTAAGCCAAGCAGAAAGTTAGTTGGAGTTGAGTAAAAGTGAATTCTAGTGGATTCTAAGAAAAATAGTTGATGTCGGGTAAAGTTTAGTTGATGCTAAGCATTAATAAACTTTAATTAATGTCGAGTGATTTTATAGTTGATGCTGAGCAAAATAGTGTGTGTCAAGCATCAGAAGATTGATAATGTTGAGCTGCTACATTATTTTAAAGATCAAAGATTTGCTAAATCTAAGCCAAATAGTTTATTTTCTTGAAACTTGTGAACTAGGAGGAAAATAAGGATGATGAGCTAGTGGCATAGAACTTAATGTAAACCATTTTTGAGGAGAATTGAAATGGATTCTAAGAGAAGTTTCTAGATAAGATACAAGATATGGGGTAGATACATTGTATCCTACCTAATCCATTTGAAACCTAAATTCTAAGATGATGGAGAATGAGAAGAAAAATATCTAATTTCCTATTTATAGGAATGTCTAGTCATGAAGCAAGGTTTTCATGTCCAAAGACCTAAGGAGAAGAAGGAGTTAAGGGTTTTGCTTCATCAAGTAAGCCAAGAGAAGAGTCTGCAATGTTATGCTAAGAAAGAAGGCTTAATGAGATATATGCTTAAAGGGTGAAAAAGCTATCAAAGTTGCAAAGTATGAAAGCCAAGCAGAATGGAGGACTAAATAGAGATGTGTAATTTGCAAGAGAAGTTGTACGTTGTATCAGATCAAAGCTCTATTTTCCCTCTCTAATAATTGTATCAATTGAGGGTAAATCCTTTGGATTAAGGTTGACCTAATAGTCATTAGTAAATCCTTTAACTAGATGGAATTCCAAATGAATTTCCTAAAGTCCTCTAACAAGGCTCTCTTCTAACAAGGTGATTGAAATCCCTTAACCAGGTCAAATTTAATAGTGTGTATCCTAACCTTTACCAAGGTTGGCCTTTCACAGGGCATCACTTTAGAAGAGTGAAAAGGATTAGCATATTATTGGTGGTTTTTCCCAAATTGGGTTTCCACATAAATCATTGTGTCAAGTGTATTGATGAATGTGTTGTGTTTCATGCTTTACATTTTTGCAAATTGATTTGATAGTAACCTATACGTTTTAGTGATTACATAATCTAGTAAATTGCATGAATGGGTATGAATGCTTTATGGGCTCACTAAGCTATGAAAAGTTTTATTTATACATCTAGACCTTGGATAAATTATTCACCCCTCTCCCCCCTCTCATTTATTCTAAAGAATTCCAACAATTGGTATCAGAGCCATCTACTTAAGAGGACTAGTTTGAAGGTACTAGAAGCACAAAGATCAAGATGTGAAAAAGAGATGCACCCAAGCTCAATAGAGATAATTTTCTTTCATGACAAAGTTTGATGAAGCTACACCATGGAGGACTTGGAGATCATGCACAATCTACCATTACAATGGAACTTGTTGATGTAGTTGGAGTCCTAATTGCTAAAGATATGAAAAAGAAGAAAGAACACAATCAAGTGATGTTTGAGATTGCCTCTACCCTAAGCTATGCCAAATTTGATGATATCAAAGGCTGTGACACTGCAAAAAAAATGTGGGATGCCCTACACACCATCTATGGAGGAGATAAAAATGTACAAAGATCCAAATCTGAGGGCCTCAAAGGTAAGTTTGACGATATGAGAATGGTAGAATGTGAGAATATTATTCAATATGTTGCTAGGATAAAAGAAGTTGTTAGTACAATAAGAGGAGCTACTGGTCATATAGATGATGATATTGTGTTAAGTAAAGTCTTGAGAACACTACTATCTATTTATGCTATTAGATTCTCTACAAGTCAAGAATTGAGATGTATTCTAGGGAATGATCTAACCCTTGAAGGTTTGGTAGGTAGACTCACTAGTTTTGAGCTAGCTAACTTTGATCATTACAAACTTGAAAGCCTTGAATTTGCATTCAAAGCCAAGTTTTTGTTGAAAGACTCTCATGAGGTGAAGTTGAAGAAGAAGAAAAGAACGATTAAATATGTATCTAGTGATAGTGATATAGATGAGGAAGATGTTGAACAATTGGCAAGAACATTTCACAGAGGTAAAGGAAAGTTCAAAGGTAAGTTATCCATCATTTGTTTCAATTGCAATGAGTTTGGTCATATTCCTACAAGATGTACATAGAAGAATAACTACAAAGGTGGTGACAAGTACAAAAGCAAGAGAGAAGATGACAATAGAGATTACAAAGACAAGGGCAAGAAGTCATGCTACATTGTTGAAGAAGGAAGTAGGTGTTGCACTTTCATTTTGCACGAGGTCAATGGTAGGAATCCATAGTGTAATTTCTCTCTTGAAAAGAAAATCTTTTTATGGATCCACTCCAAGGTTCAGTATTTTTCTTGTGATGTACCAAAATTCGCTCAGTAGAAGATAAATGTGAGTATTCACAAAGAGGCCTTTGCTGGTTCTAAAAATTCTTTTATCTTGGAATTGAAGTAAAATCTATTCGCTGTCTCAAAATATCACACCAAAAGAACAATATTTTTTGTATTTTTTTTATTTTTCAATGAATGCAACTTTAACAATGCAGCTACTACGAGGTCCTATTCTAACAAGGGGTTAGCAAAGAAAATAATAAAACTGAAAGCAAATAACATGAAATCAAATAACTTGAAATTGAAATTCCTAAACAGACATAAGCTACATAACACAACACATTGCAAATTAAACCTTTGAAGAAATTAGTAGAAAACCAATGAAAATAGGAGTAGCACTTCCTAGAATCCACTAATGCAATCATCAGTGAGAATCTTTAATAATACGAATGATGTTTCACTCTTCATCAAACTGCAAGGCCATGAAAAATGTGTTGATGCGAGACAAAAAGCTATGTAGACACAATCAGGTGATCTCTTCTCAAGCTCATTACATCAACAAAATTCATATATCTGAAGCAAATGCTAGAACTAAAAGATTGCACATCGAGAAATAACACAGTAAACCTTTGGCTCAATCACAATCTCATGAATAAAATCCACAAAATAATGACACATTCAGGCAAGAATAACTACACTCCAAATGCAAGCACCAGAAGCATAATTTTATTGCATAATAATGGCGACCTTTCTTACATTTTACAATGGGGTATTTATAAGAAATCGTCTCCTCAATTTGTGTTGAGAGTGAGAGATATCTTGATGCAATAAAATGCTGTTAAAACACTTAAACAAACTAAATATATACAAATTGATAATCTAACTGGTGCTTAGAGGGATTCCATTCATATTTTATTCATTAATTGGATGCATGAGTCCTTTACATGTCAAAAACAGAGAAAGCATGAGAGAGAAAGTAGGAAGAAGCCATCAGTAAAGGTAGAAGTGCATGGAGACACCAAAAATAGAAGCTGCCGCTTCACTAGGCGTGTGTCAAAGTTAAACTACTATTAGAATGTGCTCTCGATGCATGGAAAGTGTTATTTTTGGAACTGGCAGTTAATTGTCAGTGCACCTCTGAATTGTGGATCTGTGGACCTACAAACCCACAAAGTTGTAGACCTACGTACTTGTGGGACTGCAGGCCTGTAGATCTACGAACCTCGACTAGGTCAATATCTAAAAATTTTACTAAGTGTCAAAATTAAAATTCTAGCATCTGGATTTTGTTCATCTTTATCCCAAAGCTATGTTTGGATGTTTGCCCTTGAATTTCTCTATAATCTTGATAATCTTAGCAGCATCTAGAAGATCCAAAGCCTCATTCTTGTCTTTGACCTTCTGTCTGTAGTTGTCCACCTCAATTCAAGTTTTTGCAAAATCTCCAAGTTTGGTGTCCAACTCTAACGGTGCTTGCTCTGTCTTGAAAGTTTGTCTGATGTCTTTATTACTCGATGCTTCCTCTAAAGTCTTTCTAAAATTTTCCACAACTACCTCAACTAGCAAAAGGTTCTCTCATTATTCATCTTCAAAAATGTCCAAGCATGCATCACTGTACAAATTTTTTGCTTCCAATATTCACTCTCGAGCTTGGTCCTTGAGTTTATGTATCTCATCATGCAATGTTTCCATCACTTTATTTCCATTTGCAATCTTTTCTATCCAATCATCTATCATGTCTAACTCCTCTCTAGTATATACATTAATCAAAATGTGGTACTTTTTCCTTTTTATGGCTTGTAGAGTTTGTAAATCCTTGCTCCATGCCTGTACCTCATCCATGATACTGAAGTCTTGCCTCAAAATTTCCATGATCTTATCAACATTCTCTTGTGTAGCATGCAATAACTTTAGACTTCTTGTGATTATAGTGACACCCTTATCCTCAAGGCTATCTCACCAATCCTAACAAGCTCTCAAAAATGGACTAAGCCGTACACCTTCCCCTTCTCTAAAAATGGTATTCAAAGTCTCCTCAGGGTGTTCAAAATCAAGAGGACCAATAACTTCAACTAGATATCCCCTTAAGATCTCAACTTGTCTTTGAAGTGTTCTAATTTCAATCTCATCCTATTCTATATGGGTGAGAATCTCCTTGATTCCTATAGTCATCATTTGTCAGGATGTATCTCATGTAGGCTTTCCTAACATGATATCTTTTACTTCATAGTCCGGAAGGCTAACAACTTCTTCATCTGTACCTTTCGGAGGGTGAGCCACTTGTGCAAATAAGTTTGGGTTCCGTGTAGTAGTAATGAATGCAAATGGCATTGCATCATGTAATGGAGAGTTAGGCTTGTTCAAAATCTCTGCAATGTCACAAATATTATCCTCTGAAGCATGAAATTGATGCTTGGCACTTCTCATTATCTCCTTTTGAAACCATCTTGGGATATTTCTTTCTATAACCTTGGCTCTAGATGATGAAGGGATGTGTTCAACTACCTCCTTCCCTCTATCACTCTTGCTTGGAGTCTCCTGTTGTAAGGATTCTTCTTTTGTAGTCTTAGTTTCTGTAGATCCTATAGTTTGATCCTCAACTTCTTGAGAAGGTTTTTGTATACATTCTACTATCTATGCTTCTTTTGATCGCTCATCAGTAACCTTTGGTTCTAGTTGCCCTTGTAATGATGATTCCTTTTGAACATGTTCTCCCAAACTCGGAGGTGGAGGTGTTACTAAAACCTTATCTACCATCATAACCTAAGGTGAAGATGGGGGAGTGAGATGAGGACCTTATGTCTCGAGTGGCATCTACATCCAATCTTGCTATTGAAGTTCACCTATAGGGGTATCTCTGATCTTATCTCCAACTAATTTTGTATCCACTAGCATAAAATCAAAATCTAGGATGGAGAGAACATCATCACATAGTTCCCTTTGCTCATTCACCCATCAATGTACTTCATCTTCCGAAGAAGAGAGTTCTACCATTTCAGCTTGGGTGGTGGTGGGGTATTTGTGATGCTCTTCCTTCTTTCTAATTCTATGGCTTTGGCTAGCTGAGTTCTCCTTTGTAGAGGCACTTAATCCTCCTCTTCATCTGACTCTGTTTCCCCCTCATCTAATTCTTCCTCGGGGATGGTTTCAAGAATAGATGGATTAGGCACTAATCTTTTACGAACTCTTTGCCTCTTGTTCATTCTAACCTTGATCCTCTTTTGTTTCTGTGGAACCATAGGAGAAGCATGCTCTTCATGCACTAGATGAATGGATGTATCTAGAATTTCTCCCTCTTGTTGTTGACTTGACAAAATAGGAGGCAATGGAAATTCAACCTGAATATGAGAAGCTTCACCATCTTGGGGCTCTTGGGGATTGGATTCCTGTAATTGGAAAGGGGCCTATTCTTCAACATGCTCTGCTTGAAACCTTTGAGGAGAGGCTCTCTTCCTCTTTCCCTTCTTCTCTAGAGGGTGGTAGTATCCCACTAGATGATTTAGCTGGTAGATTTTTTCTAGCCTGATAGGAGACTGGAGCACAAAGATAGGAACTATGACTTTCTTTCCCTTTCCCCTTTCTAGGCAAGCATGTGCATGGAATATCACTGTATCTAGAATTGGATCAAGTGGAAAGGGTTTCTTGATCCAACTCTTTGTCATTCTAATGACATGTCTTACTTGATGATTAATATCATCTCCTTCCTCTCTATCAATTTATACATTCAGAATGGGCCTCTTGCCAACTTTATCTATATTGAATAGGGGATCCAATAGCTCTTGCAAGTCTTGTAGCCTTATCTCATCTAGAATGGTCAAATGGAGAGATTTCTGTGCTGAATAGAAAGTCATTCTACAATAGTCTCTAATACAAACATCATAGTCATTTGTGGCATTTATTCAATGATCTTCAATGGCATCCTCATGGTAGAACTCTTTTCCTGCCAAGTTTTCCACTTTACTAGCATTGTTTAAGAATGGTCAGGGAGAGTTATATTCTTCAAGAGGATAATTATCCCATTCCCACTCGAAGGTCAAGATATCCTGCTTTCTCTTTACCTGGTATGCTCCTATTAAAAAAGGCCAATCCCAACAAGGCCTTCATTGTCTTTTGTTCCTCTCATAAGCTAACTCAATCTATCGGGATATTTCCATCAGAACCAACTTGTCACTTGGGTACCTTGGGAGTTTCTTTGGATTGATGGATGCACCACCAACCCGAATGTATGTGAATGTCTAGAATTGGATGAAATATGCACTGAGAGCTATGATCTATGTCTTGGCTTCATCGGACAACCTCTTCCCATAATCCCCTTCAATGAGTCAAATGATGGCAAAGACGAAGGCAATGTTCACAATTTTGTACTCCTTGCTCTACGGTGAGACCTTCTTCTTCACTAGCTAAGGATAAATTATATATGGCCATGCATTAGGGTCCTAAATACTACCCTTCTTGTACAACTTGGGATAATTGGTTTCCCTTGCTGCAAGTAGATACACCATGTAAGAAGTCATATAGAACTTTTTCTTGTCCCTTACTATCCGCAACTGGTCACACAAGTTCTCACTAAGTTTGGTGGCCCAATCTAGTGGCATCTTTGCATGTTTGATGGTCTCAATGAAATTGACCATAAATGGAGTCAGATGACCCACTGCAGGAAATCCCATAACTCTACTAAGGAGAATGATTGAATATCTGATGTCATCCTTCATGTATCCTTGAGTCATATCGACTCTGCTGATTATCTTCCCCCGAGGTGGTTGCTCAATGAAGTATGAGGAATATATGATGTCAATGGCCTCTTGGTAATGCTCTTTATGCCACCTCTTAGCTACTTCATATGAAAGTCTGATGAACTAATTGGCTTTATGTAGATGAAAAACCCTCTCGATATTATCAGGTCGTAGATCCAATACCACTTCCCTAGTGATGCTCTTTACCACCCTTTCATCAGGAATGAAATACTGAGATAGGGTCATAATCAATTTAGCTAACTACATGGTCTCGGGATGTGATGCTACATTTACTAATCCAAAACGGATTAGGGTGGATCTCAAGGATGACCCTTCGGTTGGACTATTACAAACTCTCAAGAACTCTCCCAAGTCCATGTGTCTGAGGTCTGTGTCTTTGATCTCAAAGTACTCATCATGTAACCATGATTTTGGAGTTATGCCTTGAAATTTGTAAACAACTAGTTTTGCTGCTGATCCAGATGTGGACACCATCTGATTATATTGCCTGCGCATCATGAAAAAATGAAAACATGATTAATCAATGGGCATCAGAAAAGAAAAATGTAAAAAAAAAAAAAGGTCCCCCTTAGGGACTTTTTTGTTTTTTTTTCTAAATTTTATATTTAATATATATATATATATATATATTTCTTTTGTAAAAAAAAAAAAAAAGGTTGACAAAGTAGGTGCGGGTGCGAGGGCTTGTGGGAGGGTGTGGGTGCCTTATGCGCACCCAAAAAGGGGCATGAGTGGCACTACCGTCCAAGCACAACGCATGGCCAAAAGGGGCACACACCGATGTTGAGTAGGTGTCATTTACGCACCCAAATAGGGCACTTGTGGTGCCGCACTACAAGCCAAGAAAGGGGATGAGTAGTGTTTCCATGCAGGCACTGCGTGCAACCCAAAAGGGCACACGTCACACTATGCTGCATGAGTGGCATTGAGTGCCCAAAAAGGGGTGCGAGCGGCACTATCACATAGGTGCCATGCATGGCCCAAAAGGGCACGCGCTACACCATGCTGCACACACCCAAAAAGGGGTGTGAGGCATGGGCACTGCACACACACCCAAAAGGGCATTGCTTGCGATGCTATAGTGGCACGGTGCTCAAGTGTAGTACGCACGTGCCCAAAAGGGCATTGCGTGCTACCTTCCATGTGCGTGCTATGTGCACACACCTAGCTGAAAAAAAAGGGGGAGGGGGTGTATCCATACCTATCCCTCTTTTCTCTTGCTGCAAAAAAATGAACAAAACAAAGGGGGAGGGAGGGTTTTATAACCCTCTCTCTTGTGTAAAGCGCATCGTGCCTCGATGCATGCGTGTGAGAGATTTTTTTTTTTTTGGACTCTAGGACTCCTAACTATAATACTAATTTCTTCTCCCAACTCTCAAATAGTGAGTTTGGGAGTCGAAACAAGTAAGGGGTCCCCATTCCTAGTAAGGAATGGGGCGTGTGTTGTGGACACCACAATAGTAGGGATGACTCTAATAAACATGATAATGAAGTGGTATATGTTGCAATGAAGGACAAATTTGATAAAGATGAGGCAACTACACTTGTGACTTGTGTGAACAAAAATGATAGATGGATCATTGATAGTGGATTCTCACATTACATGGCTGGAGAAAAAAGTAAGTCCATTACCTTAAATTGTTATGAAGAAAATAGTGTAAGATTTGGTAATAATGCACCATGTTTGATAAAAGGAAAAGGTTCTATCAAACTCATAGACAAGATTTCATGTGACAATGCTTACTATGTTGAAGGATTAAATTATAAATTATTGAGTTTGTCAAAATTGAACAATTTGGGATGTGAGGTTGAACTTGAAAACAAGATTGCTAGGATATATGATACTGATGGAAAGCTGATTGGAAAAGGTGATCAAACAAGAAGTAATATATTCTATCTAGATATAGAGGATGCTACTTGTCTTGTTATAAGATTTGATGATGTATGGCTATGGTACAAGAGGTTATGCCATGTTAACTTTGATAACTTGGTTAGTATCAGTAACATGAAGAAAGTTAGAGGTTTGCCTAAAGTTGAAGAAACCTGACAATACAATGTGCAAACAATGCTAGTTATGAAAAATGACAAAGTCAAGCTTTAAGAGTAAAGCTTATACCTCTAAAGAAATACTAGAGATTTTTCATACCACCTGGTGTGGACTAGATAGTGTAAAAAGATATAAAGGATATAAGTACATAATGTTATTTGTTGATGACTATTCTAGGATGATGACAGTTATGTTTTTGAAACAAAAATTTGATGCATTTCAAATGTTTAAATAGAACTTGGCAAGAGTTAAGAAAGAAATAGCTAAGAGTCTGAAATGTTTAAGATTAGATAGAGGAGGAGAATTCACATCAAATGAGTTTGAGATGTTGTGTAATGACAAAGGAATCAAAAGACAAACATCTACCCCTAGGACCCCTCCAAAAAATGGGATTGTTGAAAGAATAAATTGGTGTATAATGGACTATGATAGAACACTCATGATGGAGAAGAATGTTAATCTAAAATACTGTAGAGAAGTTGTAAGTACTATTGTATATACCTTGAACCATGTGCAAATCAAGAAAGGTACTCATTCAACACCTTTTGAACTATTGTATGGATATCCACCCAATGTAAAATACTTTAAGGTATTTGGAAGTAAGTGTTACATTCTTAAAGATGTTAGGAATGGAAAGCTTGATGCAAAATATGAAGAAGACATATTCCTTAGATACCACACAAGAAGTAAAGCTTACAAGTGTTTAAATACTAACACTAACAAAATTGTGGAAAGTGCAAATGCGAATTTTGATGGATTTATAGAGGTACATGAGGCTAGACCTATGAAAGAACTAAAAGAATAAAAATCATTTGTATACTTTTATGAAGGTATTAAAGTTGAAGATAATGTTGTAAATCAAGTTGGAAACCAAGATCAAGTTTCAATGACCGCCGAGTCACATCCTGTGCATATAGAGTTACATTTAGTAATTGATCTACATTAAAATATTGAGTTACAGAATGAAATGGATGCACATTCTAATTATGAGATTAACACACATGAGAGATGCTTAGATACCTAACAAAGATGCACATAGTGATTTTGAAGCTAAAAGACAAAATGAAGAAACAAGAGCTGAGCCAAGATTGTTTAAATATGTCAAAACACATCATCATGTTGATCAAATCGGTGGAGATAAAAATGCTAGGACAATGACAAGAAGTAAATTGAGAAGTGAATCATGTTTGTGAAACATGAAGGAACCTAAAATAGTGAAAGATGGTTTAGAAGATATGGACTAGTACAAAGCTTTGGAAGAAGAGAATGAATAGATAGAGAAGAATACAATATGGAGTTTGGTTCCTAGACCATAAGACAAGAATGTGATTGGCACCAAATGGGTATTTAGAAACAAACTAGATGAACACAATAAAGTCACAAGAAACAAAGAAAGATTAGTATGAAAGGGATATGCACAAGAATAAGGAATTGACTATGGGGAGACATTTTCCCATGTTGCTGGAATGTAATGAGTAAGAACTCTACTTGCTTATGTTGCATATAAAGGCTTCAAAGTTTATCATATGGATGTTAAATCTACATTTCTAAATGACATACTAGAAGAGGAAGTTTACATATAATAGCCAGAAGTATTTTTTGATATCAACAATGAGAACATGGTATGTAGACTACACAAAGTTCTATATGGTTTGAAGCTAGCACGAAGACCATGGTATGAGAGACTTTGTACTTATCTTGTGAAGATTAGATTTGAAAAGACTGATGATAACAACAATCTGTACATAAAGACAAAAAAAGGTATAGGTATTTTACTATCTAAAATATTTGTTGATGATATCATATTTGGAGGACAAGATGCTTTATGTAAGGATTTTTCAAATTAGATGAAGCAAGAATTTGAAATATCTATGTTTGGGGAAATCATTTTTTTGTGGGATTGCAAGTATATCATATGAAGTATGGTATACATATCACTTAGTCAAAATATGTCAAAGAGATATTAAATTTTTTTGGATTAGAGGATTCCAAATTAGTAAGTACACCTATGGTGACAAGACACAAGTTGTCAAAGAATGATGATTCAGTTGAGGTGAATCAAACATTATATAGGTCTATGATTAACAAATTGCAATATGTAGTACATATAAAATGTGATATTGCATTATCTATAGGGATAGTTGCAAGATTCTATGCTAACCACAGGGAAAATCACTTATGGCTATGAAGAGAATAATGAGATATTTGAAAGGAACATAAGAGTTTGGTCTATACTACAAGAAGAATGAAAATTTTGAATTGAGAGCCTACACTGAAGTTGATTGGGCTAGAAATATTGATGACAAAAAGAGAACCACTCGAGGAACATTTTTCTTAGGTAAAAAACTAGTAACATGGACTAGCAAGAAACAAAGTTTGACTTCACAATCTATTGTTGAAGTTGAATATGTTGCTACTACTTTAAACTACACAAACATTGTACAGATCAAATAGCTACTCAAAGGAATGAAAAAAGAAATCATAGAATCAATGATAATTTATTTTGATAATACAAGTGCTATCAATATATCAAAGAATCCAGTGATGTATAAAAAGACAAAGCACATTGCAATCAAATATCATTACTTAAGAGAATTAGTTTAAGATAAAGAGGTGAAAATGGAATATGTTAACACAAAGGAGAAAATTGTTGATATCTTCACAAAACCATTACTTAAGGATTCTTATAAACATCTAAGAGGTAAATTAGGAGTGATACCCCTATCAAAAGCTACAAATAATAGAAGGAGTTCCCTACTGTAGACGCTTAAAATCATCCCTAAAGACTGTATTAATAAATTTTAATATTTCATGTGACATTGTAATTAATTATATCGTTTACATTCCTCTACTTATTTAATCAAGCTAATTAATTAAATGAGTTCATTCTCCTAAGTATTTAAATTTTATTTAAATACTTCTAGCCTTAATGTGTTAAATTAATTTAACACATGATCCTCCATCTCTCCACCCTTTTTAAATAAATTTTATTTATTTAAATCCTCACATCCCATTAATTCCTCTAAAACCATGATTAAATTAAATTTCATTTAATTTAATCTTAAACCTAACCTAGAGCCTAGCCTACACCCATCATTTTCATCCTCTTAAACCTACTTCTTCTTTAATCCCACTTAATCATTCCTAATCTTCTCCCTAATCCCCCTCATTAGCTTAAGAGTGTGCTCACACATGTGTGAGATAGCATGCCTACATACTCTTGTCTCCCACTCTTCTTCTCAAGTTTTCTCACACATGTGTGAGCAAACTTTGAATTCTTGACCATTTGCATGGCTTGCATGTCACCTTATGTGGAACTTACTTGGATGCCACCTCACCAAGCCCTACCTCAAGCCTATAAATAGAGGGCTTGTCTCAAGCATTTGCATCTCATTTTTATTGCATTTTTATCATGTTGGTTTGAGATTTGATTTTGCATTCATAGTTTGAGCTTGAATTGGTAGAGTTATCATAGTGATTTTGTAGGTTCATACTAACAATTTGGTAGCTGATTTAGTTTACATCATGCATTGTTAATCTTAGTTTCTACATGGATTTGTAGCTTCATTTTAGCTTGCATTTTTATCATAGTTTGCATATCTAGTTAGTTCTTTCATTATATATCATCTTCATCCTTGAATGCCTTCAAGAATGGCTCTCTCCATAGCCATTTCTTGAGGTGTTCTTCATCTCATTTAGTCTAGATTCATATCTTACTTGCATACACACTTGCACTCACTCACTCAAGAGATTCATTTCTTGTTGTGTTTGGGAGAGCACATCAAACATCCCCCCATCTTAACACACCAACAAGGCCTCTCATGGGTGCCTTTGTTGAGATATAGAGGTGGCTGAAAGGTTGGATTTGTTGGTTGCTTAGGGTTGCAAAACTCAAGTAAGAATGAGTTGATATTTGTTCTTTTCATCTTGATGAATCTTTGATGCACTTGAAAGCTTTTAAACTAGTGTTTCTTTGTTAACCCATGCTTCTTTCAGGTCACATTTTCTAGCACACACCTACATCAAACAAGCTATTGTTCAAATAATGCAAATTGATGTAGTAGATCTTACTTTAGGAGATTGCCTAAAGTAATCACAGAGCTAAAACTACAAATTAGTCACAAGCAAGGTGATAGAGGAAGAAACTAAAGAAACTATAAAATCTTATCTACATATTTTAAGATGAATTTTTTTTTGGTATATGTCTTTGGCATTGTTGTCAAAGAGGGAGAGATTCACTAACCAAGAGCTAGAAGGGAGAGATTTACTGATTAGAGAAGGAGAAATTATATCAAGAGAAAGATATCAAGAGTTGAGTTAGAAAAAAGAGGGAGACATTGATTAGAGAGTCAGAAAGATCATCATCAGAGGGAGATATTTTGCTGAGCAATCTAGCATAAAAGAAACAGGGAGAAATCCAATCTACCTAGTAGGAGGGAGATACAAGAAGAAACTTAGAGGGAGTTATAAGAAAGAGTTTTGTAACCTAATATGAAGATGGAAGTTACTGATAGAGGGAGAATTTTGATACAATTTTTTCTATTTGGTATTTTTTTACTTTTTTAACTTAGTCAGATTGGTTGAATAAGATGTTCATCACTTGATTGACTTGGTTGATCAATTTGGTTTTCCTTCAATGCCAAAGAGGGACATTGCTGAAATCTAATTAAACATATCATTTTTAAGAGAGATTAAAAGAGGGAGATTGTTGAAGAAGATTATGTGTTTCAATCATTGTTTTGTCACTTATGTCAAACCTGCTATTTGCTGGTAAGACAATTGCTTATAAGATTCAAGTACAATCACTTAGTTGATTGATGAGGAGGATTTGATCAATAAGAGGTAACAATAGAACCTAGAGGAAAGGTTGAGTTATGATTATGTAATGAAGCACAACGATCAATTAAGATAATGATGTATTGATGTATTGATAATTTACTTAAGGTTACAAAGGCTAGCTACACTTAGAAAGTTTATAAGAACAAGTTACACAAAATTTGTCCGCCAAGCTTGACTGAGTGGACAATAGGTGCCGAGCAAATTTAGTGCAAGGTGAGCAAAAAGTCAGTTGGAGCTAAGTAAAAGTGAGTTCTAGTTGATGCTGAGAAAAATAGTTGATGCCAAGTAAAGTTTAGCTAATTTTGACCACTAGTAAACTTTAATTGATATCAAGTGATTTAATAGTTGATGTCAAGCAACACAATGTGTTTCAAGCATCAGAAGATTGATAATGTTGAGTTGTTGCATTATGTTAAAGATCAAATATTTTCCAAATCTAAGCTGACAAGTTTGTTTTCTTGAAACTTCTAAACCAAGAGGAAGATAAGGATGATGAGCCAGTGGTACAAAACTTAATGTAAACAATTTTTGAGGAAAATTCAAATGGATTCTAAGAGAAGTTTCTAGATGAGATACAAGATATGGGGTAGATACATTGTATCCTACCTAATCCATCAGAACCCTAAATTGGATAATGGAGAATGAGAAAAAAAAATCTAATTTCCTATTTATAGGAATGTGTGGTCATGAAGCAAGGTTGTCATGTGCGAAGACCTAAGGAGAAGAAGGAGTCAAGGGTTTTGCTTCATCAAGTGACCCAAGAGAAGAGTCTACAATGGCATGTTAAGAAAGAAGGCTAAGGAGATATATGCTTGAAGGGTAAACAAGATATCAGAGCTGCAAAGTATGAAAGCCAAGCAAAATGGAGGACTAAATAGAGATTTGTAATATGCAAGAGAAGTTTTAAGTTGTATCAAATCAAAGCTCTACTGTTACTCTCTAATAATTGTACCAGTCTAGGGTAAATCCTTTAGATTAAGGTTGACCTAATAGTCATTAGTAAATCCTTTAACTGGGTGGCATTCCAAGTGAATGGCCTAGAGTCCTTTAATAAGGCTCACTTCTAACAGAGTGATTGAAATCCCTTAACTAGGTCACATTTAACAATGTGTATTGTAATCTTTAACAAGGTTGGCCTTTTATAGGGAATCACTTTAGAAGAGTGAAAAGGAGTAGCATGTTACTAGTGGTTTTTTCCCAAATTGGGTTTCCACGTAAATCATTGTGTCAAGTGTGTTGATGAATGTGTTGTGTTTCATGCTTTACATTTTTGCAAGTTGATTTGATAGAAACCTACAAGTTTTAATGATTGCATAATCTAGTAAATTGCATCCATAGGTATGAATATTTTATAAGTTCAATAAGCTATGAAAAATTTTATTTATACATTTGGACCTTAGATAACTAATTCACCCCCCTCATCTTAGTTATTCTAAAGAATTTCAACAATTGGTATCAAAGCCATCTACTTGAGAGGACTAGTTTGAAGGTACTAGAAGCACAAAGATCAAGATGTCAAAAAGAGATGTACCCAAGATCAATAGAGATAACTTTCCTGCATGGAAAAGTTTGATGAAGCTACACCTTGGAGGACTTGGAGATCATACACAATCTACCATTATAGTGAAACATTTAGATCTAGTTGGAGCCCTAACTACTGAAGATATGAAAAAAGAAGAAAGAAGACAATTAGGCAATGTCGGAGATTGCCTTTCCCCTAAGCTATGCTGAATTTGATGATATCAAAGGTTGTGACACTATAAAGAAAATATGGGATGCCCTACACACCATCTATGGAGGAGATAAAAATGTACAAAGAGCCAAATCTAAGAGCCTCTGAGATAAGTTTGATGATATGAGAATGGAAGAAGGTGAGAATATTTCGCAATAAGTTGCAAGGATAAAAGAAGTTGTTTGTGTAATAAGAGGAGCTATTGTTCATATAGATGATGATATTGTGTTAAGTAAAGTCTTGAGAACACTACTACCTATTGCTACTAGAGTTTTTGTAATTCAAGAATTGAGATCATAGGTAGACTCACTACTTTTGAGTTATCTAACTTTTATACTTACAAACATTAAAGATTTGAATCTGCATTTAAAGTCAAGTTGTTATTGAAGGACTCTGATGAGGTAAAGTAGAAGAAGAAGAAGAAAGGAAAGATAAAATATGTATCTAGTGACAATGATACATATGAGGAAGATGTTGAATAGTTGGAAGTAGTACTGGCAAGAAGATTTCACAGAGGTAAAGGCAAGTTCAAACGTAAGTTACCGATCATCTATTTCAATTACAATGAGGTTGGTCATATTGGTGCAAGATGTACACAAAAGAAGAACTATAGAGGTGGTGACAAGTATAAAAGTAGGAGAGAAGATGATAGCTAAGATTACAAAGATAAGAGAAAGAAGAAATGCTACATTGCTGAAGAAGGAAGCAAGGATAACTCTGATGAACATGATGATGAAGTTGTGTATGTTTTAATGAAGGACAAATCCAATGAAATGAGGCAACTACACTTGTGACTTGTGTGAACAAAAATGATAGATGGATCGTTGATAGTGGATGCTCATGTTACATGACTGGAGACAAAAGTAAGTTCATTACTTTAAATTGTTATGGAGGAAATAGTGTAAGATTTGGTAATGATACACCATGTTTGATAAAAGGAAAAGGTTCTATGAAACTCATAGAAAAGATTTCATGTGACAATGCTTACTATGTTGAAGGATTAAATTATAACTTATTGAGTGTGTCACAACTGAACAATTTGGGATGCAAGGTTGAATTTTAAAACAAGATTGCTAAGATATATGATGTTGATGGAAAGCTAATTGGAGTTAAAAATGCTAGGCCAATGACAAGAAATAGATTGAGAAGTGAATCATGTTTGCTAAGAAATAGAACTATGATGACGATTATATTAGAAGTGGCTTCTATTTATGGTGTTACTTCTAGTAAAGAGTTGGTTATCATTATTCATAATGGATAGGGGAAAGTTGATATTCCAAACTTAATTTGGGGAGATTTCTTATGCCACCCAAGATGGGCTCTCAAATCTTGATATAGGGAGTTAATGAGATGTTATGAGGATTATGTGATCTAACTAGTTGATTTCAATTTAATTTCTATGGTTCCCAAAAGATATTTATTCATTTGGGGTCCCTTTAGCTGTAAACACTACTACATTTTCTACAAGGGTTTGTCTTTTTTTTTTTGCTAAAACTCTAATTAGTTGGGTGGAGGAAATGGTGACTAAGGTTAATGAGGGAGATGAGGAGTTGGTTGTCAACCTAGATGATGATGAGGTTATGGAAGGGGTAAATTTGAGATTGGAACCATCGAGAATTGAGAAGATTATTAGGGATGACAAAGTCACGTGGTCCTATCTAAAATAGGATAGATTTATCCTATTTATGGAAAGTGTAGAGGGTCATGATGAGATGGTCACCTGGCAATTTGTTGATTTTACGAAGAAGCATTGGATCACCATCGATGGATCACTTTTGAGGTCATAGAAGAACTGATAGCCAATGACATTGGCCTATCATTGGAAGGAAAATCCTAGAGGAGTTAAAGATGAAGAGAGCCTCAGAAGTTTCTTTTGCTCTAATGAAGCCCCGATTTTCTTTCATGGTGGCTTTCCTTGTAAGGAGCTTCTAGAGCCATGGATGTTGTTTACTATGTTGTCATGTGCTATGTCACCCTTTAAGATGGAGTTAATGTTTTCTATTATTATAATTTCCTTATCCTGGATCATCTTTGAAACAAAGAATGCATTTCTTTTCCTTTTCTCCTACTTCATTCTATGGAAGATTGTGCTTCGAATATAAGGAAAAAATGTGAAGGGGAAAAAATTACACTGTCTACCACCAAGCATTGGTGTTCCATTTGCTTAAATTTTATAAAGGCCTCCACCCTAAAATTTTGAGCATTAGCTCTCCTTCTCTAAAAATAACTACTCAAATCTTGACTCTCCCTTCTAAACCCACACCTAAGGAGGACTTCACGTCCATGGCTAGGAAAATTAAGGAAGAAAAAAAAAAGTTTTTGGATGTTGAAAAAACTAGAATCATGAGTAAGGGCACTAACCGGGTGAGCAAGTAGTTGAGAGAGAAAATTCCCTCCACCAACCTCGACATACCCAAAGTGGACACCACTGGGAAAAGGTATGGGCCTTATCTTAAATGTAAGGACACTAGAAGGAACTATGGTGAATAGGAACAAGAAGAAATAGAAAGTGAGGAGCAAACTGAGAATATAGAGGAAGCCAACCCTTTTCCCTCCAAGGTTTTTGACATGTTTAAAACTATTACTCTAGATTCTAGAAATCTTGAGAATGTTCAAACATGGCACAATAAGCTCAACATGGCACAATAAGTGCACCATTTAAGATGGGCACTCTGGATGGTCAAGCCTAGGTGGAAAGCACACTGGGAGAATAAGAGACTATGGAGAATAAGAGACTAGCCACTTTGGATGACCAATCCTCTATGGAAATCCTAGTAGAAATATAGTATGACCAATAATGAGAACACAGAGTAGGAGAACAAGGTGGTGGAGAAACTAGAAAAATCAATAGTAGAGTTAGTTAAATAGAACAAGGACCTAGAGGACAAGTTTTATATAATGGAAAATTTCTTGGTTTGCATCATGCACTTGGTGGCCACCATGCTCCACCTTATGAAAACTAACCAATACCAAGGGATTGATGATAAGGAGGTGGAGACAAACCACAACTTCTATGGCTTCTTGGCTGATGACTAGCTTTGATTGCTACTAAAAAATCTGAGGAACCAATGATGGTTCCCCTAGTGATGTGGTTAGATTTATTTTTTTATGATTCTTAGTTATACTCTATTTATTTGGCCCATTTTTTAATTTTTTATCTCTGGATTAATAGTAGGGCCAATATTTATCTAATTTGTATATGGTTAAGACTCTCAATTTTTATGATAGTATTTTCTTTTTGGGTATGGGTATGGGTAGCTTTTTGAAAATATAAAAGTGGGTGAGGTCATCTTGTTGTAGTCAATACCAACTAATATTTAGATAGTTGTTCTCTTGTGTTTTTAGTTCATCCCCCATTTTTATTTCTTTTTAATTGAAAAAAACAAGGTTATCTCATCAAATCTAGTAGGCCACCATATTCTTTGGCATCTATCAAAAAAACTTGGTGTATTTTGCAACATCTTTATGTAATGTGGACCAATAATAACTAGTATTCAAGATCTTCATGATTGTGTGCTTGTCAATTAAATGACTAGCACAAGGTTCATCATGACATGCATGCAAGATGTCATAGGTTTCTTTCTCCATTACGCATCTCTACATAACTTGATCTAGTCCAACAAAGAACATTCAATCTTCAATTCATTAAAAATGAAAATTATTTTCAACAAGAGTCTCCTTTCTTTAGGTAAAATATAAGGGGGATTCCTTCTTGCAACCAAGTATTTAGAAATATTTGGATATCATGGTTGTATGGTTTTTTTTATAGAAAACAAGTGTTCACCAAGAAAGGTATCCTCTCTAGCTGTAGGATCTTCTTGTCTTTGAATTATGGAGAGAAAATATGTAGGTACATTGGCCTTATCAGATGTATACACCATCCTTATATCAAATTCCTACATTAATAGCAACCACCTTTCTAATCTAGTAGTAATTGAGATTTTGTTCATTGAATACTAAATGGTTGCATGATCAATATGAAAAAAAATAGGATACCCTTTAATATAACATCTAAATTTCTTATTTATATGACTTCTAACATCTCCTTTTCTATGATAGAATAATTCAATCCTACACCTTGTAATTTTTACTTACATAGTAAATGGTATGTTTTTTGGAAATTAATTTAGCACTCCCCTCAGGATGCATAACAAGGTCTTCATTGCCTCCTATATACTATAAGTTGAATGGTTGTATCAGGCATTGATAGATCAATATTTTGGTGCAACAAAAAATCCACTCTAACAAGTGGTATTAGATCTTGTTCATGAGTTTGAATCCTCAAACCCTTGGGTAATGCTGAGGAGGAGATTGTTGGAAATTTGTTCAACACTCCCCTTGGGATTTGTGAGAAGGGCTTCATTGCCTCCTATGTAGTATAGGTTGAGTGGCTATATTGGGCATTGATAGATCTATCTTTAGGTGCAAAAATAACCCCACTCTAAAAATGTTTAATTGAACTGCTCTTTTGTCCCAAAATAACTCCAACAACATTATTGGATGCATTAGTATGGATATGAAAGGGAAATGACGAATCTGCCCCTTTTAACATTGGAACATTTGTAAGAGAAACCTTGATATAAAGAAAGGCTTTGTCACATGTTGGTATCTTCTTAAAAGCCTCATCTTTCTTGAATAAGTTGTATAAAGGCGATGCAACTTGATTGAATCTTCTATAATAACCGACATGACCTAAGAAACTTTAGAGTTCCTTTTGTGTGAGAGGGGAAGGTAAATGGAAATTACCTCACTTTTATATGGATCCACCTATATTCATGTAGGACAGATATAATGACCCAATACAATGCCTTCTTCCATCATCATAAAACAATTTTGACTTTTAAGAGAAATATTATAGTCCTCACACCTTTGTGATACCTTGGCTAAATTATCCTAAGTTTCTTTAAATGTAGTACCATACAAAGGGAACTCATCCATGTAAATTTCCATGCAATCATGAGAAATGTCTACAAAGATGCTAAGAACAACTCTTTGGAAAGTTAATGGAGCATTAAAAAGTCCAAAGGGTAAGATTGAGTAAGAAAATGTACTCGAAGGGCATGTGAACATTGTTATTTACTAGTCCTCTAGTGCTATTTTTATCTTATTGCAGCCACTAAATCCATCAATGAAGGAGAATATTTTTTCATGATAAGTTATCTATAACCTAATCAATGAATGTAAGAGAAAAATGGTCCTTCTTAGTCATTGCATGGAGCTCCTTGTAATCCACACATTCTCACCACTTACCTTCATTCTTTTCTAGAATAACTAGCGGAGAAACCCATTGGCTATCTAATATGGGGTAAATAAAGATAGCATAAAGTAACTTTTGCAACTCTTCCTTGACTATTTCCCTTAAGGTTGGATTAAATCTTCTTTAGGGCTATCTAACTATCTTGGACTCACTATTAATAAATAGTCTATGGGTGCACAACTTTTGATCAAGTCCTTTCATGTCACTATGATCCCAAATGAAGGATATTTTATGGGAACTAAGTATTTGCAAAAGAGAATGCTTTTCCTCACTAGTGGGTTTACTAGTTGATATTCAATGTTCTACCTATATCAACCTCTACCTCTATTATTAATTCAAGCATAAACACTTTAGGTAGAGAGAACATATCCACCTTACAAGTGAGGATTTTATGCAAATAATCCAAGCCTAAAGGGTATTTCATTGACAAAAGAATAGTTTAAAAGGAACATGGATTGTGGCCACATTAAGGAGTATCAAAGCCATAATGGTTTTGAAGTACATTAGAAATCACTTCATTTTCCTCCTATTTTTCAATGAATAGGGTCCTTGTAATCATCATCTAATTGGAAATTGAGTTGACCTCCACTTCTTCTTCATAATCACCCAATTCAGGCTACATTACATCTCCTAAATTAAGTTGAGGTTGGGTTGGTGCATAGATATTTAGCTTCTTGATATTCTATCCATCCTAAATTGTTATTTTACTAGACCTACAACCTATGTAAGCATATGTTGTAGCCAACCAAGGTCTTCTAAGAAATACTAGACACCCTCCTAAGGTAGCTTTAGGTGACAAGATGATAAAATATGCATGATGCCACCATTAATATAGGGAAACTACAAGATCTTCAATTACTCCATCAGGTTCTATAGTGGATCTATTAGCTAGTTGTAATATTATAGGTTTGGTGCTAAGCTCAAGGTTACCTATTTGGGTCATGAGATCCTTAGTCGTGACATTGATGTGTGCACCATGATCTACCAATGCATTACTAATTTTGACTTTTTTTATTGTTATCTCCACCATACAACTACTAGGATAAAAGTATTTTGGGACAGTAAGCTTTCCAAGCATTAAATATAATAATTTTTCTAGGACATGTATGGTCTATGGGTTCTTTTTTTCTTTCCAAATCTCCTACGGTAGGCTTCCTTAATGACTTTTTATAAATTGGAACTTACTTTATGGCCTGAAACATAGGTATTTTCATACTGATCTATTTAAGTTGGTCTAGGAAGTAAATAGAAAATTCATCAGCCTATTGCACAACTTCTCTTATCAACCTTTGTGGGAAGGGTGGTGAAGTTGCATTGGAAATAGTGTTATAGAAAGACATTGGACAAACTTTTAGGCTGGGTCTGGCTTACTAGTATTGATTGGCTCATTCTCTTTAACTAGTATTTTAGTGATTAATATAGGTGGAGTAGATGCTGTAGAAGTTGTGAAAACCAACTTCATAGATCACCAAGACCAACTGCATGCAAATAAGTTGTTGAAGAGAAATCGAAGAAGGAAAGGTAGGGCTTGGAGAATTTTAATGAAGTGAGAGAAAATATATTCCAACAATGAAAAATGAAATTGTTGTACAAAATTACAATAGGAGAGCTTATTTATAAGGGCCTTTATGAAGCTTCTAGAATGAGCTAGAAAGTGCTAGGAGATAAGTATGACAACTAAGCATACATCCACAAAAGGTGGATTATCCTCCATGTAGATTAGAGGATAAGTATGACAAGGTAGGGACAAACTTCTATGTTTTCAAAAAGTCAATATGTAAAAGTATGTTAATTCCTAGATAACAACTAATAAATAATGCATTTATCTAAGTAAACTTAAGTAAAGTGTAAATAATAATAATTTATACTAGCAACCCCCTTAAGTGCAAATTAGGGGAATGCACATAAGCTCACAAAAGCTAAGATGAAATGTAGAATGGATCCTAGAAACTAGGCCATGTTAGGTACCCAAGTACAATGCAAAGAAATGCAACCTCTGAAAATGGGGAAAGAGGGAAAACCTCATGGGAAAAACCCTCCCCCAAAAAGAGGTAAGAACATGTTGCAAAAAAACATGAAGGAAGGCCTCAACAAGACCCCCCAAGGACAATGACCAAAAATGGCTCAAGAGACTCTCTCAAAACCATAAGTACAACCAACCCCTACCCCCTCCAACTGCCCCCCCACCCCCACCCCCCACACCCCCACCACCTTGCCCCATGAGAAGAGACACCAAAGCCCCCCCAGAATGATGAAGCCCCTATGGAAATGATTGAACCAATGAAACTCCAATATGGAAGAAACAAGTGCACAGAACAAGGAAACCCTTGAATGAGAGGTGAAATTGGAAGGCCTAACTAATGTTAAAAGGAGAAACCATGAGGATCCTACACAAGAATCCCCAATGTAGGTGTGCTGACACTATCATGAAAGAGGGGATGTGTTGGTGTTTTAAAAAGTACTAAAACTACTAAGCGAAAAAATGCTTAATACCAAAATGACAGTACATACACAATCTAAAGACTAGCCTATTCTTATTAACAATTGCATATGTAAGGTATTTGGACCCAACTTCAACAAAACCATAGATGGTTTTCTACTCTTTTGGCTCTGCAAAACAAGGGTGGGTGTACCCAGGGATGGTTCAAAACTGGAACAACTATATGAGGATTATTCTTAGTTTCATTTTGATTCTCATTTCAAGATCCTCAAACATATACATGATTCTCACTAAAATGGTAAACGCATCCCATAAAATAGATATAGCCAAGAATTCTTCTATAGATCTGCAGATGTTTTTAACAACAATGGCTAACTAAAGCTAAAACATTCCATGCAGACAAGTGCTGGCCAACTTTGAAGATCTTTAGGAAATAAAAGTAAAATTTGATTTGATGATGCATTTGAATAACCATTTATAATATATTTCTCCTTTAGCTGAAATAACTTGACCAGTGCCCAATCCATTGGGGTTCAGAGTCTATAACAAATTCTTAGATCTAATTTGTTGCCTTACAACAAATTCTATCAGCAATTCTTATCAGAATCTATCATTCAAAATCCTTTTCAATACTTAAGGAATCTTATCACATTCATCAAAGCCTTTATTTAATCCATTGAATTAACAACAATGATAAATGGATATACAACCTAACTAGATTGTCTTCAATTGCACAAGCTTTTACTCATACAACATCAAGGTAGCTAAGTATTTAAAAGGAGACAAAATTCAAAAAGAACTAATATGGGGACAGTTCATAATTTGTATTCATTTCCGTTGAAATGGTATATCCTTTACAATAGACTCAGAATGGCCTTCAGAAAGAAACACAACTCATTCTATATTCATGTATTCTCAGAGAATTGACAAAAAAATACATTACAAACTTGCTTTCAAAATTTGGACCAAAAACCAGACTAAGCATAATACTTAGAAGAAATAGAATTCGGACCATTCTTTAGCCTTGGGATCTCACTTAAATAGTGTGAGATGCAATAAGCTTCAGGCTTAAAGAAGGTGATAGGTGTCCTTTTACAAAAATTGGGTAAATTACCCTTTTTCAAAAGAGAACCGAACAAACCAAAACAAAACAAATAAAAATAGAAGGCAGATGATAGCTGGAGCATAAAATCTTCAATTTTGTCCTTTTCTCTAACTGCTCCCTATTGGTAGTGCTTTGATTTCTGCGATTGCTTCCTAGACAAATATTTTTCTTTTAGTGGGCCAATCACATTCCTTAACTGTTGTTAATTCATCCACATTTTTCTGCCACCTGGCATCAGTAATCACCCTTCCTTCTATGATAAACCTATTCACTTCAGTTTCAATCTTGAAAAGGGTATCAATTAGTTCATTGAAAATACATTCATCAATACCATCTTGGAGAACAGATACCACTTGTGGCAAGTCTATAATGTGATCAAAAGAATTGGACCACTCATCAAAATCTTTTAACTTATCATTGGAATCAATAACAGAAGGAATCAAAGAATATAAACCATTTGTTAGTATTTTCAATTTGCTTTGAATTACTGCCAGCTTCCCTGTGAAGATTTGCAATAATTCTTTCACTTTTTCCATACCCTCCTTCACAGTAATAACTTTATCTGGGAGATCTGGCTTCTTGGCTAAAAAGAGTATCAACCTGCTAAAAAATTGCAGATATGGTCCCCACTATTGAAAAATAGGTTCAAGCCATCTAACTGCATCCATGCATACCTGTTCTTCAGATTGTAGACTGATGAATGTATTATAAGTATCCTGAGATATTCTTTTCAGAATGCTGATTCTATGATTTACTACATTCATCAAAGCATTTTTCTTGGTATTATTGTCAACCTGGGAAACTTCTATTTCCACACTGATCACAGGCACTGACACTGTTGTTCCTATAAGTATTCCTTCTGTTTGGGCCTCTGCTTCTACTACTTGCCTTCTTTCTTCCTCTTGCCTTGGTGCCTGCTCTGCCTCTGCTGCTATCTTGAGTTGTTCTTTGAGGGATTTTATTTCTGTTTCCAGAATCTTAATTTTTTCCTCCAACTCCTCTATTCTTTGTTTCTGTACATGGCTCATTTTGAGCTCTTCTTCATATGTTCTCCTAATATCAAGGCATTCATTAAACTTTGCAGCTAACTTATCCTCAATTTCATCAACCTTTTCCTCATTCATAAGAGCAAAATGTTTTACCAAACTGGAGATTTCCTTCCCAGTAGTGCTCTCCAATGTCCACACAATCATATTGCCCTGAGCAATTTCTTCTATATCCATCATCTTAGGCTTCTTGGTGTCAGGGGCCACACTCCATACTACTAGGGTTTTAGTGTCCACATTATAACCTGACCCTCTTTTAAAGCCTTCACTGCTAGTGGTTTCATAACTGATGGCCTTATCTTGTCTTCTCATTTGGTCCAACACAAAAGCTTTCTCAATGTCCCAATGTGGTATTAGAATCATGCCACTCCTATGTACTAATTCCCTAGCTTCTGCGACAGTCATTGTTTCACTTTCAAGGTCATAAGCCAATAGTTTTTCAACTAACTCTTTATTTTTCTCTAGATCTTCTCTTGGCATGAGACTCAATGTGAGTTCATTTTGTTTGATTTTATAGAGAAAATTTTTAAATTCTGATAATTTAATAAAATCATCATCTTCCATGAATTTCTCAAATTGAATGAGCCTGCCATCCAAGCTTGATGCTGCAATTTGCATGTTAGTAGAAGTTTTTCCTGCTTCAATAGCCCTTTGGTGAAAATAATTTTGCCTAATATCAGAAAAATACTCACTATTTCCATACATGACTTGTATAGCTCTGCTTACCACCTTTTTAGGGATGTGCATTGTCTTTTGTCTTTTATTTCCTTGTGGCACCCAGGCTGAAGTTGATGGCTACTCTTCTTCCAAATCAATTTCTAATTGTGTATCTGGTTCAGGGGATTCTCTATTTACAATGGCTTCTTCTCCCTTTGGCTCATGAAGCATTTGTAACATAATATGATTAAAATTCTCAATCATTTTCCTCAGATTATTAGGATATGGAACTTCTGTATAAAAACTCTTAAAATTAGGGTTGGTCCTCTTCAAAGCATTTTCCACTTTCCTTATTTCTTCATACTTCCTTAATAACTCATCTGCCTCCCTTGTTGCTACTATGTTGGCAATTAGGTCCTCTATAGGGATAGGCTTACTTGGAGGCAGAACAAAACCCCTAATGGTCTTAACCTCATTTGCAATATAACTGTCAGGATCATACATCCTATAGGGCCCAGTAGCAAATTTATACTGACCTAAATAGTCACTCAACTCCTTAAAAGCATTCTTGCCTATTTCAAAGTCTCCTACCCTAAAGGTTCTACATACAAAAGTAGGCTTATGTGGAGAGGGAGGGATCATTTCTTTATTCATCAATAAGAATTGCCAAAAGAATTCAATAATGGCCAATCTAGGGGGTAGATATTTAGGCAATAGATGAGGAGGCTGTGGGCATGCAAAAACTCTGATTAAAGTATATTCTTTAAACAAAAATATGTTTCCCCAGTTATGATCTAATTTTTTTTTTTCATCTAAGAAAGAGGGCCTAAGCAGAGTCTTCAAAACATTGGGTGCCCTAAAGAAAGTATGATCTAGCTGCCTCATAATAACAAAACTAAACAAATTGAAAAAAACTAGGGCATTTGAATAGAAGAAATCTTTATGCCAAATACGAGTCCAGAGTTGCATAGGTAACTCACCAAATTCATTAGAAGTTTGATCAATAAAGTCTCCACTGATGTACCCAATGTTGCTATATAGGATAAGGTGCATCAATAATGAATAATGGTGAAACTTGAAGTCTTTTAGTTCTCCTTTCTTCGTGTCACAAATCTGCATGTGCATACTTTCAATGATAAAGGCCACATAATCATACTCCTTATGATGAAAAGGATCCTATATGTCGCATGCCATCAGAAAAAGAGAACCATATACACAATCCTCTGCACCATCACTTCCCAATACTTTATGCAACCCATACACTGTGTTTTTGAAATAATTTTTGAACCTACTCAAAGGTAAAAAGTCTCCCACCTTTTTTGGGATTAACCCTGCCTTCTTAACTTTGTAAGGAATGTGCAGTAGCATGACATTGTTTACAAAATAGGTTTTATTCCTAGCGAATTTTTCTTGTAATTCTGCAATGTCAATAGGTACATCCATTTGTCCCATCAATCCAAAAGCCTCAATAAAAGAATTTTTGTCTAATGTACATAATACACTCCCATTATGCCTATGGAAAGTCCTGGTTACTGGATTTTATGAATTTATTAGGGCCTTCAACAGGTTAACATCAATGAACACTTCTGGAAAAAGTAATTTTGCCATATTTCTATTCCATGGGTTACATACTGGCACATTCTCTATTCTATTCTAATAAAAGTACATGAAAAGATCATAACTAGTAATTCTAGGGTATTCAACATCTCAAAAAAAAGCATAAGGGTCTCTGAATATATGATCATTTGCAAAAATTGCATTTGACGACCCTGGAAGGAGTTTTAGCCAGTCTTCTGCATGCTTGTTCGGTTTTCTGCCCCTTGTCTTCTTCTCTATTTTGACAGTAGATTTCTTCCTTTTTCCTTCTGGTGTGACTTCTACCACATCATCACCCTCCTCTTTGACTTCAAATTCTTCTGTGTGCACCTCTTCAACTTCTTGGTCGGCCATGTTTTTTTTTACTTTGAATTCTTCTGCAATTTCACAGGATATACAGAGCTCTGTAGCTTTCAAAACTTCAGAACAGCACAGAAACAAGCTTCTTGAGGCTAGTAATTCAATTAAATCCTTGATGTTTTAATTATATATCTGCTAACCTTTTAAATAAATTTAGCACGCATGATCTTTAAAACTTATGATCGTAGGTCACCCTCAGGGTATATCAGCTACAAAATTAGATTCTGATTGTACTTTTCAAAGCCTTACTTTGCTTGGCTACAGTAATTTTGTCCTTTTTTTCTTATCTATCGTGACACATCAAAGGTTCTTTCTTATATGACTATCCTCCGTTCTTACACTGAGTCAAACCTTCAATCTTCGTGATGCCAAAAATGCTCTCGATGGATCTCTACGCTCACTTAGAGAAGCATCAAAATGCCCTAATCATAGGAATGTAATGATGCTTTTACACTATTTTTCAAATCCCTTTTATGTTCCTATGGAACCTTTTAGCTCGTAGGATCTCAAGCCCTTTTACTGTGTGTTTCCGCCTTCATGATTTAAGCTTCTTCCTTATAAGCGTAAAGATCCTTAACTTTGTCTTATTACCTTCTACGCTTATACATAACCCTTTACACCGGAACATCAAAAACCTTTTTACTAACATCTCCATTCTTACGATTCAACATTCCTCGTGTGAGCATAAAACCCTCACTCAAGCCGTCCTTGTAGCCTTTATGCTCCTACGTGCACGTATCTGCAGAGACCTTGGAAATTCCCTCTACATTGTTCTGCTTACTTCATTTCTTGGGGCAGCGTAAGGCTTCAAAACTTATCTTCCACTCTTATGACTTAGCTTTATTCGTATCACTGGAGAGCCCTCTCAACTGCTATTGCGGTCTCACGTTTTCCTTTTATCGTATAAGCGTAAAGCCCTTTTTCTTGATCTTTCTTTTCACCTTTTTATGCTTACATGCTGAGACCAGACCCGTAACCATGGAAAAGGGAAAAAACAACTCTTCGTTCATACACTTAACTTACAAGCGTAAGGGCATAATATCAAAACTTAAGTCATGTGCCACGAGGGATGGGCCCTTCTGACACTACAACAGGTCCCACATGATTCTTT
Organism: Cupressus sempervirens; assembly: GCA_028749045.1. Lineage (NCBI taxonomy): Eukaryota > Viridiplantae > Streptophyta > Pinopsida > Cupressales > Cupressaceae > Cupressus > Cupressus sempervirens. The sequence goes on from CM053791.1 coordinate 502,695,143, forward strand.
TACTGCTAAAACAAAGCTTTACGGTCATTCGCAAACCCAAGAATCGTAGACACGTAAACACAATGGAACCTTGCCTCCATCCTTATGAAAAAACATTTACTCGTAACACCATAATACCCTCGTGCGCCCTTCAGATCATGCTTTACGCTTCTACGCTACCCATTGAAACGTATATGCATAGATCACACTGCAGGCTTTCCTCGCTCCTTCGCTCAAGGTGTTTACTCGTAAGCCCGTAACAAGAGCTTTTCAAAGCACGATAAATCCTTTACGCCTCTTCACTGAATTATAAAGCGTGGCCACGAAAACCAAAAGCAAAAGGCATTGCATTGTTACGTGAAACCTCACACCGTAAGAACGTAAAGGACAAACTTAAAACACTTTACAACTCCTCCTGAGAAATTCAAAAGGGATGCCACCAATTTTAGACCTGGGACAATTTCATGCCTATTTTAGGAGATCAATCTGGAGAAATCAATAGACTATGATAACACATGAAACATGGCAAGACTAGAGCAATCCTAAAAAATCAAATGATTTCTCACCATAATTTTCGAAAAAAAATTCAAGTGTGAAAATTCAGACCAACAGGATGAATGTCCTCTATAAAATCCACACTAGGTACACCTGGAGGCTCTATGAATGGAGCTAGAGGTTCAAGTAGAGCTGGAGAAGAAACCTGCTGAATAGAAAAGACTTCAACTAGATGTTGTGTGGGAGGAAAAGTAGTGATCTCAAGAATAATACAAAGGTTCAAGTATCTTGACTGCACCACATGATGCTCTTGTGAAAGAGAAGAAATGTGCTTTGACAATGGAGATGGTGGATCAAAGTGTGAGAAGGTGTAGAGATGGGTGGAATGATCAACTATCCATATAGCAATAAGCTCTCCTATTGTACAATCTTGAATGAAGACTAAATCAATAATGAACTCAACTGTCTTCCTTGATCCACTGTGTGTAATCTAAGAAATTGAGAGAAGGTTCGCAAATAGAGATGGAACATACAATATGTCATTGAAAGTTCCATCATGAATGCTAACTGAACCTTTCCCACAGACTAGTATAATAGTGTTATTCCCCATGTGAATATGAGGAATGGGAGAAGCCTTGAGAGTAGAGAAGACAGTGTGAGAAGATGTCATATGGTGAGAAGTACTTGAATCTAGTATCCAAGTGACCTAGGAAGGGGATGTATTGGATGCCCGTAATGCATGACCCTATCCAAAATATGGTGTAGATGGCAAAGAGACGGAAGAAGATTGAAAACTAGAGCCCTGTGAGGTAGAAGAGGAAGGAAAGGAAATAGTTTTCTTCTAAAGAAGAGCTTGCAAATCTGTAATATATTTCTCATAGCCATCAAATCTCTTCTAAAAACAATGTGACTCATCATGATATCCTTTCTATCAATAGGACTAGGTAGGAATCTTAGTCTTCTTTTCCATCTTCTTCATAGAAGAAGATAATGGAGCAGTAGAGTGCTGAGAAGAGGAATCTAATATCTGCTTTGGCTTTTTCTCCTATGTATCCTTGGTAAGCAATGCCTATGACTATGAACCTGTAAGTGAATCCATCTGAGTGAGCTTGGACTACTCACAAGTTAACCTGTCAAAGAATGTCTCAAAAGAGGGCATATTATGTTTGTTACCCAAGGCATCCATAGTGGATTAGAAATTAGAAGAAAAGATCTGATACTATCCTTGCAACTTTAAGAGTATAAAAAAGATACACTCATCATCTGTTTTGTTTTTTCTCACATCCCTACAAAACTATACAAAGAGATTTGAACTTTATCAAGAAGTCTTCAATGGTGCATAAGTCAGTAGGTGTCAAAGAAGTCAACTCTACATCAAGCTAAAGTGCTCAAAATTCATTCATTGTGCCAAACAAATTGTGAAACTTGGTCGAAATAGTTGAGGAGTGGTCAAACCATCCAAGTGAAACAAGAGACTATATGAGATGTTCAGTACAATCAATCCCATAGCTTCATCCATTTTTGTTTTGTTTTGAAGAACCTCAAAAGGGCACTACAGAATAGGTCGGTTCTCATCTAGACATGACCATAAGCCTCATGACATGAGAAGCCTAGTCATTTATGCTTTCTAGTTGTGATAGTCATGTGGCGTGAGCTGGGTCACAAAAGGATCTAACATTGAGAGAAGAAGATGGAAGCAAAAGGGTCTAGTCTGTAGTAAATTGTACAAAATAAAATACCCCCCATAATGTATAAAGATATCCATCAAATACCAAAGAAACAACTATAGAAAGCACAAAAACTAAGAGAAGAACCTAGATTCTAGATGCAGAGAAGGCTGAAACTAAAGCCTTTACTTCAATGCCAAAAATAGGAGCTTAATTGGATTAGAACAAAATGAAACTACCATCATTGTCTCCATTTTGAAACTAGCTTTTTGGTGCTTCTTTCAGATCAAAAAAAGACATCTATATGGTCAAGTTATGGCCAAAAAACCAATTGCTACTCCAAAATTAAACTCTCCAAAAAAATTACAGTTGCTACAAAAAAATTGATGGTCGTACGACCGTCAATTGCCATCACCAGAAAAAAAAAATTGGTTAAAGAAAAAATTCTAGCAACTAAAAGTGAGGGCTTAGTGATAATAGGGGTGGTAGATCTAGGTGCAAAAGCATATCAAAGTGGACAGAAGCAGTCGTTGGTAGAAGGAAGATCAGTTGCTAGGAAGGCTATGGGAAATGGATGCAAGGCCATAGGGGCAACACAAACACTAGCCATAGTGGTTGCTATGACCCATGGCATTTTGGTGACCCTTGCATATATATATATATATATATATATATCTTTACAAAATTTTCACAAAAAAAGTGTAAATACAAAACTTTTTTTCGAAAAAAATTGCCTCGATCCACATGCAAGGGAAAAAAAGACCCGTTGGCAAAAAAATGTCTCCACAAATCCAAACTCTAAAAAATTTCTCCTTCAAAAATCTTTAAACTAGGAAGCAACAAGGATGCTCTGATACCATGTAGAAGTTGTGAAACCAACTTCACAAATTGCCAAGACTACCTATATGCAAATAACCTACTGAATAGAAACCAAAGAAGGAAAGGCAGGGCTTGGAGAATCTCAACAGAGTGAGAGAAAATATATTTCAATAATGAAAATTAAAATTGTTGTACAAAAATACAATAGGAGAGCTTTTTTATAAAGGCCTCTAGGAAGCTTCTAGAATGAGCTAGAAAGTGCTAGGAAATAAGTATGACAACTAAGCATGCATCCACAAAAGGTGGATTATCCTCAATGTAGATGAGAGGATAAGTATGATAAGGCAGGAACAAACTCCTATGTTGTCAATAAGTCAATACTGTTAGTGTAAATTATTATTATTTACACTTTACTTAAGTTTACTTAGGATAAATGCATTTATTTATTAGTTGTCATCTAGGAGTTAGCATACTTTTATGTATTGACTTGTTGAAAACACAAGAGTTTTTTCCTACCTTGTCATACTTATCCTCTTGTCTATGTGGAGGATAATCCACCCTTTGTGGATGTATGCTTTGTTGTCATACTTATCTCCTAGCATTTTCTAGAAGTTTCCTAGAGGCCTTTATAAACAAGCTCTCATAATGTATTTTTGTACAACATTTTACATTTTATTTGAGAATACAATTTTCTTATTATCAAACCAAACTCTTGCCTCTTCTTGTCTTTTTCTTATCTATGATAGGTTTTTTACATGCAGGTGATTCAAGGGCTTGTGGATTTGATTTGTGTATTTACTCAAATCCTACATAGTATCAGAGCCAAATCTATTGTAGCTTGTTCAGTATTTGGAGAAAAAGGAGAAAGAGGATTTGACATAACAGATCTAACATTTTTTGGTTTTTTCTCTTTATTTTTTGGAGGTGCGACAGTGGCAATTCAGAAAAAAATAACTACAGAGGTGATTTTCAAATAGCAATATCTCCCTCATATGAAATCCTTTTTCTAAGCAATTTTTTTTTTGGGGTAGGATTTCATGATCTACACAATGTTGCAGGTTGTTTGAGATCTATGTTCTTGATTTTTTTTGTGAATTACAAATCTCATTTTTTGCAACTTTAAATGCTTAGTTTGGGCTCATCTGGACACATAATTAGGTTCTATTTTTTTGAAAGTGTATTTTTTTTTGTCTACTTTCCAGATCTGCAATCAGATTATAGGTTCTATGGATAGAAATACTTCTTTGAAAAATAGACCCTAAATTGGCTATTATAATTGCACTAAGTATAGAGTGCTGAAATTATATGTTGTGGGGGGGAGCATTTTTTTCTATAATTTACTTCAGACTAGACCCTTATGCTTCCATCTTCTTCTCTCAATGTTAGATCCTTCTATGACCTAGCTCATGCCACACAAATATCACATCTGAAAAGCACAAATGACTAGGCTTCTCATGTCACAAGGCTTATGGTCATGTCTAGAAGAGAACCAACATATTCTACAATGGAATTTTGAGGTTCTTTAGCACAGAAAAAAATGGATGAAGCCATGGGATTGATTGCACTAAACATCTCTAATATTCTATTATTTCACTTGGATGGTTTGAGCACTCCTTCAGCTATTTGGACCAAGTTTCATGACTTATTTGGCACAGTTAATGAGTTCTAGGCACTATAGCTTGATGTAGAGTTGACATCTTTGACACCTGCCAGCTTCCCCACCATTGAGGACTTCTTGATGAATTTCAAGTCTCTAGGTAGAGTTTTGTAGGGATGTGGGAAAAATAAAATAGATGATGAGTGTATTTTTTAATACTCTCAAAGTTACATAGATAGTATTAGATATTTTCTTCCACTTTCTACTCCACTATGGATGCCTCCACTTTCTACTCCACTATGGATGCCTTAGGTACTAGACATTAGATGCCTTCTTTTGAGATATCCTATGATAGGTTAACTCATGAGCAATCCAAGCTCACTCAAATGGATTCACTTATAGGTTCACAGTCAGAGGCATTGCTTACCAAGGATACATAAGAGTAGAAGTTTCAAGAAGTAGATATTAGATTCCACTTCTCAACACTCTACTAGTCCATCATCTTCTTCAAAGAATATTGAAATTCCTACTTGTTCCTATTGTTAGAAGGGAACTCTTGATGAGTTACATTATTTTAAGAATAGATTTTATGGCTATGAGAAATAGATTGTAGATTTGTGAGCTCTTCTTCAGAAGAGCATTGTTTCCTCTCCATCCTCTTTTACCTCACAGGGGTTTGCCTTTCATTCTTCTTCCACATCTACACTAGATTTTAGACAGGTTCATGCATCATGGGAATCAATTACATCCCCTTCCCAGGTCCCTTGGATATTGGATTTAGGTTCTTTTCACCATATGACATCTTCTCACAATGTCTTCTCTACTCTTGAGGCTTCTCCCATTCCTCGTATTTTAATGGGGAATAACACTACCCTACTAGTCTACAGGAAAGTTTTAGTTATCATTTAGGATGGCACCTTCAATGATGTATTGTATGTTCCATCTCTATCTACAAACCTTCTCTTGATTTCTTAGATTACATCAACTGAGTTCACTATAGATTTACTCTTCATTTAGGATCATGCAATAGGAGGCCTTATTGCTATGGGATAGTTGATCATATCACCTGTCTCTACACCTTCTCACATTTTGGTCCAACATCTCCATTATCGATGCATACTTCTTCTCCTTCACGAGAACATCATGTGGTGTAGTCAAGATACTTAAACTTTTGTATTGTTCTTGAGATCCTTGCTTTGAATCCCACACCACATCTAGTTGAGGTCTTTTCTTTTCAGCAGGATTCTTCTTCAACTTCCATTCATCAAGCCTCTAGGTGCACTTGTTGTGGATTCTAAAAAGGACATTCATCTCCTCCTTCATGATATTGTCAGTGCACCTAACTTGGGAATTCCCTTTTAGGATTCTCATTTTTTCTCCTTTGAGCATTAGTTAGGCCTTCCAATTTCATCTCTCATTTAGGGGTTTCCTTATTTTGTGCCCTTGTTTCTTTTGCATTGGAGTTTCATTGGTCCACTTATTTCTATAGGGGATCCATCATTCTAGGGGGGCTTTGGTGTCTTGTATCTCTCTCATGTGGGGGATGGTTGTACTTATGGTTCTAAGAGAGTCTCTTGAGCCATTTTTGGTCTTTGCTTGGGATTACAGAAGTTGTCCTTAGGGGTTCTTGTTGAGGCCTTCCTTCCTTCATGTTTTTTTAGCATGTTTGTAATTACCTCTTTTTGGGGTAGGGTTTTCCCATGTTGTTTTCCCTCTTTCCCCATCTTTAGAGGTTGCATTTCTTTTCATTTTTACATGGGTACCTTTCTTGGCCTAGTTATCGAGACCCATTTTGCATTTAATCATAGATTCTATTAGCTTAAGTGCATTTTCCTAAGTTGCACTTAAGGGGGGGTGTTAGTGTAAAATATTATTATTTACACTTAAGTTTACTTAAGATAAATGTATTTATTTATTAGTTGTCATCTAGGAGTTAGTATACTTTTAAATATCGACAACATAGGAGTTTGTTCCTACCTTGTCATACTTATCCTCTCATAGACATGGGAGATAATCCACCTTTTGTGGACGTATGCTTTGTTTTCATACTTATCTCCTAGTGCTTTCTAGTAGCTTCTTAGAGGCCTTTATAAATAGGCTCTCCTAATATATTTTCGTACAACATTTTACATTTTATCTAAGAATACAATTTTCTTATTTTCAAACCAAACCCTTGCCTCTTCTTGTTTTCTTCTTCTATGTGATAGGTTTTCTATGTGTAGATGATTCAAGGGCTTGTGGATTTGGTTTACGTATTTTCTCAAATTCTACAAATAAATAAAAGTATGCTAACTCCTAGATAAAAACTAATAAATAATGCATTTATCTAAGTAAACTTAAGTAAAGTGTAAATAATAATAATTTACAATAATAGATGCAGGCATTATAGATCCCAATATTAGGTTCATATTTCTCAGACTAAACACATAGGTTAATTGTTTGTTACAATTCATAGAATAGGCTTACTGTTGCTAAGGTTGACTATTAGGATTTGGAGCATGTTGCATAGGTAGTTGAATTTTCTTTATATTGTTACCTTGATAGGAAATAAGAGGAGGCATAATGTCCTACTATTGAGGATGTTGCAAGTGCCCAATAGGATAGTTATTTCATTGTTGGTTTCTCCTCCATTTGTTGGTTTTTTTTCAAATTCTACAATCGAGGGTACCATTGGTTTGTTGTGTGGGATGTCATTGTTGTGAAGGGAAGTGAATTGTTAAGGGAAGTGAAGTGAATTTTCAAGGAATTTTTGCATGAAGAATAATGGGCGCTAATCCACTTTGGCATGAGCCCACAAATCATCATTTGATTTTGTAATATGTTCAACATCTACTAAGGCTTTGGAGTCATGGTTGGCTTAATTATTTCCTCAAGTTTACAAAGTTTGATGAGGATATTGCATAATAATTCATGAGAACCTTCCAAAATAATAGAGAAAGGGTTAAGGGGGTAGTTTTTGATGTGTTAGCTCACCAAATTGTTGAGGTTTCTCACTTACCACAAGAAGGGGAGTTGTTTCCTTAGATCAAAGATGCAAGAAGTGTCTGTGTTAAAATTTCTTGAATAGGAGATGGCTCTATTGACACATAAAAGAATGAGTCTAGGAGGGTTATCTTCCTCTAAAAATGAAGCCACTGGTTGATGTAGATCATCAAGTACATTACCTATAAAGTTAGGTTCTACATTTTGCACTCCCATCATTTTAAACTTTTGTCACATTTACGACATGGGAGAATGTGAATATTCATGACTTTCTTCACAACCTAATGTTAAATTTTGTTGATGAATGTAAAAGGAGTAGGCTGAATTTTGTGTCAAACCATTGTTTAATTAAATTTCTTATTGAAATGTCACTTACAAATGTTTCTAAGATGACATGGAAAGAATTTTAACTATATAGAATATATTCCCCTTGTAGACACCTAAAAACCTTTAGAAAATAAAGTATTTTTATTTTCTGAAAAAGTCCTGATGACATCATCATTTATTAATTAATTATTTAAATAATTAATTAATTAATTTTTATGCCATTAAATCCCTTTATCTTAATTAAAAATATTTAATTAAGGAATCCCTCCCAAAATTGTTTAAATCTTAATTAAACATTATTTCCTTATTTATTAATTATTTAATTAATAAATTGACCAAAAAACCCAAAATAAATAAAAAATTTATTTTTTGCCCAAAACTTGGCCAATTTCCTTAAGACCACTAACCTCTTCCAAAATCTTCTAATCCTTCTTTAATTTTAATTAAAGGCTAATCCCATCATTTCCTACCCCTAATCCCAACTCAAAATATTTAATTAAGATTAAATATTAATCCTCGTGTTTATTAAAAAAGTTTTAATAAATATCTCCTCAACCCAAACCCTTGAAATAAATAAAACTTTATTTATTTCCTAAAAATCTAATTTATCCTCATCCTAAGAAGTTCTAGACTCTTCTAGAAAGTCTTCATCCTCATCCTAGGAAATTCTAGACTATTCTAGAAAGTCTTTATCCTCATCCAAAGTCTAGACTCTTCTAGAAGATGTCTTTAAACCTAATCCTAATCCCCTCCTAACCTTGTCACATTCCCTAAACATGGGTTAAGAATTACTAACCCAAGCCAAAGTTAACAAAGATCTCCTCCTTCACCTACCCTCATTAAATGCCATCCACTTGCCTATCCCTAAGTTAATCCTAAACCATCCTAATCCATCCTCTAATCATTTGCACAAGCCTAAGCAAGCTTAAAACCCTCCTAATCAAGTCCAAGTTGAAATTTCTCTCATCACCCTCAAAATATCTCAACCATAAAACTTTATGAAGCCCACTAGGCCATAAATGACTCTTCCAAGCCCTTTTATTGCTCTTACAAGTCATTATGAGGTTCTTTATGAAGATTTTATCCCTTGAGCCTCCTTTGTTGACTCATCCTTCCCCTTTCCTCCATTCTCTCACCATGTAACATGTGTCACTCTCTAATTGGTTGTAAGGAAGCACAATCCATGTGCTCTCCTCTCATGCAATTTGAGCCTTCTATAAGATTTTTCACATCCTTGCATCCTAGCCCTTGATCCCTCAAGCCCTTTGCCTATTTAAGGAATCCTCTCCCAAGTCATTTTAACACAATCCATGAAGTAAAGTCATAATGCCATTTTGAGAAGCCATTTTACATCAAAACCATACACTCACACCCAAATTCCAACTCCATTTGAAGCCCTTTTTGAAGCATAACCTTGAGCATACATCCTATCTATTTAGACAAAGCCACTCAACAAGAGAGCTTCTCATTGAGAGAGTCCATTAATGGCTCATATTCTCAATTGAGAGTTCATCTTAGTCTATCTTGAAGTTTATGAATTTTGTTTAGTTTGTAGAAGCTTTATTTAAATTTAGTTTCTATTAGCATACTAACATTGCTCATATACATTTTGGCACGCCCGGTGGGACCCCGCATGGGTCATCTTCATTAGCTTTTTTAGTCAAGTTTTGTATGTCATTTGCTGATTTTGGCTAATTTTTCTTGTTTTTGTGATTGGTAGGATTGTATAAATTGGTTTTGTAGGTCCACATGAGCATGAAGAAGACAAAGGAACTCATAGTCTATCTCATAGTATTTGCAGATTTTTCAAGCTTATAGGTGGACAAAGCACTTGGAATTCTTCTTCCTCTTCTTGTCTATATTCTTATTATTCCATCTACTTCTTCTTCTTCTTCTTGTGGGAGATCTTGGCCATTTTCTTTTTAAGGAAGCAAAATCATACACACTTCTTTTTAGTGCTTAAAATGAACCCCCAAATCATACTTAAATCCATTAAAAAATTAAAAATTTGCAAAAAAGAAAAAATCTTTTAACAAGTGAAACTAAACCAATCTAATAATTTGCATCCTTGCAACATCAAATTTTTAGATGCATTCATGCAAAGTTAGGAACACTTCATTTTTGGGAATTTAAAAAGAACTTCAAGTTTCCATTTCAAAAGGTTCAAAATCAACACTAAGTGCACACTAAAATCTAAATCAAACTCAAAGCATCAATCAAGGATAAAATGAAACTCATTTGCAAATATTTTAAAGTTCTTTTAAAAATCTCATGAAAACTAAGAGTCCTAAATGGTTGCCAAAAATTTTCCTAAAAGCTTTGTTATTTGTTCCAAACAAATGTCTTGTTGCAAAATCTTGACTGTTTCTTAGGTTTTTCATGCATCAAAACAATCTAGGAATATCATTTTTGGGCTTAAAATATGAAAACTAGAACACAAAATCTTGAATGAAAACCAAAGTCCAAAGAGTCATTTTCACTTTTGAGTCCAAAACAATCTTGAATGATCTAAGGTTTAAACAAAGCACTTCAAAGTTCTTAAAATAACACACAAAATCTCAATCTTGAATGCTCAAAGGAAAAAACTTGAATGTTTAATCACTTGTCTTTGAATGCATGTTGCTAAAATCACTCTTGAATGCCATGGATTAAAATCAAATTTTCCTTGAATGCATGATTAAAATAATAAATCCAATCTTGAATTCCAAGGATCAATTAACCATTGCAATATCAAACACTTCATTAGGAGCTTTTAAAATTGAACAAAACAAATCTCTTTTCCACATGCAATTTAGGCAAAGTTTGATTTTTGGACATTTAAGAAACTTCGTTAAGTTAAACAAAAATTTTCAAAAATCAATGTGAGTAGTTCCTTGGACTCACCTCTTTTCTAATCACCCATCAAATATTAACCATTGGTTGCAATCTCAGCGCCATTCATAGGGATGGGTCTACTTGAAAAAGGTGTTAAATGTTCCACAATCTAACTCACTCACTTGGTCTTTGAACATTTGCTTTAACTTTATCAAAATTCTTAAATGATCAACAATCTAGATTAAATCGATCACACTTCATTTGGGTACTAAAATTGAACAACTATTGACGTGGAGGGCCTCCGGGCGCGCGAGTTTGCTTTTGTTGACCCTAACTCTTCTTATTGTTTGCATTCTTCGATCGATTTACTTTTGTTGGCACTTCAAGTTGGAATTGAACATTGTCTCTTAAACATGAGTGCTTGCAAAGTCTAGATTAGCACACATAAGAGTCAGTTGGAAAAGGAACAAGCATATTTTTTAGCCCAAGGTCATCTAAGTCTTCACTCCCCTTGTCGTCTTTCGAGGCCATCTTGGGTGCATAAGATTAGGATCCAAAACCTTGTTACACTTTTTAGGAGGCCTGCTTGGGAATTTCATCAACCCTTGGGATGACCTCAACTCCAGCGTTTTGGCAAAGTATAAAGATCGAAAGGTGAATCCAAAGACACCTCTCTTGGGATCAAAATTTTGTCACTCGGGCTAAGCCTCAAGGAAATTTATACCCTTGAGAAGTGAAAGAGGAGAAGTGGGTTACCGCTCCTCTCGACTGTGTGACATCTTTTTGGTTTCATCTACGGATTTGAGCCTCACGTACCTTGCGTATATCGAGGACTCCCTAGCTAAGCCAAATTTCATCCTTGTAGAAAGCTTCCTAGGATGTTGGTGTGTTTCAAATGCTTGCTCCAAAATTTTGTCTGCTTGTTTGTTCATAGCTTTTGAATGAATGTTTGCCAACTTTGGTCAAAATCCCAAAAAAGCAGAAATATCCCAGCTCAAGGCATACTTAGTGTAGTCACTGCCTCATCAGAAAATCATCCAAGCTCCCTCACTACAACTGAATCTATCTAGTTCCTTGCTTTAGAAAAATCCCAAATCCAAAGTCTCTCCAAATTATCCCCCCCCCCCATCCAGCTAGCAACCCAATCCAAAATCACACCCAAGCCTTTAGAGAGTTGTTGTCATTCTGCTAGAATTTGTTAGCCAATCAATCCAACCAATCGACCAGCCTCACCACGGTTATCCTTTTGAAAGAGCTTTGTCTAGGGTAATCTAGCTTTGTCACCTGTTATCCCTCATCACCTTGAGCTAAAGGTTGGGATCCACAAGTGATCAATCTCGTGTCATGCCCATAGGATCATTAGTCTATTCTTAGGTTGACACAATCTCTACCAATCCAGTGCATAGGAAAGAAAAACTCTCACTTTTTGACAGCATGCCCTTGAAGTCTTCCATCCACAGGAAAGCCAAAAATCTCCAGCCAATCCTCCTTAGGTCTATCATGCAACTTTGACTCTCCCTAGGGAATCTTTCATCAGCCAATCCAAAATCTGTGCTTAACCCAAATCCAACCATGAGCTTCCGTGTTCATCCATACGCAAGACCCCATCCCCATCAAACTCATCATCAAAGCATGAAGTACCAATCCTATCATGATGTGTTTGGTCGCATTGTCCTTGCTCCCGCCACCTCCTATTCCAATGATGATGAAAATCTTGTTGACTATGACGGGTATATTGAAAGCCTTAGAAACATTCCCCCAAGCATCCCCCAAAATCCAAGAGTTATTCCAAACTATCTAGTCATGCCATCTGATATTCTAGCTTCCCCTCCATCACCCCATCAACCAAGCTTCCAATCTTCCACCCCCATCACACTAGCTATTCCTGTCAATCCACCTCCACCTTCGACACACAAGTCTCCAAGGAATCTCTTAGAGGAAATACAAGAAAAGTTGCCTCCAACAGTCGATAAGCCATGTCATCTAATCCAACCATGTGAAGTAGTCAGTGATGAAGCTTCCCCATCTATAATATCACCTCCATCTCTCATAGCTATCATCCCCATACCATCCATCAAATTGCTTAAAATCCTTCCACTTCTCGCTAGCATCAAAATCCCACCACCTATCAAATCCTCCAAATCCTATCCACATCGCCTCCAAGCATTTCCCAAATCTCTCATAATGACCCTTATGCATCCATCTTCTACTCACCCATCTCCACTATTGAATCCCCCATCTATCCATCCGCTACCTTTGAAGAATCCATCCCTTCACCTCCTATCGCACCATCCACTCCAAACCAATCCTATCAAGATCCTACCCAAAAGCATGTTGATATCCCCCAAAACATAAATGAAGATATCATCGTACCATGTCTTCCATCCATAGTGCGCTCACCATCTCCTCCATCTCCAAAACCTCAAGCCATATCTCCTCCACTACAAGATATCTTGTCATCCCACCAGCTACATCAAGATCCTATCCTTCCATCTCCCCCGCTCCATGCTTCCATCTTACCACCTATCCAAGCTATTCCACCATCTATAATCTACCCTCTTGGTTCACTTACATTCATGCACGGTGGCCCTCTCTCAGCAGAAGAATTAAGAACAGTATCTCCCCATTGCAATACACCTAATAAATCACTTCTACCATTTTCTGCAAGCAAAAAGTTTCCTTAGCTTGTTCAAATGCTCAATCAATGGCATTATCAAGGTCAAGGTTTAGGACCACAAGAGAAAGGAATCAGAGAGCCTATTATTGCACAAAAAAATCTAGGATTTCATGGTCTTGGATATGTATCCAAAGGCTCACCATCTAAAGGTGTTGGTACACCACACCCCCAAACCAAGCCTATCTCCAAGCCCACCATGTCAGCCTCCCATCACTCCTTCAAGAAATCTTATGTCATCCCCCCTCCACCATCTTTGCAACCCAAAACAACCTACCATATCCCCCCTTCATCCGCTAAATCCATTTTGGGTCCCTATGTCCCAAAATCTACCATCCTCCATCCTCCTATCAGCCATCATAAAAATCCTATTCCATCCATTCCTATGCAAGATCAACAAAGGCACATATCAGGGCACATCATCCATCATCATCCCCCTACATTCTCTTTCATATCCTCTCCATATCACAAATCTTCTCCTAACCATCTTCCCAAAGCTTACCACAGCAATGTGAATGCCAACTTCAAAATGCATAAAGCTAAAAATCCACATCCTAGGCAATCATATGTCTATTCTAAAAGACATACCCCATGATCTGATTAGGATCTAGGACTATTACAGAGGAATGCTTAACATTATTTCATAAAGTAAAATTTCAAATCATTAATTAGCAAATTAACACAACTTAAATGCTAAAATGAACAAAGCATAAAAAGGTAATGACTGAAAGAAAGAGAGTAGAGAGACATAAGGCAAAACATGATTGATAATGGAGTTCATCCGTGGGTCGGACTACATCTCCGGGTCCTGCTCCAATAGAGGGACCAATCCAATTTGCTCCAAAATCAATTACAAGTGTTCAAGATCTTCCCTTTAGGCACAATTATAGCATTACTCTCCAATGTGCAGGAATAATCATCAAGTCTCCAAAATCATAATCTCCTTCTCATCACCGGGATGCCTTTCCAAAGCCTACTACCCCCATTTTATACATCAAATTTAGCCAAAAATGGGCTAAAACAATTAACTAACAAAATCCCTCATTTTGGTTACATATTTCGAATTTACCCCTTTTACCATTATTTGGATATGATTTGACACCAAAATTAAGGGTTTTTTTTCAACAAATACCCCTAATTAAATAAGCTTGGGCGGATTTGTTATGAATAGATAACAACTCTTCCCTTAATATTACATATGCCATAAATAGCCCATTGGTTGGCCTTAATTTTAGGAGGCCAATGGTTAGGAGTTCAACTCCCATTATCTCATTCCTTTAATTCGAATTAAATAGCTATTTTAATTCAAATTTGAATGTTTTCCCTCTCTTTATGATTTTGTGATGTCATGTTGATGTCATCGAAATCCATACTTTTACTGGAATTTGAAACCATCATAACTTTTATATCCGATCTCCGTTCTTGATGAAATGAATGCCATTGGAAAGCTTTTGATGAGCTCTTTCATTTGGAATTCATTGTCAAATACTTTTGAGATGATTATTTTTTCACCCTTTTACGACCTTTGGTCCCAGTTTGACCAAATTTTGACCAGTCATAATTTTTGTACTTGAACTCCAATTTTGACCGTTCAAGTTATGTTGGAGTCAAAATTGTGAACACTTGTAATGATGTTGATTCTTGGAGCATTGGGGACATTTTACTTTTCAGTAATTTTCATCCCCTAGATCAAGCCTCCCCACTGAAGAGCTTTTGGACCTCCGAAAGTTTAGATTACTTAGAAAGAAGGTGAGGGTATAGTTCCCTCACTTTACCAATCTCCATCCATCTTGCCTTGCTTGGATGCATCCCCTTCAATCCCACTCGGAGGTATTCAACTGGTCCTCTTCGTGAAGTTATGACATTCTTGTCAAGGATGACATCTTGTGGCAATTCTGACATGTACTCTGGTGAAAGCTCATCAACTGATGGAACCTGAACACTAACGTCTTCATCCAAGATCATTGGAGGCTCATACAACTTCAGATTCTCAACATTGACAACTGAGTAAATTTGCATGTATGGAGGAAGATTAAGGCGGAAAGCATTGGTACCAATCTTCTCTAAGATTTCAAAAGGACCATACCTGATAGGCTTGAGCTTCCTTCCTTCACCTTGCATTCTTTCCTTACTGATATGTAACCAAACTCTGTCACCAACTTGGAATTGGTGATCAATACGATGCTTATCATGGCGAGCCTTATATTTTGCTTGGCTCTGCCCCAACTGTGCTTCTACTGCCTGATGGATTGCTTGGACCTTTTGGATGAACTTTAAAGCCTTTTCTGCATCATGGCATCCATCTACAACATCGTTCTTCCCAAAAGCAAAATCCATTGGTGTCTTAGGCAAGTAACCGAAGCAAGTCTCAAAAGGAGACCTCTTTGTAGAAGAGTGTGTCGCATGGTTGTAAGCATGTTGCACATAGTGAATACTTTCATCCCACAACTTAGGATGCTTGCTGCAATAACCTCTAAGTAGATGCACAACTGTCCTGTTCACTACCTCTGTCTGTCCATCGGTATGTGGATGGAAGGCTGTACTCTTCTTCAGCTTAGTGTCCATGAGTCCCCACAAAGATGACCAAAATTCCCCTAAGAATCGAGAATCTCGATCTGATACAATAGAAGTGGGTAACCCAAAATGAACCCATACATTTTGAAAGTACAAATGAGCAGTCAGTTCAGCAGTAACTTGCTTTTTACAAGGCATTAAAATACACATTTTGCTGAATTGATCAACTACTACATACAAATAATCATGACCCTTCCTAGACATAGGTAAACCTCCCACAAAGTCCATAGACACACTTTCCCATGGAAAGGATGGTACAGGTAGTGGTGTGTACAAACCCAATTTCCTATTACTTGGTTTGTTGGTTGCACACATTACACATCCTTTTATATACTTAGTGATAGTTTCCTACATACGAGGCCAATAACAATATTTCTGCAATTGAGCTAATGTCTTACTTACCCCAAAATGTCCTGCAATCAATGAGGTGTGTGCTTCACGGATTACATGTGCTTGTTCATTTCTAGGAATACATAATTTTACCAAGTGGTACAACAAATTATCCTACACATAGTAATCTTTCTCTTCTACATGTTTACCCTGGATTAAAGCTGCATAGATATCCTTAAAGTTCTCATCATTAGCATATTGTTCTTGAAAACTTTCATGAACCATAGAACTATTTTGAAGGATTATCAAAGCATTCTGAATAGGAGGTCTAGACAACATATCTGCTACTTTGTTATGGGAACCCTTCTTATACTTAATTACCAAATGAAACTGTTGTAGAAAACCCATCCACCTAAAGTGCCTACTTTGTTGCAACTTAGATTGTGAGTGCAAATATTGTAGTGGTTGGTGATCAGTGTGGATTATAGTTTCCTTTCCCATTAAGTAATGTTTCCACTTTTTAACACTCTGAACTAAAGCATAAAGTTCTTTATCATACGTAGGATATTTACTTACTGCTCCTGAAAAAGTTTCAGAGTGGTAGCAGACTGGTTTACCTCCTTGCATGAGTACAGCTCCCATGGCAAACCCACTCGCATCTGTCTCGATCTCAAATGGTTGATGTAAATCTGGTAAAGCCAGAACTAGTGCAGTGCTCAACTTTTCTTTTAAAGTGTCAAAAGCCTTCTGTTGCGAACCTCCCCACTGAAAAGTTGCCTTAGTACTGGTTAATGCATGTAATGGTGATGCAATGTAAGAGAAGTTTGCAATGAACTTCCTCCAGTATTGAACTACACCTAAGAAACTCTTGACTTTAGTAACTGTACTTGGCTTAGGCAATTTTACAATACATTCGACCTTTGTAGGGTCTACTTTCAATTGACCATTCCCTACGACATAGCCTAAGTACACTAAAGATGTCTTTGCAAATTCGTATTTTGACATCTTTACATAGAGTTTTTCTTTTCTCAGTATATCAAATACTTTCTTTACATGAATTACATGATCATCCCAAGACTTACTGAATACAAGAATATCATCTAAATAGACTATGAAAAAATCATCTATAAAGGGACGGAAGACATCATTCATGACTCTCATAAATGTAGCTGGTGCATTACAAAGCCCAAATGGCATGACCAACCACTCAAAAAGTCCCTGTTTTGTCTTAAAAGCAGTTTTCCAAAGACCACTTTCTGCAATTCTTATTTGATGATATCCACTACGTAATTCTAGCTTAGTGAAATAGATTGCATGTTTCAACTGATCAAGTAAATCATCAATTCTAGGAAGAGGGTACCTGTTCTTTACCGTTATCTTGTTCAAAGCCCTGTAGTCAATACACATTCTACAAGTCCCATCTTTCTTTGGAACCAACACAATAGGAGAACCACAAGGAGAAGTACTAGGATGGATAACTCCTTTCTCAACGAGCTCCTGAACTTGCTTTTTGATTTCTTCATTCTACAAGACTGATAAATGGTACATGCCGATATTAGGAAGTGGTGCATCTTGCTGCAACTGAATCTCATGTTCTATCTCTCTCTTAGGAGGCAATCCTTTCGGTTCCTGAAACAAGTCATCGTAAGCGGAAACAACTTTGACTATTTCAGCCTTATGTTTTGGATCAAATCCCTTAAATGCCTCAGATGTTTCATCTTCTTTGGCTTTTACAAGCATCAACACAAAATTCTTACTAGAGTTGACTAACCTTTTCATCTGACCAGCATTAACTAGTGCTAGATTAGTCTTAACCTTATGTGCCCGTACAATTTATTCAATTTTGTCTTTAAACAAATGATATTTATTTTCCCCCCTATAAAAGATAGCTTGACGATCAAACAAATAGGGACTCCCAAGTACAAGACCACATATATCAAAAGGGACTACATCAACTTCTACCTCATCTACAAAGTTTGCAGTGATAGCAAATCTTAACTTGCAATGTTTAGTTACCTGTAACTGTGCATCATTGCAAACCCATCCAAGAGGGTATGGTTTTGGATGAGGTTTTGTATTCAAGTTAAGCTTTTTAACAACTTCCTCAGATATCAAATTAACTTGGGAACCCGTATCGAATAATGTATCAACCTTATTATGCTTGATAACAACTCGAATGTGAAATAATTCATTCCTTTTCTTATCATTCTTAGGAGAAGATTCTTTACTTGTACTTGAACTTATGCTAGAAGAACTTGGAGCTGATGAAAGAGATATACCTTTTCCTTTACCTTGAATCCCGGTAGCAACAATCTTTGTCTCATCTTTGGAGTCAGATCCAAGATCTTGTTGAGTTATAGCAGCAGTCTTTTGTCTACCTTTGTTTCCACCATATCGCTTTGGCCTCTTTTCAGGATGCAGCTTCCAGCACTTAGAATCATCATGCCCTTCTTTCTTGCAATGTGAGCATGTGGGTTTCTCACCCTCTTTCTTTACTGTTGCCGTCTTTTTACCCTTTCCTTTTCCTTTGGACTTTTCCTCAGACTTAGATGGTTTTTTATCAAACTTATCAATGAAAGTTCCCTTACCCCTTAATTCTAAATGTGTTGCTTGGACACATACTTCATCCAAATTACAAGGATTTAGGACGAGAATAGAATGCCTTAGGTAAGAATGAAGACCACCTATATACTTGAGTAAAGTGTCCTGGGTATATAATGGGACATTTAATGAAATAGCCTTTTTATGAAATTCATGGGTGTAATCCTGGACAGACTGACCTTTCCCTTGCCTAAAATGTTGCCAGTTCATCATTAACTGTTGCATATGGCCTAGGGGGTAGAATTGCTTCTTTAAAGCAGTAAAAAATTCTGACCAAGACAAATTAAACTTACCATGCTGTGAAGTTTCATCCCGAGACCTACTCTCCCACCAAGTTAAGGCTACACCACCTAACTGAAGAGTGGCTAACTAAATTCTATCAACATCATCTACAAGGTTTTGAACTCTACAGTAGACTTCTACTTGCTGAATCCAATCATCTAGTTTCTCGGCATTTAACTCCCCACAATATTTTGGCAAGTCAAATTTTACATCCAACTTGATTCGAGGCTTATGTCCACCCTTAAAAATATTAGAAGACTCAGAATGGGTAGAAGAAAGAGAAGAGGAGGAAGAAGGAGAAGAGGGAGAAGAAGGAGAAGATGGAGGTGTCTTTGGCGGATCACGATCAGCGCCTTTCTTTTTCCCTTTGTCCTTTTGAGCTGCACGTCTTCTCATCTTCTCTTCTCTTTCTTGTACCAAAACTTCTACCATTGTCTGCAAACTCTGAAGAGTCTTCTAGATACTTCGGTCTTCTAAACCTTGTCCACCACCTTCATCTGCCATTTGTGATGATGGTTTAGTCCTTCGTTTTCCAATCTCAGGATTATATTCCTCGAGCTTTCCTTTGCCCTTCTGAATCCTGGATCTTGTTAGCATTCAAATCTGTAATACTAGTCCAACAGAAGCTCTGATACCAAATTTGATCTGATTAGGATCTAGGACTATTACAGAGGAATGCTTAACATTATTTCATAAAGTAAAATTTCAAAGCGTTAATTAGCAAATTAACACAACTTAAATGCTAAAATGAACAAAGCATAAAAAGGTAATGACTGAAAGAAAGAGAGTAGAGAGACATAAGGCAAAACACGATTGATAACGGAGTTCATCCGCGGGTCGGACTACATCTCCGGGTCCTGCTCCAATAGAGGGACCAATCTGATTTGCTCCAAAATCAATTACAAGTGTTCAAGATCTTCCCTTCAAGCACAATTACAGCATTACTCTCCAATGTGCAGGAATAATCATCAAGTCTCCAAAATCATAATCTCCTTCTCATCACCGGGATGCCTTTCCAAAGCCTACTACCCCCATTTTATACATCAAATTTAGCCAAAAATGGGCTAAAACAATTAACTAATAAAATCCCCCATTTTGGTTACATATTTTGAATTTACCCCTTTTACCATTATTTGGATATGATTTGACACCAAAATTAAGGGTTTGTTTTCAACAAATACCCCTAATTAAATAAGCTTGGGCGGATTTGTTATGAATAGATAACAACTCTTCCCTTAATATTACATATGCCATAAATAGCCCATTGGTTGGCCTTAATTTCAGGAGGCCAATGGTTAGGAGTTCAACTCCCATTATCTCATTCCTTTAATTCGAATTAAATAGCTATTTTAATTCAAATTTGAATGTTTTCCCTCTCTTTATGATTTTTTGATGTCATGTTGATGTCATCGAAATACATACTTTTACTGGAATTTGAAACCATCATAACTTTTATATCCGATCTCTGTTCTTGATGAAATGAATGCCATTGGAAAGCTTTTGATGAGCTCTTTCATTTGGAATCCATTGTCAAATACTTTTGAGATGATTATTTTTTCACCCTTTTACGACCTTTGGTCCCAGTTTGACCAAATTTTGACCAGTCATAATTTTTGCACTTGAACTCCAATTTTGACCGTTTAAGTTATGTTGGAGTCAAAATTGTGAACACTTGTAATGATGTTGATTCTTGGAGCATTGGGGACATTTTACTTTTCAGTAATTTTCAGTAGGTATATATAGAATGGTTTAGAAAAGAAGACAAATTGGATCTCATTGATAATGTGGCCTCCCATCCTTATATGGCCATTTTTTTCTATCAAGGGTGAGGATAGTATGTATGATAAAGATGCAAAGGAAAAGTCTTGACAATAATTAGAGAAAATGAAGGGACATTTCTCGAGCTTTAAGGAAGATGAGCATAGGAATCAGCTAAACTATCACTCAAGAGAATTTGTAAGGAGGTGGTGTTGGAAGGATTAATAGGAAAAAAGATATTGATAAGGGGGTGAATCAAGATCTTAAACTTTTACTTATAAAACCAAATTCCTGAATTCACACCTAACTCATCTCATATCTTAGATCTAACATTAAAATTGTAATGCTGAATAGTAAATGAATACATCACATCCATGAAAGATTCAACACATAATAAAAATGATTTGGTAACCTAGAAACACTTCAATGCGAAGGTAAACTAGGGATGGGGATGAAACCCACAAATCTTCACTATTGCATGAATAAACTTAACCTGTTAGGGTTATAATGTTTGATCATAATATATGATCTACCATGTGAGGGATCTTCCCTATTATAATATTCAAGACTATTAAGTCCTACCCTGTTAAAGGATTTCATACTTACAATTAAGTAAGGACTCTCTTAGGAGATTTACATAGACCTGTTAGGATCACTCGGTTAAGAGATTTTCGCTGATTCAATCATGTTAAGAGCTTATTCAGTACCTGACCCTCAATTTTCTTTATAAGCTAATTTTGGACCTCCTTTTTGCCAAGTCTAATTTGATCTTTCAATCTAATATCTCATTTTAGTCTTTCATTGCTTGGATTTCCCTTGTCTGATCTGATTCCAGACTTATCCTTTCTTTCTCTATTCTATCCTTCATTGTATGTTCACACTTTCATTCATCCATGCATACCATCTCTCTCTATTCACATCCTTGTCTTCTTAAAACTCACTTATTCTAGGGTTAGGATCCTCAAATAGATTTTCTTTGAAATTTTTAGATCACGATCAATGGTTCACAATTCATTTTCTTTTGTCATTTCTTTCGAATTTCCTAATTGGTTGGTTTGCATTCCTTGAGATCACTACCTTCTATAATGACATGTAATATCCATCTTAATTGTCTTTTCAAACATTAAATTTCATATAAAGGTGAGCCAAAACAATTTACATAGTTGCTTGTGCAATTACAAACTCATATGACAAAACTAAAACATTCGACATCTAAATATGCTAATACTCAGTCATCACTAGCATTCATAGTGACACTTGACTTCTATATACATGTTTTTCTTTTTTTTCTTGGAAAAAAATATCTTTTCAATTTATTCATTCTCTACTATAATAGATCAACTTACATATGTGCTTGATCTTAACTGGGGTGCTCAGCAATCATTGACTTGCTTGGCATGTAATGAAAATTAAATAAGTCCTTAGATATACTTAGCCTTCACTAGATGGCTTGGTTGTAGTGAATACTATTCATTCTTTCTAGTAAATAACTAAGTTTTTGGGCACTGATAGGAGATTACAGGGTTAGAGATCAACAATCTCCCCCTTTGACACTAGTGCCAAATATAGTTTGTCATCAATAGTCATTGTATTCAAAAATAATCCCACTGAAACTTTAATCAAGATCTCCAATCTGAATTTACCAACATTGTTTTATTTGATATCTTTGACTGTAATTGATGTTATTTTTACTTTTATTTCCTCATTTTTCCATTGTTCCTCATTTCCCCCTTGTTTTTGTCATTGATGGGGTAGGGTTGCTAGGGTTAGCTTGTGCTTATCAAAAAATTGTTTATGGCTTGCCAAAATTTATGCATAGCCTTTATTCCATTGGTATTATATTATCTCCAAAACATGAAATTTAATTTCTGTCTCAAATACTAGATCAATTAGACCTTCAATATGTACACTATCAAATGCAAAATTGGATGTTTATTATCTAAATAAGATATGCCAAATGCATCCACAAAAATATTTTTAGCAATATGTAATACATGTTTCTTCTTGTGCTCTCTTCTTAGTTGTTCTTTCTTTTCCTTTTAGCTCAACAAGGTTTGTAACTCCTACATTTTCTCTAGTGTCAATTTGTTCAAGTTGTGCATGGGTAAACTAATTACCTCATCTAGACTTATTGATTCATCTAAATCTTCTTTTGATTGAGTCAAAATTTGAGGACATGAGGGTGTATCACTGGGTAGTGATATTTGTAGTTGTTTTCCCCTTTCACTTGATCTCAATACCTGTAGTTGCTTCTCTATAGTATGTGTCACCTATTTTATAGGCGTCTCAATCAATGGTGTTGTAGAATTTTCACTTGACATTTGTACAAGAGCTTGTGAAGCTTATATCCCTTTTCTCATCTTCTCCTCCATTGCTAACTTTGCATCCTCGATCTTATCTATCTTTACCTCTTGTTGAAGAATAGACATAGAAGTTAATTGTGAAAATACAATTATAGCATTGTCATGTTGCTTGGCACTTGTATCCTCTATAACTAATGTAACCTCAACATTATCAATCATTGGATAATCTATAACTTGTAACAAAATTGGATTTGTACAAGGTAGAGTTGTTTCTTCCATTAGAATTTCCATGTCCTCCTTAGTACCTAAAGACTTTATGGAGGTATGTTAGATACATATTTCATGGTAACAACCTCCTATTGTTCACACTATTTCAATAGTTTCTTTATTTCTTTTGCTAGTTTAGAAACTTCTTCCTTATATTCATATTCATATTCAATTGCATCTCATCCTTCTCTAGTCTCTACTATTGGAATAAGCACTCCAAATACTTCCTTCCATACCCAAATGTTGTCCTATTCAACTTCATGATCTTTATTCTTCAAAATTCTACATGCCCTATCTTTTGGCATAAATTTCTTCATAGAATCTTTAAGGGATATAGACACATGTGTCTTTCATAAATCTAGCATAGTTTGTGTCAATGTAGTTTCTCTTATTTTCTTTTCTGCAGATAGTGCCCACTTCCATTTAGCATCTATCCATTTTCACAAGCCTATTGAGAATCCATTTCCTAGTTTTAAGGGTGTACATTTGAATTTAATAATGATATCAATCATAGCTTCTCTAAGCTTAACTTGATCATCATTATTTAAAGAATCATGAGTAATATCTTTGAATCTTGCAAAGTTTTGTAATTCTCTAATCATTTCAGATACCTAGTCCATAGTCATTAAAGGTAGTCTTTTCATGATTTGTAATTATCTTGGTTCATCAAACTTAGTCTCTTCATCATACTCTTCCTCCTCTTGTTCCAAGATTAGTTTCATCCTTGACCTCTCCTGTATATTTTATTTTGGTGAGCAATTTGGTCTCTTCTTTGATGGACTTCCTTTTATTTTCACAACTAAGGGTTGAGTTGTCTTAGATCCTATTACAAACTTTCATTTTGGCTTCTAAGGTGTAAGAACCTTTTACATATCTCTACTAAGATGAACTTCCAGCTTAGGATCAACAATTATTACTTTCCTCTACTTGGCTACCTTGGGCTTTGCAATGATCAATTATTTTCCTTTTCCTTCATTGACCTTATCAATTTGTTCTGATCCTTCCCCTTCTTCATTATTGTTGTCCTCAAGACTCTTGCTCTTTCTTTTATTTTTTATTTTTGGCATGCTAGCCTCAACACATAGTTTTGCCATTATGGTTTCATATGTGCCAAATTGCTTGGTATTTGCATCAACATCTTCAATCAAAATTGCAGTTACTACTATTGTAACCTCATCAATATTAACTTCATAAGACATAGGCCTTAAGCATTCAATCCTTGGTATTACTGCCTGTGCATGAACAAAATCTGTGTCTACCACAAAACATATTATACTTATCTACGACCAACTTAGGGACTCTCATTTTGTTTCTCATCTTGATTTTGAATTCCTCAAAATAATTATCCATTATAGTCTAAAACTTTTCTCCCAACCTATTAATCAAATCATTAATCTGCTCCATAGTAGGTCAACTTATATCCCATGCTACTATCCCAATTGTGGTAAATGAGTTTCCTACACACACACACACACACACACACACACACACACACACACACACACACACACACATATATATATATATACTAGAAAACATCTGATGTTACATAATGTATTCTTTTCTTTTCATATTGCTTCCAAGTTCTCTATCAGTGATTATAGTTGCAACTTAGCAAGGTCATAAGCATGATCCTTCTTGACAATCTTGTAGCCCAAATATAATGCAATATAAAGCACATTGTTCAATCTAATGGATTGATAAAATTTGTGTGTTATCACACAAACTGCAAATTCAATCACAAGATCTTCAATCCCATCAATTAAAATCTCTCTACCATTCAACTTTTCTTTGGTCAATTTCACAATTTCTCTCCTTACTACACTCCTTATACTATTTCGTCGATCCAAGGTGGGGTAACCAGTGACTTGGCATATTATGGTCTTATTGATTTTGATTGGTCCACCTTATAACCATATCTTCATATCATTTATTTGACTTAACACAAATTTTATCCATTCTACCTTGAAAACCTTTGGAAAACCTAGGGCATGGGTAAGCCCTTTCTCAAGAACTATTTTGTTTTCATCTTTCAAGAAACCATTGTTGCACACTTTCTCATAAGCTACCCTTATCTCAAAATATTCGATGTCTCCTACTTTGAATAGATAGCAAGATCTTACATCCTAAATAGTTAAAAGTTTGGGTGGAATTGATGACAAGGTACTAATATGATCTTCAGTCTTCCCAGTAATTATATTGTTCCTGAAATCTAGTGGAGGACACTAGTCATTCCTTACAATTTGAGTGTTGCTATCCTTCAACATTTCTCTTGATGATGTCATTTGAACTAGGGTTTTGGAAAAAAAGCTCTTTAATGATATCTTCAAAAATAACTTACTTGGCACCAAAAGTATCACTTATAGGTATTATCAATTTTGGCAATGCTCCAAGTTGTGATTTGCTTGCTTCATCGATGAAATCATCTTAATTTCCTTTGAATCACTTGTGAACCCTAAAATTTCTTTGTGAATAAGAATGAATTCTCAAATTTAATAAATACCTTCAAATTTCCATTTTAGGTCTACAATAAATGCCTTCATACTTGGTAGGTGTATGATAGCTGGCTCAGTCTTCATACTTACTCAGTCTAGGTTAACTTACTTAGCAAACACTTATTCATTTGGTCAACACATCAATTCAATTGATCACTCAGTCCATACTGCAATACTCAATCAATATAGACTTGATCACTAATGGTCGATACTCTATGTAGTAAATGATTCACTTTCAATTTCTTATATATGGATATGTTCTTAATGCATCTTTACTTATGCAAATATGGACTTTTAGCACATCTATGTTAGGAACTAATCTAAAATATATCATTGAATATAAATTTACTACATACCTTCTTCATTTAGTTTCATGTGGTGTGATCACCTAATCCATTGGATTGGGTGATCTTAACTTTGCTTATTCCATTGCTTCCATCTTTTACTATCTCTCTCCATGTTTTCTTTCCCTCAACTTTTTCATTTCCATTGTTTAGTGTTGGTGTTCTAGTTTTGTAGTTTCTACTAGTATGTCCAACTTTGAGACATTTGAAGCATATTATTTCTCTATTCAGCTACTTCTTTTCCTCTAAAATTTGTCTTGATGTAATTCTCTAGAATGTGTCCATATTCTCCTCAATATTGACAATTATACCATGTATTGTAATCCCAATTGTAGGAATTGCCTTTTCTCGGTGCATGTGTTTATTTCTCAAGTGTCCAGTTGGATTTTTTCTTGAATTTCCACTCATGAACTCTATGTCCATATTTCTTATAGTTATAGTTATAGCCTTTAAATGTAGTGAATGAATCACTTTTATTTGATCTACATTCATGTGCTTGATATGTCCCACTTTCTTGCATTTAGAAAAATTTCCAATAGACTTAGGTTTAGAATTTTTCATACCATTCTTGCTTATGTAGATATTAGCCATGTCTCCAAGTTTACCACAATGATGACATGTAGATTTTACTTTGAATTTTGTATTTCTTTGTTCTCCACTCTTTGATGATTCTCCTACTTTAGTAGATGAAAAGCACTTTTTGTATCCCAGTCTAGAGGTATCTTTTGTTGATCTAGGTGATCTCATCAATTATTCAAAGTATATGATAGCCTCACTTGGTTTGTTCAGCCTTTCCAAAAGTTCCTTTTCATTTCTCAACTGATTTCTCATTTGATCATTTTGTGACCTTAGGGTTGTGATCTCCATTCCCTTTCTATTCTCTTTCTCAGTAGCAATTATCAATTGATTTAACATATCCAACTGATTATCTATGAGATTCTATACTTCAAATGATCTCTCTTCAAGTCTGGTTGTGTTGGCAATATAGAGAAGAACTACTCGCACAAGTAATTAATAGAGAAGAGAAGAGCATGTCAATAAATCATAGTGTACAACTTAAGGAATTATTTTGATAACAAACCAATTACCTAATCATAATGGGCCAACATCCTAGATGTTAAACACAAAGTCATTTTATAATTAGCCAAGCATGTCGAAGCTATGAGGGCAACTAATCAAGAGTTTTGTTAGATTAAAAGGTATAAGTAAAGATCATATGTTGCACAGCTAATGTGTTGTGCAAAGGTTATGCAAACTATTGTGAAGGAATGTTATATGATATGTGAGCTTTGTATGATGCAAGATCTGGTGTATGATCAAAGAATTTGCAAAGTAAAATAGTAAGGAAATATTGTATATATATCTAAACTTGTGAAAAAAATTATTTTTATATTGCATGTTAGGGCAGTGGGCTCTTCCTGCATACATAGTATTTGATCTACCAACTCCTAACAGGGTTGAGACTTTTAATAGGGCCTAGTCCTCTAACAAGGACATGAGACACTATATGTATTTGATAGAATCCTAGTTATAGGGTCAATATCCTTAACAAGATTCTTTTTTTTAGTAGATCATCTTATGGGTATCATCCCCATTGGGGTTTTCCCTTGGCTAGGGTTTCCCTAGTTAACAAATAATGGTGTTATGAGTTCTCTATGTATATGGATTTATTTATTGTTCAACATTGTTAGTTTAATTTCTTATGAAAGTTATAAAGTAATTAACAATATTTAGTTGCGGGAATTTTTCTGTAGAATACTAATTCACCCCCCTCTTAGTATCATTTATTTCTACCAATTGGTATTAGAGCATTGTTACTCAAAAGAGGCTTAACATCTTGAGTAAGATACCTATGGATATGGAATAGTGGAAGAGAAACCTTGAAGAAGCCCTTGAGAAAATTGATCTTCTTATTGAAGAAAGAGATAAACTAAAAGGTATATGTGAGGATGCAAAATTTTACATTAGAAAACTAAAAGATAAGATTAATGATCTGAGATCTAGAGAGGAATCAAAAGAACAAAGTAGTGACAATAATAAAGTAGGAACCCTCAAGAAATCAAATGAGATCCTAAAACATAGTTGAAAAATGTTGAACTTAAGTTGATTTTGATCTTAGAATGGTTTTGACTAGTTAGTTTCTATACACTTAAGTCATTTACTTAGTTCATGCCGAACAAGTAACATATGTTGAGCACAACATATAATTTAGATCATTCTGAGTAAACACTGAGTGCCAAGTCACTCATATGCCCAGTCACTCAAGTGTCGAGTAGATAGTATGTGCCAACTAATTTAGGAGTCGAGCAAGCAGTGTGTGCTAAGTCAGTCAAATGTTGAGTGATAGTATTGAAGTCAGTTTATGCTGAGTATTAGGGACTTCAGATGTTCAGTAACATCATTTTGTCATAGTTTTTTGTATTGGCACAAACTACTATGTAAACCATTTTTGAGCGAACTTAAATATTGAATTATTATATTTTGGTGATAAGGACGAATCTTAAGTTGGAATCCCTATGTATTACATGCACCCAATTAGGTAAAGGGATGGTTTAAGCAACAATATGGATGAATCATAGTCATTGATTCATACCTAACCCTAAGTCACCTAGGTCTTCTTAAGGAGGACAAACCCTAAATGTATCTATGTATAAAGAAGGGAATGAATGAATGATCAAGGAGAGTTTTGCATGCACAAACTAGGACATTCATGGTGACCAAGGTATTATTATTTGAATTGTATTGCAGAATCAGTTAAAGGAGAATAGAGAAAGGAAACAGTGAACAATAGAGAGTCATCTAATCAAGGAGGATCAAGTACACAATAGAATAGAGGTGATCTATCATCAAGAATCAGAGTGCTAACCACAAGATCAATGCTAAGACATTCTAACAGGTGAATTAGTTAAATTTCTTAACAAAGTAGTCCTAATAGGCTATATTAAAATCCTTTAGATGTATATGCTTTACATGGTATTTTAGTTTACTTATTGAATATATGAGATGGATGTTTGGTGAATATACAATTGTTATTAGATCCTTGTTCTCTGAAAGTGAAACTTTGTAGCTTTGAGGAAATATCTTAGAAATGGAAGTCTACAAGTTGGGAAACATTATTGAGAACCAAGAGATTGAAATACATCTCATTCTACATCTGTTGAATGAAACAAGAGAAGGAAGGAAATTGCTATTGAGTAGAGTGACACAAAATTCCAAGAGATGGACACTACTAAGGTATTTGCAAATAGAAACTCCAATGAATATGATGAAGTAAACGTAGATCTAATGGAAAAGAATAGAAACCTAGCTGAAGAGATTAGAAATCTTAAAAAAAACAAGAATCACAAGCCATATTACTATGTGAGGTGACTAAATAGAAAAAGAAAGCTATGTAAGACAAAGCCATGATTGAATATGACAAAAGAATTTTAACCAATAGATTGAAGGATAAATCATCAAAGGTAACTAGGATTGCTAAAATACAATTAGAAACTTTGAGTTAAATGATGAGTGCAAACCATGAATTGAATGCCAAGAACATTGAAATAACAACAATGAATTTGTAGAATGAATAGTTGAGCAATGACCTGAAAAAGGAAAAAGAGTTTGTTGAAATTTTCAATAAAACAAATGAATCTATCAAGTACTTTGAACAATTGATGAGATCTCTAAGATCTAATAATGATACATCTAGACTGGGATACACAAATACTAAAGAAGGAGAATCATGCAAAAGTTTTGAAGAAAGAAGTAACAAAGGTAAGAACTCAAAACATACTTGCCATAATTGTGGTAATAAAGGACATACTTCTAATGTGTGTAGGAGCAAGATTGCACATCAAGATGTTAAGTGGAAAAGCATGGGTCACTGCCATAAGTGCAACAAACAAGGTCATCAAGCATGTGAATGCATAACTAAGACCACTCAAAGATTTGAAGGATATTGTTATAACTATCAAAAGTATGGACATAGAGCTTTTGAGTGCAAATCCAAGCCCATGTGGTCATCAAACAAGAAAACAAAGGTAAAGAACAATGGAAACTTTTATAATTGGGATTACAATACAAGTTATAGTTATCAATGTTGTCAAGAGTATGGACATGTTTCTGAAATCTGTATTAAAACACACATTAGAAGTGATTACAAAAGATGGTTGAGTCAAACTACATGTTTTAGCTATTTGAAGACTAGTCACATTAGTTGATATTGTCCAAAAAGATCAAAGGCACCAACTTGCTAGTTCAACAAAGGTAAAGGAAAGGTGGATACTTAAAATGTTAGAGATGAGATGAACAAGACATGGAAGTGAAAGGAGGATTGCAACACATCAAGTACAGATGTGATGACTTCACCCAATGGGTCAGGTGATCACACCTCATCAAACTAAGAAATCAAGAGGTATGTGGGACTAATAGTAAAAAGGTATACCATAGATCAATTCCACAGATCTAATTCTAAAAAGATTACATATACATGAATAAAGATGCAAAGTGTTATTAGAAATCAAAGAAAAAATCTTTAAGTTTTGTTAGTTCTTAATGTTAATGTCAAGCATGAAAAGCATCTTATGGTTGTTGAGTAAGATATTAAATGATGTTGAGCTAATGAAATTGGTTAGTTAAGGTCGAGCTCATAATGGTTATCTAGTGAATGGAAAGACATGTTGATGGTAAGTGAGCTAGAAATTAGTTGATGTCAAGCTTATAGCTGTGTAAGCACTAAACATTAATTACAGTGTTTTAACAGTTATTTGGTCGATTTCAGCTCATTTAACATCATTTGAATTTGAAAAAAAAGATGAAGAGCTAAAAAAAAATTGAGGAATTTCATCTAAGCATTTGTAGGAGATTTGAACAATTTTTGGACACCATTTTATCAGAATTTGTAAGGTATTTATCATGTGCCGAGTTATGCAATTTAAAATTTTGTAAACCCTAGATTTATGTGATGCAGTCTACCTCTTCAAAACAAAAAGATGTAAAGAGAAAAGAATTTTTAAATGTTCAATTAATTAGTAATGAGATTAAACAACCTATTTTCAAGGCTATTCTAGATATAGCATATAAGAAGGATCTCTTTGGTGTGTTATTTATGATACCACCATGAGTCTTAATGATACAAGATGTTAGGAATTGATATACCTACAAGATTGGTAGCATGGGTGATGTGGATATTAGAGAAGAGTATAGAAGATTATCAGAAAATGGAGCATTGAAGGTGGAATTCAACATTGTTGAGAAGAA
Organism: Cupressus sempervirens; assembly: GCA_028749045.1. NCBI lineage: Eukaryota > Viridiplantae > Streptophyta > Pinopsida > Cupressales > Cupressaceae > Cupressus > Cupressus sempervirens. The sequence goes on from CM053791.1 coordinate 502,726,695, forward strand.
AGGGTTAACTTGTGCCCTAGATTTTCCAAATGTCTTCAAAACTAAGTGGATCAAGATTGTCTTGAGAAGAATTCATGACAACTCAGTATGGTTGAATGATGGGCTAGTTAGAATCACAAAGAAAATTATTCATAGGGTAATAGGGTATTGAACCCTAGATCAGCCATAGACTATGAGAAGTGAGTTGAAGGAAGTCATTGAAATAAGCATAGGGGTTGTATGGAACAAAAGGGGAATGACCATTGACACAATCACAGATCCTCTGATAGCTTTCTTAGTGAGGGTAATTGCACACAATTTTTATAAATAAAGTAGATTAAATAGTGTACCTTGCATTACAATGGACATGGGCTATAAATTTGTGAAGAAATATCATAATTATGATCTTGTAGAGTTGTAGTTGCAGCAATAAATTGAAAGCATAGGAGCAATAAGGAAAACAAAGAGTGGTCAATGCAAATTTGGATCTATTTTGGTATGTATTTTCTTCTATGTGCAGAATACATTTCCTACTTTGGCAAGGTTGCATGGAAGACAATTAGATCAATTGTAGTATAGATAGGACAATTCATCAAGTAATTAGGCAATAACTTTGAGTCAGTAATGACTAGTTATTTTGAAGTTTTCAAACAATCTATGAAGAATAGATTAAGGATACCAGTCTCACTAGTGGAGAAACATTATGATGATGTTTTCTTCCTATTTGACATTGATTACACATATGTTCAAACAGAAATTCCTAGAATGAGATGGCTAAGGCCATTAGATTATGAGATCAATGTTGATGAGGCCTCAGAAGTGGACAACATTACTAGCAGAGGAAGTGGACAAAGAAGCTAAAGTATTTGGTAACTATGAACTAGCAAAATAAAAAATCACTATGGAATTGAAGACCACTTCTATGATTAAGAAGAAAAATAAATTGGTGAAGAAACTAAAAGAAAAATTTGGTGAAGGAGCCGAGCAAGAGGAATAAGAAGAAGATGATGAAGAAGAAGAAGAAACATAGGCTCAAGCACCATTGGCTCTAACACAAGGTCAAGGGGAGGATTAGCAAGAAGAAGAAATTGAGGCTACAAAAGTTGCCAAAGAAGAAGAAACCAAGGAAGCACGTACTCCAACTGACAAGAAGAAAAGAAAAAGAAAAGACACCTACAGTGACAAAACCAAAGAAGGTTGCAAAACCAAGTTAGTCCAAACCAACAACACCTACCACAAGGGCTAGCATAAGAGTCACTGAACAAAAGGCTAAAGAGATAGCCAATTCTAAAGAGAAATAAGGTGGACCATAGAAAAGACCAAGAATAAATTATGTTTCTCAGGATAAATCTAATGAGGAGAACACTAAATCTGATGACAACAACGAATTCCAAGTGGTGAGTCATAGTCCCTTCTCATATCTAAAAAATATTAGAAATAATGCTAATTTTTTAGGTTTCTCTCACATTGAATTTGATAACCTTGGAAAGATTGAGAATAATCAAGTAGAGGAGGTAATATATGCCATGATGGCTAATTTTAAGAAGGCCCCTCTAGAAATTTCCAACTCCATACCTAAAAATCTATATGATAGAGTTGAGTAGAAAGGGCACTATTGTCAAGACATAGAGAAGCAAAATAGGGAGATAGCCCTCACTCAAGTTGTGCGAGAACTTAGCAAGGCACAAATGTCTAAAGCCATAAAAAAATATATGGTTAGATTTTTACCTAAGTATAGGTCATTCAAGATATTATAGAACAATATAGAGGATATTGTAAGGAAGTCCAAAAAAATGTGGAAGATCACATATGGACTAGCAACAACCAAAGATGATGAGCAAGAACCTATTGGGATAAGATAGAAGATGATGAAGAGGATAAAAATGAAGAAGGCACAGTTGAGGGAGGCACTAATATCAATATTGTTGATAAGGCAATAGTTGAGGAAGATCAACAACTACAATAGAGTGTACAAGATACACAAATGCTAAGTGCTAGTGCTCCACAAGTAATAAGTGTAAGTACTAAAACTATTATAGTAAAGGATGTTTATGATCCTATTTATTAGAACATCAATCCCTAATAGAGGAATATTTAAAAGAGATACTTAACCAATCCACACTATAGGCCAAATTATGTGACAACCCTGTATTGGTAAGTGTTGATGAGATTTAGAAGTCAGAGCCTATGACTACCCGAGAGGAAGTGAAAACACAAAAAAAAAAAAACATTAATCACTCCTCAAGTCACCAGTGTACAATCTTCACCACACTTAGTTGTATATCAAAGGAAGGATATAGTAGGATACACTATCAGTACACCCATGGAAAGTACTCCAATCTGAAAAAATGTTCTAGAACCTGAAAATTATAAAGATGAGACAGTTGGAGAGGATAAGGTGGAAACACTAGTAAATGATAGGACACCAAGTTAAATAGGTTAGGTAGATATACCTTCACCTCCGGCACAAATTCAAGGTGCAATTAAACTCAAAGAGATAGAAAAGGACAAGCCTGAAGAGATAGATTTGACACCAAAGTCGAAGGAGCTAGTAGCAATTCAAGCATTGATAACATTACTAGCATTAGAAAATCCTTCTAGTCAAACTTTTTAGAGTCTAATCATAGATGCAACACTCTTGCAATTCTCATTGTCAAGTCCTAGTTCATCTAAGGTAGAAGAGGTAATTCATTATGGAGATATTAGCCTAGATGAAGAAATTTTATTGCCCAAGTTTGATCTTGCAACAATAATAATTGAGCAGATGAACATACTTCAAGAAGCCCTAGCAATAAATAAACATCAAGAACTACTTAGAAGGTAGCATGGGCAAAAGCAAGCTTTGATTGAGATCAAAGATATTTTCTTAGATGCATTTAGTCTACCTAGTCCAAATGAAACTAAGCCAATCATTGAACAACCAACCAAAATAGTGGAAAGAGTAAGTTATATAGACTTGGATACTAATGCAAAATTATTATAATGGTCTAAGAAGAAGTTCCAAAATAAAGTAAATGAGAAGATATCTAGTGATATAGCATTAAAACAAGTTGCATTCGAAACTAAGATAGAAAGTGTGAAGAAGGTACTAGAGAACATTTTCTCTTTGTACACCAAATTGTGTAATCCTATGCTCTTCACAAATGAGATAAAGAATCACATCCTGAGCTTGGAAAGTCAATTGTAGTCATCCAGATCCAAATTTCTTGTGACTCTAGCTCAAAATGAGAAACATGTTAGGACCTTGTTGCAAACCCAAAGTCAGTTAGTAGCACTACAAATAAATGAAACCAACATAAGGGCTAAACTAATAAGCATCCAATCTACATTGACTCCTCACAGGGAGATTCTACACAAGGAGTTAGGCTATGTAGAAACTCTTATGAAGAAAGATCCCAATCTTTCTACATTATATGGCCTAGTACACCTTGTTGTCGAGCTAGCCATTCAAATTAAGTCTTTGGAGGTCACATGTGATAATTGGGATGCAGCTCTTAAAATAATACTTGACATCCATAAATATTTGTTGAACAAATACCCTATTTTTGTATAACCCATTGACATTAGTATCAAAAAAGGGGAGTAAGAGCTATGGGGAGCAAGAATGGGAGAGTAAGAGAAAATGGTGAGTAAGAGCAAGAAAAATCAAACAAAGAAGAAAGCATAAAATAGAGAAATAGTATCAATAGAGGCAAACCTACTCAACAAGAGTAAGATTTTGATATAGAATATAGTACAAAATAGATCAAACAACTTAGTGGAAGTAATAATACTTTGAGGTATAAGTAATGTTGCAAAATTTTGATATTTTAAAATTTTATATAGAAGTCGAATAGTCATTTATGTTATGATCGTAAGAATAAGAGTAGTAATGTATGCTCAAGTGTTTTTGACACCCATGTCAAAGGGGGAGATTGTTGATCTTAGAATGGTTTTGAATAGTGAGTGTTTATACACTTAAATCATTTACTTAGTTCATGCCAAACAAGTAACATATGTCAATCACAACATATAAGTTAGAGCATGCTAAGTAAATAGTGAGTGCCGAATCACTCAAGTGCCAAGATGGTAGCATGTGCCAAGTGATTCAGGAGTCAAGTAAGTAGTGCATGCTGAGTCATTCAGATGTTGAGTGATAGTATTGAAGTTAGTTGATATCAAGCATCAGGGACTTCAAATGTCGAGTAACACACTTTTTTCATAGTTGTTTGTATTGGCACAAACTACTACATAAACCACTTTTGAGCGGACTTAAAGATTGAATTATGATATTTTGGTGATAAGGACAAATCTTAACATTCTATCCCTATGTATTACATGCATCCAATCTAGTAAAGGGAAGGTTTAAGTGGTAATATGGATGAATCACAATTGTTGATTCATACCTAACCCGAAGTCACCTAAGTCTTCCTAAGGAGGAAAAACCTTAAATGTATCTATGTAAAAAGAAGGGAATGGATGAATGATCAAGGAGAGCTTTACATGCACAAACCAAGACATTCATGGTGACCAAGGTATTATGATTTGAATTCTATTGTAGAATTAGTTAAAGGAGAATAGAGGAAGAGAATAGTGAACAATAGAGAGTCATCTAATCAAGAATGATCGAGTACACAATAGAATAGAGGTGATTTATCATCAAGCATTAGAGTGCTGACTATAGGATCAATGCTAAGACATTATAATAGATGAATCAGTTAAATCTCTTAATAGAGTAGTCCTAACAGGCTGTATTGAAATCCTCTAACAATGTGTTTACTTATTTGTGAGTTGAAGTCCTTTAATTAGGCATACTTTTAAGAGGTTGTTGAAATCCTTTAACAGGGTCAGACTTAATAGTCTTTCTAAGCCTTTAATAGGACATACCTTTTGTAGGGTAGATCATGGTTCATGATCTAACATTGTAGCCTTCATTAGATACACTTTTTTATTGTAGTAGTGAATATTTGTGGGTTTCATCCCCACCCTTGTTCTACCTTCTCATTGGAGGGTTTCTAGGTAATCATATCCTATGTCATATATGTGTGAATGCTTATTTGTTTACATGTTTTAGATGTATATGCTTTACATGGTATTTAAATTTACTTATTGAATGTAGGAGATGGATGTGTGGTGAATATTTTATGTGTCAAATTTTATTAAACTGATTCACACCCCCCCCCCCCCCACCAAAGAAGTTTACCATTCCTATTGTAATTCCAATAGTTGAGTCTTAAGAAAGATGACAGAAAAACTAAACTAGATTTGAAATCTAAAAATGCAGACCTAAGATCCCAATTGAGTCAATTAACATTTGAACTAGATTCTATTAAGATAGACCATGCAAAATTAGGAAAATAAAATAGTATTGTGAAAGGAGTTGCCACAAGCTAAACAAAAATTAGAGAAGCTTTGTTCCAGTTTTGAGAAAATTGATGAACAATTAATTTATTAAAGATCTTCTTATGATAAGATAGTCCTTTCATATCTTAATGGAGAAAATTCATCCAAGAAAACTAAAGTTAGGAAAGAACTTGATCCATTTTTTCAGTCCCTAAAGAAATTGATTTGAGTAAGATTGAGTCAAGCATACCTATTGAAGTACCTAAAGAAGTTGAACAAGTTAATCTATCTTAGAAACATGATGAACCTAAGACAATAGAGCAAGTTGAAGCACCTAAGGAAGTTAGATATGAATTCAGAGGTAGATGTTTTGTATACATTGAAATTGGTCATATGAAGAGAGATTGTACAGGTAAGTCTTTTAAACCTATTACTAATTTCTATTGTTATAATTTTCATGGTTACGAACATAAAGAAATAGATTGTAAGAAACCTATTTGATAGTAATAATGCAAATGGTAGAATGTTTAGGGATACTAACCCTGCATGAAATGAGAGAAGAAGAACACCAAACAAATCTAATGATGGAGAGAAATCTAATGGTGAAAGGAAACAAGTTGTATGTTACAAATGTAACAATCCTGGACATATGCAAGGACTTGAAAAGCACCTTATAGTCAGAATGGAACCAATTAGAGAAAGAATACACCTATATATCAGTTATGCAATAAATTTGGACACACAACAAGATTTTGTAGGATGGATGTAAGGAACTTCAACATGAATCCTAATTACAAAAGGAACAATAACATAAATGACAAAAAAAATGATAGTGGTAGTGATAACAGTCAAAAGGAAGCACTTAAAGAGCATGTTAATGAATTCAAGGAACCATTTGTGAAACCTAATAATCTAGAAAGTTCTTATACAATTTTATAAGAGGAGTATTTTGATGCATCTTATAGAAGATTAAAGTCAGAAATTGTTTATGACTCATCCTATTTGAATTAAGAATCTTTGATACAAGCAAAGTATCTGTTGATTAGAACTAATGGTAGAAAGAAAAATAAAAGTTGTGCAATCAACAGAATGTAGAAGACATAGTGAAGAAGCTATGGTAAAGTGTGCAAGTATTTGTATGATCACAATGAATCGTACAAAAGAAATCAAGTTTACTAGTAACTAGTGACAGCTCTTGAAGTAAAGTAGATACACATTTATTGCAAAGTTAAAATTAAAATGATTTAAGGATTTCAAAAAATATTGTGAGTACCATTTTTTTGTGTAAAGAGTTTGGAGCATTTGTGAGCAATTTCACAATGAATTCAAGAGTGAAATGAAGCATTTGAAGTGCAAAGTTGCAAAAGCCCTATCATGTGATACCCAAGGTATTTTAAAAAGATTTAGTTGGAATTAATCAATTATGGAAAGCTAGTCAGTATGTGATGTTAATGAGAGACCAAGGTAAAAGTATAAGAAGAACCTATTTTTTTCCCTCATTTGTGATCCTTTGGGAGCATTTTCTCAAATCTTGCTTGATGTACTTCACATAGAAGTTGTTAGAAGCTACATTTATTGCAAATTTTAAAGTATTGGTGATGAAGATATTCACAAGAATTTAGGAGTTATGTGCAATGGGAACCTAACCCTAAAACTTGTGTACGCATACCTAAATGAACTAAACCTGATTAAGTATATGTTTTATATGGATTCGATAATCATGAGTGCAGTAGGATTATCCTAAGAAGAGTTCCTGAAGAAATTTTTTGGGCAAGTGAAGTACCAGTTACAATTGATAATGACCTAATTAATAAGGTCATAGGTTTAAGAAATGAAGGTTGTAATCCCCTAAATGATAGGAATGTTAGGAAGATTGTCGAAACAAAATTATTGAAAAAGTTTGATGGAAGGAACATGAGATTTGATCTAATTGAGGAGATTGGAGTTAGAGTGCTAAGAAAGATTGTACGATATAAGCTAAACCATAGTTCAAGGGTAAATTTTGTGCCAGCAAGATTTGTGCATGCAACATATGTAATTCTTGTTGAAAAGATGAAGGTAAATATGTGCCAAATTGTCAAAATGTAATTGTTGGATAACATGTTGCTAAGTTGAAGAAATCTAAGAATGTGGTTTTTAGATTTGAATATTTGTTGACACATCTATTTTTCTATGCAACCAATCAATTTCCCAAAATAACAAACTCAAATAGTAATGAATATACTATGAAGATGGTCACCCAGTACTATAGGTCCAGAATTGAAGATGTCATAGATAGAGACATTGACAAGATGATGAAGTGTTTTGAAATGGAAATGAAGAAAAGATATAGGATCCCTCCTATTATGGTAGAGAAGTAAAAAGATGAAATGTTCTTTATGGTAGAAACTAATACAACCTATATGGAGGCAGCAGAACCAATAATGAAATTTATTGAACCTATGGGCTACAAAATGAGTGAAGTACTTATAGAAGGATATGAAAAGATTGTATTGCAATTAGAGAAAGATTCAAAATGTCTTATATGGGGAACATATGATGAGAAGATGAAGGAAGTTCATTCTGAACTTCATAGCAAAGGAATCAAGAAAAATGTGGAGAAAAGGATAGAATCCATTCTAAAGGAATCAAGCATGAAAATACAAGAGTTTGATGAGATCAAAGGTATAGCTTTGGAAATGAAGGCCAATGAGAAATCATGGGTATTGATAGCTACTCATATTACCATTGCAGTACCTTTAGAGGAAGTGATGGTAGCAAGATCTACTTCACAAATCCCTACTACATCTTATGTAGTAGTTGGGCAAGTTCAACAAGTCAAGGGTTAGTAGAAGAGGAAGCATGATGAAGATGTTGCTAGAACATCTATGCAGAGGAATTCTAAAAGATTAGTGAAGGTTAAGAAAGAGCCCACACCATCTCCTAAGAAGAGGACAAATAAAACAACTAGTGGACCAAGAAAGAGAAGGAAGACACTATAGATTAGTGATTCTCAAGAGTTTGATGAAGAGATTGAAGACAAAGTAGTGGAACAGGTAGTTGGAGAAGGAAGAAATTCAACTGGTAAGAAAGCCTAGACACCCAAGGTTGAAAATATGAACATGCATATTATTAATAATGACAATTTTTTCAATTAAATAAGTATTGTAGTTTGTATAACGACATGGATAGAAGACAATTAGAAAATGCTATATAGTGAGGAACATGATTTTGAGAAATAAGAGGTTTGATAGTATTTAGAATAAGATACCAAAAAAATTGTATAATAGGATAATAAATAGAAAAGGAAGAGGAATAGAAGAAGATACAAAACTTAGAGAAAATATGATTAAGAAATTGTGCAAAGTTAGCACTGATGAGGATAATGAAATAATTTTGAAAGGTATTGAAACTTTGTTAAGGAATAAAAGAAGAAAATTTCTTCTTATGGGAGGAAATTATGAATGGGTAAAGAAGGAAACAAAAGAAACCATAGTTAAGTATATGACTTCCATGCCTAAGGCCACTAAGGAAAGTGTGCAACTAGAAATGGCAAGTCCTATGTATGTTGAGGCTAGTACACCTACTAATGATGAAGAAGAAGTTGAGAAAAATCAGAAAATTAACTCATCTCCCCATATAGTTATTGGTACTAAATCCATGCAAGTGGATAGTACTCATATCACTGTAGATACTAAAGAGAACCTTTTTGTAGAATATGTGACCAACCTTTTTGGCAATATTACTGTTTATTCCAACTTAGATGAAGAGGATGAAAGCATAGAAAAGAATGTTGAATCTAAGATTGGTTTTGACTATTTTGTGTCAACACACTTAAGATGTTTACTAAGTTCATGTCGAGCTAGTAAGACATGCCAAGTAAAATATGTATAGATGTCAAGTAAATAGTTGATGTTGAGTAAATAGTTGATAATGAGTAAATAGTTGATGCCGAGTAAGTTCAAGTGTCAAGCCAGAAAAAACTACAACAAGTGCCGAGTAACAAAATGATCAAGTGCCAAGCATTAGAAGTAACAAGTGCTAAGTAACACAAATTGGACATAGTTGTTTGTAATTGCACAAACACCTATGTAGACCATTTTTGAGCTAACATAGAACAATCTTGAAGGATATTAAAGATAAGAATGAATCTTTTACATTACCTGTGCAATTAGCATGCAACCAATAAGAAAAATGGAAAAGGAATGCAACCAATAAGAAAAGTGCATGAATTGAGTGGGAAATGAAGAATGAATATGGATCATAGATTCATACCTAACACTAAGTCTTCAAAATCTTTAAAAAGGAGAATGAAACTCCATTATATGCAAGGATGAATGAAGTGTATGGGTGAACTATAGAAAAATTCAGAGGGAAGTGTGAAAAGACTTAGAAGAATAGAGCTCAAGTAGAAGAAATTAGAATATTCAAGCTTGAACAAGAATCACAAGCCATGATGTTGTGTAAAGTAACTAAACAGAAGAAAAGAGAAGTCTTACAAATAGATTGGTGGAAAAGATAATCGAGTTTGAAAGAATTTCCAACATGTAGCTAGACACCTTAAGTCAGATGATGAATGCACATCATGAACTGAATATCAAGGATATTGAGATCTCGACACTAAAGATGCAAAATGAACAAGTGCAAAATGACTTGAAAACAGAGAAGGAAATTGCAAAAAACTTCAACAAACCCAATGAGGCAATCAAGTATTTTGAATAGCTATTGAGATCACTAAGGGCCAGTAGGGTATGTGTAGGATCATGGTGTGCCAAAAAGTGGCAATGTGAAAAAAATAGAGTTTAAAGATGTCTAAAAGTGCTTCAAAATTTGCTCTGACTTTTTTCACCTATCCAGGTACCAAACCTGGAAAGTAACGCCAAAGCTTTATTAGATATCTGATTTGATATCAGATATTCGATCTAATATCAGATACTCGATAACATGAGGAAATATATATGAAATAATAAATTATTTATTGCATTATATAATTATAAAATAATAAATATATATTATATTATTTAATAACATTAATACGAGTAAAATATAATACAATAGTATAAATATAATATAATTTAGTATAATATTATAATATGATATAATATTATATTATAATATAATATACTATAATAGTATAAGATATTATATAATTTATTATACTATAATATAATAATATTATTATTATATTATAATAGTATGATATATTATATAATAGTATAATATATTATGTAATATTATATAATATATTATTATTTTAATAATATAATAATAATAATTATACTATAATATAATATTATAATAGTATAATATATTATAAATTATAATAATATAATATAATATAATAATAATAAAGTAATATAATAATTAAAAATTAATATATTATACTATAATATATAATTTATCTAGTAATATATGAACCACGAAAATATCATCTGTTATAATATATTATAATATGGATATCTAATATAATATCGGATATCTGATATTTGTTAGACAATATAAAAAAAGAACAGAGCTCGTGGTCTCATTTCAATAGTATTTCAACAAGACTTTATGCCAGTGATAGGATATTAGATACCAATTCGGATATATGATATTAAGGTTTTTTTTTTGGTTTTTTAAAATCATTTTTAATATAAATTCAATATATTTTATCATGATTTTGTTAGTTTTAGTTGAATGTAGGGTTTTTTTTTTTTTAAATGTTAAAATTAAAGTTTTTTTTAATATATATCGTGTTTTGCAATTTAATAGGAATGGCTGATCAAAATGATGACACTGAGGCAAGGAATAATATTCCTTATAACCTGCCACCAAAGGATCCTCTACCCCCTCAAAACTCTCCTCAAATAGAGGATTCAATAAATGAAAATTTCATCGAATTAAGGAGTTTGCGAAGAACATATAATTGTGCCCCCACAAAATCATCCACCAAATGATCCTCTACCCCCTCAAAACTCTCCTCAAATAGAGGATTTGATAAATGAAAATCTCATCGAATTAAGGAGTTTGCGAAGAACATATAATAATGTACCCGCATTAGCTCATATGTTATCCACGTTAAACACCATAGTGGATAACAATGAAACCCTTACCAACCAATAAAATGTCATTCTTTGTTGGCATGATGAAGTGCACGAGATGTTTGATGATGGCTTGTACTATGATGAGGTTGTGGCCCTCAATATAACCAAAGAGGATTTGGCTAGCCTTTTTGTGAACCCAAAAATAGGTATACTAGTTGACCCAAAAAATCCAAGCTATTGGTTATATGGTGCACAAATGATGTCATATGTGCAAACTTTTGGGATCATTGGTGGATGATTTTTGATATCCCTCCACATAGCAATTTAGACATGCCATTTTATTTCCTTAGAAAATTATATGTAGAATTTGTGTTGAAACTTAAGGTGAACTATTGGAGTATGAAGCCCAACATGGGTGTAGGACTAGGAGCTCCTCAGGATAGACCCTCTTCCCAATGGAAGAAAGCTAGCACTTTTGTCCCCCCCACTAATATCTCCTCCCCTCCTCGAGTGCAGCATCTTGATATTATGGAAGAGGCTAGCTCAAAAAACCATCAAAGCCATTCATAGGTTGAGTAGCCTAATTATATCTCAGGCTAGGTTAGTCTTGCCTCCCCATGTTGATGATGCTAGAACCCATTCATCATTAGCTAGCTCATCACACGTTTGTGTGCCTCACACTTGTTAGAATCTGAAAAGATTAATAACCCAGAAACTAGTGCAAAGAGTAAATATCTAAACTATGAATGCAAATGATACAAAATCAAAATAGCATCATAGATTTAGTCTCCAAGAGAGTAATGCAAATGCTGGAAGCAAAATAGCATTAAGAGGATGCAAAAAAAAAAGATGCAAATACAAGCCAGGTAGCATGCTTATATAGGCTAGGAAGAGGGAGGAGGTGGCAACACCAACCAATGAGGAGCAACCATCTATCGGACTAAAGATAGCAAAGTATCTTCCCAAGATAGCTAATGGATGCTCATATGTAGGAAGGTGACATCTCACAACCATTCACCTAATTAGACATGCTTTATTAACCTAAGCAAGATTATTAAAAGTGTAGGAAAAACCTAGCAAAATAGGAAAAATAAAAAACTACACTAACACCCCCCCATAAACGAAGCTTAGGTGGATGTAGAAATGGGTCTCGGCAAGTCAAGCTTGATGAGGTACCCATGTACCTAAAATTCCCCCAAAAGAGAGAGAAAAGAGACTCCCCAAAGAAAATTAGGACTCCAAGTGAGAGGAAGAGGACCCCCAAAAGATGAAGCATCCTACACCCCCAAGAAAGCTTGTAAATTTTGTCCGATAGATCCACTTACATCAAACAAGTTTTCTTCCCTTAGGAAAAGGGACAAAATCCCAAGTGTGGTTCTTCATCAAGGAACTATACTCTTCCTACATAGCTATATCCCATTCAAAAATACCAGAAGCCTCATGAAAGGACTATGGATTTGAGGTAGTAACAATGAAGATATGCAGAGCATCCTGGAATTGTGAATGAATCTGCTTGGTGTCTGATGGATCCCCAACCCAATCACCTGCAAACTGCAAGGTCTATCTAGCCCAAAGTGGACCAAAAGATGGAGAATCTAGAGGAGAATCATCAACCTATGAATGATGACTAGGAGAGGAAGGAGGTGAGTCCTCTGAATCACTCTCTGCATCAAAGGTGGAGGTAGAAGACTGCTCAAGTGAATCTGACCCATTAGAAGATCTATCATGTATTCCAAGTGACTCCAATGTCAAAGTAGAAGGCAACCCTATGACCATGCTCTACTGGTTAAGCTGATGCAAGTAGTGGAAGTTAAGATGGCCAAACTGCTCATGCCATAATCTGCTCACATCATTAGAGTGAGTGAGAAAAATAGTCAAAGGAGGATCAGGAACAAAGTGAGAAAACATAGAGAGTTGTGACTGATGATCTGCTCTCCCAACTACAACTGTAGAATCATTGTGCAACTCACATATCTCCACTGAATCAAGAGTGAGCTCAACTCGCTTGCCTAAACCTGTGTGAGTGATTTGGTGTATCGATAGGAGATTAGTTGACAATGAGGGTACATAAGGAACATCATGGAATGTGCCATCCCCCACATCAATAGACCCTCTCCCACACAACTCAACAAGAGTGTTATCACCCATCAAAATAAAAGGCATAGTACACAGCTCCAAGGATGCAAGTTCTTCCTTAGATGAAGCCATGTGTTGTGAAGCACCTGAATCAAGAACCCAAGTGAATGGTGAGGAAGCAACTGCAAAAAGGGCCTTGCCCTTTCCTTTCCCCTTGCTATTTTCTTTGTTAGACCCTTCATTAGAACTTTGTTTGATAGACTCAGGAACACTGATATTTTTCTTCTCAAGAATGTATGTTAAGTGATCAAGTTGTTTCTGCAAACATTTATGTTCATCATGACCAGGTCTTTTACAATAGGCACATTTGACCTTTTCTTTCTTAGGCTTATCACCCTTGGAAGATGGTGTATCAATAGTTGCTTTTGAAGAAACCAGCATTTGATCCTTCTTCTCCTCACTATTCTTTTGTTTCTTGTCCTTACTATTGTTGTTACTACTTTGTCCTTGTTGTTCTTTTGTGCCTTGGTTGGCAGCCAAGGCATGTGACTTAGAGGACTTAAGAATGCTCATCTGGATTAGCTTGTCTTGTTCTTGAGTGAGATTGACAACAAAATCATCTAAAGATGGCATGGTGAATTGAGTACCAAGTGCACCATTAGTAGCATAGAAGGTAGAGACAAACACGGAATATTATGAACTTAGCTTAGAGAGAATACTAAGAATCAGTTGTTCATCTTTCTTTTCAATTCCACATTGTTTTAACTGCAGCCTTAGTGATTTCAATTTGGTGAATAAATCTTGGATTGTGTTGAAATTGCCTGGACTCAAACTAATTAATTCATTTTCCAACATATGACCCCTCATTGAATCTTGTGTGCCAAATAGTGTTTCTAGCTTTGTCCATACTTCATTTGGTGTATCCAAAGACTCAATGTGAAATAGCAAGTCAGGAGAAATAGACAAACACAATGTTCCAAATGCCTCATCACATTTGTTAAACCACTTAGGCTTATCTTCATCTTTAGCAGGCTCAGTTTCAAGTCCCATAGTTATCCTATTTAATCCAGCTTTCCTTAAGTGAATTGTCATGCATGATTTCCACTCAAAGTAATTGTATGGAGTTAGGATGGGCATATTTGTTTGATCCATGATGAAGAAATGCTAGAAAGAAGAGAACCCAACCACGACAATGCCCCCCCTCTTTACTCAATCAAAGAACCCCCCCGCCCCCCCCCCCCCCCAAGAAATATGATTTGGCACTTTATTTTAGTGTGTTTACAACTACCACTAGAAAGAAATACTTAGTGGTCTTGATTTCAATGCATTACAAACTCTCATGAAGAGCATATGCTAAAAGTGAAATTTGGGCATAATAATCAAAGAAAAAAATAGCACGAATGTGATCTACTCAAAAAATCATGCACTGTCAAAAAATGAATCACCTCGATACGAGGTCGTATGAGAAAGTTATGATCCTCTGAAGTTTCCAAAATGAGAACCATGCACAGTCACGACTGAGAATCTACAATTGCTGAAGAATTCATGCATGGAAATCAAAAACCAACTCCACTAGTGGATAGAGCACAAAAAAATAGCCAAGTTCATAACAAGAATCATCAAAATTGGAGTTTGTATGAGCAAGAACGAGACATTTGAAAACTGCATTCAAATCTGCGACTGCCAATGGAGAGGGGTATGGCTGTAGCTTTGCATGCTCGATTTTGCAAAATATACAGCTTGCATGCAAAATCTAAAAGATACCCATATGGTTTTTCGGCGCTGCGAACAAAACCCAAAAAGTGTTTTCCTTGCTGATGTATAGAAGATGTTGCTATAGTGTAAATCAAATGCCTTTAACAGTAAAAAATGGCTCCAAAAATCAAAAACTGACCCCAGGAACCAAAATATGATATGCAAATGCTGGATCATCTTCCTAAGTCCATCAATGGCATGCTGGAACATGCAATACTGATTGAAAACTCTAAATATGCAAGTTGGTTGTCAGATTTGAGATTGAAACCCTAGAGAAAAATTGTTTTTGTCAAAACTTTTCTGATTCTCAGGATCATCCAAAGATGCAAGAGAAGAGCATACTTCATTTTTCAAAAAACTACAATAAAGTTTATTAGCCCCCCCTCGAATCTCTCAAATAAGGAAACTAAAATCTACTCTTGCACATAGAAAAGCTTTGATACCATGTTAGAATCTAAAAAGATTAATAACCTAGAAAACTAGTGCAAAGAGTAAATATCTAAACTATGAATGCAAATGATAAAAAATCAAAATAGCATCATAGAGTTATTCTCCAAGAGAGTAGTGCAAATGCTGGAAGCAAAATAGCATTAAGAGGATGCAAAAACAAGAGATGCAAATACAAGCCAAGTAGCATGCTTATATAGGCTAGGAAGAGGGAGGAGGTGGCAACACCAACCAATGAGGAGCAACCATCTATTGGACTAAAGATAGCAAAGTATCTTCCCAAGATAGCTAATGGATGCTCACATGTAGGAAGGTGACACCTCACAACCATTCACCTAATAAGACATGCTTTATTGACCTAAGCAAGATTATTAAAAGTGTAGGAAAAAACTAGCAAAATAGGAAAAATAAAAAACTACACTAACAACACTTGCATTATGTGCAAGAATATTTACCTAGGTCCCATAGGTTATCTTCCTGAGTATCATTTTGTATTAGACAAGGATACACTAGATACACATTTAGAGGCTACAGACCCTGATGTGAGAGAGGAGGGGAATGCAGAGGCATGGACTCCTTTAGTGTTGGTACATGTATACATTTTTTTGTTATGACATATGCGATTTAAAGTTAATTTTTATAATAGAGTAATTTTAATTTTTATGCCATACTAACTTATACATGTATGTGACCTTCATTCATGTTTAGTTGATGATTGAGGAGGAGCTTAGATAGATTGATGATGCCATGCTCTCAGCTATGTCATTTGGCCTTTAGACATCTATGGTACATTATGTTGTGTTCGCATTGTTTTTCTACTTGATATCGTAGCATATATGGTTGCTAATCTTTCTTTTATCTTGCAAGTACCACCTATCCTGGGTAGACAAAGTGCAGGGGATGAGCCAACACGCATTAACAAAGGAAAGGTAATTAGGTGCTTTCTATTTGATTAAATATCAATGCATTCCTGTGAAATGTTTGTGGTAATGAAATTTAATTACATTCTTTATTGTATATAGGGCATGGCTACTAGCGATGAGCCTATACAATTTCTGCATCATAAACAATCAGGCATTTCCATTCGCACCAAGAACCCCATTGTATGTATAAGTATCATTTATTTTTATTTTCCTTATCTTCATAAATAAATTCAAAACTAATTTTCATGATATTAACAACTACAATTTTGTATCTCATAGGAGACTCCTAGTGCACATGAGTTTCGAGAAGAAAGTTATGTAGATTTGATGATGTAGCCACTCTATCCTAAGGAGGAGCCTATAATAGTAAATTTTAGTTTTAATTCATGATTAGATATGTTATAAATTTATCATGCTATGAATTATAATGTTATAGTTTATGTTGTAGATTCATCTGAAAAATGTATTTGAACATACACAACGCACAATCAATGAGTTACAAGCATTGTCGAGGGCATACAAGAGGACTCCTAACTGGCATAGGAGGTTGATGAGAGAGGTATTTGTTATGAAATTTTAATAGTATAAATCTTCATTACAAAAAAAGATCATTATGCATTTGAGTAATTCAATGTTAGATACAAAGAATCATATAAATTTAGTAGTCTAACTTTGGGTTTTCCTTTTTTGTTTATGTAGGAGGCATCTGATCCACCTAGTGCAGTGAAGAGGCTACAATTTGATCACACCAGCAACCTAGGATAGTATAGTTGTTGTAGGTTGTATCATGAGATATTTTCAGATGGCATATGCCACATTGTTTATGGAAACATTGATATTATACACATTCTGATGCCAAGATCAGCCACATTTTGTATATGGATATATGTATTTTGATATATATTTGAGTACTTTTTCTATGGATACATGATATTTGATATATATTTGTGTTAAATTTTGTCTATAAATACATGTATTTTGATATATATTTTTGTCATTTATGTGCACAATGATATACATATTAATTTAGTATCTAGTATTGTTCAATTTATCATGGATCATATATATTGTTCATGTTTATGGAATATAATTAATTTTGATTATGTTTTTTATATTCAATACAAATGCAATAATTTATGAATAACATTTTAACAACCTTTATTATCAAATTTGGATGCAATGTTTAATTTGAAGTGGTCTCACGACATAAACACACTTGCTACCCTCCTACACAAGGTTCAGATAACCCCAAATCTGATTTTAAACTCCACCTTCAAACTTGAAACTAAATCTTGGCTTCAAATCTAATCTAAACATAGTTAAGGACTCCACTCCTCAACCATGGATTCTATTGCCAACCATGAACTCATTCCTAGACTCATAATCTTTGATAACTAGCACTTCACTTTGTTACTATCCTCATATTACAACTTTTCAATTTCAACATAACCTCAAAATATCCCAACTTAAGAGACTTGATTGGATCAAACCTTTTTCACTTTGTTACTATCTCTCAAAAGTGAGATAGGTTATTTTAGGCCTCAGCATCATCGTCCTGTAGCATTCAATGATTCATTGATAGCCCTCACGAGCTCTGAGTTATGACCCTCAAAAGATGAACCTTGAAATACACTTAGAGCACCTTGGAGACTCCTCAATATGGGGTGGCCATGGATGATGGATTGTCTCCATGGCTAGAACAAGGGTGTCACTAGGGTTCACCCACCCACCCAGAGCTAATGGCGTTGACGATTCGATGCCAAGATCAGTGGTTTCAATGTTACGCTGTGGTGCACCTATGAACTGAGGCACACTATGAGTTTTGGTATCAAGTGAGATTGCTATGCCAAATCTAAATGGAAATTGATAGTTTATTTTAGGTCTCAACATCACCATCTTGAAGCATTCAATATTTCATTGATAGCCCTCATGAGCTCTGAGTTATGACCCTCAGAAGATCGACCTCAAAATGCACTTAGAGCACCTTGGAAACTCCTTAGTACAGGGTGGCCATGAATGATGGATGATCTTCATGGCCAAAAAAAGGGTGTCACTAGGGTTCATCTGCCTACCCAGAGCCAATGGCACTGACAATTCAATGCCAAGATTAGCGATTTCAAAGTTACACTGTGGTGCACCTATGAACTAAGGCACATTGTGAGTTTTGGCACCAAGCGAGATCACTATGCCGAATCCAAATAGAATGTAATCACTCAAAAATGAGATAGGTTATTTTAGGTCTCAGCATCATCATCCTATAAAATTTGAAAATTCATCAATGGCCCTCATGAGCTCTAAGTTATGACCCTCAGAAGATCAACCTTGAAATGCACTTAGAGTACCTTGGAGACTCCTCAGTACAAGGTGGCTGTGGATGATGGTCTCCATGGCTAGAAGAAGGGTGTCACTAAGGTTCAACCACCCACTTGGAGCTAATGGCGCTAACGATTTGATGTCAAGATCATTGGTTTCAAAGTTACGTAGTGGTGTACCTATGAATTGAGGCACACTGTGAGTTTTAGCATCGAGTGAGATCGTTGTGCCAAATTCAAATGGAATTTGATCTCTCAAAAATAAGATAGTTTATTTTAGGTCTCACCATCACCATCATGTATCATTTGATGGTTCATCGATGGCCCTCACGAGCTCTAAGTTATGACCCTTAGAAGATCGACCTCGAAATGCACTTAGAGCACCTTGGAGACTCCTCTGTATGGGGTGGCCGTGGACAATGGATGGTCTTTGTGGCCAAAAAAAAGGTGTCACTAAGGTTCACATGCCCACTTGGAGCTAATGGCATTGACAATTCGATGCCAAGATCAACAGTTTCAAAGTTATGCTATGGTGCACCTATGAACTGAGGCACACTACAAGTTTTGGCATCAAGCGAGATCACTGTGCCAAATCCAAATAGAATGTGATCTCTTAAAGATTAGATAGGTTATTTTAGGTCTCCATATCACCCTCCTATACCATTCAACATTCCATTGATAGCCCTCACGAGCTATGACTTATGACCCTCAAAAGATCAACCTCGAAATGCATTTAGAGCACCTTGGAGACTCCTCAGTATGGTGTGGTCGTGGATGATGGATGATCTTTGTGGCCAAAATAAGGGTGTCACTAGGGTTCACCCACCCACCCAGAGCTAATGGTGCTAATGATTCCATGCCAAGATCAATAGTTTCAAAGTTACGCTATGGTGCACTTATGAACTAAGGCACATTGTGAGTTTTAGCATCAAGTGAGATTCTTGTGCTGGATCCAAATAGATGTGATTAGTCAAAAATGAGATAATTTATTTTAGGTCTCAGCATCACTATCTTATAGCATTTGACAGTTCATCGATAGCCCTTACGAGCTCTAATTTATGACCCTCGAAAGATCAACCTTGAAACACAGTTAGAGCACCTTGGAGACTCCTCAGTACAGGGTGGCCGCAAATGATGGATGGTCTCCATGGCCAGAACAAGGGTGTCACTAGGGTTCACCCACCCACCTAGAGCTAATGGTGTTGACAATTCAATGCTAAGATCATCAGTTTCAAAGTTACACTGTGGTGCACCTATGAATTGAGGCACACTACGAGTTTTGGCATCGAGCAAGATCATTGTGCTAAATCCAAATGGAATGTGGTCTCTCAAAAATGAGATATTTTATTTTAGTCCTCAGCCTCACTATCCTATACCATTTTATAGTTCATTGATAGCCCTCACGAGCTTTGAATTATGACCCTTGGAAGATCAACCTCAAAATGCACTTAGAGCACCTTGGAGACTCCTCGGTATGGGGTGGCTGCAGATGATCGATGGTCTCTAAGGCTAGAACAAGGGTATCACTAGGGTTCACTTGCCCACCCAGAGCTAATAACGCTAACAATTTGATGCCAAGATTAGCAGTTTCAAAGTTACGCTATGGTCCACCTATGAACTGAGCCACACTGTGAGTTTTGGCATCGAGCGAGATCAATGTGCCGAATCCAAACAAAATTTGATCTCTCAAAAATAAGATAGGTTATTTTAGATCTCAACATCATCATCTTGTAGAATTTGATAGTTCATCAATAGCCCTCATGAGCTCCAAGTTATGACCCTTGCAATATTGACCTCGAAACACACTCAGAGCACCTTGGAGACTCCTCAGTATGAGATGGTCGTGAATGATCTCCATGGTTGGAAAAAGAGTGTCAATATGGTTCACCTGCCCACTCAAAGCTAATGGCACTGACGATTTGATGCCAAGATCAACGGTTTCAAATTTATAATGTGGTGCACCTATGAACTAAGGCAAACTGCGAGTTTTGGCATCAAGCGTGATCATTGTGCCGAATTAAAATGAAATGTGATCACTCAAAAATGAGATAGGTTATTTTAGGTATCAATATAACCATCCTATAGCATTTTATATTTCATTGATAGCCCTCACAAGCTTTGAGTTATGACCCTCGAAAGATCAACCTTGAAACACACTTAGAGCACCTTGGAGGCTCCTTGGCATGGGGTGGCCATGGATGATGGATGGTCTCTATGGCTAGAACATGGGTGTCACTAGGCTTCACCCACTTGCCAAAAGCTAATGGCATTGACAATTTAATGCCAAGATCAAAAGTTTCAAAGTTAAGTTGTAGTGCACCTATGAACTGAGGCACACTGTGAGTTTTGGCATCAAGCAAGATCACTGTGCCGAATCCAAAAAGAATTTGATCTCTAAAAATGAGATAGGTTATTTTAGGTCTCAACATCATCCTATTGCATTCAACAGTTCATTGATAGCCCTCATGAGCTTCAAATTATGACCCTCGAAAATTCAACCTTGAAACACATTTAGAGTACCTTAAAGACTCCTTGGTACAAGGTGGCCACGGATGATGGATGGTCTTTGTGGTTGGAATAAGGGTCTCACTAGGGTTCACCTGCCCACCCAGAGCCAATGGTGCTGACGATTTGATGCCAAGATCACCGGTTTCAAAGTTACACTCTGGTGCACCTATGAACTGAGGCACACTACAAGTTTTGGCATCGAGCGAGATCACTATGCCAAATCCAAATGGAAGGTGATCTCTTGAAAATGAGATAGGTTATTTTAGGCCTTGGCATCAACGTCCTGTAGAATTTAGCATTTCATTGATAGCCCTCATGAGCTCTGAGTTATGACCCTAAAAAGATCGACCTCAAAATGCACTTAGAGCACCTTGGAGTGTCCTCAATATAGGGTGGTCGCGGATGATGGATGGTCTCTATGGTCAAAACAAGGGTTTCATTAGGGTTCACCCACCCACTTAGAGCTAATGGCACTAACAATTCAATGCCAAGATCAGCAGTTTCAAAGTTACGCTTTGGTGCACCCATGAACTGAGCCACACTATGAGTTTTGGAATCGTGTGAGATCACTATGCCGAATCTAAATGGAATGAAATCTCTCAAAAATGAGATAGGTTATTTTAGACCTTGGCATCACCATCCTATAGAATTCAATGTTTCATTGATAGCCCTCATGAGCTCTGAGTTATGGCCTTCGGAAGATCAACCTCAAAATGCACTTAGAGCACCTTGGAGACTCCTTGGTACTAGGTGGCTGTGGATGATAGATGATCTCTATGGCCAAAACAAGGGTGTCACTAGGATTCACCCGCCCACTGGGAGCTAATGGCACTGACAATTCAATGCCAAGATCAGCAGTTTCAAAGTTATGCTCTAGTGATCCTTTAATGTTAGAATGCTATTTTTATGTACTTTTATGGATGTGTATTTGGAAATTGAATAACTTTTGCAAATTGAATAATTTGAAAACATGGAAACTAATGTCTCATGTCTAAAAGATAGAGACTAATAAGTATGAATCTAATCCTTAAGTAGTCTAATCAGTTCAATATTATATTATAGATCTCTTTAGATGGGTGTATAAATCTCTTTAGGTGGGTGTATCGATAAAGACAGTGGCTATAACAACTTACCAAGGGGAATTTACTATGCTTAGTTTTCTTCATGAAGAGAATAAACATTTCCCACAGGCCCATTTCTTGAACTACTGATGAAATGAAGAAAATATCAGAAGTCTAATTCAATGACAACAATTCAACTCTTTAATTAAAGTTTTAAAAAAATTAATATTTTCTAATGTTTAATATTAAAAAGTGTAATTTTCTTTATTTTTTTTATATAGTTGGATACCTACAAATCTTTTGTGAATTCTAGATGTTTCTTTTGATGAATGCCCCTTTTATTGTTAAAGAACATTCAAAGCCAAAAATTTTGAGTAAAAATGGAGAATCTTATTTAATGAAGCTTGTGCACACTATGTTTTATTGTAAATTCTTTAAAAAAAATGTATGCATTGCATCAATCTCTTGTGATACTACAAGAAAGATTCTATAATTTGCTAGAACAAAATCTTGAGATTGTTACTTGCAATAAACATATTCTATAACAAATAATTTCATACATTAATCATTTAGAGAGAAAGTTGTATAACATGTGGTTACAAAAGTGTGGAGTTATAAGAAGGAAAAAAAGAATATTTCATACATTTAATTTATGTTAACATCAACCCTAGCTTTGTGATCAAGCTATTTTCAGAGCCATCATGGGTCTTGGCTAGGTTGGGTTACAGTGTTCACTAGGTTGGGGTCTTCGCTTATGTAAGCAACACGATTTTTTGTATAGGGTTTAGGTTTCTAGCTTAGAGGGTGTCTTCATGTTGGAGTGCTTGAGATAAGTTTTGTGTTTACCAATACAACCTAGCTCTATGTTCAATCTCTTTCTTCTTCTCCTAGTGGTGACTTTATTCTCTCTTACTCATGATTATTCTCTTTTCTTACCTATGGTGAATGGCTATGTTGATATGTCAGAGTAAGGTTAGCGAATTTGTGAAAGATCAAGATTCTATGTAGTTTCTTTGGCCCCCTCCCTCTTTATCTTGGTGATGATATTTGAATACCCTTTGTACTTCAAGGTTTATTCTTTTTTAAAATCTATGTTTGTGGTAGTTGGGATGCAACTTTAATAGTAAGTATGGTGTAGTAGTATGTGTCTTTCTCCTCCATTTGATTTTTCTCAATGCAAATGTTGAGAATTTTTTGGGGATTCTCTATTAGGACTCTTCATTTATTCTATAGTGTCTCTATTTCTCATCCTTCTCAGAAGATTAAATTTCTTATAGTTTTTTTGGTGGATCATCTTATGTGGTGGAGATCTCCCCTCTAAAGGGTGAGAAGTGTTCTATTTATTTAATAGAATTTTATTTTAATATTTGGATGTTGTATGGTTGAAGATCATTTTTTGTTCTATGCTATGATTTTTGTACTAGGAAATTGGATCAAAGCCCTCACCCCCACTCTTCAATGTGCATTTCACTATTTCATATACCTTTTTTTTTACTATTGTTTTTTCAAGATCTTGTTCACACCCCTCATGGAAACATGTGTCAAACTTGGATAAGCCACCACATTCTGAACACTTCTAATTTAAGCAAGCATTTCTATAAAAGAAGCAATCATCAACTCTACAACATAAAAATTGATCTAGCAAGTCTCTTGATGATTTTGGAAGTCCACTAGCACCACAATCCTCCAACATTTCTTTACTATGCAAAGTTGAACGGATGGGCGCAATAGTTCATAGTGCATAGAAAACTCAATATGATATTTGCAACAACATGTATTTTAAATTTTGAATGGCACACAATAAAATGGCTTCAAAGATTCAAAAGCCCTTTGTGATATATGAAGACTTGGATGACTCTCTCTAAATTGTTTGAACAACATAGTTTGACTTGCCTCCAAATAGTGTTTAGGATGTGGCATGCGGTCTCTGATGCCAATTCTCAACTTTAACACGTCTTTAGCACTAGGTGATACTTGTGAGCTGGAGTGCCAAAATTATGTAATTTCTTCCTTCACATCATCAGATAGCTTCTTATCAAAATGTGTAAGTCTCCCAATAAATGCCCATGTTTCATTTTGAAAAGGATCATCAACTCTCTCTTGTCGACTAAGTGCTCTTCTCAAAGTAGTACAATTTAGGTTCAAATCAATACAAGTTTGTGTCATATATCTACCCTTTCTCAAATGATGACTTACCAAAGAGGTTGTAATAACCCTTTGAGCAGCTTTGTTATCCTTCTTCCTACCATTTTTCCCAATGTTATTGAGAGCACTGAAAAGATTCTTCACAATAATGGCATTTCTTTCTAACTTTTTATTAAGACAAATCTTCAATTTGGAAAGCATAGGTCTCCTCTTTTGCATGTTTAATAAGTGCATGAAAAGTTGACATTGCTCCACCAATGTCTTATTACCAAAAAACATCTTATATAGTCTTGAAGCCCATAACCAAATGGTTCTTTCTGATTTTTTCCTTTCCAAATTAGTAATATTCATTTAAGCAATTTCAATTATGCATTTTGGTGTTCTAGAATCTTCATGTTGATTATAATTAGGAGATATGTAAGTTTCTTGTGTATTAGGTTCCTGTGCAACATCATGTTCGGAATGGTCAATTATGCACTTTACATTATGACATGCTAGTATTTTGTCCTCTAAATTTTCATTCTCTAAATTTTCAATTTCAGCATTATAATTTTCAATTGGTACATTTTCATTCCCCAATTGCACATATTCATTATATGACTTTATGATTTCACCTTCGACTAATTCATCATCAACTTGACTGACATTTAAGATAACTTGTCTTTTCTTTCCATGTTCCATTTTGTGCCTTTACCTATATGCCACAATGTCTTCATTGGATACCTTCCTTTTGCATTTAGCCTTTAGACAACTACTACTCCCCATTTAGATGACAATATCAGACACCTAGGGTTATATTATCAAACTTTTTTTGATTGGTTGGGCCCCAAAATGTGACCTTTTTTAAAACCCATGAAAAAAACCTACAAAAAACGATGTTGTGGGGTCTACAATGACAGGGAATATTTGAGAAAAATCATGCCAGTAAAATTGGATATCCGATACTAGTGGTAAAAAAATTGGATGGAAAAATAAATTTGTGAGTTGTATGACCAATTTAAGTTATAAAATATGTAAAGATATAATATATAATCTATTAATATATAATAATATATTATGTTATTATTATAATAATCTATAAATATAATATATATTTATATATATATGATTATTATACTATATTATTATTATTTTTTACTCTATTATTATATTTTTACTATATTATTTCTACTAGAATCATTTATATGGGTCGAAGGGGATCATAGGTCATCAACACATTCCATGATGACATATGTCTCTAAGGATCTTAGGGCCCCTACGGACATATTGGAATCATTTATATGGGTTGAAAGGGGTCATAGGATGACCTATGACCCATTTTCACACATTTCATGATGATATATGTCTCTAAGGGTCCTAGAACTTCTAGGGACACATTAAAATTGTTTATATGGGTCGAAGGGAGTCATAGGATGAACTATAACCCCTTTCGACACATTTCATGACAATATATGTCTCTAAAGGTCCTAGGACCCCTAGGGACATATCAGAATCATTTATATGGGTCAAGGGGGTCATAGGATGACCTTTGACCCCTTTCAACACATTCCATAATGACATATGTCCCTAGCAGTCCTAGAACCCCTAGGGACATATTAGAGTTGTTTATATGGGTCAAAAGAGGTCATAGGATAACCAATGATCCCTTTCAACACATTTCATGATGACATATTTCCCTAAGGGTCCAACATATTACATTCATTTATATAGGTCGAAGGGGGTCATAGGATGATCTAGGACCCCTTTTGACATGTTCCATGACAACATATGTCCCTAGGGCTCCTAAGACCCATAGGGACATATTAGAATTGTTTATATGGGTTGAAATGGGTCATAAGATGACCTATGACCTCTTTTGACACATTCCATAATGACATATGTCCCTAGGGGTCCTAGGACTCCTAGGGACATATTAGAATAATTTATATGGGTTGAAGGGGGTCATAGGATGACCTATGACCCCTTTCAACAAATTTCATGATGACATATGTCCCTAGGGGTCCTACGACCCCTACGGACATATTAGAATCATTTATATGGGTCGAAGGGGCTCATAGAATCAATTATGACCCCTTTCAACACATTCCATGATGACATATCTCCCTACAGGTCCCAAGACACCTACAGACATATTACAATCATTTATATGAGTCGAAGGCCCCTTTCGACACATTCCAT
The DNA here is from genome assembly GCA_028749045.1 of Cupressus sempervirens. Classification (NCBI taxonomy): domain Eukaryota; kingdom Viridiplantae; phylum Streptophyta; class Pinopsida; order Cupressales; family Cupressaceae; genus Cupressus; species Cupressus sempervirens. Next base: position 502,753,406 of record CM053791.1, read on the forward strand.
GACAACATATGTCCCTAAGGGCCCTAGGACCCCTAAGGAGATATTACAATAATTTATAAGAGTCAAAAAGGGTCATAGGATGATCCATGACCCCTTTCGACAGATTCCATGACAACATATGTCTCTGGGGGTCTTAGGACCCTTAGGGACATATTAGACTCATTTATATGGGTCGAAGGGAGTAATAGTATGACCTCTGACCACTTTCAATACATTCCATGATGACATATGTACATAAGGGTCCTAGGACCCCTAAGGACATATTAGAATGATTTATATGGGTCAAATCCTATGACCCCTTTTGACACATTCCATGACAACATAAGTCCCTAGGGGTCCTAGGACCCGTAAGGACATATTAGAATCATTTATATGGGTAGAAAGGAGTTATAAGATGACCTATGATCCCTTTCGACACATTTCATGATGAAATATGTCTATAGGGGTCCTAGGACCCCTAGGGACATATTAGAATCATTTATATGGTTCGAAGGGGGTCATAGGATGACCCATGACCCCTTTCGACACATTTCATGATGACATATGTCCCTAGGGGTCCTAGGCCCCTAGGAACATATTACAATCATTTATATAGGTCAAAGGTGGTCATAGGATGACCTATGACCCCTTTCGACACATTCCATGATGAAATATGTCTGTAGAGGTCATAGGACACCTAGGGACATATTAGAATCATTTAAATAGGTTGAAAGGGGTCATGACCTATGACCCCTTTCGAAACATTTCATCACAACATATGTCCTTAGGGGTCCTAGGACCATTAGGGACATATTATTATCATTTATATGGGTTGAAAGGTTGACACATTTGATGAGAACATATGTCCCTAGGGGTCCTAGGACCCCTAGGGACATATTACAATCATTTATATGAGTCGAAGGTGGTCATAGAATGACCTATGACCCCATTTGACACATTGATGACATATGTCCCTAGGGGTCCTAGGACCCTTAGGGATATATTAGAAGCATTTATATGTGTCCAAATACGTTCCATGATGACATATGTCCCTAAGGGTCCTAGGAACCCTAGGAACATATTACAACTATTTATATAGTTCGAAGGTGGTCATAGAATGATCTATGACCCCTTTTGACACATTCCATGATGACATATGTCCATAGGGGTCATAGGAAACCTAGAGACATATTAGAATTGTTTATATGGGTCAAAGGGGGTCATGACCTATAACCCCTTTCGACACATTCCATGACAACATATGTCCCAAGGGGTCCTAAGACCATGAGGGACATATTATTATCATTTATATGGGTTCAAAGGTTGACACATTCCATCAGAACATATGTCCCTAGGGGTCCTAGGACCTTTAGGGACATATTACAATCATTTATATGGGTTGAACATTGTCATAGGATGACCTATGACCCCTTTCGAAACATTCTATGACGACATATGTCCCTAGGAGTCTTAGGACCCTTAGGAACACACTAAAATTTTTTATATGGGTCCAAATACATTCCATGATGACATATGTCCCTAGGGGTCCTAAGACTCCTAAGAACATGTTACACTCATTTATATGGGCTGAAGGGGGTCATAGGATGACCTATGACCCCTTTCAACACATTCCATAATGGCATATGTCCTCAGGGGTCCTAAAACCCTTAGGCACATATTTCATGATGACATATTACAATCATTTATATGGGTTGAATGGGGACCTATGACCCCTTTCGACACATTCCATGACCACTTATGTCCTTAGGGGTCATATGACCACTAGGGATATATTACAATCGTTTATCTAGATTGAATGGGGTCATAGGTTTTTGACACATTCCACGATGACATATGTCCCTAGGGGTCTTAGGACCCATAGGGACATATTAGAATCTTTTATATAAGTCAAAAGGGGTCATAGGATGATCTATAATCCCTTTTGACACATTCCATGATGACATATGTCCCTAGGGTTCCTAAGACCCAAAGGGACATATTAGGTTCTTTTATATGGGTCGAAGGGGGTCATAAGATGACCAATGACCCCTTTCAACACTTTCTATAATGACATATGTCCATAGGGGTCTTTCTATACCTAGAGACATATTAGAATCATTTATATGGTTAGAAGGGGGTCTTAGGATGACCTATGACCCCTTTTGACACATTTCATGACAACATATGTCCTTAGAAGTCCTAGGACCCTTAGGGACATATTAGAATCATTTATATGGGTCGAGAGGGGTCATAGGTTGACTTATAACCTCTTTCAACACATTCCACGAGGACATAAGGACATATTTGTATCATTTATATAGGTTGAAGGGGGTCAAAAGATGACCCATGACACCTTTCAACACATTTTATAATGACATATGTCCCTAGGGATCTTAGGACTCCTAGGGACATATTAGAATAGTTTATATGGGTTGAATTTGATGACCCCTTTCCACACATTGCATGACAACATATGTCCCTAGTGGTCTTAGGACCCCTAGCGATATATTAGAATCATTTATATGGGTCGAAAGGGGTCATAGAATGACCTATAATCCCTTTCGACACATTTCATGATGACATATGTCCCTAGTGGCCCACAGACCCCTAGAGACATATTAGAATCATTTATATGGGTCGAAGCGGGTCATAGGATGACCTATGACCCCTTTCAACAAATTTCATGATGATATGTGTCTCTAGGGGTCCTAGGACCACCAAAGACATATTACAATTGTTTATATGGGTTGAAAGTGGTCATAGGATGACCTATAACCCCTTTTGACACATTCCATGATAACATATGTCCCTAGGAGTCCTACGACCACTAGGGACATTATAATCATTTATATGGGTTGAAAGTGGTCATAGGATGACCTATAACTCCTTTTGACACATTCCATAATGACATATGTCCCTAGGAGTCCTAGGACCCCTAGGGACATATTACAATCATTTATATGGGTCGAAAGTGGTCATAGGTCCCTCTCGACACATTCCAAAATGAAAAATGTCTGTAGGAGTCGTAGGTACCTTAAGGACATATTAGAATCATTTATATAGGTTGAATGGGGTCATAGGATGAGCTATGAAACTTTTTAACACATTCCATGATGACATATATCCCTAGGGGTCCTAAGAATCTTAGGGACATATTAAAATTGTTTATATGGGTCGAAGGGGGTCAAAGGATGACCTAGGACCTTTTTTGACAAATTCCATGATGACATATGTCTCTAATGGTCTTAGAACACCTAGGGACATATTAAAATTGTAAATATGTATCGAAAAGGATCATAGGATGACCTATGACCCCTTTCAACACATTCCATGGCAACATATGTTTGTAGGGGTCCATGTTATAATTATTTGTATGGGTCGAAAGGGGTCATAGGATGACTTATGATAACTTTCAACACATTTCATGATGATATATGTCTCTAGGGATCCTAGGACCAATAGGGACATGTTATAATTTTTTATATGAGTCAAAAGGAGTCATCGGATGAGTTATGACCCCTTTCGACACATTCCATGATGATATATGTCTCTAGAGTCTTAGGACACCTATACACATATTAGAATCATTTATATGGGTCGATGGGGGCCATAGGATGACTTATGACTCCTATCATCACATTCCACAATGGGGTCATAGGTCCCTTTCGACATATTCCATGATGACATATATCCCTAGGGTTCTTAAGACCCTTAAAAACATATTAGAATCATTTATATAGGTTGAAGGGGGTTAGAGGATGACCTATGACCTCTTTTGACATATTTTATGATGACATATGTCTATAGGGGTCCTTGGACCATTAAGAAAATGTTATAAGTGTTTATATGGTTTGAAATGGGTCATAGAGTTATTTATGATCCCTTTCGACACAAAAAATTACAAAATATGTCCCTATAGGTCCTAGGACCCTTAGGAACATATTAGAATTGTTTATATGGGTTGAAACGTGTCATAGAATGACCTAGGACACCTTTCGATAGATTTAATTACAACATATGTATGTAGGGCTACTAGGACCACTATGGACATATTACAATTATTTATATGGGTCAAAGAGGGTCATAGGATGATCTATGACTCCTTTCAATATATTCCATAACAAAATATGTCACAAGGGGCCCTAGGACCCTTAGGGACATATTATAATCATTTATATGGGTCAAAAAGGGTCATAAAATGACTTATGACCTCTTTCGACACATTCCATGATGACATATATCCCTAGGGGTCTTAGGACACTTAGGGACATATTAGAATCATTTATATGGGTCAAACAGGGTCATAGGATGACCTATGACCCCTTTCAAGACATTCCATATTAACATATGTCCCTAAGGATCTTAGAGGTCTTAGGACCCCTAAGGACATATTACAATCATTTATATGGGTCGAAGGGGGTCATAAGATGACCTACGACCCATTTCAATACATTTCATGATGACATATGTCCCTAGGGGTCTTAAGATCCTTAGTAATATATTAGAATATATGGGATGAAAGGGGTCATAGGATGTCCTATGAGCCCTTTTGACACATTCTATGATGACATGTCACTGGGAGTGCTAAGATCTCGAGGGACATTAGTTTTATTTATATGGGTCGAAGGGAGTTATAGGATGACCAATGACCCCTTTTGACACATTCTATGATGACATATGTCCATAGAGATCTTAGCACCCCTAGCAACATATTAGAAATTTTTTATATGGGTCAAAGGGGGTCATATGATGACCAATGACCCCTTTCGACACATTCTATGATGATATATGTCTATAGGGATCTCAGAACCCCTACTACCATATAAAAATTGTTTATATGTGTCAAAGGGATTTGACACATTCCATGACGACATATGTCCCTAGGGGTCCTAGGTCCCTTAGGGACATTATAATTATTTATATGGATCGAAAGGAGTCATAGGATGACCTATGACCTCTTTTGACACATTCCATGACGACATATGTTCCTATGGGTTGTAGGACCCCTAGGGACATATTAGAATAATTTATATGGGTCAAAGGGAGTCATAGGATGACCTATGACCCCATTTGACACATTCCATGATGACACATGTCTCTAGGGGTCATAGGATCCTTAGGCACATAGTAAAATCATTTATATGAGTTGAAAGGGGTCATAGGATGACCTATGAGCCCTTTCAAAATATTTAATGACGACATATATCCCTAAGTATCCTAAGACACCTACAAACATATTACAATCATTTATATTGGTCGAAGAGGGTCATAGGATGACCTATGACTCTTTTTCATACATTTTGTGATGACATATATTTCTAAGGATCCTAGGAACTTTATGTACATATTAAAATTGTTTATATGGGTTAAAAGGGGTGATAGGATGACCTATGACCCCTTTCGACACATTCCATAATGACATATGTGTCTAGAAGTCTTAGGATCCTTAAGGACATATTAAAATTATTTGTATGCATCAAAAGGGGTCAGAGGATGACCTCTCACCCTTTTCGACACATTCCATGATGACATATATCTCTAGGGGTCCTCGAACCCCTAAGAACATGTTATAATTGTTTGTATGGGTTGAAAAGAGTTATACAATGACCTATGACTCTTTTTGACACATTAAATGACCACATATGTCTGTAGGGTTCCTAAGACTCCTAAGGACATGTTATAATTATTTATATGTGTCGAAGAAGGTCATAAGATGACCTATGACCCTTTTCAACACATTGAATAATGACATATGTCTCTAAGGGTCATAAGACCACTAGGGATATGTTATAATTGTTATATGGGATGAAATGGGTCATAGGTCATAGGATGACCTATGACCCCTTTTGACACATTAGATAACAACATATGTCCCTATGGGTCTTAGGACACTTAGGGACATATTAGAATCATTTATATCAATTGAAAGTGGTCATAGGATGACCTATGACCCTTTTTGACACATTCTATTACAAAATATGTTCATTGGGGTCTTATGACCCTTAGGGACATATTACAATCATTTATATGCATCAAAGTGGGTCATAAGCTGACCTATAACCCCTTTCGACACATTCAATGATGACATATGTCCCTAGGGTTCTTAGGACCCTTAGAGACATATTAGAATTGTTTATATGGGTCAAAATGGGTCATAGGTCGACATTCCATGATGACATATGTTGCCAAGGATCTTAGGACCCTTACGGACATATTAGAATCATTTATATGGGTCAAATGGGGTCATAGGTCATAGGATGACGTATGACCCCTTTCGACACATTTCATGATAACATATGTCCCTAGGGGTCCTAGAACTCCGAAGAACATATTAGATTCATTTACATGAGTCGTAGGGGGTCATAGGATGACCAATGACCCCTTTCGACACATTCTGTGATGGCATATGTCTATAGGGGTCCTAAGAACCCTAGCGACATATTAGAATCATTTATATGGATAAAAAAGGGGTTATAAGATGACCCGTGACCCCTTTCGATACATTCCATGATGACATATGTCTCTAGGGATAATAAGACCACTAGGGACATATTATAATTGTTTATATGGGTCGAAATAGGTCATAGGATGACATATGACACCTTTCGACATATTAGATGACAATAGATGTCCTTAGAGATCTTAAGACCTATAGGGACATATTAAAATTGTTTAATAGGTCGAAAGGGGTCATAGGATGATCTATAATCTCTTTTGACACATTCCATGATTACATATGTCCCTAGGGGTCCTAGGACCCAAAGGGACATATTAAATTTGTTTATATGGGTCAAAGGGGGTCATAAGATGACCAATGAGACCTTTCGACACTTTCTATGATAACATATGTCCATAGGGGTCCTTCAACCCCTAATGACATATTAGAATCTTTTATATGGTTAGAAGGGGGTCATAGGTAACCCTATGACCCCTTTTGACACATTATATGACAACATAGATCAATAGGGGTCCTAGGACCCCTACAGACATATTACAATCATTTGTATGGGTCGAAGAGGGTCATAGGGTGACCTATAACCCCTTTTGACACATTCCATGATGACATATGTCGATAGAAGTCCTAGGAACCTTAGGACCATATTAGAATCATTTATATGGGTTGAGAGGGGTCATAAGATGACCTATAACCCCTTTCGACACATTTCATGAAGACATAAGGACATATTTGTATCATTTATATGGGTCAAAGGGGGTCAAAGAATGACCTATGAACCCTTTCAAAAAAAATTATGATGACACATGACCCTAAGGGCCCTAGGACCCCTAGGGACATATTAAAATTTTTTATATGGTTCGAATCCTATGACCCATTTGAACACATTCCATGATGATATATGTCTCTAGTGGTCCTAGGACTCCTAGCGACATATTAAAATTGTTTATATGGGTTGAAAGGGGTCATAGGATGACCTATGAGCCCTTTCGACACATTTCATGATGACATATATCCCTAGTGGTCTACGGATCGCTAGTGACATATTAAAATCATTTATATGGGTTGAAGTAAGTCATAGGATGACCTATGACCCCTTTTGACACATTCCATGACAACATGTCGCTAAGGGTCCTAGGACCACCAATGACATATTACAATCATTTATATGGGTTGAAAGTGGTCATACGATGACCCGTGACCCCTTTTGACACATTCCATCATGACATATGTCCCTAAGATTCTTAAGACCCTTAGGGACATATTACAATCGTGTATATAGGTCGAAGGTGGTCATAAGTCTCTCTCGACACATTCAATATTGACATATGTCCCTAGGGGTCATAGGAATATTAGGGAAACATTAAAATCATTTATATAGGTTGAATGGAGTCGTAGGATGAGCTATGAAACCTTTTAACACATTCCATTAAGACATATGTCCCTAGGGGTCCTAGGAACCCTAGGGACATATTACAATCGTTTATATGAGTCAAAGTGGGTTAGAGGACAACCTATGACCCCTTTCGACACATTCCACGATGACATATGTCTCTAGTGGTCCTAGGACCCTTAGGGACATATTAAAATTGTATATATGCATCAAAAGGGATCATAGGATGACCTGTGACCCCTTTCGACACATTTCATGGCAAAATATGTCTTTAAGGATCCATGTTATAATTGTCTGTATGGGTCGAAAGGGGTAACAAGATGACCTATGACAACTTTCAACACATTCTATGACAACATATGTCTCTAAAGGTCCTAGAACCCCTAGAGATATGCTATAATTATTTATATGGGTTGAAAGGGGTCATAGGATGAATTATGACCCCTTTGGACACATTTCATGATGAAATATCTCCCTAGGGATCCTAGGACCCCTACATACATATTAGAATCATTTATATGGGTCGATGGGGGTCACAAGATGACTTATGACCTCTTTCGACACATTCCATGATGACATATGTCCCTAGGGGTCCTAAGACCCTTAGGGACACATTAAAATTGTTTATATAGGTCAAAGGAGTTCATAGGTCCCTTTCGACACATTCGATGATGACATATATCTCTAGGGTTGCTAAGATCCTTAAGGAAATATTAGAATAATTTATATAGGTCGAAGGGGGTCAAAGGATGACCTATGACCCCTTTCGATACATTTCATGATGACATATGTCTCTAAGGGTCTTAGGGCCATTAGGGAAATATTATAATTATTTATATGGGTCGAAACAAGTCATAGAATTACCTATGATTATTTTTGACATAGTAGATAACAACATATGTCCCTACAGGTCCTAGGACCTTTAGGGACATATTAAAATCATTTATATGGGTTGAAAGGGGTCATAGAGTCACTTAGGACCCTTTTCGATAGATTCAATTACAACATATGTCCGTAGGGGTACTAGGACCACTAGGGACATATTACAATCATTTATATGGGTAGAAAGGAGTCATAGGTCATAGGATGACCTATGACCACTTTCAACACATTACATAATGAAATATGTCCCTAGAGGCCCTAAGACCCTTAGAGACATATTAGAATCATTCATATGGGTTGAAAGGGGTCATAAAATGACCTATGACCCCTTTTGACACATTCCATGATGACATATGTCCCTGGAGGTCCTAAGACCCTTGAGGACATACTAGAATCATTTATATGGGTTGAACGAGGTCATAGGATGACCTATGACCCCTTTCAAGACATTCCATATTAACATGTCCCTAGGTATCTTAAGGGTCTTAGGACCCCTAAGGACATATTAAAATCATTTATATGGGTCGAAGGGGGTCATAAGATGACCTATGACCCATTTTGATACATTCCATGATGACATATGTCCCTCTGGGTCATAGGACCCTTAGCGACATATTAGAATCATTAATATGGGATGAAAGGGGTCATAGGATGACCTGTGAACCCTTTCGACTCATTACATGATGACATATGTTACTAGGGGTGCTAGAACTCTGAGGGATATATTAGTTTCATTTATATGGGTTAAGGGGGTCATAGGATGACCAATGACCTCTTTTGACACGTTTTATGATGACATATGTCCATAGGGATCCTAGGACCCCTAGCAACATATTAGAATTCATTTATATGGGTCAAAGGGGTTCATAGGATGATCAATGACCTTTTTTGACACATTCTATGATGACATATGTCTATAGGGATCCCAGAACACCTACCGACATATTACAATCATTTATATCAGTCGAAGGCGGTCGTAGAATGACCTATGACCCAATTTGACACATTCCATTATGACATATGGCCCTAGTGGTCCTAGGTCCCTTAGGGACATATTAGAATCATTTATATTGGTTGTGAGGGGTCATAGGATGACTTATGACCCATTTGGACACATTCCATGATAACATATGTACTTAAAGATCTTAGGACCCTTAGGGACATATTAGTATTGTTTATATGGGTCGAAGGAGGTGATATGATGATCTATGACCCCTTTCAACACATTCCATGATGGCATATGTCCCTAGGGTTCCAAGGACCCCTAGGGACATATTAGAATCATTTATATGGGTCAAATCTTATGACCCTTTTTGACACATTCCATGACGACAAATGTTTTGAGTGGTCCTAAGACCCCTGTAGACATATTAGAATTATTTATATGGATGGAAAGGGGTCATAGGATGACCTATGACCCCTTTTGACACATTCAATGATGACATATGTCTCTATGGGTCGTAGGACCCCTAGGGACATATTAGAATCATTTATATGGGTTGAAGGGAGTCATAGGATGACCTATGACCCCATTCGACACATTCCATTATGACATATGTCCTTAAGGGTCCTAGGATCCTTAGAGATATATTACAATCATTTATATGGGTTGAAAAGGTTCATAGGATGACCTATGAGCCCTTTCAAAAAATTCAATGATGATATATATCTCTAGGTGTCCTAAGACCCCTAGGGACATATTACAATCATTTATATGGGTCGAAGGGGGTCATAGGATGACCTATGACTCATTTTGACAAATTCTGTGATGACATATGTTCCTAGAGGTCCTAGGAACCTTATGGACATATTAAAATTGTTTATATGAGTTAAAAGGGGTCATAGGATGACCTATGGCCCCTTCTGACACATTACATGATGACATATGCCCCTAATGGTCCTAAGACCCATAGGAAAATATTAAAATAGTTTATATGGGTTGAAGGGGTAAAAGGATGACTTATGACCCCTTTCAACACATTCCATCAAGACATATGTGTCTAAGAGTCTTAGGATCCTTAGGGACATATTAAAATTATTTGTATTGGTTGAAAGAGGTTAGAGGTCATGCTCTGACCCCTTTCGACACATTCCATGACGACATATATCTCTAGGGGTCTTGGAACCACTAAGAACATGTTATAATTGTTTGTATGGGTTAAAAGGGGTCATATGATGAACTATGATCCATTTCGACACATTCAATGACCACATATGTCTCTAGGGGTCCTAAGACCCCTAAGGACATGTTATAATTGTTTATATGGGTCGAAGGAGGTCATAGGATGACCTATGACCCCTTTCGACACATTGCATAATGACATGTCTCTATGAGTCCTAGAACCTCTAGGGATATTTTATAATTGTTATATGGGATGAAATGGGTCATAGGATGACCTATAACCCCTTTTGACACATTAGATAACAACATATGTCCTATGGGTCTTAAGAAACTTAGTGATATATTAGAATCATTTATATGGGTTGAAAGTGGTCATATCTCCATTTTGACACATTTCATTACAAAATATGTCCGTAGAGGTCCTATGACCCTTAGGGACATATTACAATAATTTATATGCATTGAAGTGGGTCATAGGATGACCTATGACTCCTTTTGACACATTCTGTGATGCCATATGTCTTTGGGGGCCCTAGGACCCGTAGGGACATATTAGAATTGTTTATATGGGTTGAAACAGGTCATAGGTCGACACATTCCACTATGACATATGTTGTTAGGGATCTTAGGACCTTTAGAGACATATTAGAATCATTTATATGAGTCGAATGGGGTCATAGGTCCTTTCGACACATTCTATGATAACATATGTCCCTAGGGGTCTTAGGACTTGTAGGGACATATTATAATCATTTATATGATTCGAAGGGTGTCATATTTTTGGACACATTCCATGATGACATATGTCCCTAGAGGTCCTAAGAGCCTAGGGGATATATTAGATACATTTACATGGTTCGAAGGGGGTCATAGGATAACTAATGACCCCTTTTGACACATTCTATGATAACATATGTCTATAGGGGTCCTAAGAACACTAGTGACATATTAGAATCACTTATATGGGTAAAAGGGGGTTATAGGATGACCTATGGCCCCTTTCAACACATTCCATGATGACATATGACTCTAGTGGTCCTAGGACCACTAGAGACATATTATAATTGTTTATATGGGTTGAAATAGGTCATAGGATAACTTATGACCCTTTTCGACACATTAGATGATAACAGATGTCCCTAGGAATTCTATGACCCTTAAGGACATATTAGAATTGTTTATATAGGTGAAAAGGGGTCATACAATGACTTATGACCCCTTTCGACACATTCCATGACAACATATGTCCCAAGAGGTCCCACGACCCCTAGGGAGATATTACAATCATTTATAAGGGTCAAATGAGGTCATAATATGACCTATGACACTTTTCAGCACATTACATGACAACATATGTCCTTGTGGGTCCTAAGACTCTTAAAGACATTAAAATAATTTATATGGGTTGAAAAGTTTCATAGGATGACCTATGACCCCTTTCGAGACATTCTATAATGACATATGTCCCTGCATGTCCTTGGACCCTTAGGAACATATTAGAATCATTTATATGGGTCGAAAGGAGTCATAAGATGACCTATGACCCCTTCTGACACATTTCACGATGAAATATGAATCTAGGGGTCCTAAGACACTCAGGGACATGTTATAATTGTTTTTATGGGTCAAAAGATTACCTATGACCTCTCTTGACACATTCCATGATGTCATATGTCTCTAAGGGTCCTAGGACCACTAGGGATATGTTATAATTATTTATATGATTTGAAAGGGGTCATAGGATGATCTATGACCCCTTGCAACATATTCCATGATGACATATGTCTTTATGTGTCCTAGGACCCCTACTAATATATTAGAATTGGTTATATGTGTTGAAGGAGGTCATAGGATGACCTATAACCACTTTCAACACATTGCATGACGACATATATTCTTAGGGTCCCTAAGACCCCTAGGGACATATCACAATCATTTATATGGGTCAAAGGGGATTATAGGATGACTTATGACCCCTTTCAACACATTACATGAAGACATATATCCCAAGGGGTCCTAGGAGCCTTACTAACATATTAGAATCATTTATATGGGTCGAAGGGGGTCATAGGATGACCTATGACCACTTTTAACACATTCCATCATGACATATGTCTCTAGATGTCTTAGGACCACTAGGGACATGTTGTAATTATTTATATGGTTCAAAAGGGGTCATAGGATGAACTATGACCCCTTTTGACACATTCCATGATGACATATGTCTCTTGGAGTCCTAATACATCGAGGGACATATTAGAATCATTTATATGGGTCGAAAGGGGTCATAGGATGACCTATGACCCCTTTCAACACATTTCATGATGACATATATCCGTACGGGTCCTAAGACCCCTAGGGACATATTAAAGTCATTTATATGGGTTGAAGGAGTCATAGGATGACCTATGACCCTTTTTGACACATTCCATGACGATATATGTCTACAGGGGTCTTAGGACCCCTAGGAACATATTACAATCTTATAAACCCTTTTGACACATTCCATGATAACATATGTCCCTAGGGGTCTCAAGACCTGTACAGACATATTATAATCATTTGGGGTCAAAGGTCATCCTATGACCCCTTTCAACACATTTCATGATGACATATGTTTCTATGGGTGCTAAGAAACTTAGGGACATAGTAGAATTGTTTATATGGGTCAAATGACCCATTTTGACAAATTTTATGATGACATATGTCCATATTTTTCCTAAGACCCCTAAGGACACATTGCAATCATTTATATGGGTTGAAGGGGTTCATAGGATGACCTATGACCCCTTTCGACATATTCCATGATGACATATATCCCTAGGGGTCGTAGTACCTCTAGGGACATGTTAGAATTGTTTATATGGGACAAATTCTACGACCCCTTTCGACGCATTCCATGACAACATATGTCCCTAGGGGTCCTAGAACCCTTAAGGACATATATTTAAATCTTTTATATGGGTTGAAAGGGGTCATAGGATAACCTATGACCCCTTTTGACACAGTCCATGATGACATATGTCGCTAGGGATTGTATGACTCATAGGAACATATTACAATCATTTATATGGGTTGAATGGTGTCATAGGATGACCCATGACCCCTTTCAACACAATCCATAACGTCATATGTCCCTAGAGGTCATAGGACCTTTAAGGACATAGTAGAATTGTTTAGATGGTTCAAAAAGAGTTATAGGATGACCTATGACCCTTTTCGACACATTTTATGACGACATATGTCCCTAATGGTCCTATGACTCAAATTTCATATTACAATCTTTTATATAGGTCAAGCGGGTCATAGGTCATCCTATAACCCATTTCGACTCAATCTAGGATGACATGTGTCCCTGGGGGTCATAGGTCCTTTAAGGACATATTATAATCATTTACATGGTTCAAAAGGGGTCATAGGATGACCTATGACAACTTTGAACACATTCCATGATGACATATGTCTCTAGGGTTCCTATGAATCCTCAAGATTTTTAAGGACATATGTTTTTAGGGGTCCTAAGACCCCTATGGACATGTTATAATTGTTTGTATGGGTTGAAAATGGTCACAAGATGACCTATGATCATCATAGGATAACCTATGACCCCTTTCAACACATTCTATGATGACATATGTCTCTAGGGGTCCTAGGACCCCATGGGACATGTTATAATTGAATATATGGGTGGAGAGGGGTCATAGGATGACCCGTGACCCCTTTCGACACATTCCACGATGACATATGTTCCTAAGGGTCCTAAGACCCCTTATGACATATTAGAATCATTCATATGGCTCGAATCCTAGACCCCTTTTGACACATTCCATGACAACATATGTCCCTAGGGGTCCTAGGACATGTAAGGATATATTACAATCATTTATATGGGTCGAAAGAGGTCATAGGAGGACCTATGAGCCCTTTCGATAGGTTTTGTGATAATATATGTCCTTAGAGTTCCTACGACTCATAATGACATATTATAATCATTTATATGAGTCAAAGGGGGTCATAGGTCATCTGATGACCCCTTTCGACACAATCCATGATTACATATATCCCTAGGGTTCTTAGGACCCTTAAGGACATATTAGAATTGTTTACATGGGTCAAAAGGGGTCATAGGATTACCTATGAACCCTTTTGTCACATTTCATGATGACATGCGTCTCTAGGGGGTCCTAAGACCCCTAAGAACATATTACAATTGTTTAAATGAGTTGAAGGGGGTTAGAGGATGATCTATGACCCTTTTGGAGACATTCCATGTCGACATATGTCTCTAGGGGTCTTACGACCCCTAGGGATATATTAAAATTGTTTATATGTGTCGAAAGGGGTCATAGGTATCGAAACATTCCATAATGACATATGTCTCTAGGGATCCTTGGACCTCTAAGGACATGTTATAATTCTTTTTATTGGTTGAAAGGTGTCACAGAATGACCTATGACTCCTTTCGACACATTCCATGACAACATATGTCTCTAAGGGTCCTAAGACCTATAGCGACATGTTATAATTGTTTATATAGGTCAAAAGGGGTCATAGGACCTTTTGACACATTCCATGATAACATATATCCTTAAGAGTCCTAAGACCTATTTCGACACATTCCACGATGACATATGTTATAATTGTTTATATGGCTGAAAAGGGGTCATAGGATGATGTATTACCCCTTTCAGCATATTAGGTGACAACATATGTCCCTAGGGGTCCTAGGACCCATAGGGACATATTAGAATCATTTATATAGGTCAAAAAGTGTAATAGGATGACCTATGACCTTTTTTGACACATTTCATTATGACATATATCACTAGGGATCCTAGGACCCTAGGGACATATTACAATTGTTTATATGGGTTGAAGGGGGTCATAGGTCCTTTTGACATATTCCATGATGACATATGCCCCTAGGGGTCCTAGGACCCTTAGGGACATATTAAAATAATTTATATAGTTTAAAAGGAGTCATAAAATGACTTATGACCCCTTTTGACACATTCTATGATGACATGTGTCCCTAGGGCTCCTAGGACCCCTATGGACATATTAAAATCATTTATATAGGTCAATGGAGGTCATAGGTCTTTCGGTACATTCCATGATGACATATGTCCCTATGGGTCGTAAGATCCTTAGGGACATATTAGAATGATTTATATGGGTCGAAAGGGGTCATAGGATGAACTATGACCCCTTTCGGTATATTCCATGATTGCATGTCCCTAGGGGTCCTAGGACTCTTTAAAATATATTAAAATTATTTATATGAGTCGAAAGAGTTCATAGGATGACCTATGACCCTTTTTGACACATTTCATGATGAAATTGTCTCTAGAGGTCTTAGGACCCCTAGGGACATATTAAAATTGTTTGTATGGGTCAAAAGGGGGCACAGGATGACCTATGAGCTCTTGCGATACATTCTATGATGACATATGTCTCTAGGGTTCATACGACCCCTAGGGACATGTTATAATTATTTATATGGTTCAAAAGGGGTCACAAGATGACCTATGACCCCTTTCGACACATTCCATGATGACATATGTCTCTAAGAGTCCTAGGACCTCTAGGGACATGTTATAATTGTTTATATGGGTCAAAAGGGGTCATAGGTTCGACACATTACATGATGACATTTGTCCCTAGGTGTCCTAGGACCCCTTGAGGACATATTAGAATCATTTATATGGGTTGAAGGGGGTCATAGGATGACCTTTGACCCCTTTCGACACATTATATGATGACATATGTCTCTAGGGGTACTAGGACCCTTAAGGACATATTACAATTGTTTATATTGGTTGAAGGGGGTCACAAGATGACTTATGACCTCTTTCGACATATTCCATGATGACATGTCTCTAGGGGTCTTAGGACCTATAGGGACATATTAGAATCATTTATATGGGTTGAAGGGGGTCATAAGATGACCTATAACCCCTTTTGACATGTTCCGTGATGACATATCCATAGGAGTGCTAGGACCCCTAGGAACATATTAGAATCATTTATATAGGTCAAAGGGGGTTACAAGATGACCTATGACACCTTTTGACAAATTCCATGATGACATATATCCGTAGGGGTCCTAAGACCCCTAGGGACATATTAGAATCATTTATATGGGTCGAAGGGGGTCATATGATGACCTATGATCCCTTTTGACACATTCCATGATGACATATGTCCATAGGGGTTCTAGGACCCCTAGGGACATACTAGAATCATTTATATTGGTCGAAGGGGGTCATTGGGTGACCTATGAGCTCTTTCGATACATTCCATGATGACATATGTCCATAGGGGTCCTAAGACTCCTAGGGACATATTAAAATTATTTATATGGGCTGAAGGGGGTCTTAGGATGACCTATGACCCCTTTCAACACATCCATGATGATATATGTCCATAGGAGTCCTAGGACCCCTAATGACATGTTATAATTGTTTATATCGGTCAAAAGGGGTCATAGGATGACCTATGACCCCTTTCAATACATTTCATGATGACATATGTCTCTAGGGGTCCTAGGACCCCTAGGGACATATTAGAATCATTTATATGGGTTGAAGGGGGTCATATGTCTTTCAACATATTCCATGATGACATAGGTCTCTAGGGCTCTTAGGACCATTAGGGACATTTTGAAATCATTTATATGGTTCAAATGGGGTCATAGGATGACCTCTGACCCCTTTCGACACATTCCACAATGACATATGTCCCTAGGGGTCTTAGAACCCCTAGGGATATGTTAAAAAATTTTATACATGGGTCGTCATGGAATGGGTTGAAAGGAGTCATAGAATGTTCTATGACCCCTTTCAACACATTCCATGATGACATATGTCTCTAGAGGTCCTAGGACCTCTAGGAACATATTAAAATTATTTATATGAGTCAAAAGGGGCATGACTATTGATACAATAATAGATCCCCTTCTGGACTTTGCAGTCAGAATCATATCTCACAAGTTCTATCAATCAAGTAGATTGAATAGTGTTCCATGTATTATTGTGGGTGTGGCCTACAAAATTTTCAAGAAGGATCATACGTATGATCTAGTAGAATTATTATTATGATAGATCATGGAGAATCTAGGAGTAATAAGAAGATCAAAAAGTGCTCAGTGTAAGTTTGGATTAGTTTTGATTTGTATATTTTTCTATGTTTTGGAGGAATTCCCATCTTTTGGCAAAGTAAATTGGAAATTAGATAAGTTAGCTATTACTCAAATCAATGAGTACATTGAGAAAATAGGAGACAACTTTGAATCTCTAATGATCGGTTACTTTGAGGATTTCAACAAATCCATGAAGCAAAGACTAAGGATACTAGTATCCCTAGT
Organism: Cupressus sempervirens; assembly: GCA_028749045.1. Classification (NCBI taxonomy): domain Eukaryota; kingdom Viridiplantae; phylum Streptophyta; class Pinopsida; order Cupressales; family Cupressaceae; genus Cupressus; species Cupressus sempervirens. The sequence continues at coordinate 502,771,602 of CM053791.1, forward strand.
GGAATAGCACATGAATGATGTTTGTTTCTTAGTTGATATTGATTATACTTATATCCAAGAAGCAATTCCAAGGACTAGATGGCTAAGACCATTAGGATATGAGCTAAATATTGATGAAGCATCAACAACAATCACAACATTACTTATAGAGGAAATTGTTAAGGATGTACCATACTTTAGAACATATGATGTGGTGTGATCCAAAGTGGATATGGAATTGAAGACTACCTCTACTTTAAAGAAGAAAGACAAGCTTGTAAAGAAGCTGAAAGAAAAGTTTGGAGAAGGCATTGTAGAAGAAGCAAAAGAAGAGGGTGTTGATGTTGAGGAAGATAATGATGATGACGATGAGGAACATCAACCTCTTGCATTGACACAAGGCTTAGGTGAAGATGAAGAAAAGGAAGAAGGTGCTGAGGAAGAAGAAGCCAAGGAAGCACCAGCTCAAGCTGAGCCCAAGAAGAGAAAGGCCAAAAATTAGCCTACAACCTAGCCTAAAGCAAAGAAGGTTACAAAGCCAACCCAAGCTAGGCCAACTATACAAGTAACAAGAGCCACCACAAGGACCTCAACTCAAAAGGCCAAGGAGCAAGATAAAGAGAACAAGAAGGCTACTGAGCTAACTGGTCCCATGCAAAAGAAACTAAAGAGAAGATATGTTGCAAAACCAGAGTCAGATGATGAGGAAAAGAAACAATTTGAAGACATTAGCCAATTTAGAGTGTTAAGCCATGCTCCTAAGTCAAATATTGATAAAATTTGTGATAATGTTAGGAAGAATACAGATTTTTTTGAATTGAAAAATATTGATTTTAATAAACTGAGTAGAGAAGATCAAAATAAAGTTGAAGAATCAGTATATGCCATGATGGTAGAATTCAAGAACACACCTCTTGAATTAGACAATACAATGCCCAAGAAGTTATATGAAATTGTTCAAAACAAGTGGCATTATTGTTTTAAAATGGAAAAAGAAATAAGAGAATCCGTATTGGCACAAGTAATGCCAGAATTGACTAAAGGTCAAATAACTAAGGTGAATAAGAAACATGGAAGCAAGTTTGCACCAAAATATAGAGCCTTTAGCATCTTGCACAATAAAATTATAAAATTTATCAATAAATCAACAATAATGTGGGAGTTAATATATGGTTTGACTATTGTCAAGGATGGAGAAGAAGATCCCATTAAGGGATAGAACACTAAAGATGATGAAGATGCAAATAAGGATGAGACCAGTAAGAAAGAGGAAGAAAGAGTACAAGAAAAGGATGAATGAGAGAAAGAAACAAAAAAAGAGACAATGGAGACACATGGTGAAGAGGAGGAGAAAACTGAATAGAGTGTCCAAGACACCCAATTGCCACCTCCTAGTCCTCCACATGTCATCTCAACACATGCAGACATAGTAACTGTATAAGATGTTCCTAACACTTTAGCTCAGAACATCAATCCTTTAACTATAGAGGATCTCAAGAATATCCTTCACCAATCAACACTACAAGTACAACTTTGCACAAACCCAGTATTGGTGAGTATTGATGAGGTGCAAAAAGTTGTAGTAGCAATAATAACAAAGAAGAAGGAAACCAAACAAGAACTATCAACACAACCTTCCACAGCTATAGCAGAGCAACTTAAAGAGAAATAGGTATAAGAAAAAATTTCTAAGGTTGATTCTACAACAAAGGTGAAAACTACTATAGAGGAGCAATCAAAGGAATAGATAGGACAAGGTTTTCTACGACACAAACCCAAGGTGCACCTCCTCAAATTGTCATCACTGATCAAGGCAGTAGAGGAGAGGAGAAAGAAGTGGAGAAAACCCCTAAGGAGTAGGAGGCAATACAAACATTGGTAAACTTTCCTACCTTAGGGACTCCTCAGATGAAGCTGAGCACTGATGCAGTACCATTGCAAAAATCAGCACTAGGCTCGAGCACTACCAAGGTTGCAAGGGTAATTCACTATGAAGACCCTACACTTGATGAAGAAATAGCCATTCCAAGTTATGAATCAAGAACCATGAACCTACAATAGATAAATGAAGTGCAAGAGGCACTAGAAAGGAGGAAAAGACAAGAAGTACTCAAAAATGAGTATAAGCAGCAACAAGCACTATTAGAAATAAAAGAAATATTTCTTGATGCATTCAGCACGCAAATACCTGATGCAACCAAGCTTATATTGGAACAACTAATAGATATTGTAGAACAAGTGACTAATGAAGACCAAGAAACCAATGCAAAACTCATGGAATGGTCTGAGAAGAAATTTCAAGGAAAAGTGAATGAGAAAATATCTAGTGAAATTACACTTTCACAAGTTGAATTGGTGAAGAAAATTGAAAAAGTAAAGAAAGTACTTTAGAATGTGTTCTCATTGTATAGGATACAGAGTACATGATACATAGATACATCAGTATGAGACATACAACACAAGAATTATGGTTATATGAATAGAAATAGCACATCAAATTAGGGAGAGTTACAAAAATTTTGAGGTATGTATATATATATATATATATATATATAGTTTTTACAAAATTTTGAATTTTTTTGAAGTTTTGTATATATGCTGAACTGTATGCATATTTTACTCGAAGAGATTAGACCTTGATATACGGCTAAGTGTTTTTGACACTCATGTCAAAGGGGGAGATTGTTGAATCTAAGATTGGTTTTGACTATTTCATGTCAACACACTTAAGATGTTTACTAAGTTCATGCTAAGCTAGTAAAACATGCCGAGTAAAATAGGTATAGATGCTAAGTAAAAAGTTGATTCTGAGTAAGTTCAAGTGTCTAGCCAGATATAACTACAACAACAAGTGATGAGTAACACAGATTGGGTATAGTTGTTTGTAATCACACAAACACCTATGTAGACCATTTTTTAGCCTACATAGAAGAATCTGGAAGGATATTAAAGATAAGAATGAATCTTTTACATTACCTATGCAATTAGCATGCAACCAATAAGAAAAGTGCATGAATTGAGTAGGAAATGAAGAATGAATATGGATCATAGATTCATAACTAACCCTAAGTCTTAAAAATCTTTAAAAAGGAGGATGAAACTCCATTGAATGTGTGGATGAATGAACTGTATGGGTGAACTATAGAAAAATTCAGAGGGAAGTGTGAAAAGACATAGAAGAAAAAAACAGCATTGCAACATCCACTTGATGAGGAATAGATTATCACAGTTGTATAGAGTGACATATCAAATCAAGAAAGGATTAGAAAAGAAAGAGCAAAACAATGATCTAGAATTAGCAATTGAATATTACAAAGCTATCAGGTCAAAAGTTTTCTAATACGCTCTAGAAATTGTATTAGATATGGAAATCCTATGGACTTAGGTTGGCCTAGCAGCCATTTGTAAATCCTTTAACAAAGTGACATTCCAAGTGAATGTACAAAAGTACTCTAACTAGGCTTACTTTTAGCAGGGTAGTGAAATTCTTTAACTAGGTCACTTTTGACAGAGTGTAAAAGTCTTTAATAAGATAGGCCTTTTATAGGGTAGACCATTGGAAGGGGTCAAACATTGTAACCTTGAATAGTTACACATTGCTGCAGTGATATCTTGTGGGTGTCATTCCCATTCTAGTTTTACCTTCTCATTTTGGAGGGTTTCTGGGTTACCAAATTTGGGTGTTGTCTATTTTCATGCATGTCTTTACTTTCAAGTTCATTAGATAGATTGGATGCATTTGAATGGTTTTAGTTAAAATAATTTAAAAGAGTTAAAATTAGTTACTTCTGATTCACCCCCCTCCTCAAAAGTAAATCTTCCCACTTGTTAATTCCAACAAAGAAGAATTTAAAAGGAAGAGAGAAGTATGAAGGACAACATGAGGAAAGAAGAAGAATAAAGAAAATAAGAAGAAAGGAAGAAAGTTGAAGAGGAGAAAAAGAAAGATGAGGAAGAAAGAATGAAAGAAGAAGTGAATTTTTTTTTTGATCTATAGTAGAAATAGAAGATTGTGATGCAAGAATCAACATTCCTAACTAATTTGAAACATGTAGAAACTGAATCTGGAAAGGTAGAATTTTAGCATGAGGTTGACATACCTTATGTTGCACTAATAGTAACATCTATTGCAAAAATTGCTCCAGTAGTAACTACTATATTTCCTATAGTATCTGATGATGATAATGATCAGAAAGGTCTAATAACCTCCTTGAGCAAGTTACTAGAGAGGAACATGTCGGTGAAGACTTTGGAGGGATCATTTGAAGAAGTTTTGGAATGAATGTAGAAGATAGTGCAAAACATGGCTACAGAACTAGATATACACAAAAAGGCAAAAGAGATGATGAGATATTTTGATGCAAAATTCACTACTTTGTTTGATATTGCTTCGGTGCAAGCTCAGACTAACCATGATACATCATTATTTGACACAGTATGAACTAATGTTGGGAATGATTTGTAGACTCTAAATGTTTTTAGAAAGGAGCCAAGTAAGAGCTTAGATGAAAGGAAGAAATTGTATGTACAATACACATTGTCATACAAATACTTGCCAGAATTTGATAATCCCATCAAAGGCCAAATGAGTGAGCTTGAAACACTCACTATCAAATTACAACAACTAGAAGCAAGTATTCAAGATATTAGAGCAAAGATGGAGAAATTTTACAATGCTATCAGTGGAATTGAATTTGATAAGTAGACAATTATGAGATTATCTATTCTTAGAGAATATTTTGTTGAAATCTGATTGAAAAGATCATTGATAAGAAAGATTGTTATGAAGGAGATTGTTAGTGCTTCAATCATTATTTTGTCACTGATGTCAAACCTCCTATTTACTAGTAAGAAAATTTCTTATAAGATTCAAGTACTATTACTTAGTTCATTGATGAGGAGGATTTGATCAACAAGATGTGACAAAATCACCTAGAGGAAAGGTTGAGTTATGATTATGTAATGGAGTACAAGGATCAGTTAGATAGTGATGACATGATGTATTGATGATATACTTAAGGTTACAAATGTTGGCTACACTAAGAAAGTTTAGAGGAACAAGTTAAACAAAGCTTGTCTGTCAAGCTTAACTGAGTGGAGAGTAGAAGCCGAAAAAAGTTAGTACAAGTTAAGCATAAAGTTAGTTGGAGCTAAGTAAAAGAAAATTCTAGTGGATGTTGAGCATGACAGTGGATGCCAAGTGATTTTTTAGTTGATGTCAAGCATCAATAAAATCCAGATGATGCCAAGTGATTTTACAGTTGATGTTGAGTGATGCAATATGTGTTGAGCATCAGAAGATTGATAATGTTGAGTCGCTACATTATGAAAAAGATGATAGATTCACCAAATATAAGCTAGCAAGTTTGTTTTCTTGAAACTTGTGACCCAGGAAGATAAGATTGATGAGCTGGTGGCACAAAATTTTATATGAACCCTTTTGGAGGTGAATTCAAATGGATTCTAGGAAGAAGTTTCTAGAAGAGATACAAGATATAGGTAGATACATTGTATCCTACCTAATCTATCTAAACCCTAAAATGGATGATGGAAAATGCCAAAGTATCCTAATTTCCTATTTATAGGAAATTTTGGTCATGAAACAAAGAGATTAGATTCAAGAACCCAAGGAGGAGAAGGAATTAAAGAATTTTGCTTCATCAAGTGACCAAGAGGAGAATTTGCATGGCATAATAAGCAAGAAGGCTTAAGGAGATTTATGCTTGAAGGGTGAACAAGCTGTTGGAATTACAAAGTGAAAAGGCCAAGTAGAATGGAGGAATGAATAGAGATCTGTAATCTACAAGAGAAGTTGTAAGTTGTGTTAGATCAAAGCTCTATTATTACTCTCTACAATTGAATCAGTCTAGGGTAAATCTTTTGGATTAAGGTTGACTTAATAGTCATTGGTAAATCCTTTAACAGGGTGACATTCTAAGTGAATGGCCTAAAGTCCTCTAACATGACTCACTTTTAACAAGGTGATTGAAATCTTTTAACCAAGTCACATTTAACAGTGTGGATTGTAACCTTCAATAGAGTGGGTCTTTTACAGGGCATCACTTCTAAAGAGTGAAAAAGGAGTAGCATGTTACTATTGGTCTTTCCCAAATTTAGTTTCTAGTTAAATAATTGTGTCAAGTGTGTTGATGAATGTGTTGTGTTTCATACTTTACATTTCTGCAATTTGATTAGATAGTAACCTGCAAGTTTTAAGTACTCACATAATCATTTGTGTGCATGCATCAATTTGAATATATTATGGGTTCACTAAGATACGAAAAGTTTTATTTTTACATCTGGACCTTAGATAACTAATTCACCCTCCCTCTTAGTTATTGTAAAGAATTCCAATAATTTGTATCAAATCCATCTGCTTAAGACGACTAGTTTAGAGGTACTAGAACCACAAAGATCAAGATGTCAAAAAGAGATGTACCCAAGCTTAATAGAGATAACTTTCTTGCATGGAAAAGTTTGATGAAGCTACACCTTGGAGGACTTGGAGATCATGCACAATCTACGATTATAGTGGAACATGTTGATCTAGTAGGAGCCTTAACTACTGAAGATATGAAAAAGAAGAAAGAACACAATTAGGCAATGTCAGAGATTGCCTCTGCCCTAAGCTATGTCAAATTTGATGATATCAAAGGATGTGACACTAAAAAGAATATGTGGGATACCCTAACTACCATCTATGGAGGAGACAAAAATGTTCAATGAGCCAAATCTAAGAGTCTTAGAGATAAGTTTCATGACATGAGAATGGAAGAAGGTGAGAATATTGCTCAATATGTTGCTAGGATAAAAGACGTTGTTAGTGCAATAAAAGGTGCTACTAGTCAAATAGATGATAATACTGTGTTATGTAAAGTCTTGAGGACATTACTACCTATTTATGCTATTAGAGTTTCTGCAATTCAAGAATTAAGATGTAGACTAGGAAATAATCTAACCCTTGAAGGTCTTGAATCTACTTTCAAAGCTAAGTTGTTATTGAAAGACCCTAATGATACAAATCAAAAGAAGAAGAAGAGAAAGATAAAAATATTCATCCAGTGATAGTGATATAGATGAGGAAGACATTGAACAATTGGAAGCACTACTGGAAAGAGGATTTCATAGAGGTAAAGGAAAGTTCAAAGGTAAGTTACCCATCATTTGTTTCAATTGCAATGAAGTTGGTCATATTGCTGCTAGATGTACATATAAGAAGAATTATAGAGAAGGAAACCAGTACAAAAACAAAAGAGGAGATGATAGCAGAGATTACAAAGACGGAGGCAAGAAGTCATGCTAAATTGCTGAAGAGGGAAGCGAAGATAACTCTAATGAACATGGCAATTATGTGGTGTATGTTGCAATAAAGGATGAATCTAATGAGGATTAGACAACTACACTTGTGACTTGTGTGAACAAAAATGATAAGTGGATCATTGACAGTGGATGCTCGCATCACATGACCGGAGATAAAAGTAAGTTCATTAACTTAACATGTTATGAAGGAAATAGTGTAAGATTTGGTAATGATACACCATGTTTGATAAAAGGAAAAGGGTCTATCAAACTCACAGAAAAAAATTCATGTGAAAATGCTTACTATGTTGAAGGATTGAATTATAACTTATTAAGTATGTCACAACTAAACAATCTAGGATACGAAATTGAATTTGAAAATAAGATTGATAAGATACATGATATTGATGGAAAGCTCATTGGAAAAGGTGATCAAACTAGAAGTAATCTATTCTATCTAGATATAGAGGATGTTACTTGTCTTGTTACAAGATTTGACGATGTATGGCTATGGCACAAAAGGTTATGTCATGTTAATTTTGATAACCTGGTTAGTATTAGTAACATAGATAAAGTTAGAGATTTTTCTAAGTTGAAGAAACATAATAATATAGTATGCAAACAATGTCAGCTAGGCAAAATGGCAGAGTCAGGCTTTAAGAGTAAAGCTTATACCTCTAAAGAAATACTAGAGATTGTTCATATTAACTTATGTGGACCAATTGAACTGCAAAGCTACAAAGGATATAAGTACATTATGCTATTTTTTGATGATTAATTTAGAATGATGATAGTCATGTTTTTAAAATAGAAATTTGATGCTTTTTAAATGTTTATGTGGTACTTAGCAAGAGTGGAGTAAGAAACAGGTAAAAATTTGAAATGCTTGAGATCAAATAGAGGAGGAGAATTCACATCTAATGAGTTTGAGATGTTCTGTACTGAAAGAGGAATAAAAAGATAGAAATCAACCCCTAGGATCCCTCAACAAAATGGAATTGCTAAAAGAAGAAATAAGTCTATAATGGATAGTGCCAAAATGCTTATGATGCAGAAGAATGTTGCTCTAAAATACTGGAGAGAAGTTGTAAGTACTATTATTTACACTTTGAACCATGTGCAAGTGAAGAAAGGTACTCACTCAACACCTTTTGAATTATGGTATGGATATCCACCTAATGTGAAATACTTTAAGGTATTTAAAAGGAAATGTTATATTCTTAAAGATGATAGGAATGGAAATCTTGATGCAAAAAGTGAAGAAGGAATATTCCTTGGTTTCTCCACAAGAAGTAAAGCCTATAAGTGTTTAAATACTAAAACTAACAAAATTTTGGAAAGTGAAAATGTGAATTTTGATGAATTTAGAGAAGTACATGAGGCTGAACTTATGAAAGAACCAGAAGAATACAAATTATTTGTATGCTTGTATGAAGGAATGCCTATTGAAGAAAATATTGCAAATCAAGTAGGAAATCAAAAGAAAATTTTAGTGACTCTCGAGTCACACCCTATGACTATTGAGTTGCATTTAGGAATTGAGTTGCATTTAGATACTAAGTTGAAAAATGAAGAAAATGCACATTGTAACTATTAGATCAGTATACATGAAAGAGATGTTGAGATACCTAGTAGAGATGTACATAGTGACTCTAAACCTGAAAGACAAAATGTAGAAACAAGAGCTGAGCCAAGATTGTCTAAATATGTCAAAAGACATCATCTTGTAGATCAAATCATTGGAAACAAAGATGTTAGGCCAATGAAAAGAAGTAGATTGAGAAGTGAATCATGTTTGTTAAGCATGAATGAACCTAAGACAATAAAAGATAAATTAGAAGATGATGACTGGTACAAGGCTATGGAAGAAGAAATTGAATAGATAGAGAATGACAAAACATGGAGTCTAGTTCCTAGACCAAAAGAGAAGAATGTGATTGGGATGAAATGAGTATTTACAAACAAGCTAGATGAAAATGGTGAATTGACAAGAAAAAAATCAAGATTAGTTTGCAAAGGATATGCACATGAAGAAGGAATTAACTATGGTGAGACATTTGTCCCTATTGCAAGAATAGAAGGAGTAAGAACACTATTTTCTTATGTTGCATACAAAGGTTTCAAAGTTTATTAGATGTATGTTAAATTTGCATTTTTGAATGGCATACTGGAAGAGGAAGTATACATAGAACAACCAGAAGGATTCATTGATGGTGACAATAAGCACATGCTATGAAAACTGCACAAAGCCCTATATGGATTAAAGCAAGCACTAAGAGCATGGTATGAAAGACTTCATTCCTATCTTGTGAAATTGGATTTGAAAGAATTGATGATAAAAACAATCTATACATGAAGATAGAAAAAGAAAAAGGTATTTTTTTATCTGAAATATTTGTGGATGATATCATATTGGGAGGACAAGATGCTTTATGTAAGAACTTTGCAAATTAGATGAAGCAAGAATTTGAAATGTCTATGTTCAGAAAGATCAAATTCTTTGTGGGATTACAAGTATACCAAATGAAGTATGGTATATATATCACTCAGTCAAAGTACATCAAAGAGATATTGAAGACATTTGGACTAGAGCATTCCAAACTAGTAAGTACACCTATGGTGATAGGACTCAAGCTATAAAAGAATGATGATTCAGTTGAGATGAATCAAACATTATATAGATACATGATTGGAAAATTGCAATATGTAGTACATAACAAACCTGATATTGCATTGTTTGTAGGGATAGTTGCAAGATTCTGTACTAATCAAAAAGAAAATCATTTGATGGCTGTAAAGAAAATAATGAGATACTTAAAAGGAACCAAAGAATTTCATTTATACTACAAGAAGAATGAAAAGTTTGAACTGGGAGCCTACACTGATGTTGATTAGGCTAGAAACATTGATGATAGAAAGAGAACCAGTGGAGAAGCATTATTCTTAGGCAAAAGAATAGTTGCATGGACTAGTAAGAAGTAGAGTTGTACTTCCCAATCTATTGTTGAAGAAGAATATGTTGCTGCTACTATCAACCACACAAACATTGTATGGATCAAACAATTACTTAAGAGAATGAAGGAAAAAATCAAGGAACTAGTGATACTTTATTGTGATAATACAATTGTTATCCATATATCAAAGAATCCAGCAATGCATACAAAGACAAAGCACATTGCAATCAAGTATCATTATGTAAGAGATTTGGTTCAAGATAAAGAGGTGAAAATGGAATATGTTAACACAAAGAAAAAAATTTATAATATCTTCACAAAAGAATTAACTAAGGATGCTTATGAGTATCTAAGAGGTAAACTAGGGGTGATACCCCTATCAAAGGCTATGTAAGAGACAAAGGGAGTATCCTGCATTAAACAATCTGATGTTCATATAATACAAAGTCATGTAGTGAATCTTACTTTAGGAATTGCCTAAAGTAATTACAGAGATGAAAACTTCAAATCAATCACAAGCAAGGTGATGGACAGAGAAATTGAAGAACCTACATAAGCTTATACTTGCATATATTGAAGATGCCAAGTGTTTGGTAAATGTCTTTGGCATTGTTGTCAAAGAGGAAGAAATAGAAAAAAATGATCAAAAACTAAGAAGGAGAAACAAGCAAGATCAGAAAGGGAGAAAACAATCAGAGAGAGAGTTAGAAAAAAGAGGGAGATCAGACAAAAGAAAGAATCAGAATTAGAACAAAGAGGGAGACATTGATCAGAGAGATAGAAGGATTATTATTAGAGGGAGATATTTTGCTGATCAATTTAGTATGAAAGAAATGCATGAAAAGGAACTCAGAAGGAGTTATATTTTTATAACCTAATTAGAAGATGGAAGTTGCTGATAGAGGGAGAAATTTCAATACAAATTTTATTTTTGGTATTGTCTTACTATTTTAACCTAGTTAGTTCCATTGAACAAGATGTTCATAATTTGATTGACTTGGCTAATTAGTTTGGTTTGCCATCAATGCCAAAGAGGGAGATTCTTGAAATCTGATTGAAAAGATCATTGATAAGAAATATTGTTATGAAGGAGATTGTTATGTGTTTCAATAATTATTTTGTCACTAATGTCAAACCTACTATTTTTAAGCAAGACAATTTCCTATAAGATTCAAGTACTATCACTTAGTTGATTAATGAGGAGGATTTGATCAACAAGATGTAATAAAAACACCTAGAGGAAAGGTTGTGTTATGATTATGTAATGAAGTACAAGGATCAGTTAGGACAGTGATGACATGATGTATTGATGATCTACTTAAGGTTACAAATGTTGGCTACACTAAGAAAGTTTAGAAGAAAAAGTTAAATAAAGCTTATCTGCCAAGCTTGACCGAGTGGAGAGTAGGAACCAAGCAAAGTCAGTACAAGCCGAGTAAAAAGTCAGTTGGAGCTGAGTAAAAGAAAATTCTAGTGGACGTCAAAAGAGATAGTAGATGCTGAGTGATTTTTTAGTTGATGCCAAGCACCAGTAAAATCCAGTTGATGTTGAGTGATTCTACAGTTGATGCCAAGTGATGTAATATGTGTTGAGTATGAAAAGATTGATAATGTTGAGTTGTTACATTATGGAAAAGATTGTAGATTTTCAAAATATAAGCCAACAAGTTTGTTTTCTTGAAACTTGTGAACCAAGAGGAAGATAAGATTGATAAGATGGTGGCACAAAATTTTATATATAAACCATTTTGGAGGAAAATTCAAATGGATTCTAGGAAGAAGTTTCTAGAAGAGATACAAGATATAGGTGTTGATCTATAAGTAAGATTGACAAATGAGTGTCAACACACTTAATCATCTTCACTATACATGTCAAGTATATAATGGAAGCTGACCTAGAATTTCTTGATGTGCCGAGTCATAGATAGTGCCGAGCAAACTACTGTTGTTGCCGAGCACAACACATTACAATAGATGTCGAGTGACTCAGGATCTAATAGGAGCCAAGAAAAGAAAGAATTCAATAGGTGTCGAGTGACATAGTAAGCCTATATGAGCCAATTAATTCAGGAATTAGTAGAAGCCAAGAAATGAAAACAACTAATAGATGCTGAGCAATCTAGAATAGATGGTGTCGAGCATCAGTATTACTTCATGTGCCAAGCAATGCAAGATCAACATAAAAGTTTGTGAAATCGCAAGCCAAGATGAAAAATGGTTACACATGACTCATTGATAGGATAAAAGGATACAATCAAATCCTCACAATCACCTATGTGGTCCTCATGCAAACAATCAGAAAATTGGAGATTGCATCCAGCCAATGGGTGAATATCAAGGGTTTGAGTGGGAACATTTTAATCAAGGATGCATGACAGACCACTAGTCTTTATAAGGGAGTCTTGATGCCATTGAGTAGTGCAAGAGTAAGAGAAGAGAGAGGAATTGTGTGAAGAAGGAAAAGAAGAGCCTATTAAGGTCATTGCAGAATATTGGTGTCAAAGATTTAGTGCAAAGGACAACATTTATACATCTAGTTGATTAGAACAGAACAAGGAACACAATCAATAGATCAGATCTAGTAGAGATCAATTAATAGTAAGAGTAGAACAAGTACTTGAGATCAGCATCAGAGATTGCATTAGTTTAGGTGTATTATTTTAATACACTCTCACAATTATATTAGGAACTTGGAAATCCCATGGACTTGGGTAGGTTTAACAACCTTATGTAAATCCTTTAACATGGTGGCATTCTAAGTTGAATGCTCTTAAGTCCTCTAACAAGTAACACTCCTAACAGGATTTAGAAATCCTTTAATATAGTCACAATTAATAGTGTGTTGTAGCCTTTAACAAGGCAGGCCTTTAATAGGGCAGACCATCAGAAGTGGTTGAAATCAATTAGTAAAATAATTTTGTGGATATCATTCCCACCCTAGTTTTACCTTCTTATTCCTACAGGGCTTCTAGGTTACCAAAATCTTAAGTGTTATGTGGTGATGCATGTTTGTTTCTCATGATAGTTTAATGTTTATATGCATGCATGTTAATTTTAGTTATATGTTATTAAGGGTTTAAAAGTGGTTAAAAGGCCAATACTTCTGATTCACCCCCCACCCCCTCCTCTTATAAGCATTCTTCCCATTAAGACATTCCAACAATTGGTATCAGAGCCAAGTTCTCTAAAGAAGAAGCCTAATAGCTTGGAGGAAAAGATCTGAAGATGGAAGTTTTCAAACTTGGAAAGATCATTGAGAACCAGGTGATAGATGTGCATCTCGCTCTACACAAGGTAGAGGAAGCTATAGAGGAATTAAGAAAATCCTTAAAAAGAAGGAAGGAAATAGCTATAGCCAAAAATGATATTCACTACAAGGAGATTGACACCACACAAGTATTTTCCAAAGGAGATTCCAAAGAATTTGATGTAGCAATAGCAAAACTGATGGAGAAAAACAAAATTCAAGCAAAAGAGATAAGAAGTCTTAAGATAGAGCATGAATCATAGGCCATGATGCTATGTGAAATCACTGAACAAAAGAAAAGAGTAGTTGAGGATGGAGTCATGATGGAAGATGGCAAAAGAAATCTTGCAAATAGACTTGAAGAAAAATGTACTGAATTAACAAGGATGTCAAACATGCAAATGGATACACTTTCCCAAATGATGAACCTTCATCATGAATTCAATGTGAAAGATATTGAGATCTCTATTTTGAGGATGCAAAATGAACAACTACAGAATGAATTGAATAGAGAAAAAGAAATACTAGAGAATCTAAACAAGTCAAGTGAAGCTATCAAGTACTTTGAACAGTTGCTAAAATCCCAAAGATCAGCCCATGATACATCAGGACTTGGATACAATAGCACTGAAGTCGGGGAATCATCAAAAAATCTTGAACAAAGAAGTAACAAAGGTAAGGATTCTAAACCCACTTGTCATTACTGTAATAAAAAGGGGCATAATGTTAATGTTTGCAGGAGTAGAAGGATCAATAAGCCAAAAACACCCAAAAGCAAGGGTTACTGTCACAAGTGCAACATGCAAGGACATATGACACAAGACTGTAGGTATAAAGTCACAAGGACACAAAGATTTGAGGGACACTACCATAATTGCAAGAAGTATGGACACAAATCCTTTGAATGCAAATCAAAGCCTATGTGGACACCAAATCAGCATGTAAGGAGGGACAACTATGTACACCATTACAGTTGGGATTACAATACAAGGCAAAGCTATCACTATTGTCAAGAGTATGGACATATACCCCAGAATTGCATAAGAACACATTTCAAGGGGAACTATAAAAGATGGTTGAACCAAACTACTTGCTTTAGTTTCTTGAAAACTAGACATGTCAGCAGGAATTGTCCAACAAAGGCCAAGGCACCCAAGACTAAAGTAAATAAGGGCAAAGAAAAGGTTGATGTGGAACACATAAGAATAGACATGGCAAAAAAAGGATGGACCAAGTATATCCAATGGAAGGGTCACTTCACCCACAAGGTCAAGTGATCATATCTCATCCAACTAATCACAAGATGAGTCTATGGGGCTGATACATATAAGGATGTATCAAACATCAGCCCTAAACCATGATGAAGCACTGCAAAGTCTAAATTTGCATGAGATAAGATGCTAAGACAAAACTTGAACAATGATGCCGAGTTGTCTTTGGTTGTCGAGTAAAAACTGTAATGGTGGCCGAGTTACTAAAAAAATTAGTAGATGCTGAGTGAAAATAGATGTTGAGTTGAAAAACCTTTGGAAGGTAAGTGACAGGTGAAGGTACAAAATTGCATTAAATGCAAGGTTTTTGATATTTTTAAAGGTGAAAACTAATTCATTTTGAGTCATTCAAATGAAGAGCGATCACCAGGAGCACGATTGAGCAATTTCTCAAGCATTCAACTAGCGATTTACAGTGATTCAACATCTACCCAAGTGATTTTAGGCATCTAACCAGGTATTTCCTTCAGGTGTCGAGTTGTATGGTTTGTGAAGTTTGTTTTAAACATCAAAACCTAGTCTAGTCAAAATGGCATCTAGTTCAAAGTTGACCTAAAGGAAGGAAAGCCATGAAATTTAACTCGTTAGTAATGAGGTTGAGCAACCCAAATTTAGGCCAATCCCAAAAGTTGAATATAAAAATGATCCCACTGGTGCCCTATCCACCATCCCTGTAAAAGTTGTTATGGTTGAAGATGTGCGAAAGTGTTACAATTGCAAAATAGGAGCCATAGGAGACTTGGAAATATTTAATACCTTTGAAAAAATCTATGATAATGGTATATTGAAATATGAGTTTTCTATCATAGAGAAGAAGGGTTTAACCAAAACCCTAGTTTTTCTAATCGTATTCAAAACTGAGTGGATACACGTAATACTTAGCAGAATCCATGATGGAGCATTCTGGTTAGAGCACAGACTAGTCAAGATTACCAAGAAAATGGTTCATAAGATCACAAGTTTTCCAACCCTAGATCGGCCAAAGACATTGAGAAGTGACAAAAAGGAAACAATTGAGAAGAACACAGGAGAAAAGTAGAATAACAGAGGCATGACCATAGAAACTAAAACTAATCCACTTCTAGACTTTTTTGTGAGGATCAAATCACACAAATTTTATCAATTCAGTAGGTTGAATAGTGTACCCTGCATAGTAGTGGATGTGGCATATAAGCTTTTAAAGAAAGATCACACCTATGACCTTGCAGAGCTCATGTTGTAGCAGATTAGTGAAAATCATGGAGCTATTAGAAAGTCCAAGGAAGCACAATGTAAATTCAGGTTAGTGCTAGTTTGTATGTTCTTCTATGTGATGAAGGAATCCCCTTCATTTGGCAAAGTCAACTAGAGTCAAAACAATACAATTATTGATCAAATAAATGATTTCATTGTACAAATGGGAGATAGCTTTGATGATCAAATGCCTATCTATTTTGATGATTTCAAGAATGCAATGAAGAAAAGAATAAGGATAAGAGTTTCACTAGTAGAAAAGCATGTAAATGACATATGCTTTCTGGTTGACATTGATTTTACTTACATCCAAGAAGTCCTTCAGAGAACAAGATGGCTTAGACCATTGGGATATGAGCTTGATGTTGACCAAGCTTCTACAACCATCACAACATTACTTGTAGAGGAAATGGACAAAACTAAAAAGGCATTTGGGACATATGACACTGTCAAATCAAGAGTGGTTACCGAACTCAAGATAGCCATAGTACTAAAGAAGAAGGAAAAGTTAGTAAAGAAAATAAAGAAGATGTTTGGTGTTTGAGAAACAAGTGCAGCAGGAGAAACAAAGGAGATTAGAGATGATGAAGAGGAAGGTGATGAAGAGAAAGATGAAGATGAGCTAGAACAAGAAGACAAAGATAAGAGTGCCAAGGAAGAAGAAGCCAAGGAAGCACCCATCAAAGGCAAAGTCATCAAAAGGAAGGCAAAGGCACCTCCTACTCCTCAGCCTAAACCAAAGAAAGCTACCACACCAACATCTAAGAAGGCAACAACCATAGCTACAACAAAGGCCTCCACACAAAAATCCAAAGAGGAAGACACAAAGAAGAAACCAACCAAGAAGGCATGGGAGGAGCCAAGGAAAAGGAAAAGATATGTGGCTCAACCTGATACTGATGAAGAAGATCAGTCTGAAAAAGTAAGTCATCCTCCTAAGTCTTTAGTTGATATATTATGTAAAAAGATTAGGAATGGAGACTTAAGAGAAATGAAAAAGATTTATTTCAATAAGTTCACCAAAAAGGAACAAAACAGAATAGAGGAATCAGTCTATGCATTAATGGCACAGTTCAAGTATACACCTCATGAACTTGATGAAAAATTGCCAAAGGAATTGTCTAAAATTGTAGAAGATAGATGGAATTTTTGTCTAATGATGGAGAAGGAGATGAGGGAATCAAACCTTGCAAGTATACTTCCTAACTTGACAAGGGGAAAAATAAGTAAAGCAGTCAAAAGGCATAACACTAGGTTTACACCTAAGTATAGAGCATTCTCCATTCTCCAAAACAAAATTGAAGAAGTTTTATAGAAAACCACCAAATCGTGGAAGAATTTGTATAAGAAAATTGAAGATATATTTGAAGAGGAATACAAAGAAGAAGCTACTACTAAACCAAAAGAAAGAAGAAAGAGGAGAGAAGAGAAGACAGAAGTAGAGAAAAAGGTTGAAGAGGAGGAAAGCAAAGGTACTAATGAGCAGCAACGTGTACAAGACACACAACTTCCACCTCCTAGCCCTCCTCACTCTACTACCACACCTACATAAATCATAAAGATTAAGGATGTTGTTGACACCTCAAGTCAAAACATCAATCCACTACCTATAGAGGATCTCACTAAGATCCTTAACCAAACAACTCTTCAAGCACAATTATGCACAAGTCCCATTTTGGTCAGTGTAGATGAGCTTCAAAAGTCAGTAGATAAAATCAAAGAAGCCAAGGTTTCACCACAAGAACCATCTCAAATCACTCAAACTACTGGACTTCCATTTCTACTACCTCCATCACTACCAAGAATAGCCTTGCAAGCTCATCAGGAGCCGAGTGCTATAGTAGGAGAAGTCATAGGTATAACAGTATAGAGAGCAAGCACACCCCCAATAGTAGTGAAACAAGAAGAAGAAGATAAGCAAGAAGAAGAGGATAAAGAAGAAACACTGGATAAGGAGGAGTTTGCAATACAAACCTTGGTTGAATTTCCAAAAACAAGTACTCCTACCAAACCTGTCCAGCAGCCGAGTACTGACAAGTTGACCTTACAAGTCAGTACACCAAGCTCAAGTTCTACTAGGGTAGCCAAGACCATTCATTTTGGTATTCCTGAGCTTGATGAAGAAATTCAAATACCCTACTATGATTCAAGCATTCTAACTAAAGAAAAGATGAATGAAATATAGAGTGCATTGGATAAGAGAAGGAGAAAATAGGCACTGAGGAAAGACTACAAATACAAGAAGGTAATGAATGAGATCAAAGATATATTCATGGATGCCTTTAGCCTACAACGTCCAGATTCAAGCACACCAATCCTTAAGCAACTATCTAATATAGTTGACCAAGTGAATAATGAGACCATGATACAAATGTGAAACTCTTGGAAAGGTCAGAAAAGAAGTTTGTAGACAAGGTCAACCAAAAGATAGCTAATAACATTATTTTGGGATAGGTTGACCTAGCCAGGAAGCTAGATAATGTAAAGATTGTATTAGGGAATATATTTTCCCTTTATAGAAAATTGTGTGATTCTTCCAGGTTTACACAAGAAATAAATTAGAAAATTTTGAACCTTGAGAGAAACCTTAAGCTCTCTAGTATGCAACTACCTCAAATCCTATAGAGAGTGAGAAGAATTTTACTAAAACGCTTCACATTCAAAGGGAATTAGTTGCATTATCAACATAAGAGGCCACTATTAAAGAAAAGATGATGCAAACACAAGCCTCTATCACTCCTCACTTGGAAATATTACATAAGGAGCAAATGTATGCAGAAATAGTCCTAAAGAAAGATCCCAATATTTATACTCATGAAGGACTTGTTGATCTAGCAGAAGAGCTTGCAATCCAACACAAGTCATTAGATATTGCATTGAATAACCAGGATGCAGCTCTCATAATACTCCTTGAGGTAAACAAGACATTTTTGGCCAAACATGGCATTACTATTTAGACCCCTTTGACATAAGTATAAAAAAGGGGGAGATAATGTAGAAAGGGGGAGATAATATAGATAATATATTAAGGGGGAGCACAATTACCAAAATTTGAAAGCATGACATAATAAGGCATAATCAACTCAGGGGGATTCACAAGGTATATTGTTGTTCACTATATCTTTTTGAAATTTTGTAAGTGAAGAAAGGAAACACAAGGATTGGATCATGAATGATCAGTAAGTTTTTTTGACACTCATGTCAAAGGGGGAGATTGTTGATCTATAAGTAAGATTGACAAATGAGTTTCAACACACTTAATCATCTTCACTATACATGCTAAGTATACAATGGAAGCCGACCTAGAATTTGTTTATGTTTCGAGTCACAAATAGTACCGAGAAAACTACAGTTGCTGACGAGCACAACACATTACAGTAGATGTCGAGTCACTCAGGATCCAATAGGAGCTGAGCAAAGAAAGAATTCAATAGGTGTTGAGTGACATAGTAATCCTATACGAGCCAATTAATTTAGGAATTAGTAGAAGCCAAGAAATGCAAAAAACTAATAGATGCTGAGCAATCCAAAATAGATGGTGCTGAGCATCAGTATTACTTCATGTGCTGAGTAATGCAAGATCAACATAAAAGTTTGTAAAATCGCAAGCCAAGATAAAAAATGGTTACACATGACTCATTGATAGGATAAAAGGATAAGATCAAATCCTCACAATCACCTATGTGATCCTCATGCAACCAATCAGAAAATTGGAGATTGCATCCAGCCAATGGGTGAATTTCAAGGGTTTGAGAGGGAACATTTTAATCAAGGATGCATGATGGACCACTAGTCTTTATAAAGGATTCTTGATGCCATTGAGTAGTGCAAGAGTAAGAGAAGAGAGAGGAATTGTGTGAAGAAGGAAAAGAAGAGCCTATTAAGGTCATTGCAGAATATTGATGTCAAAGATTTAGTGGAAAAGACAACATTTATACATCTAGTTGATTAGAATAGAACAAGGAACACAATCAACAGATCAGATCTAGTAGAGATCAATTAATAGTAAGAGTAGAACAAGTACCTGAGATTAGCATCAGAGATTGCATTAGTTTAGGTGTATTATTTTAACACTCTCTCACAATTTTATTAGGAACTTGGAAATCCCATGGACTTGGGTAGGTTTAACAACCTTATGTAAATCCTTTAACAAGGTGGCATTCTAAGTTGAATGCTCTTAAGTCCTCTAACAAGGCACACTCCTAACAGTGTTTAGAAATCTTTTAATATGGTCACAATTACAAGTGTGTTGTAGCCTTTAATAGGGCAAGCCTTTAATAGGGAAGACCATTAGAAGTGGTTGAAATCAATTGCTGTAGTAATTTTGTGGGTATCATTCCCACCCCAGTTTTACCTTCTTATTCCTAGAGGGTTTTTAGGTTACCAAAATCTCAAGTGTTATGCGGTGATGCATGTTTATTTCTCATTATTGTTTAATGTTTATATGCATGCATGTTAAATTCAGTTATATGTTATTAAGGGTTTAAAAGTGGTTAAAAGGCCAGTACTTCTAATTCACCCTCCCTCTCATAAGCATTCTTCCCATTAAGACATTCCAACAATAGGGTCGATAAAGTGTATCCTACCTAATCTATCTAAATGCTAAAACATATGATGGAAGATGGAAAAAGTATCATAATTTCCTATTTATAGGAATGTCTGGTCATGAAGCAAAGAGGTTGGATGCAAGAACCCAAGGAAGAGAAGGAATTAAATAATTTTTCTTCATCAAGTGACCAAGAGGAGAATCTACATTGCATACTAAGGAAGAAGGATTAAGGAGATGTATGCTTGAAGGGTGAACAAGCTATTGGAATTGCAAAGTGAAAATTCCAAGTAGAATGGAGGATTGAACAAAGATCAATAATCTACAAGAGAAGCTGTAAGTTGTGTCAGATCAAAGCTCTATTGTTACTCTCTAACAATTGTATCAGTCTAGGGTAAAGCCTTTAGATTAAGGTTGACTTATCATTCATTGGGAAATCCTTTAATAGGGTGGCATTACAAGTGAATGCCAAAAGTCCTCTAACAAGGCTCACTTTTAATAGGGTGATTGAAATCCTTTAACCAGGTCACATTTAATAGTGTGTATTTTTAACATTTAATAGAGTCAGCCTTTCACAAGGCATCACTTCGGAAGAGTGAAAAAGGAGTAGCATGTTACTGGTGGTTTTTCTCAAATTCAATTTTCATGTTAAATCATTGTGTCAAGCATGCTAATGAATTTGTTGTGCTTCGTACTTTCCATTTCTACAATTTGATCAGATAGTAACCTACAAGTTTTAAATATTCACATATTCATTTGTATGCATGCAATAATATGAATATATTATGGGTTCACTAAGATAAGAAAAGTTTTATTTGTACATCTAGACCTTGGATAACTGATTCAACCCCATCTTAGTTATTCTAAAGAATTCCAACATATTTGTCACCAAAAGTTAGCATTTTACAAAGGCTATTAGAGGAGTGTCTAGCAGAAAAGACATCCTATGACAAATTTTTATATACTGACCTGAGCGCAGTTGAAGTGTCATCTTATGCACTTTGCACATTCATCATTATTTTAGATATTGTTAAAGAGAACTAGAAGAATGAGTTTGAAAGGCTAAAACTTGGTTTTGTAGATTGGATATCTAGAATTTCAAGTTGAACATCATAAGGTAACACAATTTTGTCTTATTATTTTGTCACCTTTGTCATTGATGTCAAGGGGTAGGGGGGGAGATTGTAAAAGATAATTATATAGAAGATACACATAAACTTAAGGGGGAGATTAGATATTTATGTAGGAAATCATTGTAAAGGAGTGATAAGGAATGGAAGAATCCATCAAGACATGAATAAAATTTTGAAGTTTTGAAGGCCAAAATTTTGATTAGTTTTGTGGTCTCCACAACAGACGCCCCTTTCCTAGTGAGGAATGGGGACCCCCTTCTTTTTTTGACTCCCAGGCTCACAATTCAAGTCAGGAGAAGAATTTTTGTTTGAAAGTTGAGTCCAAAAATCACAAAAAAAAAATCAAAAAATTGAAAAACACAAAAAAAGAAAATCAAAAAACACAAAAAAAAAAATTAAAAAGTTTTTAAAAAATTAAAATTAAAATTAAAAAAATTGAAAAAATAGAAAATAATAAAATTAAAAAAATTCAAACGTGCCACTGAGGGCGCGCACGCATGTGCCACCAAGGGGAGTGAGCGTGCCCCAAAGGCCGAACGCGTGCCTCTAACGGCAGCGTGTTCACCCCTAAAGGTAGTGCACGCGCTGCTAAGGAGGGCATGAATGCTGCCAAGGGGAGCGCACGTGCGTGCACCACCACAAAGGGTTGCACACCTAGTGCATGTTGGCACCGTCGCACTTCCAAGACACCGTGCGTGCTTGTCAAGCCGCCTTTTCACCTCCAATTTTTTCTGAGTAGGCATAAGAGGGTTTTAAAATAGTCATAAGAGGGGTTTAAAATATATCGATTAAATATAAGTTGATGTATATTTAATTTCTTATACTTAAGATATATTTTAATATATGCGATGAATCTTTTGAGATAGGTTTCAGACCTCCCCGAGATAAGGTAAAGAATCTAGAAAATTTTAGGGCTTCAAGAATCTAGACTTAGCCAAATTTCAGGGCTTTAGGATTTCAAACTTAGCCAAATTTCAAGATTCACCTCTAGTTTTGTTTGAGTCGCTAGTATTTTTGCTATGCATTGTTAACTCTACGGACTAATGTTTGCTTCTTTTGTAGGTAAAAATTGCATCCTCAACTTGTCAAGATCATAACTTTTAACTTGGGCCTCAGAATTTAGAACTGCTTACACCATTAGAAAGAAGAACTGAAGATCTAATTTTAGTCCCTAAAACAATGAGCCTTTGGCTGTCCAATTTTAGGGAAAGACAAAGGTTCTGACTTGAAATTTTGAGCAAAAGACCTCCAAAAAGGTCATTTAAAAATGCCTAGGAAATTTGTGAGAAAAATATGAAAAAGTTGCAAACATTTGATCATCTTGGTTTCTTGTTAGGAAAGATTGGACAGGTGGAGAGAAGACAAAGGTCAAAAATACAGAGGTTGGATGCATAAAGAAAATCAAGTTCCTTATCTTATGCAGCTATTAGGGATAAGATTCAACATAGGTGCCTCGAGATTTTTGATTGAAGAAGTAGAGGGAGTGCAGGTTTATGAAAGTAATTGGCTATAAAGAGGGTGTAAATCATCAGAAAGGGGCATGAAGCATATACAAAAAGTGATTTAAAACCTCATTTGAGAAAAAACCAAAAATTGTTTTCAAAATTGAGAACTTTGATTTTTGGCGAATTGAGCTTAGCAGGTCTGTAGCTCCGTAGGTCCACAGGTCTACAACTACGTAGGTCCACAAGTCTGTAGCTTTGCATTTTCATGTAGCTCCGCAATTTAGAGGTGCGCCAACAGTTGACTGCCAGTTCCAAAAATAGCACTTTCCATGCATCAAGAGCACATTCTGATGGCAAGTTAACTCCAACACACATTAAGTGAAGGGCCAGCTTCTATTTTTGGTGTCTCCATACACTTCTACTTCAACTTATGGCTTCCTCCTACTTTCTCTCTCATGCTTTCATTTTTTTTGACATGTGAAGAGCTCATGCATCCAATTAATGAATAAAATATGGATGAAGTCCCTCTAAGCACTAGTTAGAGTGTTAGTTTGTATATATTTAGTTTGTTTAAATTTTTTTAAAGCATTTTATTGCATCAAGATATCTCTCACTCTCAACACAAATTGAGGAGATGATTTCTTATAAATACCCCATTGTAAAATGTAACAAGGGCTAACGTTATTATGCAATAAAGTTATGCTTTTGGTGCTAGCATTCGGAGTGTAGTTATTCTTGCCTGAATGTGTCATTATTTTGTGGATTTTATTCATGAGATTGTGATTGAGCCAAAGGTTTATTGTGTTGTGCAATCTTTTAGTTCTGGTGTTTGCTACAGATATATAAATTTCATTGAGATAACGAGCTTGAGAAGAGATCACCCGATTGTGTCTGCATAGCTTGAGTGCACTTTCCATGGAGTTGTGATTTGATGAAGAGTGAAACATCATTTTATTTGTTAAAGATTCTCACCGATGATTGCATCAGTGGATTCTACGAAGTGTTGCTCCTATTTTTATTGGTTTCCTACCAATTTCTTCGAAGGTTTAACTTGCAGCGTGTTGTGTTCTGTAGCTTATGTCCATTTAGGAATTTCAATTTCAAGTTATTTGATTTCATGTTATTTTCTTTTAGTTTCATTATTTTCTTTGCTAACCCCCCCTATTAGATTAGGACCTCATAATAGCTGCATTGTTAGAGTTGCATTCATTGAAAAATAGAAAATACAAAAATATTCTTCTTTTGGTGTGATATTTTGAGATAGGAAACAGATTTTACTTCGATTCCAAGACAAAAGAGTTTTTTAGAACTAGCAAAGGCCTCCTCATGAACATTCACATTTATCTTCTACTGAGTGGATTTTGGTACATCGCAAGACAAACACTGAACCTTGGAGTGGATCTTTAAAAAGATTTTCTTTTCAAGAGAGGAATTACACAATGGATTCTTGCTGTTGACCTCATGAAAGACAAATGCCCAACAATTAGTTACTTTGGTATTGTTGTTTTGTATGACATCATTTTGGGACTTAACCAATTTTTCCAAATGTTGCCACCAATGCCAAAGGGGGACATTGTTGGAAATATGGCTAGGTAGATGTGGTAGTGTTTTCATTTATGGGTATGTGCAGGATCATTGTCAACCAAACTATGACCTTAAGTAGCAGTGAAAAACTAGCAAATCAGGGTTGTATCAACTTGACACATAATTTTAAAGTGGTTTTGCACTTTATATCAAAAAGTTGTAAGAAATAATCTATAAGAAATTGAATGTAGTTTCTAAACTACTAGGCCTTATCTGGAGAAAAAAATATTTGATTAGTCAAAAGTTTGGATTTAATGCAGTACTACAAAAATTTTAGGGCAAAAATTTAAATTCGTGTATGTCTAACCACTTTAATCAAAATCAAATGATAATATATTTTAACATAATTATAGATATAAAAAATAGACTCATGCCTGGATGTGACACATATTTTTGGATATTTTTATTCCAAATAAATAATTAAATATGAATTTTCTACTATAACTTTTCCAGAATTTAAAAACTCTTGTGTCTGACCACCTTAACTAATTGAAAACTTTACCAAATTAATTATTATTTTTTCCCTTATACTAGGTGAAGCATAGAATGTGACACAACTTTTGGATTTCAAAAATATTATACCATTTGAAATTTATAGCTATTTTTCAATAAGTATGTCAATTAGCACTTTACAATCATCTTCATTAAAAATTAACTAATAAATACTTATCAAACTCATAATTTGATAGCAATTATATCAAAAGAATCTTGAGAGTGTTGTAAAAAAATCCTTTTCATTTCATTGAATTTTGATGAAAATAATATTGTCAAATGGCTACTCAAAGTTTGAATGTTAGTGAAACCTTTCTCAAACACATTTTTTGAGTTGACCAAAGAGGTTTGGTAAATACCAAGCCTAATTGAGTACTCAAAAACTCTAGATTTTTCAATTTATGAAAATTTGGAGGGAAACCACCCATATTAAAATTTTTGGAGGGAAATCACACATATTAGAGCAAAACAAAAATTTGGGAAGTGTGGGCATTATTATTATTATTACATATGATAATGATCATTATTATTGACTATTTTTATTATATATGATTATGATTATGACTATTATTATTATTGTTAACTATTATTATATATGATTATTATTATTATATATAGTAATATTATATTATTATTACATAGTAATATATATATATATATATATATAATTATTATTATATATATATAATTATTATTATAACAAAATATAATATACTAATATATCTGAGAATTATTATTATTATTAAATATATATAGTAATATTATATGATTATAATTATTATATATATTGATATATATGGTTATTATTATTATTAAATATAATATTGTAATGAAATAAATCGAAAGGGATCATAGGTTAACCTATGACCCCTTTCAACACATTGGAACCAACCAAATGGGTCACTAGGAGACCTTGGGCCCCTAGAGGCATATGTTGTCATCAAATGCATCAAAAGGGGTCATAGATTAACCTATGACCCCTTTGGAGGCATTGGAACCAACCAAATGGATCCCTAGGGACAAATGTTGTGTTGGTCTTAGAATGGTTTTAACAATTCAACACACTTAACGAATATTTATTTAGAAGCTGAGTACATTGTATACGTCGAGCCATAGTATGTGCTAAGTCAAAATTCCAATAGGTGCTGAGTGATCTTTAGGTGTCGAGTGATCTTCAGCTGCTAAGTCACAGTTGATTTTGAGTAAGCTAGAATGCAATAGGTGCCAAGCAAACTAGAATCATATATGTGTCGAGCACCAGTAATCCAGTATGTGTCAAGTAACACAAAATCAACATATGAGTTTGCATCTTCACAAACCCAGATGTAAACCTTTTTTTTGAGTTAACATAGAAGAATCTCAAAGGATATTAAAGATAAGAGAAAATATTTTATATTTCCTATGCAATTAGCATGCAACCAACAAGAAAAATGGAGAAGGCATGCGACAAATAAGAAAAGTGCAAGGAATGAGCAGGAATTAAAGATTCAATATGGATCATAGATCCATACCTATCCCTAAGTCTTCAAAATCCTTAAAAGGAGGACGAAACCCCATTGTATGTGTGGATGAGAGTAGTGTAATGGTAAACTATAGCAAAATTTAGTGGGAAGTGTAAAAAGACTTAGAGGAATAGAGCAACATTGCAGTATTCAATTGATCAGAATAGAGCAAGAGCATCAAATAGATATCAGATCTTAGATGATCAAGATCAGAGAGAGCAGATCAAGTGCCTAAATTTAGTTATCAAGGATTCTAAGCTATTAGGTTAAAAAGTCAAATACTCTCTAGCAATTGTATTAGAAGGAAAATCCTATGTTGATAGGTTAGCTTAACAACTAGGTTGTAGATCCTTTCAAAAGGTGATAAAATCCTTTAATAGGGTGGCACTTCATGTAAAGTGTTTGTAAATCATTTAAATAGGTCACTATTGATATAGTATAAAGCCTTTAACAAGGTAGACCATCAGAAGTGGTCAAACATTATTGCTGTAGTGATTTTGTGGATATCATCCCCACCCCAATTTTACCTTCTCATTTTGGAGGGTTTCTAGGTTAACAAATTTGGTGTTATGTGTTGTGATGCATGTGTTTATTTTTTGGTTGTTTGATATGTTTACATGCATGTAGTTTATTTTTAGTTAAATTTTTTTAAGGTTAAAAGTGTAATACTTCTAATTCACACCCCCCTTAGAAGTATTCTTCCCATTTCATTATTCCAACAATTAGTATTAGAGAAAGGTTCTCACAAGGAGAAGCCTAATAGCTTAGAGAAAATATTTAAAGATGGAAGTCTTAAAACTTGGAAAGATTATAGAGAATCAGGTGATTGATGTGCATCTCACTCTACACAACTTGAAGGAAGCTAGATAAGAATTGAGAAAATCCTTGAAAAGAAGGAAGAATATTGCCATAGTTGAAAATGACACAAACTACAAAGAGATTGATACCACAAAAGTGTTTGCCAATGGAGATTCCAAAGAGTTTGATGCAACAATACCATAATTGATGGAGAAGAATAGAGCTCAAGCAAAAGAAATCAAAATACTCAAGCTTGAACAAGAATCACAAGCCATAATGCTTTGTGGAGTAACTAAATAGAAGAAAAAAGTCATTAAGGACAAGGCTATGCTAGAAGATGACAAGATAAATCTTACCAATAGACTCGAGGAAAAGACAATTGAGTTTGAAAGAATCTCAAACATGCAGCTTGATACCCTAAGCCAGATGATGAATACACATCATGAGCTAAATATGAAAGATATTGAAAACTCTACACTAAAGATACAAAATGAACAATTGCAAAATGATCTGAAAAGAGAGAAGGAAGTTGCAGAAAGCTTGAACAAACCCAATGAGGCTATCAAGTACTTTGAGCACCTACTAAAATCACCAAGGGCTAGTAATAATACTTCGGGACTTGGTTACACTAGCACTGAACAAGGAGAATCATCCAAGACTACAAAAGAAAGGAGTAACAAAGGTAAGAACACTAAACCCACTTGTCATTTCTTTGGTAAAAATAAACGTACTTGTAATGTATGTAGGAGCAAGAATGTGTATCATCATGATAAGCCTAAGAATGCAATCTACTATCACAAGTACAAAAAGCAAGGATATCAAGCACATGAATGTAGGACTAGGACTATTAGTACACCAAAATTTGAAGGTCACTACTACAATTGCAAGAAGTATGGGCATAGAAATTTTGAGTGCAGATTAAAGCCTATGTGGGTATCAAATTAGGCAACAAGACAAGGTAACTATGGTCATCACCACAATTGGGACTATAACACTAGGTATAACTATCATTATTGTTAGGAATATGTACACATTCCTAAAAACTATAGGACACATTTTAGAGGGAATTATAGCAGATGGTTACGTTGAACCACATGTATCAGTTCCTTGAAGACTAGTCATATTAGCAAGAATTGACCAACAAAATCAAAGGCACCCAAGTTATAAGTCAACAAAGGAAAATAGAAGGTAGATGTTGAACACATGATAGGGTAGATGAACAAGATTTGGAAGATGAAATATGATTTTTTTTTCATCAAATGAAGGGATCACTTCACCTAACAGGTCAAGTGGTGGCACTTCATCTAACTAAGCCTGAATAGGTGTATGGGACTGATATACAAAGCTATATCATACATTAGTCCCAAGACAAACAAGCACTACAAAGAAGAAAACAACATGAGAAAAGATACCAAGTTAAAACTTAAAATTTTTGCAATTATTGCCAAGCTATCCTTAGATGCCGAGTAGTTAGTTGTGACCGAGTTGATAGTTGATGCCAAGTTGGGAAATTTCAATGTAAACCAAGCAAAGAACAAATCTAGTTGGAGTTGAGTGATGAAAAATCAATGGAAGTCAAGTTATGTTAAAATCTTCAAGAGCCAAGCATACAGTTGTACACACACAAAGCATTTAATGCTATGTTTTGAGGGTATAAGGTTGCTTTTTTGATCATTTCTTGTCATTTTGAATGGAGCAAGAATGAGTAGAGAAAAAAAGTGATTGAAGAGCAGCATTAAAGTCTTTTGCATGGATTTCAACATAGATCAAGCGCATATTTCATCGACTTAAGGTATTCTTCAAGTGCCAAGTTGTGCAATTTTAAAGTTTAAAACATTTTGTAATCCTATATTTACAAAATAGCATCCAATTCTAAAAACCCTAAGGAAAAGGAAGGTCACGAGGTCCGATTGGTTAGCAATGAGGTTAAACAACCTGATTTTAGGTCAATTCCAAAGGTAGCTTATAAAAAGGACCTTGTTGGCTCACTCTCCATTATTCTACCCAAAGTTGTGATGGTGCATGATGTAAGAAAATGTTACAATTGTAAGATAGGAACAATAGGAGAACTAGAATTTTTTCAAGCATATGATAAACTATGTGAAAATTGAGTGTTTAAGGGTGAATTCCAAATAGTCGAAAAAAATGGTTTAACTCATGCCCTAGTTTACCCCACAGGTTTTAAAATGGAATGGATAAGAATTGTTCTAAGCAAGATACACAATGGTTGTCTATGGCTAGAAGGTGGACCTATCAAAATAAAAAAGAGGATAGTGCATAGGGTTACAAGTTTTCCAACCCTAGATCGACACAAGACACTGCGTAGTGATTCACAGGAAGCTATTGAAAAGAACATCGGGGCTAAATGGAAGAAGAGGGGCATGACCATTGATACAATCATAGATACCCTTTTGGACTTTACTATTAGAATCATTTCTCACAAGTTTTATCAATCTAGTAGATTGAATAGTGTGCTATGTATTGTTGTGGATGTGGCATATAAACTTGTCAAGAAAGATCATACATGTCTTCTAGGAAAATTGTTGTTGCATCAAATTATAGAGAATTTGAGAACAATCAAAAGATCAAAAGGTGCTCAATGTAAGTTTGGATCAGTTCTTGTCTGCATATTTTTCTAT
This sequence comes from Cupressus sempervirens, assembly GCA_028749045.1. Classification (NCBI taxonomy): domain Eukaryota; kingdom Viridiplantae; phylum Streptophyta; class Pinopsida; order Cupressales; family Cupressaceae; genus Cupressus; species Cupressus sempervirens. Next base: position 502,801,724 of record CM053791.1, read on the forward strand.
GTTTTGGAAGAATTTCCATCTTTGGAAAAGTTAACTAGAAATCAGAGAAGTCAACCATTACCCAAATTAATGAGTATATTGAGAAAATGGGAGACAACTTTGACTCTCTTATGACTAGTTACTTTGAGGATTTAAAGAAATCCATGAAACAAAGACTGAGGATATCAGTTTCTGTAGTGGAAAAATACATCAATGATATCATCTTCTTAGTTGACATTGATTATACTTACATCCTAGCAGCAATTCCAAGGGTTAGATGGCTAAGGCCATTAGGTTATGAAACGAACATTAATGAAGCTTCAACAGCAATCACAACATTACTTGCAGAAAAGATTGATAAGGAGGCACCTCACTTTGGAACATATGATGTTATGTGTTCCAAGGTAGATATGGAACTAAAAATAGCCACCACCTCAAAGAAGAAAGATAAATTGGTAAGGAAATTGAAGAAGAAATTTGGAGAAAGTATTGAAGGGGTAGTTAAGGAAGAAGATGAAGAAGAAGATGATGATGATGATGAGAGTGAAGAAGATGAATAGAGGCAAGGCCCATTGGAAATAACTCAAGGCTTAGGTGAGGACAAGGAAGAAGATACAGAGGAAGAAGAAGTCAAGGAAGCACTAGCTCAAGCTGAGCTTAAGAAAAAAAAGCCAAAGCTCAACCTACAACCCAACCTAAAGAGAAGAAGAAGGCTATTGAGTAGACTAGTCAAGTGCAAAAGAAACCAAGAAGAAAATATGTTGCACAACCAGAGTATGATGAGGAAAGAATAGAATTAAAGGACATCAGCTAGTTTATAGTGGTAAGTCATCCTCCCAAGTCACATATTGATAAAATTTGTGAAAATGTTAAGAATGCAGACTCCTTTGATTTGAAAAGTATTAATTTCAATAAATTAAGTATAGAAGATTAGAATAAGGTAGAAAAATTAATATATGCCATGATGGCAGAATTCATGAATACACCTCTTGAATTAGACAATACTATGCCCAAGGAACTATATAAAATTATTGAAAATAAGTGGCATTATTGTTTGAAAATGGAAAAGGAGATAAGAGAATCTACTTTGGCACAAGTGATGCCAGAATTGAGTAGAGGTCAAATTGCTATGGCTAGCAAGAAACATGGAGGAAAGTTTGCACCAAAGTATAGAACCTTTAGCATTTTACAAAAAAAAATTGAAGAAGTTTTCAATAAGTCCACAAGATTTTGGAAGTTAATATACAACTTGACAGATGACAAGGATGGAGAGGTAAATAAGGCTGAGGCCAATGAGAAGGAAAAGAAACAAAAGGAAGAAAAGGAAAAAGAAAATGGTGAAGAAGAGAAGAAAGAAGAAGAAAAAGGAGAAGAGAAGAAAGAAGAAGAGAAAGGAGAAAAAGAGAAGAAAGAGGAAGAGGAGAAAGAATAAGGTGAAGAGGAGGAGATAGAGAAACAAGATGAAATGGCAATAATTGATGAGTAGCAAATAGATCAGAGTGTGCAAGAAACACAATTGCCATCCCCTAGCCCTCCTTATGTCATCACCACATCTATAGATACTATAACTGTGAAGGATATTCCTAACACTTCTACTCCGAACATCAATCCACTAAATATAGAGGATCTCAAGAAGATCCTTCACCAATCAACTCTACAAGCACAATTATGCACAAATCCTATATTGGTGAGTGTGAATGAGTTGAAAAAGGTAGTAGTAGAACCAATTAGAGACAAGGTGAAACCACAAGAACCACCTTTTACCATTTCTATAGCTACTAGTGGTCAACTTCTAGTGCTTCCACCATCATTTCCAAATATTGACACATCTAGAATAGGTGATACCATGTAGTAGAAGCGTAGTGTAGAAGTAGAGAAAGATGCATCAACAAGGAAAATAGGATAGACTGCTACATCTGATCCTACAGTAAAAATAGAAGGTATGCCCCCATGTAGTAGAAGCCAAGTGTAGAAGTAGAGAACGACACATCAACAAGGAAAATAGGATAGACTGCTACATCTGATCCTACAGTAAAAATAGAAGGTATGCTGCAACAAATTGCAATTGATTAGGGGAGATCAGATGAGTTAAAGAAAATATCAAAAGAGGAGCAGGCCACCATATAAACATTGGTTAATCTACCAACTACTGGCACTCCTAGACAAGTCCTTCAGAAGCCGAGCATTGATGCAATGCCATTGCAAATTTTTGTCCCAACCTCAAGCTCAACAAAAGTGACAAGGGTACTTCACTATGGAGATCTTGAGTTAGATGAAGAGATAGTCATACCTAGTTATGACTTGAAAACAATTAGCATTGAGTAGATTACTGAGCTACAGGAAGCCTTGAATAGGAGAAAAAGGCAAGTGATACTTAGGAAGGAGTATAAATAAAAACAAGCATTACATGAGATCAAGGACATTTTTTTGTATGACTTCAGCTTGCAATCACCTGATGAGACCAAGCCAACAATGGAAAAATTGTCAAAAATTGTAGAATAGGTGACAAATGAAGACTAGGAAACCAATGTAAAACTTATGGAATGGTCTGAGAAGAAATTTCAATGGAAAGTAAATGAGAAAATAGCTAGTGAAATAGTGCTATCCCAAGTTGCATTGGCTAAAAAGATTGATAAGGTAAAAACTGTACTTGAGAATGTATTCTCAATGTACAAAAAGTTGTGTGATTTTTCCTATTTCACACAAGAGGCAAGCCAAAGAATACTAATCCTGGAGTGAAATCTAAAGATTTCTAGCATGCAGCTACCAAAAGACCCAGCTTAGAGTGAGAAGCATTTTGTCCAAATGTTTCACATACAAAAAGAATTAGCTACACTAACAACTTAAGAGGCCAATATCAAGGCCAAACTAATGCAGATATAGTCTTCCATAACCCCACATTTGGAAGTACTTCATAAAGAACAAGCTTATGCTGAGAATGTGCTAAAGAAAGATCCTAATCTTTCTACAATGGAAAGACTTGTAAATCTTGCTACAAAGACTATCATACAATAGAAGTCATTGAAAATTTCTTTGAATAATTAGGATGCAGCTCTTAAAATGATTATGGAGGTTAATAAAACATTTTTGGTGAAATATCATCTTAACCCTTCGCACCCTTTAAGATTAGTGTCAAAAAGGGGAAGATATGAAATAAATGGGAGATTAATAACTAAGGGGGAGAATACTGAGTGATTACATTCTTTCATTCTATTGGAGAATAAAGGGGAAAAAATTGTACATATCCCATGGTAGCTAAAAGGAGAGACATATAAAAGTGGGAGATATGAATAAAAATTTGCAAGTGCAAAACAAGTGAAAATAGATCAGATAGAATAGGTCAGCAAGAAGACACAGGACATAGAAATAGGGCAAAGGCAAAGAGTATTAGATACATCAGCATGACACAAATTTAGCATAATAATTTTGGTTATAGGAATAGAAATGGCACATAAACTCAGAGGGAGTTATAAGAATTTTAAGGTATATTTTTCTTTGCAAAATTTTGAACAAGTTTTTTTTTGAAATATTGTACATATGTTGAATAGATTGAATAATGTACTCATAAGATCAAGTATAATTCTTAGTTAAGTGTTTTTAACACTCATGTCAAAGGGGGAGATTTTTCTCTTAGAATGGTTTTGACAATTGAGTGTCAACACACTTAATCAATTTTCATATAGAAGCCAAGAACACTATATATGTCGAGCCATAGTATGTGCTGAGTTAGAATTGAATGTCGAGTGATCTTTAGGTGTCAAATGAATTCAGGTGCCAAGTGAACCATATGAGCCCAATGATATGTAGATGCTGAGTCATAATTGTATATGAGCAATGTTAGTATGCTAATAGAACCCAAATTTAAATAAAGCTTCTACAAACTAAACAAAATTCATAAACTTCAAGATAGACTAAGATGAGCTCTCAATTGAGAATATGAGCCATTAATGGACTCTCTCAATAAGAAGCTCTCTTGTTGAGTAGCTTTGTCTAAATAGATAGGATGTATGCTCAAGCTTTATGCTTCAAAAAGGGCTTCAAATGGAGTTGGAATTTGGGTGTGGATAGATGGCTTTAGTGTGGATTTGGCTCTCAAAATAGCATTATAACTTTACTTCATGGATTATGTTATTTTGCAAAGGGGAAGGATCCAATTTATAGGCAAGAGGCTTGAGGGATTGAGGGCTAAGATGCAAGGATGGGAAAAAGCTCATGGAGGGCTCAGATTGCATGAGAAGAGAGCAAATGGATTGTGCTTCCTTATAGCCAATCAAGGAGTGACACATGTCACATGGTGAGAGGATGGAGGAAAGGGGAAGGATGAGTCAACAAAGGAGGCTCAAGGGATAAAATCTTGATAAAGACCCTCATAATGACTTGTAAGAGCAATAAAAAGGCTTGGAAAAGTCATTTATGGCCTAGTGGGCTTCATAAAGTTTTATGGTTGAGATATTTTGAGGGTGATGAGAGCAATTTCGACTTGGACTTGATTAGGAGGGTTTTAAGCTTTCTTAGGCTTGTGAAAATTATTAGAGGATGGATTAGGATGGTTTAGGATTAGCTTAGGGATAGGCAAGTGGATGACATTTAATGAGGGTGGGTGAAGGAGGAGATATTTGTTAACTTTGGCTTGGGTTAGTAAGTTTTAACCCATGTTTAGGGAATGTGACAAGGTTAGGAGGGGATTAGGATTAGGTTTAAAGACATCTTCTAGAAGAGTCTAGACTTTGGATGAGGATAAAGACTTTCTAGAATAGTCTAGAATTTCCTAGGATGAGGATGAAGACTTTCTAGAAGAGTCTAGAACTTCTTAGGATGAGGATAAATTAGATTTTTAAGAAATAAATAAAGTTTTATTTATTTCAAGGGTTTGGGTTGAGGAGATATTTATTAAAACTTTTTTAATAAACATGAGGATTAATATTTAATCTTAATTAAATATTTTGAGTTGGGATTAGGGGTAGGAAATGATGAGATTAGCCTTTAATCGAAATTAAAGAAGGATTAGAAGATTTTGGAAGAGGTTATTGGTCTCAAGGAAATTGGCCAACTTTTGGGAAAAAAAAAATTAATTGTTTATTTTGGGATTTTTGGTCAATTTATTAATTAAATAATTAATAAATAAGGAAATAATGTTTAAATAAGATTTAAACATTTTTGGGAGGGATTCCTTAATTAAATATTTTTAATTAAGATAAAGGGATTTGATGGCATAAAAATTAATTAATTAATTAATTAATAATTAATTAATAAATGATGATGTCATCAGGACTTTTTCAGAAAATAAAAATACTTTACTTTCTAAAGGATTTTTAGGTGTCTACAATAATTAATGCCAAGAAAGCTAGAATGCAATAGGAGTTGAGAAAACTACAATCATGTATGTGCCTATCACCAGTAATCTAGTATGTGTCTAGTAACACAGAATCAACATATGAGTTTGTGCCTTCACAAAATCAGATGTAAACTATTTTTTTTTAGCTGACATAGAAGAATCTTGAAGGATATTAAAGATAAGAACTAATATTTTATATTTCCTATGCAATCAACATGCAGCCAATAAGAAAAATGGAGAACTCATGCAACCAATAAGAAAATTAAAGATTCAATATGGATCATAGATCCATACCTAACCCTAAGTCTTCAAAATCCTTAAAAGGAGGATGAAACCCCATTGTATGTGTGGATGAGAGAAATATAAGGGTAAAATATAGTGAAATTTAATGGGAAGTGTGAAAAGACTTAGAGGAACATAGCAACATTGCAATATTTAGTTGATCAAAATAGAGCAAGGGCATCAAATAGATATCAGATCTCAGAGGCTCAAGATCACAAAGAGTAGATCAAGTGCCTAAATTTAGTAATCAAGTATTGTAAGCTATCAGGTTAATAAATCTAATACTCTAGCAATTGTATTAGAAAGAAAATCTTATGTTGATAGGTTAGCTTAACAACTAGGTTGTAGATCCTTTAAAAAGGTGATAAAATCCTTTAGTAGGGTGGCACTTCATGTAAAGTGTTTTTAAATCCTTTAAATAGGTCACTATTAATACAGTGTAAAGCCTTTAATAGGGAAGACTATCAGAAGTGGTCAAACATTATTGCTATAGTGATTTTGTTGGTATCATCCCCACCCCAGTTTTACCTTCTCATTTTGGAGGGTTTTTGGGTTACCAAATTTGGTGTTATGTGTTGTGATGCATGTGTTTATTTTATGATTGTTTGATATTTTTACATGCATGTAGCTTATTTTTAGTTAAAAAATTTTAAGGTTAAAAGTGTGATACTTCTAATTCACCCCTCCTCCCCCCCCCCCCCAAAAAGTATTCTTTCCATTTGATTATTCCAACAATTGGTTTTAGAGCAAGGTTCTCACAAGGAGAAGCATAACGACTTAGAGAAAAGATTTGAAGATGGAAGTCTTCAAACTTGGGAAGATTATAGAGAATCAAGTGATTGATGTGCACCTTGCTCTACACAACTTAGAGGACGCTAGAGAAGAATTGAGAAAATTCTTGAAAAGAAGGAAAGATATACCATAGCTGAAAATGACACACACTACAATGAGATTGATACCAAATATTTTGATGCAACAATAGTAGAACTGATGGAGAAGAATAGGGGTCAAGCAGAAGAAATTAGAATTCTCAAGTTTGAACAAGAATCACAAGCCATAATGCTTTGTGAAGTAACTAAACAGAAGAAAAGAGCGATTGCAGACAAGGCTATGCTAGAAGATGACAAGAGAAATCTTACCAATAGATTGGAGGAAAAGACAATTGAGTTTGAAAGAATCTCAAACTTGCAGCTTGATACCCTAAGCTAGATGATGAATACACATCATGAGTTGAACAAGAAAGATATTGAAATCTCTACACTGAAGATATAGAATCAAAAACTGCAAAATGATCTGAAAAGAGAGAAGGAAGTTGTAGAAAGCTTCAACAAACCCAATGAAGCTATCAAGTACTTTGAGTAGCTACTGAAATTACCAAGGGCCGGTAATGATACTTTAGGACTTGGTTACACCAGCACTAAACAAGGAGAATCATCCAAGAATGTAGAAGAAAGCAGTAACAAAGGTAAGAACACTAAACCCACTTGTCATTTCTATGGTAAAACGAGACATACTGCTAATGTATGTAGGAGCAAGAATGCCTATCAACATGATAAGAATAAGAATGCAAGCTACTATTACAAGTACAAAAAGCAAGGACATCAAGCACATGAATGTAGGACTAGGACAATTAGTACACCAAAATTTGAAAGTCACTACTACAATTGCAAGAATTATGGACATAGAGCTTTTGAGTGCAAATCAAAGCCTATGTGGGCATCAAATTAGACAACAAGAGAAGGTAACTATACGCATCATCACAATTGGGACTATAACACTAGGTATAACTATCATTACTGTCAAGAATATGGACACATTCTTGAAAATTGCATAAGGACACATTTTAGAGGGAATTACAATAGATGGTTAAGTCAAACCACATGTTTTAGTTGCTTGAAGACTGGTCATATTAGTAGGAATTGCCCAACAAAATCAAAGGCACCCAAGTCAGAAGTCAGCAAAGGAAAAGAGAAGGTAGATGTTGAACACATTAGAGGGAAAATGAACAAGACTTGGAAGATGAAAGATGAGTGTTCTTCATCAAATGAAGGGATCACTTCACGTAACATGTCAAGTGGTCACACTTCATTTGACTAAGCATGAATACATGTATGGGACTAATAGAAAAAGCTATATCATACATCAATCCCAAGACAAATAAGTACTGCAAAGAAGAAAACAACATGAGAAAAGATGCCAAGTTAAAACTTAAAATTTCTACAAGTGTTGTTGAGTTGTCCTTAGATATCAAGTAAATGTTAGTGGATGCTAAGTAGTCAGTTGTGATCGAGTTGATAGTTGATGCCGAGTTGGGAAATTTCAATGGAAGCCGAGTGAAGAACAAATCTAGTTGGTGTCGAGTGATAAAAAATCAATGGAAGCCAAGTTATATTAAAATGTTTAGTAGTTGAGCATATAGTTGTACATGAGCTAAGCATTTAATGCTATGTTTTGAGGGTATAAGGTTACTTTTTTTTAATCATTTCTCATCATTTTGAATGCAAAGAAAGAATGAGTAGAGTGAAAAAGTTATTGAAGAGTAGCATTGAAGCCTTGTACATGGATTTCAACATAGATCAAGTACAAATTTCATCGATTTAATGTATTCTTCAAGTGTCAAGTTGTGCAGTTTTAAAGTTTAAAACATTTTGAAACCCTAGATTTACAAAATGCATCTAGTTCCAAAAACCCTAAGGAAAAGGAATGTCATTAGGTCCAATTAGTTATCAATGAGGTTAAACAACCCAATTTTAGGCCAATTCCAGAGGTAGCTTATAAAAATGCCCCTGCTGGTGCACTATACATTATTCCACCCAAAGTTGTGATGGTGTAGGATGTAAGAAAATGTTACAATTGTAAGATAGGAGCACTAGGAGAACTAGAAATTTTTCAAGGATATGATAAACTATGTGAAAATCGAGTGCTTAAGGATGAGTTTCAAATGGTTGAGAAAAAGTGTTTAACCCATGCTCTAATTTACCCCACAGGTTTTAAAACTGAATAGATAAGAATTTTTCTAAGCATCATACACAATGGTTGTCTGTGGCTAGAAGGTGGACCTGTCAAAATAATGAAGAGGATAGTTCATAGGGTTACAAGTTTTCCAACTAGAGATCAACACAAGACCTTGCATAGTGATTCAATGGAAGCTATTGAAAAGAACACTGAGGCTAAATGGAATAAAAGGGGCATGACCATTGATAAAATCATAGATCCCCTTCTAGACTTTGTTGTGAGAATTATTTCTCAAAAGTTTTATCAATCTAGCAAACTAAATAGTGTACCATGTATTGCTATGGATGTGGCATATAAACTTGTCAAGAAAGATCATACATATGAGCTAGCAGAATTATTGTTGCAGCAAATTATGGAGAATTTGGGAGCAATCAAAAGATCCAAAGGTGCTCAATGTAAGTTTGGATTAGTTCTTGTTTCCATATTTTTCTATGTTTTGGAAGAGTTCCCATCTTTTGGCAAAGTTAACTAGAAATCAGATAAGTTAGCCATTACCCAAATTAATGAGTATATTGAGCAAATGGGAGATAAATTTCTCTCTCTTATGACTAGTTACTTTGAGGATTTCAAGAAATCCATGAAACAAAGATTGAGGATACTAGTTTCTCTAGTAGAACAATACATTAGTGATATCTGCTTCTTAGTTGAAATTGATTATACTTACATCCAAGAAGTAGTTCCAATGGTTAGATGGCTAAGGCCATTATGTAATGAAATAAACATTGATGAAGCTTCAATAGCAATCACATCATTGCTTGTACAAGGGATTGATAAGGAGGCACCTCACTTTGGAACATATGATGTTGTGCATTCCAAGGTAGATATGGAACTAAAAACAACCTCCACCTTGAAGAGGAAAGATAAATTGGTAGGAAAATTGAAGAAGAAATTTGGAGAAGGTATTGAAGGGGTAGTTGATGAAGAAGAAGAAGAAGATGAGAGTGAAGAAGATGAACAGAGCGAAGGCCCATTGTAAATAACTCAAGGCTTAAGTGAGGACAAGGAAGAAGATGTAGAGGAAGAAGAAGCTGAGGAAGCACCAGCTCAAGCCGAGCTCATGAAAAGAAAAGCCAAAGCTTAGCCTACAACCCAGCCTAAAGAGAAGAAGAAAGCTATAGAGACCACCCAAGACAAGCCAACAATACTAGTGAGAAGAGCCACTACAAGGGCCTCAACTAAAAAGGCCAAGGAGCAAGTCAAATAGAAGAAGAAGGGTACTAAGTAGACTGGTCAAGTGCAAAATAAAACAAGAAGAAAATACGTTGCATAACCAAAGTCTGATGAGGAATGAATAGAATTAGAGGACATCAACCAATTTAGAGTGGTAAGTCATCCTCCCAAGTCACATATTGATAAAATTTGTGAAAATGTTAAGAATGCAGACTTCTCTGATTTGAAAAGTATTAATTTCAATAAATTAAGTAGAGAAGATTAGAATAAGGTAGAAGAAGCAATATATGCCATGATGGTAGAATTCAAGAATACACATATTGAATTAGACAATACTATGCACAAGGAAATATATGAAATTATTCAAAATAAGTGGCATTATTGTTTGAAAATGGAAAAGGAGATAAGAGAATCCACTTTGTAACAAGTGATGTCAGAATTGACTAGAGGTGAAATTGCTAAGGCTAGCAAGAAACATGTGGGAAAGTTTGCACCAAAGTATAAAGCCTTTAGCAATTTACAAAATAAAATTGAAGAAGTTGTTAATAAGTCCACAAGATTTTGGAAGTCAATATACAACTTGATAGATGACAAGGATGGAGACATAAATAAGGCTGAGGACAGTGAGAAGGAAACGAAACAAAAAGAAGAAAAGGAAATAGAAAAAGCAGAAGAAGAAAAGAAAGACGAAGAAAAAGGAGAAGAGAAGAAAGAAGAAGAGAAAGGAGAAAAAAAGAAGAAAGATGAAGAGGAGAAAGAAAAAGGTCCCTAGTGGTCCTAGGCCCCCTAGGGACATATGTTGTCATGAAATGTGTCGAAAGTGGTCATAGGTTTTGATGTATGGGAACCAACTGAATTATCCCATAAGAGTAAAAGGGCCCCTAGGGACATATTTTGACATGAAATGTGTTGAAAGGGGTCATAGGTTAACCTATGACTCATTTTCAGACATTGGAACCATCCAAACCAGTCCCTAGGGGACCTAGGGCCCCTAAGGACATATGTTGTCATGAAATGCATCGAAATGGATCATAGGTTAACCTATGACCCCTTTCGACACATTGGAACCAACAAAATTGGTCCCTAGGGGCCCTAGGGCCCCTAGGGACATATGTTGTTATGAAATGCACTTTGAATCATTTGAACTAACCAAATGGGTCCTTATGGGCCTAGGGCCCCTAGGGACATATGTTGTCATGAAATGCATTGAAATGGGTCATAGGATGACCCCTTTCAACACATTGGAACCAAGAAAATTGGTCAGTAGGGGTCCTAGGGACCCTAGGGACATATGTTTTCATGAAATGCATCGAAAGGGCCTATGAACCCTTTCGACATATTGGAACCAACCAAATTGGTCCATAGGGGTCCTATGGCACCTAGGGACATGTTGTCATGAAATGCATTGTAAGGGGTCATAGGTTAACCTTTGACCCCTTTTGATGCATTAGAACCAACCAAATCAGTCCTAGGTCCCTTACGGACATACATTGTCATGAAATTCATTGAAAGCGATCATAGGTTGACCAATGACCTATTTTGATGCACCGAAGCAACCAAATTGGTCCTTAGGGGTCCTAGGGCTCCTAGAGACATATGTTGTCATGAAATGCATTGAAAGGGGTCATAGTTTAACCTATGACCCTTGTCAACATGTTGGAACCAACCTAATGGGTCTTTAGGGGTCCTAGGGCCCCTAGTGACATATGCTATCATGAAATGCATCAAAAGGGTTCATAGGTTAGCCTATTAGCCCTTTCAACATATTGGAACCAACCAAATTGGTCCCTAGTGGCCCTAGGGCCCGTAGGGACATATGTCATCATGAAATGTGTTGAAAGTGGTCATAGGTTAACCTATAACCCTTTTTGACACATTGGAACCAACCAAATTTTTCCCTAGGGGTCCTAGGGCTTGTAGGGACATATGTTGTCATTAAATGCATTGAAAGGGGTCATAGGTTAACCTTTCAATGCATTTAATGACAAGATATGTCCCTAGGGGCCCTAGGACCCCTAGGGACCAATTTGGTTGGTTCAAATGACTTGAAAGGGGTCATAGGTTAATCTATGACCCTTTTCAACACATTCCATTATAACATATGTTGGTTCCAATGTGTCAAAAGGGGTCACAGGTTAACTTATGACCCCTTTCAATGCATTTCATGACAACATATGTCTCTAGGGGCACTAGGAAACGTAGAGATTGATTTCTTTGGTTCCACTGCATTGAAAGGGGTGATAGGTTAACCTATGACCCCTTTTGATGCATTAGAAACAACAAAATTGGTCCCTAGGAGCCCTAGGGACCCTAGGGACATATGTTATCACAAAATGAGCTGAAAGAGGTCATAGGTTAACCTATGACCCCTTTTGACACATTGGGACCGACCAAATCAGTCCCTAGGGGTCTTAGGGCGCCTAGGGACATATGTTATCAGGGGTCATAAGTTAACCTATGACTCCTTTTGATGTATTGTAACCAACCAAATCAGTCTCTAAGGGTCCAGGGCTCCTAGGGACATATGTTTTCATTAAATGCATCAAAAGGGGTCATAAGTTAAGCTATGACACCTTTCGATGCATTGGAACCAACCAAATAGGTCCCTAGGGATCCTAGGGCCCCTAGGGACATATGTTGTCATTAAATGCATCTAAAGTGGTCATAGGTTAACCTATGACCCTTTTTTGATGCATTGGAACCAACCCAATTGGTCCCTAGGGATCCTGGGGCCTGTCGGGATATATGTTGCCATGAAATGCATTGAAAGGGGTCATAGGTTAACCTATGACCCCTTTTAACACATTGGAACCAACCAAATTGGTCCCTATGGGCCCTAGGGCCCCAAGGGATAGATGTTGTCATGAAATGCATCGAAAGAGGTCATAAGTTAACCTATGACCCCTAACCTATGACCCCTTTCAATGCATTGGAACCAACCAAATTGGTCTCTATGGGCCCTAGGGCCCCTAGGGACATATGTTGTCATGAAATGCATCAAAAGGGGTCATAGGTTAACCTATGACCCCTTTCAACACATTGGAACTAACCAAATCAATCCCTAGAGGTCCTAAGTTCCCTAGGGACATATGTTGTCATGGAATGTGTCACATTTCATGACAACCTATATCCGTAGGGGCCGATTATATATGTTATCATGAAATGCATCAAAAGGGGTCATAGGTTAACCTATGACCCCTTTTGATGCATTGGAACCAACCAAATTGGTACCTAGGGACCCTAGGGGGCCTAAGGACATATGTTGTCTTGAAATTACTATACTATATTTAATAATGATAGTAAAAATCATAATAATATAATATAATAATCATATATATATATATATATTAATATATTATATTTAATAATAATAATAATAATAATAATAACAATAATAACATATATTACTTTATCATATTTAATAATTATAGTAAAAATCATAATAATATAATATAATATTCATATATATATTACTATATTATATTTATAGGACATAATAACAACAATAATAATATATATTACTATATTATATTTAATAATAATAGGCAAAATCAAAGTAATATAATTTATAATAATCATATATAACAATCATATATAATAATAATAGTCATATATAATAATAATCATATTTGTTCACATCCCTCCAAAATTTGTTCACTTCACTCCAAAATTTTGGCATCCATTTTGGGTACCCAATCTCATTCGGCTATGAGATTTAAAATTAGATACTTGATATGAGATTGGGAAGCTAGAAAACTGGCATGCTTTTCCCAACATATTCCTTGTCACTACAAACCCGACAATCATGGTTTTTGAGGGCCATTTTCACAGATTTGGAGAAAATTGAGTTTTTGGGGCCCATACAATCAAAAAAAGTTCTATAATATATGATTAGGTGTCCAATATTGTTTTCTAAATGGGGAGCAGTGGTTATTAAAAGGCTAAATGCAAAAGGAAGGTATCAAATGAAGAGATTGCAGCATATAGGGAAATGGACAAGCTAAATTACCAAAAGAACAGACAAGGTATGTTAAATGTGAGTCAAGTTGACAATGTATTGACTAAAGATGAAATCATAGAGCCACATAATGAATATGTGTAGTTGGGGAATGGAAATGTACCAATTGATAACGATAATGTTAGCATAGAAAATTTAGAGAATGAAAATTTGGAGAATGAAATGCTACCATATCATAATGTAAATTGCATGATTGACCATGTCAAAACTGACAATGGACAAGAATGTTACATATCTCCTAATTATAATTGACATGAAGCTTTTAGAACACCAAAATGGATAATTTAAATTGATGAAATGATTATTACCAATTTGGAAGGGAAAAGATAAAAAAGAACCATTCAAATATGGGCTTTAATACTATATAAGACGTTTTTCAACAACAAGAGAATTGTGGAACAACATCAACTTTTTATGCACTTATTAAAGATGCAAAAGATGAGACCTATGCTTTCCAAATTGAAGATTCGTGTCAATAAAAAGTTGGAAAGAAATATCATTATTGTGAAGAATCTTTTTAGTGCTCTCAATAGAAGTTGAAAAAATAGTAGGAAGAAGGATAAGAGAGCTGCTCAGAGGGTTATTACAACCTTTTTGGTAAGTCATCATTTGAGAAAGGGTAGATATATGAGACAAACTTTTATTGACTTGAAGCTAAATCATACTACTTTGGAAAGAGCATGTAGTAGATGAGAGAGAATTGATTATCTTCTTCAAAATGAAACATGGGCTTTTGGTGGGAGATGATGTGAAGCAAGAAAGTACACAATTTTGGCACTCTAGCTCAAGAGTATCACCCAAAGCTAAAGACATGTTAAAGTTGAGAATTGGCATCAGAGACTGCACATAACATCCTAGACATTATTTGGAGGTAAGTAAAACTATGTTGTTCAAAAAATTTAGAGAGAGTCATCCAAGATTTCATATATCACAAGGGGCTTTTGAATCTTTGAAGCCATTTTATTGTGTACCACTTAAAATTCAAAATACATGTTGTTGCAAATATCATGTCGAGTTTTCTATGCACCATGAACTATTACACTCCATCTATTCTACTTTTCATAGTAAAGAAATGTTGGAGAATTGTGGTGCTAGTGGTCTTCCAAAATCATCAAGAGACTTGCTAAATCAATTTTTATGTTGTAGAGTTGATGGTTATTTCTTTTATAGAAATATTTACTTAAATGAAAAGTGTTCAGAATGTGGTGGCTTATCCAAGTTTAACACATGTTTTCATGAGGGGTGCGAACAAGATCTTGGGAAGACAATAGTAAAAAAAAGTGGTATATGAAATAGTGAAATACACATTGAAGAGTAGGGGTGAGGGCTCTAGATGTGAATTGGTTGCAAAAGAAATCAATGTGGCTAGTTTTATTTCAGATTTAAGACAAATCTTTTCTACAAGTATGCAAGACATAGTCACAGGTCTCAGTGGTTGAATCAACAATTTAGAATGTGTAAGGAAATTTTTCCCATTGGCACTATTATATCAGTTGTTGACTTTGTTGAGAACTACACATTGTAGCCTCAAAATGAGACATAATCTCAGTATTACAACTCCATTCAGGTTGTTATTTTTGTCCACATAACATATAGACATGCCCTCAATAGTGCAGAATATAATTGGAAGATTATTAGAGAGTACCATTTTTATATGTCTGATGATAGATCTCACTCTCATGAGTTTGTGCAACATTATTTCGAGAATTATTTTGATTTCTTATAGAAGCATGCAATTTCTATGGATAGACATATCATTTGGTCAGATAATTGTATAGGTCAATTCAAGAGTGCTCGCATGTTTTATTGGTTGTGTAAGATGCATACGGATAGGGGAGTGCCTCATATTTGGATTTTTTTGAGTGCAGCCATGGGAAAGGGGAACATGATGGAGTAGGGGCATGTGTGAAGAGAGCTCTATTTAAGGAGCAATTGAAGACTTTAGGAGTAGAGCTTCTTGATGCTCATAGCATTGTTGATTGGCATAGTTCAACATTATCACAAGGGAGGACTCTTGATTCAGTAGTACAGAAATTCATTTGGTTGGTTGAGGAAGGGTCCATAGGTGATAGATCAGATTGTGCTATAGTGAGAGACTCATAAAAAATGCATTCATTCTGGAGCTCCGATTCTAGTACATGGACCACTTGGACATGACAACTAGCTTGCTTTCTTTATAGTTTCTTCTAGTGTGATT
Organism: Cupressus sempervirens; assembly: GCA_028749045.1. NCBI lineage: Eukaryota > Viridiplantae > Streptophyta > Pinopsida > Cupressales > Cupressaceae > Cupressus > Cupressus sempervirens. The sequence goes on from CM053791.1 coordinate 502,817,720, forward strand.
GGGATCATTGTGAGTCAAGTGAGTGGGTGGACACATGGGCTCCACATTGTCTTACTCCATTGTCTATCATACCCTCTATTAGAAATGATGACAAGGAAAGTTCACTTGAGTATAACTATTTATCAGATCTTCTTCAGCCAGGACATGTCTTTGCATTGATTGCACCATAGGGGAATGATGAGAAATTAGATTATTGGTTAGCACATTGTGTAAGAGGTAAACAAAAGCTTGCACAACCAATCATAGATGATGATGGATTCACATATCCTACTAGTTCAGTGGTCGTCACTGGAACATGGCTACAGACATACATGCTTAGAAGGAATGAAATTCTTGCATTCAAAGACTATCAGAAGCACAAAACAATTCTCATATTTTTATCTTATTACACCAACAAATGTAAAGTTGTTGAAGTATCAAGGAAGACAAAAAGTAAAAGAACTATTTACTATTACTAATGCTGATCATGAAGCCCTATAGGAGACCCTAAAATAGAGAGAGGACCCTATTGGAACACTCAACTAGGTATATTTACTTCTTATGTTATTTTGTTCATAACAATTTAGTGAACCAATGATTATCTTTTTTAATACAATAACTTACTATTTTTTTTTATGATATTGGAATGTAGGTACATCATGAAGAGTAACCACGCATGAAGATAAAAAAACTAAATAAGGAGTAGAATGAAGAAAAATCTATTCTATTTTTGACACTATGATTTTTGACACTACTATTTTTGACACTATGATTTTTTGTAGTTGTGTATTGAGGTAATAATGATGAAACACTTGAGATATTGTAAATGTAAACTTTTTTATTTAATGTAAGAAACAAAGATGATTTTACTTAATGCAATTTAAGTGGAGGGACCTAAAAAATGATGATTTTAATACATACAAACACAAAACTTGCACTATGCCCAATTCCAAAATTTTGAGAGATGTAAAAAATAATATTTTTACTTAATACTAACCCTAGTGAAACCCTTTTTCTAGCTGCAGAGAGCTTCCATCATTCACGGCCACCCTGTATCGAAGACTCTCCAAGGTGCTCTAAGTGAATGTCGTGGTCAATCTTCTAAGGGTCATAACTTGGAGCTCGTGAGGGCTATCAATGAAATGTTGAATGCTACATGATGGTCATTCTGAGGCCTAAAATAACCTATCTCAATTTTGAGAGATCACATTCCATTTGGATTCAGCACAACGATCTTGCTTGATGCCAAAACTCGCAGTGTGACTTAGTTCATAGGTGCATCATAGTGTAACTTTGAAACCCCTGATCTTGGTATAGAATCATCAAATTCATTAAATTTTTATGGATAGGTGAACCCTAGTGGCACCCTTGTTCTAGCCACAAAAAGCCTCCATCGTTCAAGGCCACCCCATACTGAACAATCTCTAAGGTGCTTTAAGTGCGTGTCGAGGTAAATCTTCTGAGGGCCGTAACTCGGAGCTCATGGGGGATATCAATATAATTTCAAATGATATAGGATGGCCATAATAATCCCTAAAATAACCTCTCTCATTTTCAAGAGATCGCATTTTTTTTTTGGATTCAACACAATGATCTCACTCAGTGCTAAAACTCGCAATGTGCCTTAGTTCATAGGTGCAGTATAGTGTAACTTTGAAACCGTTGATCTTGGCATCGAGTTGTCAATGCCATTAGCTCTAGATGGGTGGGTGAACCCTATTGATACTCTTGTTCTGGCCATGGAGAGCCTCCATCATTCATGGACACCCTGCACCGAAGAGTCTCCAAGGTGCTCTAAGTGTGTGTTGAGGTCAATCTTTTGAGGGTCGTAACTCATAGCTCAAGAGGGCTATCAATGAAAAATTAAATGATGCATGATTTTCTTGCCAAGGCCTAAAATAACCTATCTTATTTTTGAGATATCACATTCCATTTGGATTCAGCACAATGATCTCGCTCGATGCCAAAATTCACAGTGTGCCTCAGTTCATAGGTGCATCACAATGTAACTTTGAAATTGTTGATTTTGGCATGGAATTTTTAGTGCCATTAGCTCTAGATTGGAAGTAAGCCCTATTGAAACCCTTTTTCCAGCTGTAGAGAGCCTGCATCGTTTGTAGCCACCCCATACCAAAGAGTCTCCAAGGTGTTGTAAGTGTGTGTCAAGGTCAATCTTTTGAGGGTTGTAACTTGGAGTTTATGGGGGTTACCAATTAAATGTTAAATCCTATAGGATAGTCATGTTAAGGCCTAAAATAATGTATCTCATTTTTAAGAGATCACATTTCATTTGGATTTGGTACAATGATCTTGCTCGATGCCAAAACTCGCAATGTGCCTCAATTCATAGGTGCATCATAGCGTGACTTTGAACCTGCTAATCTTGGCATCAAATCATTAGTGCCATTAGTTCTAGATTGGTGGGTGAACCTTGCTAACACTCTTATTCCAGTTGTGGAGAACCTCCATCATCCTCGGCCACCTCATACCGAAGAGTCTCCAAGGTGCTCTAAGTGTGTGTCCAGGTTGATCTTCTAAGGGAACTTAGAGTTCATGGGGGCTATTGATGAAAAATTGAATGCTAAAAGATGGTCATACCACGGCCTAAAATGACCTCTCTCATTTTTGAGAGATCACATTCCATGTGGATTTGGTACAACGATCTTGCTCGATGCCAAAACTTGCAATGTGCTTCAATTCACAAGTGCATCACAATGTAACTTTGAAACCATTGATATTGGCATCGAGTCATAAGTCCCATTAGCTCTAGATGAGTAGGTGAACCCTATTGATACTCTTGTTCTGGCTGTGGAGAGCCTCCATCATCCACAACCACCCTGTACAGAAGAGTCTCCAAGGTGTTATAAGTGTGTGTTAAGGTCAATCTTTTGAGTGTTGTAACTCAAAGCTCATGAGGGCTATCAATGAAAAATTGAAAGAAACATGATAGTCATGCCTAGGCTTAAAATAACCCATCTCATTTTTGAGAGATCACATTCCATTTGGATTCAACACAATGATCTCGCTCGATGCCAAAACTCACAATGTGCCTCAGTCCATAGGTGCATCATAGCATAACTTTGAAATCATTGATCTTGGCATGGAATTGTCAGTTCCATTAGCTCTATATGGGTGGGTGAACCCTACTAACACCCTTTTTCTAGCTGCAAAGAGCCTCCATCATTTGTGGCCACCCTATACTGAAGAGTCTCCAAGGTGCTCTAAGTGCATGTCAAGGTCGATCTTCTGAGGGTTGTAACTTAGAGATTGTGGGGGCTATCAATGAAACATTGAATGTTATAGGATGTTCATGCCAAGGCCTAAAACAATCTCTCTCATTTTCAAGAGATCACATTCTGTTTGGATTCAGCACAACAATCTCGCTTGATGCCAAGACTTTTAGTGTGCCTCAGTTCATAAGTGCATCACATCATAACTTTGTAACTGTTGGTCTTATCATCAAACTGTTAGTACCATTAGATCCATATGGGTGGGTGAACCCTATTGACACCCTTTTTTTGGCAACAGAGAGCCTTCATCATCCACGAGCACCTTATACCAAAGAGTCTCCAAGGTGCTCTAAGTGTATGTCGAGGTCGATCTTCTAAGGGTCATAACTTAGAGCTCGTGAGGGCTATCAATGAAATGTCAAATGCTACATAACGATAATGCCAAGGTCTAAAATAACCTATCTTATTTTCAAGAGATTACATTTCATTTGGATTTGGCATGGCGATCTCGCTTAATGCCAAAATTCATAGTGTGCCTTCGTTTAGGGGTGCATCACAACAAAACTTTGAAACCATTGATCTTTGCATGGAATTTTTAGTGTCATTAGCTCCGAATTGGTGGGTAAACCATAATGATACACTTGTTCTAGCTGCAAAGAGCCTCCATCATTTGTGGCCACCCCATACTGAAGTGTCTCCAAGTTGCTCTAAGTATGTGTCAAGGTCGATCTTTCAAGGGTCATAACTTGGAGCTTGTGGGGGATATTGATGAAATGTCAAATGCTATAGGATAGATATGATGAGTCCTAAAATAATCCATATCATTTTTGAGAGATCACATTCCATTTGGATTCGGCACAACAATCTCGCTCAATGCAAAAACTCGCAGTGTGCCTCAATTCATAGGTGCATTACAACGTAACTTTGAAACTACTAATCCTGGCATGGAATCATTAGCACCATTGGATTTAGATGGATTAGAGAACCCTATTGACACCATTGTTCTAGCCATGAAGAGTCTCCATCATTTAAGACCATCATGTACCGAAGAGTCTCCAAGGTGCTCTAAGCGTGTGTCGAGATCAATTTTTTGAGGGTTGTAACTCAAAGCTTGTGGAGGCTATTGATGAAATGTTGAATTCTATAAGATTTTTATGTCGAGGCCTAAAATAACCTCTCTCATTTTTTAGAGATAACATCCTAGTTGGATTCAGCACAGCAATCTCGCTCAATGCCAAAATTTGCAGTGTGCCACAGTTCATAGGTGCATCACAGCGTAACTTTGAAACTGCTGATCTTGGAATTGAATCTTTAGTACCATTAGCTCTAGATGGATAGGTGAACCCTACTGACACCCTTGTTCTGGCTGCGAAGAGCTTCCATCGTTCGTAGCCACCCTAGTGCAGGAGTACCTAGGTAGTCTAGTTTGTACCTAGTGCTTCTTTCTTTTCATTTGGGCTTTTAGTTATGCTAACCACATCACTAGTAGTCTAATAAGACCTATTAGGTCCTTAGGTAAGGTTAACTTAGTTGCTAAGTGGGTTATTGCTCCTAAGTTGTTGCTATGCCTATAAGTTTCTCAACAGGGGTTAGGTTGACCTAAGTGGTAGAAAAGTTGACCAAGGGTCAAAAATCATCTTGGAGTGTCTAAATCAACCTAATAGGACCCCTTACCAAGTTTGGTGAGCTTGTCTAATTAAGAATCTTAAGTTATGGCAAAAATTTGCTCAAAATTGCAAAAGTCTTGCAAAGTTGAAAATGAGTGCAAAGATTTAGTTGGGGGTTTGAGCATGACAATACAAGGTTGGAAACACCCATATAAGGTGTGAAATGAATTTCTATGATTTGGATTTTAATGTGCTAACAATAACATCTAGTTGAAATTTGATTGAGATATTGATTTTTAGTTATTGTAGAGTTGTTGGTTGATCCAAACTCATACATATCAATGTCATGATTCTGATGGAAGCCTTGAATCTTTCTTGCATTTCCAAAATGTTATGTGGGCTTGAAAAGTTGAATGTCTAGTAATGTCTCATAATAGCACTTGTTCTCATTTTCTTTGTAAAGTTGATGTATCAGGGTGAAGGAGGTGGATCTTAGTTGGATCCAAAGTGGAAGAAGCAAGAAGAAAACAACAAGGTCTTGAATTTGACCTTTGGAAGTCTAAAGAAGGACTACTCAGTGTGAGCAAGCCTTGCAGTACATCGCAACCCGTATTAGAGAGTCTTCAAGGTGCTCTAAGTGTGTCTCCAAGTCAATCTTTCAAGGGTTGTAACTCGGAGCTCATGGGGGCTATCAATGAAACATCAAATGCTACAAGACGGTCATGTTGAGGCCTATAATAACATATCTCATTTACAAGGTGCTTTAAGTGTGTTTGGGTAGGTGAACCATAGTGACATCTTAAGGGATTGTAGAGATTATTTCAAATTAAACATAAATATGATAGCATTTCAAATTAAACATTGCATCAAAATTTCATAATAAAGGTTGTTAAAATGTTATTCACAAATTATTGCATTTGAATTGAATATAACAAACATTATCAAAATGAATGATATTCCATAAACATGAACAATACACATGATCCATGATAAATTGAACGATACTAGTTATACTAAATTAATATGTATATCATTGTGCACATAAATGACAAAAATATATATCAAAATACATGTATCCATAGAAAAATTACATAGATATATATATATATCAAAGTTCATGTATCCATAGACAAATTACGCAAATATATATATCAAAATACATAGATCCATATACAAAATGTGGTTGATATGCCATCAGAATGTGTATAATATCAATGTTTCTGTCAACAATGTGGCATATGACATCTCAAAATGTCTCATGACACATCCTATGATAACTATACTATCCTAGGCTACTAGTGGATGATCAAAATGCGGCTTCTTTACTACACTAGGTGGATTAGATGCCTCCTACATAAACGAAAACAAAAAACCCAAAGTTAAACTACTAAATTTATATGATTCTATGTATCTAACATTGAATTACTCAAATGCATAATGATCTTTTTTTTAATGAAGATTTATAGTATTAAACTTTCATCATAAATACCTATCTCATCGACCCCCTACACCAGTTAGGAGTCCTCTCATATGTCCTCGGCAATGCTTAAACCTTGTTGATTATGGCCTATGTATGTTCAAGTATGCTTTTCAGATGAATCTACAACTTAAACTATAACATTATAATTCAAAGCATGCTAAATTTATAAAATATAATCAAGAATTCAAACTACAACTTACCTGTGTCGACTCCTCTTGCAAGGTAAACTTTAAGAAAGCTGCCTCCAAAAAATAAAATAAAATATTGGCAAATCTTTCATTATTTTGAAAAAATAAAATTATTTCTATTGTCCAATCTCTCAATTTTATTCTAAACATGGTTAAGATTGGTGATTATTGTCAAATCATAACTTTTTTGTAAGGCAATTTGGGTAAAAGTCTTTGCTACCGCTCATTGTGGTACTCATACCCTCAGCTTTTGGCCTAGTAAAATATTGACAAATCTCAATAATAATAGGAAGTTCATTAATCACCATGAAATATTACAAATCAAAATTCAACATTTTTTTTACCTTGTGGAATATTATGAGGATCATTAGATATACTTTAAATCAATAGTGAAAACTAAATATTGGTGATATATCTCTAAAGTAACTAATAATTTAATGATAATTATTGGTCAGGTCAATTTAATTTCTCCAATAATATATTATATTTAGGTGACTCAAATCTAATCATGTAATGAATATTGTGGCGAATATTTGAGTTTAAATTTTTCAAAGAAATAAATTATTGAGTGATTTTAAATATTCTAGAACTAAATTTTATACAATTATGGTGATTTAGGTTGTACCAAATCTTCAATTATTAGCCAAATTTCTAAACTAAAAAATCCAAAATTAGCTAATTTGTGAATGTTAGCCACTAAAAAATACCTTGCTCCTCTAGATATAATGGTTGCTTCAACAAATATACAAAACTCTGACATCCAACCTCCTATGCACTAGGTGTTTCCTATGAGATACAAAATACTAGTTGTTGATATCACGGAAATCAGTTTTGAATTTATTTATGAAAATAAGGAAAATAAAAAATAAATGATACTTATACATACAATGGGGCTCTCAGTGCAAATGAAAATGCCAGAGTGTCTACGATATGGAATCTGCCTAGACTCATCACTAGTAGCCACACCCTATACAATAAAGAATGTAATTAAATTTCATTACCAAAACTATTTTACAAGAATGCATTGATACTTAATTAGATAGAAAGCACCTAATTACCTTTCCCTTGTCAATCGGTCATGCCTCATCCCTTGTACTCTTCCCCCCACTAACAAGTGATACCTGCGAGAGAAGAAAGATTAGAAAGCATATATGCTACAATATCAAATAGAAAAAACAATGAGCACACAAAATAATGTACCATAGATGTCTCAAGGCAAAATGAAATAGCTGAGAGCATAACATTATCAACTTGTTTGAGCTCCTTAGTTATCAACTAAACATGAATGAAGATCACATACATGTATAAGTCAGTATGCGTCAAAAATTAAAATTACTCTATTATAAAGATTAACGTTAAATCACATATGTCATAACAAAAAAATGTATACATGTACTTACATAGGAGTCCATGGCTTTGCATGCCCCTCCTCTCACACATCAGGTTGTGTAGCCTTTGTGCGTGCATTTGGTGTATCCTCCTCAAATACAAATTGATACTTAGAAAGATCACTTATGAGATCTAGACAAATATTCTTGCACATTATGCAAGTATGGGGTACACAAACATGTGATGAGCTCACCAATGATGAACTCATGCTAGCATCATCAACATGGGGAGGAAACACTGACCTAGCCTAGGATATCAATAGGCTACTCAATCTATGGATGGCTCTAATAGTCTGAGCTAACCTTTGTAATGATATTAGGATGTTGCACTTGAGGCGGGGGGGAGACATTAGTAGCGGGAACAAAAATTCCATCTTTCTTTAGTTGGGAAAAGGGTCTATCCAGAGGAGCTGCTCCTCCTACACCCATGTTGGGCTTCATGCTACAATAGTTCACCTTGAGGCCCAACACAAATTTTGCATACAATTTTGTATCGAAATAAAATGGAAGCTCTAAATTTTTGTGTGGAGGGATGTCGAAAACCATCCACCAACAATCCCAAAAGTTCACATGCATAGTCTCGTTTGTGCACCATTTAATTGATAGTGTGGGCTTTGTGCGTTTGACTTGTTTACCAATTTTTGGGTCTGCAAAAAGACTAACCAAATCATCATTACTTATATTTAGGGCCACAAGCTCATCATAGTCCAACCCATCATCAAGGTCATTATGCATTGGGTCACACTAGCAAAGAGCAACATTTTGTTCATTAGTAAGTGTTTCAATATTATCCACTATGGTGTTTAACATGGATAAAATGGGAGCCAATGTAGGTATAATATTATATGTGGTTCACAAAACCCTCAATTCAGCGAGATTTCAAAATATCAAATCTTCAATTCGAGGAGGCTTTTGAGGAAGTAGGTGATCATTTTGTGGACAGTTTTCAAGGGGCACTAGATTGTTTGGTGGAGGGTTATAAGGAACATTATTTCTTGCCTTAGTATCATCATTTCGGTTAGTCATACCTATTAATTTGCAAAACATAATTTCTAATAAAAACAACCTAAATTTGAATAATTTCTATCAAAAATAACCTAATTTTTAACAAATTCAATTAAAAATAACTAATTTATAATAAGATTCATTCAAAACATTAAAAAAAATAAAAAATCACTAATATCATATACTCATTTTGAGTTCCAATACCGGAAGAGAGGGAACTCTCAAACACAAATAAAATGCAATGTGAAAAAAGCCCTCAAATTTTTTTTTTAAAATAAAAAAACAATTCAACAGGTTTTGGGTATCCAATTTAATATTGGATACACAATAATATTGGGTATCCAATACAAAATTAGATACGTGATAAGGCTTGCTCCTAACTTCTTAGCATTGGAATCAAGATGGGTGGAAAAAAGTCAAAGTGAATTTTGAAATGCTTTTACACATTTTCAAACTCTATTTTTTTCACATTGCCACTTTTTGGCACACCATGATCTTGCACATACCCTTATGGCAACATACATATTTTGGTATTTCATTATGGAATCAGCGATAGAAAATTGTCTAAGTATTTGATAGTTTGCAACAGTATAGATATTTATTTGGTATGTATGGATGACTAGGTTTGAGTTAGGACATGCATAGTTGAGGATCTATAATTGATAGTGTCAGGATGATGTATGTTAGTGCACAGACCTATATAGATAGTATGACATAAGTTATAGAAGAACTACTAGAATGGATAATTAACAAAGTAGAATAGAGCACATCAGTAAATCATATTGTACGACTTAAGGAATTATTTTGGTAACAAAATAATTACTTAATCATGATGGGTTGATATTCTAGATGTTAATCCTGAAGACATTTTACAATTAGCCAAGCATGTGGAAGTTATAAGGACGACTAATCAAGATTTTTCTTAGATTGTAAGGTATAAGTAAAGATCATATCTTGCTCATTTAATTTATTGTGAGAAAGTGGTGTGAACTATTGTAAAGGAAGGTTATATGATATGTGAGCTTTGTACAATGAGGGATTTGGTGTATGATCAGAGTATTCAAAAAGTACATCAGTGAGATAGTATTGTATGTAAATCTATAATTGTGAAAGAACTTATTTTTATATTGCATGTTAGGGCTGTGGGCTCTTCTTGGATACATTGTATTTGATCTACCAACTCCTAAAAGGGTTGAAGCAACTCCTAACAAGGTTGGGGCTTTTAACAGAGCCTAGTACTCTAACAAGGACTCGATACACTATATGTATTTGATAGACTCCTCATAGGATCAATATCGTTAACATGATTCTTTTGTTTAGTGAATCATCTTGTGTATATCATCCCCACTGGGGTTTTCCCTTGGCCAGGGTTTCCCTATTTAACAAATGATTGTGTTATGAGTTCTCTATATGTATGGTTTTATTTACTATTCAACATTGTTGGTTTACTTTCTTATGCAAGTTGTAAAGTAATTAACAATATTTAGTTATGGGAAAAAGTTTGTAGAATACTGATTCACCCCGCTCTTAGTATTATCTATTTCTAATAGTTTGTCATTTGTTTCTTGTCTTCTTGAAGCATGAATTTTTTTTCTTTTGCTTTATTCTTTTACTCAATTACTTCATATAGTCTTACTGACTGAGTTCTTTTTCGTCTTTGTTTAGTACACTGTTCTTCTCCAATAGTTTTTTTATTGCTTCATAGTTATCACTAATCTTTCCAATGTCAAGTACTCCTTTTGTGTCTACTTCCTTTTATAGTGTGTCATTTTTCTAAACTACTATTTCTTTCCTTTTTCTCAGTGATTTTCTTAACTCTTCTCTTGCTCCTTCAAGTTATTGTAATGTGATCTAGATTTCAATCATCTGGTTCTCAATGATTTTTCCCAACTTGTATTCCTCCATCTCCATGATCTGATCCTCTTAGACTTCTTCCAAGAGAATTGTGCTCTAATACCAATTTTTGGAAGGATTAATGGGAAACAAGATACTGAGAGGGGGGGCAAATCAAGATCTTAAACTTTTACTTATAAAATCAAATTACTAAATTCACACCTAATTCATCTCATATCTTAGATCTAAAATTAAAACTATAATTTTGAATAGTAAATGAATACATCACATCCATGAAAGATTCAAAATATAACACAAATGATTTGGTAACCAAGAAATACTTCAAGGTGAAGGTAAAACTGGGTTGGGGATGAAACCCACAAATCTTCATTATTGCAAGTACAAAGTTAACCTTTTAGGGTTGCAATGTTTTATCATAATATATGAGCAACCCTATGTGGGGTATTCCTTGTTAAAAGATTCAAGACTATTAAGTCCTACCCTATTAAAGGATTTAACACTTACAGTTAAGTAAGGACTCTGTTAGGAGATTTACATAGTCATGTTAGGATCACTCAGTTAAGAGATTTCCCCTTATTCAATATTGCTAAGAATTGATTCAATAACTAACCCTCAATTTTCTCTGTAAGATGATTTTGGATCTCCTCTATACAATGTCTAATTTGATATTTCAATCTAATAGCTCCTTTTAGTCCTTCACTGCTTGGATTGCCCTTGTCTGATCTAATTCTAGACTTAGCCTTTCTTTCTCTATTTTATCCTTGACTGCTTCTTCACTTGCACATTCACACTTTCATTCATCCACTCATACCATCTCTCTTTGTTTTCATCCTTATCTTCTTAACACACATTGATTCTAGGGTTGGAATCCTTCTTAAATAGGTGTTCTTCAAAAGTTCTAGATCTCGATCATCAGAGGTTTACAATTCATCTTCTTTTTTCTTTTCTTTCTAATTTACTGATTGGTTGATTTGCATTCCTTGGGATCATTACCTTATGTACTGATGTGTAATCTCCATCTTAACTATCTCTTCAAACATTAAATATCATATAGAGGTTAGCCAAAATAATTTACATAGTTATTTGTGCAATTACAAACTCATATGACAAAACTAAAATGCTCGACATTTGAATGAGTTGACACTCGATCATCACTAACATTCATACTGGCACTCGGCTTCAATATGTATGTTCTTCTCTATTTGCTCCATAAAAACTATCTTTTTAATTTACTCGGTCTCTATTATAATAGCTCGGCTTACATATACACTTGGTTTGAATTGGGTTTCTCAACAATCATTGGCTAGATCAGTATGTAATGTAAAATAAACAAGTTCTTATTTATACTTGGCCTTCACTAGATGACTCAGTCATAGTGATGACCGTTCATCCTTGCTTAGTAAATGACTAAGTGTTTTGACACTAATAGGCAATCATAGGCTTATAGATCAATAGGTGGAACCGTTAAGGGACCAACAATTGAATCAGTTGAGGGGAATGATGAGCCCCAATTTTGGCATACTTAAGCTAATAGATAAAATATTTTTCATATACTTTCAATATCATTTTATGCTATTACACAAAATTCAAGTGTTAATTATGGATAATATATGGAAGTTTATAACTAGTATTATATGGTAATATGAATACATCTTTATAGTATTCCATGGTTAAATACTTGTTTTTTTTATGATAGTACAGAATGTGCTTTGAAATCACATGCCTAAGAATTTCCTTTAGCCATTATCATTATGAATCATGTATCCACTATGGGAATTACTACTTTAACTCTTATATGTGGAATAATAAGTGGATGGAATGATGAATCATTTTTAAGGTTTTATGTTTAGCTAACCTAAGATTTTAGGATTACTAGTTGGAATGTGCAAGTAATAGAGGTTGAGAAGAAGATGGATCTTATACTAAAAGACTGGCATGAGACTGTGTCCATAAAGGACTCTTCAACAATAGCTAAGGAAGTGGTTGATACACTAACCACCTTTTACTAGAATGCATAAAAGAATGCTAAGATAGATTCATTGTTGACCATGGATCTAGTAATAGTGCTTCTTTATGATTTATTAATCTAGGGTAGTGGTTCCTTACTTCCTCCAACTATCTATCTCTTTCCTCTTTCTCATTATATATGATCCTTCTTCATTATTAAAAAAAAAGATGTAATAAATGTTTCCCTATTTATGGAGAGAAATTAGTTAGTTAGTTAGTGAAGAACTCTAAAATAAAGGGGCCACGTTCACTCTTACTAAGAACAAGGATGATAGATTGATGTGCATTGTAATTGTTATTAAGTTCTAAGTAAGCTAATGTACGTATTGAATCTATTATCAATAAATTTATGATTTTTTTCACCTAGATCTATTGTGTTTATCTGGGCACTACCTAAGGTGACCCACTCAAGGAGTTGTCTTCTTTCATTTCAAGAAAAGCGTGCTAGTTATCAATATTTTTATTATGATATAGAAGTACTATTTTTCATCAATAACTTAGTGTGACTTCTTCTTCAATTAATAGAAACATGTCATTGTTGGTTGTTCTTGCAACCATTAGGAACAGAGGCACATTCTCTCTAAAAGTTGAGTATAGGTTTGTTTCTTGTAATAGGAGTAAGACAACCATTTACACCCTAGTATGGTGGTTCTAGGTAGAAAATGTCTAAAAAGAAAACTTAGTACATAGATCATGCTTACCCATTTCAAGTTTAACGTCCTTGGGTTGATGATTAAATGATGTCTTAGGTCATAACTTGATTGCTAGCTGACAGGTCCAATCCATAAGTCAAGGAATATATTTTATGAAGTCATAAACCATATCTAGGGCACTACATTTCTCTTCTTTTATTGTCCTTGATTTGTCCTTTTAGGCTATAGAAGCTCTCATTCTATCTGTGATTTTTGAGGCTCTATTTTTTAATAAAGCCTTACTGATGGAACTTTCTATCCCCAGTGAGTGTTGTATGATTAGCGAGTTTGTAACAAATTATTAAGACTCACTTGAAATTCTATAGACCTTCTTTAACTTATATGCATCGAGACATGACAAGTCCATCATGCATCTTGCAAGATTCGTGACAATAGAACAGAATGTAAGAAAATAATAACTCTTTGTATTGTAAAATAATTTATATAGAGGAATAAGAATCATAAAAATGGCTAAAATTCTACATATTGGCTAGCTACAATGATGAATATGGGCTTTATTGTAATTAAGGTTAGGATTAAAATGAAAAATATATATTCTAACTAAGACAATGAAGAAAAATACTAGGGTTTGTTACAATTAGAAACTATTATAGAAGATGAAGTGTTTCTAATAAATATTTTTTCCACTTTGGCTGTTATGTGCATCCATTTCCTAAATAAAAATGTTGGGAAGCAATATCTAAGTAGAAAATAGAGAATTTTGTCATGAAAAATAAGCTACTTGAAACATAAGATACTATATTTAAGAATTAAAATCATTTTAACATTATATTTAAGAGTTACGACCATTTAAAAAATAACTATATATGGATTTTCTACCTTTTAATAACTACCATTTCTATGCATGGATACTATGTTCTAGAGTTAGCAATTCTACAAAAAAATGTAGATTAACAAGCAATTGTACCATGTAATATTGAAAATCACACTTTAAAAATACAATGAATTGAAATGCAAAAACATAAGTCCCCTCTACTCTTAAATAATTTAGATTTATTATGCGTAAAGACATACCAGAATTAAAATGTGAAAAAAGAGTTCCATTATACTAAGTGCACTTAAAGAAATTAAATTGGCAATCAAAATTCATAGTTCAAACTCAGAAGTATATTGGTATTTGATTACTGTGTTTATACATTTAGTTGATAAACGATTCAAGTCCCATAATAATAGAAGGTCCTATGTGAAAGAAATTGCTCATAAGAGAAATATTGATGATTTATCAAGCACCCTTTCAAGAAGATGAAAAAAATGACAATGTTAAAAAATCAGAAAGAAATATTAGAGGAATAATGAAATAAAGTTAAATTTTAAAGAGTATTTATATTGTCTGTGATGATGTAACGACAATTAATTTTTCCTTAGATTCCCATGATAGTGGCATAAATTTTCATTTGGGCATTTGCTAAATTTGAAATCTAGTTGTAGCCACGGTTTTCCATTTCCATATGAACATAAATTATATCTTAGTGTGCTTCCAAAATTATAGATTAGGAAATTTGCTGAATTTTATTTTGGCTTTACCATGTACAAATGTTTAAAATTAATTAACTCTTACAAAATACAATAATATTTAAAAACCAGATCCCAAAGCAACCCTGATTTGAAGAAAATAAAATAATGAGATGAATATTTAAGAATTTATTGAGTAGAATGAATTGACACATAGACCCATACCTAGCCCAAAAGTACAAGATATTCTATATTTTCTAATGTGAGATTTTTGTAGCCTCCTCATCAACCATGGGGAAGAGAAGCTTGTAGAAGTAGGTTTTTTATTAAAATAATTTAACCCATAACCGTGCAATCTCCTAAAAATGGATTCAATGCAAAGTAGAAACATAAGCTATAAAAATACCTCTTTGTTAGCCATTTAATGTACATATTTGACAAGGATGTAAACATAGAGAAAAATAAATAATTTGTATAATATATTTAAAATTTGTACATTAAATAGAAAAAAGAAAACAATGGCATAAACTATTGTTCTTTTAGAAGAAATGAAGGGAGGGGGGTCACGTCTGCTACCCTCTTCTCCTTGCCACAGATTTGGTCAAACTCACCACAATGTTGTGGTTGCAAAGTCCTTGGAGAGACTTGAGTTTTCTTGCAATTAGGGAAAAGTTGAAATCGCATTTGAAAGAAGAATTGTGCATAACTTCATGTTACATTGTCTGCTCATCAATGAATTAGACAATAATGTATACACTGGGTGATTCTAATAAAAAAGACAGATGTATAAAACACACAACATCTTAGTAGCTAGATTCGTCCCAGATAGGTGTTGGTGTTTGAAAATGCTGGAGGTTTTTCAATTATCCCAATGAGAATATGACATATCTAGGGGTAGCTAACTCCCATTTTCAACATGTCATTTCAGACACCGGGCCAACTATAAGGCATGACCCTTCTTCTACTTCAGGCTCTGCTAAACCTAGGCGGGTAGACCTCATATTCAAATGATACCATACCAGTGCAAAACATATCCCTGAATCTATTAAGCATATGAAACCCTTATTTCTCCTAATGGCTTGTGAAATGACACAGATCTGGAGTAGCTAAATGCAAGTCTAGAATATTCACAAGCTGAGTGAGGGTTCAACTTTTATGCCCACTTCAAACATGAACAACTGAAATTATTTGAATAAAAGATTTGTGCAAATGCCATTCATATCAGCTTGCATCTAATTTAGTGATCAGTGCCTTATCCATTGAAACATAGAGTCATTACCAGCCGAATGACCTAACTTGCTTGTATTACAATCAAGTTTATCAACTGAAATTCCCTAATCTCATTCTTATGCAATATCCCTTTCATACACCCAGAAACCCTATCAGAACTATGAAGCATTTACTTAATTGCTTGAGTCAAAAGCAACAAAGATTTGATACACACTTCATCCAAAATGTCTTAAACCAAATGAACATTATCCATTCAATTAAAAAGCTAATGACACATGAAGAATTAGGAGACAAAATTAGAAAACTCAGATAATTCTTATAAATCCTCTTTTGTATTTATCCTTGGAAAGCCTAAATATAGTAACTGACAATACAAAATGCAACTCAAGATAATTCATATGATCTAGCCTCAATATCCAGTACTTCAGAATAACAATGCATAACATGAAATGAAGTTCTGCACAGGGCGGATGTGTGGCCTTCACTGCTAGAGCTTAGCTCAAAGTCAGGAAGTAAAACCATCTACAATCTTGGTTTCAGCAGTAGAACTAGAACCTTGCTGGTATTGCCCAGAGAAAATTGCCAACCTCCACAAATGAGAAGAAGAATGAAAGATATAGGAAAGAAGCAATTTCTTGGATTGAATCTGAATATGACACTTGTCTAGCCGGAAAACCTTCTCAGCAGGTTAAAACCATCTTTCTTATCTTTTCCCTCTAACTGAAAATCAAATCCCCATCATTTTACCCTTCAAAGACATCAAAATATCTTAGAAATTTGATGATGAAAGGATGTAACTGATTTTTGTGTTGAAATGAACTCGGTAAAAGTAACAAATCAATTATAGTATGAACTTGAGAAAACAAGAAAACAACCTCAAGTTGATTTTCTCCACTCTCAGATTTCAACAGACCTTTAAAAACCGTCCTGCAACAAACTCTAATGATTAATGATCACACTTGCCTGTTCTATTGCCAATGCCTCCGATTTCACAAATTGACCTGTAGCTCAAATTGGTGAAGACCTGTGCATAATCTAACTCTAGAAATGGAAAATTCAACTCTTCCTAGTTTTGACAATATATTGGAGAACCCATTTTCGACAAAATAAACCCCTATTATGGCCTTCTGAAAATCGGCTCTCTGCTCCATGGCTTCTCCTTAAAATTCAAAATTTTTGAAAAATTAATGATTTGTCTATAGTTTTAACTATAGAAAAAAAACATTTTCAATTTGAAATTATCCTCTTTTTAAAAAATGCACAGGAGAATCATTAATTTCAAAATTTTATTTTTTCTTTTGTTATCCCCTTAGCTGACTAGACGCCATCAGATCGCCACATGGTAGTCTCTGATTGGCCAAGAACTTTCCACATCACCTGCTGATAGGGTGCCACATCATCACCACCTCATCTTGCCATGTCATACTCGCATTATCGCTATATTAATGGGTGAGCAACTTCCTCTTAGTGACATAGCGAGGACCCTCAGATCTGCCACGTGGCACAATTTGGTGCACTTTAAAAATCCAATCGCCACATCACCAGTCAATGAGTCTGTTAGTTGCCACTCGGCGCTATCCGGTTCACCACATCTCCCAAGTAGGACCCACGTATCCTCTCACACTTTTCGCCAAATTTTGAAATTTTTCGGCTAGTCACTATGTTGCTAGCCAAAATTTCTTAGATTTTTCGGCTAGCGCCATAGCAACTAGCCGAATTTTTAACCTTCCGGTGACGTCATCTTTGCTAACATCATCCCTTTGTTCTATGTGACCTCATCTTTGCTAACATCATCCCTTTGTTCTATGTGCCCATTCAAAAATATGCTCTGTTCGTATTTGGCCGACATCATCGGGCCCTACACGGGCAACTACTCCAAGCTTTAAAAATCGGCGTGCCTTTAAAACAATTTACAACATGCGTCGAAGTATATTTAAAAATTTAAAACTAAAACTTCCCAGGAGATATGGGATAAAGCGGGTTTTTTTTCTTCCCAGCGGATATCTGTATGAATTTCTTCCTAGATCTTTTCATCGCTATCACTTTCATCTGAATCCAGTTTGATAGAGCTTTTCAACACAGATTTTGAGTCCTTATCAGATCTAGAAGTTGAAGAAACTCGCACTTTAAGACTAAGTGTGGTTTCAATATCTGTTACATCATTTTCTCTTGAAGCAACATTATACTCAGACGTCGGAAGTGAGACTCCATGAGGGCTTATAGCCTGAATGGATAATGCATCTAAATAATACCTTGGTTCAGGACTTGCAGGGTTTCCACCTCTAATTGCATTGACACATGATGGTGCCAGCTCCACTTCTCTGTGTTGTTTGCCTGGGTATGTTTTAGATAGAACTTCCTGCACTTTATCGGATTCTAGAACTTCTTCTTCTTTCTCCTCTATTTTTTTTATGCCTTGTATCACTAGGAGAAAGTTTTCCTACATCCAGTTCTGCACCTTTTGCGTTACTAGACCTATCATTGCTTTCTTTATTCATTGCGATGGCATGGAATTGCTTTGAAAGGCATGAATTCCTGCTCTTTACAGGCTTGTAGCAGCTTTGACTTTGGCGTGGTCTTTCTCTAAAAAAAGCATATTCTGCTCTAAGCTACAAGGTGTCCCCTACCTCCTTTAAATAGCTTCTTCCTTGTTCATGGGCACCTCTGTTTTATGTCATTGACTCTACTCAAAAAATGCTGGCATCTCCTTTCTTTTTGACTACAATCTCATCCCTCCAAGCTGCAACTTGGACCTCATTCACATAATTTGGATCTGTCTTACGTGGGTGTTCTTGTCTAGCTGGAGTTGCGTGTTATGCTTTCTATCGATATTGTCACTACCTATGCCTTTGTACGTGAGTATGCTCTGTGACTGCCGTGAGATGCTCTTTGTCATGCTCCTGCCTTTGACCTGCATTGGGCTCTCTTTATGCTGTCTCTGCATCTCTTTTAGTCGGCCCTTCTTCATTCACATGCTGCTCTGCATGAGGCTTGCTCAATGCTGAGTTTCCCCTTCTAAATGCGTAGACTCCTCAGTGTGGGCTATTTCCTTTTAACTCTGCCTCCTATTGTTCTTTGCTGCTTCTTTTCAATGGTGGCTCCCTCTAGTATGGCAGCTTCTTCCTCATTGGATGGGAGTGCATTGTCATCCAGAAAACTTCCTTGGTGCTGCCTTGATTTCCTTCATCACCTACGGCTTCACTCCATAACCAACCCTTTTCTTTTTACTTGGCGTTCTTTCTACTTATGGCATGTTTTTTGTTGGCGTATGGAGCTCTCCTACCTACGGCTTGGAGTTTTTTCAATTGAATTTTACACTTGTTTTTCCTTATTATAAAGAGGATTGGTAGATTGTCAATAAGTGGATATTCATAGAAGAGTTATGGAAGACTAGAGCTTGAACTTCTAGTATTTTACATCTTCCACTTTTACACAATTAGAATGTAAAGAATAAAGTGAAAGACATATCTGTTGAGACCTTGGGAGCAGCTTCGACTCCCATTATCAAACTTAGCCCACAAACGATGGATCACGAGCCATTTAGATTTATATGAAAAAGGGGTCATGCATATCAAATTGAACTCATCAAGTCAATGCTTCTATAGATCCATTTGGTCCCGCCAAACAATATCCATCCACTAAACATTTATAACAATCAGATTCATTATGACAACTCTTCTCGAAGCATACCAAATTCTTACTAGTTGTCACAAATCTAGGCCTCGTTTTGTTGCTGGCATAGGAATAGAAAATTAGAATAGAAAAATGGAATAGGAATGGAAATGAGGAATGGGAATAGAAATAGGCAATTCCAATCATGTTTGGTGCACTTGGAATTCAACTGGGAATATGTTAATCTATTGTTTGGTTGTACAAAAATAGAATAGGAATAAGGTTAAGTTTTGTATTTTTAAAAACATTTTTCCTAAAAAAAATTTAATTTATTATTTTTTTAGTTAATTCATTTTCATTTTCATTTTTTTAAACAAATAGATATAATTTTAAAAAATGTTATTAAAAAAAAATTTAACAAAAAAAATTTTAAAAGTAAAAGTAAAGAAAAATAATTCAAAAAAAAAAAAATCAAAAAAAAAAATTTCAAAAAAAAATTTAAAATTTTTTTTTTTTTTTTTTTTTAAAATAAAAAATATTTTTTAATGGAAAATCGGAATGGGAATGGAAATGGCCTATTCCAATAACAGATATTTTTTGGCATAGACATATGCTCATTTTAGGGGCAAAATTGGAATATGTCTTCCTATTCCCAATTCCGATTGAGCTTACCAAACAGTGAATATAAAACATATTCTAATTTCGTTTTCCTATTCCACTCATATTCCAGCAACCAAACGGGGCCCTAGTGAATTTAGTTGGGCCCAAAAGTGGGTCTAGCTAAAAAAAAATTCGTTTCCAGATAATTGATCCTTCAGATTAATTCACTGGTGACTTGATACTGATTCATATCAAATTCGAGTTTTGAACAATCAATTTGAAACTCATTTTTACCACTTCTTGTCAAACTGTGAATTTCATGCTAAGAGGTCTATTGACTGCCTTTAAAAACTGATTTGGACAACTAACCAGGCCTTGAGATTGAACATACTAATTCTCTGTTTCTCATTCTTGCACCCTGTCAAATCTCGTCTCATGACGAATTCTCAGTCAAAAAATATTGACTGTAAAAGTTGTCTTCTCAGATTTACCTGCAATAAAACATGTTAGAAAGCAACAAACTGGGCTCAATTTTGGCCTTCAAAATTAGGCAAATGGACACTTGGGAAGTCGAAATCTAGGGTGTTGATTCTCTGTCATGAGGACAGTATGAATCTGTGATCTAGGCTCATAAAGAATCACAGGACGCAAATGACGAGCATTCAAAGTAAGCTACTTGGATTTGCAGACTGGAAATAATGGCAAAAAAGTAATTTTTTGCAAATGGAATTGACCTAGAAAAGTGTGCTATTGGATTCATCAAGACTTGCAAACTAACACACTTAAAGTATTTTCGGAGGACAAAATAGTGGTACAATCCATTCGGTCTCACCAATCATAGATCTCAAATTATAACATCACAAACAGGGGTCCTGACAAATCTGCAAATGCAGAGACCAATAAAAAGTTACAAATTGGGTTTGGAATCGTGTTTGAAAATTGATCAAACAGATTTGTCAAGACTTAAAAATTGAAACATAGGAAGTCTCTGACGTCTACCATGCAACACAAAAATAATTTTAACATTTGGGTCAATTGGGTCAAATTTATAGCACGTCAAATAGGGCTTCCCAAAATTATGTGCAAAGTGCATCAGCATGACAAATTTAAATGACCAACTTTGAGAGATTCAAAACCTAGTCAAACGGACTCGAAACAGCTCGAAATCTGAAACATAGGTTCTCAAGTATGGACATTAGACACTCCCAAAGCGAAAATTCACAAAACATTTCTGGCTGTGAGATATTCAACGACAAACACAGCCTCCTGTCACTATTTGATACTTGGGTAAAAATGCAGATTAGACAATGGCTCAAAACAGGACTTCGCCAAACAGCTCGGAATATCAATTTATCATTACAGAATATGTGAACGGGCTAAATGAAGGGTGTTAGAAACATTGAACACCATTTATGCATTAAATAGATAGCCAGGTACAATCTCATCGAAAGGGCATTTATGGGGCTTGATTTCTCAAAATTCAAAATTGTGATTAAAAATGAAGCATGCAAATTTTAGTCCCAATAACAGGTCGAATCCGAATTTGGCTCCAATCCAGATCTAGATTCGTGCTTAGATCCAAACATAATCCTTAACTATGCTTGTGGATCCTTAGCCGACTCTCAAGGATCCATAGGCAGAATCAAGGATCCTACCCAGATCCTCAAGGATCCAAGCCTCAGCCTAAGGATCTAGCACAAATTCATGGCAATACAAGGCACAAAAATATAAAATCATGAATGTGAATGTGATGATTTTCTTTATAATCATGAAAATAGATCAATTATCAAGTATACAATCCATGAATCTGATTAGCATACCGAACCAAAATTGTTTTGTGAATCAACAACTAAGTACAACATTCTTCATTCTTTATTATTAATAAGGAAAGATGAGGATGACCACATTAATATTTATTAAAACTAACGCTTGTCTTGTCTCATTGCAACTGACTGCTAAACTTACCAACTTCCCTAGTTTCTCGTGCGTTCTCTTCATCGAGGTCTAAATAGAAATGAGTTAATCATTGTTTAAGCCTTCTAGAAAAATGGGAATCACAAACTGTTACTCCCTTCTGCAAAACCGTAACCCCGAGACTTGAACTTTGCACCTTCCCTCTATATCTACGCCTTCTCTTGCACAAAATAACTGCAAAACCTTCGATTTGGTTAGGGGAAAACTACCAATGTCTACATTGCACAGACATTTGTTAATGGTCAATCTTCACATACTAGAAAACATTGAAAGGAAATGCAATAATGCAAAATGAAGTCCAATGTTATTGGATGCAGATGAAATGTGTAATCATTATTTAATATTTTATCCTCGACGAGAGTTCTCTGTCGTGGTAGAAACTAATATTGAATAGAATACATAAGTTATGTTAAAGGAACAATGACATTGTCACTTTAGCCAGATGTTGATTCTGTAGCGATTAGAGTGTGGTTAAAGCATGACTAATCCATGAATATTATATAAGTCAATGATAACTCTTTTATGGATGAGTACATAATAGAGAAATTGTCTCATAATCTTATATATCATGGAAGCGTCAATTTGTAAGCTCGGAAAAAGTAATTAGAAAGTTTGAATGAATATAACAGATAGGATTCTTTAGGATAGACCCATAACTTAGGCCTCTAATCCCCATCAGGAAAAAGGACGTTAACCTGTCTCAAAGGGATCAATCTATAATTGTAATAATCGTGAAGAATATATTACATGTAGAAAGGAAGATTATAATGCAAATTTATATACCATTGACAGAAGAGTTGTTATTCGAGTATCCTTAGATATTAAGAGTGAGACTGACATTTTATTATAGGCAACCAACCTTGGACAAAGAGGTCATCTTTTCTAATAGAGGGAGAAAATAAAGGATATGTTTAGATGAGTTTTGAGGATCTTAAACATATTTATTTAGTGGGAGTAGACCATGTCAAGTTGGATTCTCCGATTATCAAGACATTGTAGTTCTTAGAGGAGTATGATTCATGAGATAAAGTTTTCTATGCGTAGACTAAAAGTTTTTAATGTGAATGCCTAAACTGTAGATGGATACTTAGAATGCCATTCATTTAGAGTACATTGATAATGATCCGACAACCGATATTTTCTCCAAGTCTTCTACCAAAGTGAAGTTTGTACACTATTGAAAATAAGCTTTGAGTTATGGATTGGAGCCTTTAGTAAGAGAGAGATCAGCATCAGTGATTACCTGAGATATACTTTAATGCTTCCTTCTTTGTCAAAAAGAAATTTAAGGTAAAAACCTTTGTTCCATCCTCGCGGTGGATATCATGTGAGTTACTATATGACTTTGTGGAAACATTATGGAAGGTGATAATTTTTCATTTATTATTTGTGTGGTTACTATAGTAAGGTGATGATCTTACAATAGTGTAACCTTCTATCATGATTGATATCATATGATTGATGTCTAAGTAGATCATGATCAATTACATTTTGTAATTCAATAACAACTGAGATAGGTATCTTATTATAGATATCTATGAGTTGTATTGTAGAGATATATCATGGTAGATTAACATCCGTAGATAAGCCATGATTATAAAATGTTTCTATGGTAAGTATCATTGAGGGTGCCTATACACATACCTTATGAAATTTTTTAGTATTTGGTGATTATCATGGGACTTGATATTTTGAGGTTATTACTTAGAGTATTTAGTAAATATAACGTGACTTGATAATATGAGGCCATTACCCCTGATATCATGAGATGATATCTAAATAATGGGTATCTTCTAATCATGTCATTCTTGATATTACAATGAGATAATATCTAACCATGTGTTTATCCTCCCTAGCTAAAAGGGAGTGTTGATGTTTTGTGAAGATATGTATGTTTGTGTGTGTGTGTGTGTGTGTGTAATTATAGGTATCATTATACTAGTCACATAATAATGAATAGACATGTTCCATGAAGGAACTTGTTTCTCCTTGGATCACAACAGGTCTAGTGCTTCACAACAATTGACATCACCTAGATCCAATGAGTGCTAAGTGTTTCATTCATTCTCATGAGGGATGGGTTCTTGTAAAGTACTAATCTTGAAACATGTGTCAATGTAGTTGAATCCTAATAACAATATAACAATTTGACTTGTTATGGAAAATATCTCCTACTTATTAATTGATGAGCTCACAAGGATTTTTAATGAATGGTTCATAATGCACAAAACTTGGTGAAGGTTTTGCAAATGGGGTTGCAAGTAAAGTGGGTTTAATCATGGTGGAAAGTCCATAGTTTAGCTTGCTCAAGCTGGAGTAGTACCTAGATGGATGACCTCCTGGGAAGTCCCAATGCTTCACCTTTGTGAGCATCACCTAGATCCAATGAGTACTAAGTGTTCCATTCAATCTCATGAGAGAGGGGTTCATGTGAACTACTAGTCATGAAACATGGGTCAATGTGTTTAACTCAAAAACTAGCCAATCTTGCTCTAGAAAAGATCTCCTACTTATCAATACCTATTGATGTAACCCATCTTTGAATCTTTTATTTTTTGAAGTAGATTTATTAGCTCCCTTTTTGGTTTGAGAAAATCACCGGTGTGTAAGATCAATCAAGAGTGCTTTAAATATCAATGTTGGCCAACTCCCTCATCACTTTCATACCTTGAGTTGATGTAAAACACACATAGCATGAGTTATTGCTATGCACTTGTATTTGAAAGAAATCAATATCTACCCATTTGAGATCAAGAGAAAATCAAATGTTCCTCGGTAAAATAACTCTCATATGATTTGATAAACATTTCACTTAAAAATGAGAATATAATCTAACCTGGTATCATTATTTCAAAGCGCATGAATGCTCAAAGACTAATATTATCCTCATATTTGCTTCAATTACAGAACATATATTTCTAAAAATGGACTAGAAAATTTAAATTAATTTGCTGTAGGATAAATTCATGCCCATGAAAATCACATAGATCCATAAAATCAACCCTCTTAGATTATCAAACTTTAAAAATCATTTTATCTTTATTATCTCGAAGGGAAACAAATATCTATCAATTCTTTTTGGACATGGAAAAGGGAAGGATTAAAGGTGAGGAAGAAGCGGCACCTCTGAGTGTTTCTAACTATTGCATTAGCTAACATGTAGTCAACATAAAAAATTTTAAACATTTCAAATTTAGAAAATTATCTTTTGCCCCATCTATTTGACTAAAATATTTGGGTAAAACAGTAGGGAGCAATTCACTCTTTTATCCTGACTTGCACATAGCCACGTGAAATCATCTAATCGTGCGCGCTTACTTGGAGACATACGTTCCAATATTAAATAATAATAATAATAAATAAATAAATATCCTTTCCGTCGGTTGGGTGGACGCTGCCAAAGTAGACCAACAAAAATCCCCTTGTTGTGTCCGTACAATTGAATTAAATATATAATTTCTAAAGTCCATTATAATTTATGTTGATAGTACATAATCAAGATTGAAAAATAGCAGTGAAGTTAAAAGAGAATGTTGAATGAATTTTACTTGTAAGAAGTTATATAACATGTTAAAAATCTAGAAATACTAGGCAAGAGTCTATAACACAATAGTAAATAAATAATAAATACTAATAATAATAATAACTAGTTTATTCTTATAGAGTATTATTCTTCTCCTTGATTTCAAAGCATTTTTAGGAAATGTAAGTAGTTATAATCTAGTTTGTCATTTTTGTGATGAGATATTCCAAAGTGATGGTTGATTTTTATGAAAAAAATAATTTTATATAGTAAACAAAGATTTTACATTCTTAAAATCATTAAATAAAATTCTATTTGAAAACTCAATGTAATATGCAAATTTATCTAAAAAATAATCTCATGTACTAAATAAAGATTTTAGATTTTATCTTTCTAATGAAATGATAAAGTATGATTTTATCTAGACAACCTTTTAAAAAGTGTAAAAAAAGATTAATATGTAAAAAGAAATAGTAAAAAAACTATCCTTTATAAAAAAAATCAATTGCTTTTCTGATAAAATTTTTCATTTTAGATATATGTTTGTAAGAGGGGACGTAAAAGTTCTCACCACATACTCTCTAGAGAGTAAACTTCTTTATATCTAAGATTCCTCTTTTTCCCATAAATTTTCTTAAAAAGTTAATTAGAAGTGACTTAGACCATATAACATAAACACTAAATTTGCTTTAATGTTTTTGACCTTTTTCAAAGATATATCAATTATAGTCTTGAATTCAAAACAAAATAAATCTAAGTAAATAAAATATTAGTGAAATAAAAATATATTACAAATATAAATGCATATAATAATAAAAAGTTCTCAGACTCATAGTCAAAGATATGGTTTTTGAGGCTATTTTTTGTCAAGAAATGCATCCCTATGTCTTCAATCTTAGAAAATCTAAAAAATATGAATTGATTGTAATGAGAGAAATGTAAAATGATTTAAAATTTTAATTGTTTTGCTTGTTTTGTTTTTTAATAATTAGTTTTGTTAAAACACATTTCAGACATAGCTGGGATTCAAGAAGGAACATTGTAAAACATGTTTTAAATAAAATAAAATAATTAATTTATATATAAATGTAATGTTATTATTCTGTAATGGGCACCCCTGGATGTTCCAAAAAACTAAACCAATTTGCTGAAAGGAATTTTGTCAAACAGTTTGCATGCAACCTCTTATTTCTTCGTTTAATGTTTTAAACCCCTTATAACTCTGAAAATCAAACGTTTATTTGTTTGTTGTGTTTTGTGCATGGAATTGGTATCATACAACATAAACAAGAAAGAAACTACAATAATATGCAAAGTGGAAATGAATTGCTGCTAATAAAATGTTATTTTCAGAATTCATAAAACTAAATACATGGCAGATTTATCAACTCACTAATTACTTCAACAGTATTGACATAATACTCCAGCCCATGCTTTCGAACTTGCTGCTACAATACTTTGTCCTTCAATCAGTCCACTACCTTCATAATACCATTCTCTCAAAGTGGCATAAGCATCGAACAAGTAGTGAAGAAGATATGAGCAAAATACCAAATCTGCCTGTAGCCGAAAATGCAACTAAACTGCCTAATAATGAAGCCAATAACAAAGAATTCCAAAGGCCAAACCCCAAGGGAATGACGTCTAGAATGTTACAAGAGAGGATAGATGTCCTCAAATGCCAAGAACGGAGCTGCAACTCACACACCAATTTCTTCTCATATTCAACCTGCCTAGTGAAGCCACAAATGCTTCCTTTTATTCTAGTTCCAAGGGTCCGCTCAACTCATATGGGCAATGTGGGATAAAAGATGTGTAATATATAAAACATATATTAAAATACCCCTTATGTCTCCCTTGGGTACACATCACCATAAAATAAATATTAAAGTAACACTTTAATATTTTACAATTAAATTAGACGTTACTTTAATAAAACTTTAGGCATTAAAATGTATTAGCAATCGGACTCCGAATAATGCGAGTGATAGCTCATCGAAAAGATCTCACCGAGGAGTATCGAATTCAATCACCAAAATTGACCTGCACTGTGTCCTGCCGACTTACAAAAATTGCTTGTCCTCAAGCAACCTCAGTCCAGCCTACTGAATAACCTGCTCACTCTCCCAAGTAGAATCTTCCTTCAGCAGGTCTTTACATCTGACCAAATACTCCTTCACTATCATGTTGCTAAGCTTCCTCTCTCTGGTGTCCAGAATAGCCTTGGGTACTAACACAAGCTTCCCCTCCTCATCCAAAGGGGGTAAATCTGCAGAAGGCACTACACTCTGACCAATGGCTTTCTTAAGCCTAGACACATGAAACACATTGTGCACTCGATTGCCCTCTGGAAGCTCAAACTCATAGGCGACTTTGCCCAGTTTGCGAATCACCCTGTAGGGACTATAAAATCTAGGTTTCAACTTTTCAGCTCCGCTCTTCTTGAGTGATGACTGTCTATATGGTTGTAGCCTCAAGTAAACCATATCCCCTATCTCGAACCTACGCTCTATTCGGTGTTGATCATCATACAATTTCCATTGATTCTAGGCCTGTTGTATATTCTCTTTGAGCACTTTCAAGATGTCTTGACTATCCTAAAATAAGTTTTTGGCTTTGGGCACTCTACTGTCCCCCAAAACTAAATCCATGAAGCTAGGTGCTTCATAACCATAGAGTGCCATGAAAGGAGTCATCTTGATGGACATATGATAAGTGGTGTTATAACAATACTCTCCCATATGCAACCATCTGATCCAAGCCTTTTGTTGTGTAGTTACATAGTTCCTCAAATATCCTTCTGCCCATTTATTCACAATCTCTGTTTGCCCATCTGTTTGCGGATGATAACTAGTGCTAGGTGTAAGATCTGTACCACACAACCTAAATAACTCTTGCCAAAAAACACTCATAAACTTACTATCCTGGTCGCTGACAATGAATCTGGGCAGCCCATGTAACCTGAATATCTCTTTAAAGAAAAGATCTGCCACCTGTACTACTGTGTAAGTGGACGGAATAGCAAAGAAGTGAGCAAACTTCGTCAAGTGGTCCACCACCACATAGATGCAATCTCTTCCCTGCACTCGTGGTAAACCAGTGATGAAGTCCATCGAAATACTTTCCCATTTCCTATCAGGAATGGGCAAGGGCTGTAATAAACCTGTAGGAAATGTGTGCTCTCCCTTATTCTGTTGACAAACCACACACTCCCTGACATACCTCTGAACATCATCCTTGAGCCCTTTCCATGAAAACCGCTCTCGAATCTACCTGTAGGTCTTGAAGACTCCCGGATGTCCAGCTGTGGGTGTATCATGAAATGCCTTCAGTATCGCCTCTCTCAAATGTGATGACGGAATCAAATAAACCCTATCCTGAACTCTGATCAATCCATCTATCACCTCATAGCGATCATCCTGTATGGTACCTGAACTCAATCCAGAAGCCCAAGCATCTCCGACATACTCTGCTATAATCTGATCTCTCCAATCTCCTGAAATCTCTGCCAGAGCACATAAGTGAGGTCTCTGAGAGAAGGCAACAACCACCACATTTTTCTTACCTTTGACAAACTCTATGTCAAAGTCATAAGCCTGCAATTTAGTCACCCATTTTTGTTGCCGGTCATTAAGATCACGCTGGCTCATGAAGTATTTAATATTGTTGTGATCAGTGTTGATCACAAAACGACCACCTACCAAATATGATCAAAATTTGGCTAATGCATGCATTATGGCTAACATCTCCCGGTCATAGACAGAATAACTTTTCTCAACTCCCCAGAGCTTCCTACTCTCGAATGCAATGGGATGCTTCTCCTGCATCAATACTGCTCCAATCCCATCACCTGATGCATCACAATGAAGCTCAAAAGGCTTCGTGAAATTTGGTAGAGCTAGAACTGGACATGAAGACATTACCTGCTTGAAATGCTCAAAAAACCTCTATGCTGCCCCTGTCCACACGAAGGCTCCTTTCTTGGTAAGATCTGTCAAGGGTGTAGCAATCTGTGAGAATCCCTTAACAAACCTCCTATAAAAACCACATAAACCAATAAATCCCTTAAGTTGTGAAGGTTTGTGGGAGTAGGCCACTCTACAATAGCTCTAATCTTTTTGGGATCAACTCAAACGCCATCTGCACTAATGATATGCCCAAGGTAAAGGACCTCAGTCATGCCAAACTCACATTTAGATTACTTGGCATACAATGACTCTCTCTCCAGAATAGATAACACCTCCTCCAGATGATGTAAGTGCTCCTCCCAGGTCTTACTGAAGACCAAGATGTCATCAAAGAATATCAAGACAAATCTCCTCAGCTGCTTCTTGAATACCTGGTTCATACAACTTTGAAATGTAGCAGGCGCATTGGTTAGACCAAATGGCATAACCATGAACTCAAAGTGGCCATAGTGACATCGGAAGGCTGTTTTCTCAATGTCCTTTGCTCTCATCCTAATCTAATGGTATTCGGATCGCAAATCAATTTTGGTGAAGAAGCATGCCCCGTGCAACTCATCAATCAGCTCATCAATCCTAGGAATGGGATACCTGTTTTTAGTTTTTTTCTTATTCAGTGCCCTGTAATCGATGCACATGCGCAACGTCCGATCCTTCTTCTTTACCAACACTATTGCTGAAGCAAATGGGCTCTTACTGGGCCTGATATGCCCCATCTCCAAAAAATCCTTAATCGCCTTCTCTATCTCATCCTTGTGTTTCTTAGGATGACGATAGGGAGTAATCATAACTGGTTTGGCTCCCTCCTCGAGCTCAATAACATGTTTCATCCCTCTGTCAGGAGGAACCCCATGAGGAATATCGCTAAATACTTTAGCGTGTCTATCAAGTATCTTCTAGATATCTGGTGGATGACTCTTTTCTTGTGGCTCTGGTGAAGTTGGCATAGTGTAGCACCTTGCCGCCCACTCTATGTCATCATGACGAAAAAGTCTCTGCATTATCCTCAAGGACACTACTCTGCAACCTCCATCTGAAAGTCCTCTAAGTACCACAATTCTGCCCTCATGCCGGAATCTCATCTCCAATTTTGCTAGATTGAGTGTGAACTCAACTAGTGAAGCCATCCATGTCATGCCGAGGATGACATCATAATCTCCCATGTCCACAACATAGAACTCATCCTCCAACTCGTAGCCATCTCCCAACCTAATGCAAATATTAGATATCTTCCAAGTGCATAATAACTTATCATCGTTAGCCACCATAACTTTAAACCCATCATGCTCCTCTATCTGTAACCCTCTCCTGGCTACCAACTGTGCATCTATGAAGTTATGTGTAGCCCCAGTGTCAATAAGAGATATCACTTTCTACCCCTGTATAGTACCCCTGACCTTAAATGTGATTTCCTTTTGGGCCCCTATCAAGCGTGCCAACGATCTATCATCCTTAGGAATGTTGCTCTCCTCTATAGTGTTACCCTCATCTGAATTGGAGTGCTGATCCTCCCCTTCTGACTTTGACTCTTCTGCTGAAAAATACTCCATTTGATTTGCCTTAGCCTTGAGAGAACATTTATGAGATAAGTCCCAAGGCTCTCTACAATGGAAGCACGGCTTCTTCTTTCGAAGTTCATTCAAGGTTTCCTTGTCTAGTCCTTTTGATCCTTCTTTGGGTTTGCTATACTCTTTCTAAAATAGTTTTTTGTCTTTGTCCTTGCGGTAGGAAGAATTTATTGAATGGCTTTTTCCTTTGTATACCGAAGGGGCTAAATCTCGTGCCTTTTTAGTTGCTTCAGCTAAGGTGAGTGGATCATGTCCCTTCACCCAACCTCGTAATGGATCAGCAAGACCATCACAAAATAACACCACCAATCTCCTAGGAGAGATATCAGTAACAAGTACAGACAAGCACTAAAAATTGGCAATGTAAGTATCCACAGAACCTGACTATTTTAACTGTGCTAGCTCCTTGAAATGTAACTCGGGATCCTTAGTGTCAAATATCTCAATCAATGTTTCAGTGAATTCCTCATAGGATGTAATCTGATTATGCCCCAAAGTCACCATGACATGATGCCACCATTCATGTGCAACACCATCCAAGTGCATAGCCGCATACTTGATAGCCTCCTCCTCAGGCATAGGATTTAGCTGCAAGTATGTATCTACCTCCTGCACCCAAGCTCGTGCAGTCATCTTCCCTGAAGCATCATAATAAGGTAAAGAAAGTTTTCCAACTTTCTTCCTCAGCTCAAAGTTTTGATTCCTCCCTCCTACTTTAGGCATGTGTCTCATCCTCAAGTCCATATAATCTCTAAGGGAAATATCCACCTAAAACTTCGGTCCACTAGCCTCCCAGTCCCTCCTGAACTGATCCTATAACTCAGTAATTTGCGATTCGTTTACTGGTTGAACCGGATCTCTGAGTGGGAAAGTGGGTAGAAGAGGTCTCGAGCTCGTAGTCCGTGCTGGGCGTGCAACATGTCTAAAGTTATCAGCCTCATTCCCATTGTCGTCGTGTCCATTATTACCATTAATGTTATTCTCAAGACCATTTTTTTTGCCTTGGCCTCCATGGTTAATGTTTCCCCCATTGTTATTGTTTCCCTCATTGTTATATTTCTGTTGTTAGCATCACCTGGATTAATAGTGACACCCATCTGTCTAGCCATGAGCTGCAACATCATGTCCATTCGCCTATTCTGCTCATGTTGCATACACTGCCCCTACTCTAATGTATCCAGTAACTGTCTGAACAGTACCTCCCCCTAATCTGGACCAACATTTCTGCCTCCGCCTAATCCTGTATTCTTGTCATCTCAATCACCCATATTATTGTCTTGATCAAAGAATATCTCCTATATGTCTGTATGGTTGGATTCAATGTCCACCTGCACGGATGTACTAGACTATTTGCTTTGTAAGTCTGAAATCCTATTTTGTCTTGCTCTGGTATCGCGGAAATTATAAGACCCCTGTCGCATGCTCAAACATAAATGCTTAGCCTATGTTTTTTACTTACTTTTTCCCTCTATCCGGCTGTTCCAAATTCCCTATAAGACCTCCACAGGATGGCAGGACTTATAGCTCTGATACCACTGTAATGGGCACCCCTAGATGTCCCAAAAAACTAAACCAATTTGCTGAAAGGAATTTTGTGAAACAGTTTGCATGCAACCTCTTATTTCTGCATTTAATGTTTTAAACCCCTTATAACTCTGGAAATCAAACGTTTATTTGTTTGTTGTGTTTTGTGCATGGAATTGGTATCATACAACATAAACAAGAAAGAAACTACAATAATATGCAAAGTGGAAATGAACTACTGCTAATAAAATGTTATTTTCAGAATTCATAAAACCAAATACATGGCAGATTTATCAACTCACTAATTACTTTAGCAGTATTGACATAATACTCCAGCCCATGCTTTCGAACTTGCTGCTACAATACTTTGTCCTTCAATCATTCCACTACCTTCGTAATACCATTCCCTCAAAGCGGCATAAGCATCGGACAAGTAGTGAAGAAGATATGAGCAAAATACCAAATCTGCCTGTAGCCAAAAATGCAACTAAACTGCCTGATAATGAAGCCAATAACAAAGGATTCCAAAGGCCAAACCCCAAGGGAATGACGTCTAGAATGTTACAAGAGAGGATAGACGTCCTCAAATGCCAAGAACGGAGCTGCAACTCACACACCAATTTCTTCTCATATTCAACCTGCCTAATGAAGCCACAAATGCTTCCTTTTATTCTATTTCCAAGGGTCCGCTCAACTCATATGGGCAATGTGGGATAAAAGATGTGTAATATATAAAACATATATTTTAATACCCCTTATGTCTCCCTTGGGTACACATCACCATAAAATAAATATTAAAGTAACACTTTAATATTTTACAATTAAATTAGACGTTACTTTAATAAAACTTTAGGCATTAAAATGTATTAGCAATCAGACTCCGAATAATGCGAGTGATAGCTCATCGAAAATCTCTCACCGAGGAGTATCGAATTCAATCGCCAAAATTGACTTGCACTGTGTCCTGTCGACTTACTAAAAATAGTAAGTATGCCTGAAACTGAGTAAATCAACTTCGTTTTGGCCCAAACTGGAAATGACTAGGCCAAAACACTCCAAGATCCCATTAAACCCTTTGTTAGCCCTCGGGACCATGTAGAACAAGGCTAACGCACACACACTTGGTCAACTGCTAAAATGGGGACATTACATATTCACTTTATTTTATTTAAATTATCATTCAAATTGTATACATCTTTAACTATTTCAAAAATAATAATTTCTAATATAAAATATTTATTATTAAAAGCATTTTTTGATTTATCACATATAACTATTATAGCCAAAAAAGTATTCGATATGTTTTATGGGTTTCATCTTTTATATATATTTCAATCCTTAAATATTGAGGTAGCGGTTCCTTGAAATCCTCTCCTATAACACCCAAATATATGAACCAATGAAATTAAAGTTTAATATTTTTCTTGATTTTAGAAATTAAGATTTGACATATAAACATTAAAAGAAAATCAAAGCATTAAATTTAAAAATAAAAATACAAATGAGAGCCTAATTATATAGATGAGAAAATGATATAATTAAGAAATGAGAAAAATATAATGATAAATAAATAAATATGTATAAATTTGTGTGTTTGTGTGTGCATGCACGTGCTTACATCTAGATATATGTATATACACACACATATATATTTATAAGTAAATAAAGAAATATAATAAAAATGGAAATCCAAGTGTATATACATGGTCTAACAATATATGTGAATATAGTAGATAACTAATTTTTTCAGAATTATAATGAATTAAATGATTAAAAAAAACACAAGTATATATATACATACAAACCTAAAGAAATAAATAAGAAAAGAAGAAAAGAGAATAATAGGCACCTACATATGTCATTTTTGTATGTACGTAATTGTGAAGGATAAAATAAAGTAAAATAATTGAAAAGACAAACAAGTGACTTCTAAAAATAAGTAAAAAGAAAACAATAAACAAAAGCATGAATTGGCCCCTAAAAGATAAGAAACCAATAAGGATCCACAAGGTGAGTACAATATGACAAGAAATACTAACAAGGAGAAACAACAAAGAGAAAGCAAAAGGAGAGGGCGGGAGAAGATACCATAGTACAAGGGACAAAAGGATAAGGGGGAAGAAACCTAGGGTAATGGGCCACCCCTAAGGTTCCTAATACTAGAAAGTAAAAGTTGCAATGACATACTAAGAGTGCACCCCTCATCTCGATTTAGACTAGAGGGTTGGTTGTTTATATCTATGGCCTCTAAAGTTTTCTCCTAAAGAAGTTCTCTTCTCTAGAAAGAATTTAGTGCCTTCTAGACAAATATGGTGATTGGTGGCTCAAGAGTGCTCATCTTTCATGGACTTAAGAACTCATCCATGTTTAATGTTAGCACTATGTTCATTGGTCCTAGTACTAAAGGAACAACATATTTCTCTTATATAAGATGTACCACATGAAAAAATGACCTTATAAACACTCGACTCATCGAGAATATCTCTCGAATCAAGAGATGGGATATGATGCCTCACCAAGAATAGAGGTTTGGAGGCTCGTTAAAAATAAGTAAAAAGAAAATAGTAAATAAAAGCATGATCTAGCCCCTAAAAGATAAAAAAACCAATAAGGATCCATGAGGGGAATACAATATGGAAAGAAAGACTAAAAAGGAGAAACATCAAAGATAAAGAGAAAGGAGAGCGGGTGGGATTGGGTGGGGTCGGAGGGGTGGGAGGGAGAAGACACCATAATGCAAGGGAGAAAGGAGAAGGGGAAAGAAACCTATGGTAATGGGCTACCCCTAAGGTTTCTAATACTAGAAAGTAAAGGTTTCCATATCATACTAAGAGTCCACCCCTCATCTCAGTTTAGCCTAGAGGTGTGGTTATTTATCTCTATTGCCTACTTATTTTTTCTCCTAAATAAGTTCTCTTATTTAGCTAGAATTTAAGTAGTTTCTAAAAAAATATGGTGTTTGTTGGCTTGAGAGTGCTTAGCTAGATTGAACCTAAGAACTTGTTCATGTTTAATGTTAGCAATATATTCTTTGACCCTGGTACTAAAGGAACAACATTTTTTTCCTACATAAGGTGTGCTACATGAAAAAGTGACCTTATAAATGTCGAACTCATCAAGAATGTCTCTTAGATCTTTAAGAGACGGGATACACTACCTCACCAAGGATAGATGTTTGAAAGCATAAGAGATACCTTTCTTGGAGAGGATTTTGAACAACTTGTGGGAAATCCCTTAATTGTATGACAAAGTAATGCTAGGGGATTCTATGTCCATAGAGCGAGATAAAAGAGAGGAAATACAATTTTCCTTGAATCTAGCTCAAAACTTGGCCAATTTCCTTAAGACCACTAACCTCTTCCAAAATCTTCTAATCCTTCTTTAATTTTGATTAAAGGCTAATCCCATCATTTCCTACCCCTAATCCCAACTCAAAATATTTAATCAAGATTAAATATTAATCCTCATGTTTATTAAAAATATTTTAATAAATATCTCCTCAACCCAAACCCTTGAAATAAATAAAACTTTATTTATTTCATAAAATCTTATCCTAGGAAGTTCTAGACTCTTCTAGAAAGTCTTCATCCTCATCCAAAGCCTAGACTCTTCTAGAAGATGTCTTTAACCCTAATCCTAATCCCCTCCTAACCTTGTCACATTCCCTAAACATGGGTTAAGATTTTCTAACTCAAGCCAAAGTTAACAAATATCTCCTCCTTCACCCACCCTCATTAATTGCAATCCACTTGCCATCCACTTGCCTAGTCCTAAGCCATCTCTAACCCTTCCTCTAATCATTTTTACAACCCTAAGCAAGCTTAAAACCCCCCTAAACCCTCAAATTCGAATTTCATGGTATCTCTCACAAATATCTTCAACCACAAAACTTTATAAAGCCCACAAATTCATAAATGTTCTTACAAAGAACTTATGAAGGGTCTTTATGAAGATTTTATCTCTTGAGCCTCCTTTGTTGACTCATCCTTGCCCTTTCCTCCATCCTCTCACCCTGTGACATGTGTCACTCCCTAATTGGTTGTAAGGAAGCACAATCCATGTGCTCTCCTCTCATGCAATCTAAGCCCTTCATGAGCTTTTTCCCATCCTTGCATCCTAGCCCTTTATCCCTCAAGCCCTTTGCCTATTTAAGGAATCCTCTCCCAAGCCATTTTAACACAATCCATGAAGTAAATTTATAATGCTATTTTGAGAGCCAAATCCATACTAAAGCCATCTATCCACACCAAAAATCCACAATCATCCATTGAAGCCTTTGGAAGCATATTGAGCATACATCCTATCCATTTAGATAAAGCTACTCAACAAGAGAGCTTCTTATTGAGAGAGTCCATTAATGGCTCATATTCTCAATTGAGAGCTCATCTTAGTCTATCTTGAAGTTTATGAATTTTGTTTAGTTTTTAGAAGATTTATTTAAATTTGGTTTCTATTAGCATACTAACATTACTCATATACATTTTGGCACGCCCGGTGGGATCCCGCATGGGTCATCTTCATTAGCTTTTTTAGTCAAATTTTGTATGTCATTTGCTGATTTTGGCTAATTTTGCTTGTTTTTGTGATTGGTAGGATTGTATAAATTGGTTTTGTAAGTCCACATGAGCATGAAGAAGACAAAGGAACTCATAGTCTATCTCATAGTATTTGCAGATTTTTCAAGCTTATAGGTGGACAAAGCACTTGGAATTCTTCTTCCTCTTCTTGTCTATATTCTTCTTATTTCATCTACTTCTTCTTCTTCTTCTTGTGGGAGATCTTGGCCATTTTTTTTTTAAGGAAGCAAAATCATACACACTTCTTTTTAGTGCTTAAAATGAACCCCAAAATCATACTTAAATCCATTAAAAAATTAAAAATTTACAAAAAAGAAAAAATCTTTTAACATGTGAAACTAAACCAATCTAATCATTTGCATCCTTGCAACATCACGGTTATAGATGCATTCATGCAAAGTTAGGAACACTTCATTTTTGGGAATTTAAAAAGAACTTCAAGTTTCCATTTCAAAAGGTTCAAAATCAACACTAAGTGCACACTAAAATCTAAATCAAACTCAAAGCATCAATCAAGGATAAAATGAACCTCATTTGCAAATATGTTAAAGTTCTTTTAAAAATCTCATGAAAACTAAGAGTCCTAAATGGTTGCCAAAATTGTCCTAAAAAGCTTTGTTATTTGTTCCAAACAAATGTCTTGTTGCAAAATATTGAATGTTTCTTAGGTTTTTCATGCATCAAAACAATCTAGGAATATCATTTTTGGGCTTAAAACATGCAAACTAGAACACAAAATATTGAATGAAAAGCAAAGTCCAAAGAGTCATTTTCACTTTTGAGTCCAAAAACAATCTTGAATGATCTAAGGTTAAAACAAAGCACTTCAAAGTTCTTAAAACAACACACAAAATCTCAATCTTGAATGCTCAAAGGAAAAAACTTGAATGTTTAATCACTTATCTTTGAATGCATGTTGCTAAAATCACTCTTGAGTGCCATGGATTAAAATCAAAGTTTTTTTTTTTTTTATGAATGCATGATTAAAACAAAAAATCCAATCTTGAATGCCATAGATCAAATAATCATCTTTTGGAGCATAAAAAGAATCTACATTTTTGTAATCTTTTAAGTTATAAAAACAAATAAAAATGCTTTGAGTGAGTTTGTTGTTGGACTCACCCTCTTTAATCACCCATCAATTTAACCATTGGTTGCAATCTCAGTGCCATCTATGGGGATGGGTCCACCTAAGAGGGTGTTAAGTGCTCCATGCAAATCAAACTCCACTCACTTGGGTTTTTAGTGGTTTTATAAAGTTAGAAAATTCCTTGAATTCGCATTAATCTCGATCACACTTCATTTGGGCATAAAAATTGGACAAATCTTGACGTGGAGGGCCTCTGGGCGCGCGCTTGAAATCGAATCTCACACACCTTTGTTTTGGGCTTAAAATAAACTCACACTCAATCTTGAATGCCTTAAAGAAAAATCAATAGATACTTGACGTGGAGGGCCTCCGGGCACACGGGTTTACCTTCTTGTTGACCCTAACTCTTCTTCTTGTTCGCATTCTTCGATCAATTTTATTTTTGTCGACGCTTCAAAGTTGGAATAAATATTGTATCTTAAACATGAGTGCTTGCAAAGTCTAGATCAGAAAACTTAAGCGTCAGTTGGTAAAAGAACAAGTGTGTTTTTTAGCCCAAGATCATCCAAGTCTTCACTCCCCTTGTCGTCTTTCGAGGCCATCTTGGGTGCATAAGATTAGGATCCAAAATCTTGTCTTAGCTTTTTAGGAGGCCTGCTTGGGGATTTCATCACCCCTTGGGATGACCTCAACTCTAGCATTCTGGCAGAGTATAAAGATCAAGAGGTGAATCCAAAGACACCTCTCTTGGGATCAAAATTTTGTCACTTAGGCTAAGCCTCAAGGAACTTTATACCCTTGAGAAGTGAAAGAGGAGAAGTGGGTTACCGCTCTTCTTGGCTGTGTGACATCTTTTTGGTTTCATCTATGGATTTGGGCCTCACGTACCTTGCGTATATCGAGGACTCCCTAGCTAAACCAAATCTCATCCTTGTAGAAAGCTTCCTAGGATGTTGGTGTGTTTGACGTGCTTGCTGAAAACTTTTGTCTGCTTGTTTGTTCATAGCTTTTGAATGAATGTTTGTCAATTTTGGTCGAAATCCCAGAAAAGTAGAAATCTCCCAGCTCAAGGCATACTTAGCGTAGTCACTGCCTTATCAGAAAATCATCCAAGCTCCCTCGCTACAACCGAATCTATCTAGTTCTTTGCCTTAGAACAATCCCAAATCCAAAGTCCATTCAAATCATCCCCCCATCCAGCTAGCAACCCAATCCAAAATCACCCAAGCCTTTAAAGAGTTGTTGTCACTTTGCCAAAATTTGCTATCCAATCAATCTATCCTACCAATCAACCAATCTCACCAAGGTTATCCCTCTGACAGAGCATTGTCTAGGGTAATCTAGCTTTGTCACTTGCATCCCTCATCACCTTGAGCTAAAGGTTGGGATCCACAAGTGGTCAATCTTGTGTCATGCCCATAGGATCATTAGTCTATCCTCAAGTTGACACAGCCACCACCAAATCCAACGCATAGGAAAGAAAAACTCTCACCTTTTGACAGCATGCCCTTGAAGTCTTCCATCCACAGGAAAGCCAAAAATCTCCAGCCAATCCTCCTTAGGTCTATCATGCAGCTTTGACTCTCCCTAGGAAATTTTTCATCAGCCAATCCAAAATCTGTGCTTAATCCAAATCCAACCATGAGCTTCCGTGTTCATCCATATGCAAGATCCCATCCCCATCAAACTCACCATCAAAGCATGAAGTACCAATCCTATCATGATGTGTTTGGTCGCATTGTCCTTGCTCCCGCCACTTCCTATTCCAATGATGATGAAAATCTTGTTGACTATGACAGGTATATTGAAAACCTTAGATACATTCCCCCAAGCATCCCCCAAAATCCAAGATTTATTCCAAACTATCTAGTCATGCCATCTGATACTCCAGCTTCACCTCCATCACCCCATCAACCAAGCTTCCAATCTTCCACCCCCATCACACTAGCTATTCTTGTCAATCCACCTCCACCTTCGACACACGAGTCTCCAAGGAATCTCCTAGAGGAAATACAAGAAAAGTTTCCTCCAACAGTCGATAAGCCATGTCATCTAATCCAACCATGTGAAGGAGTCAGTGATGAAGCTTCCCCATCTATAATATCACCTCCATCTCCCATAGCTATCATCCCCATACCATCCGTCAAATTACTTAAAATCCTTCCACTTCCCACAAGCATCAAAATCCCACCACCTATCAAATCCCTCCAAATCCTATCCACATCACCTCCAAGCATTTCCCAAATCTCTCGTAATGACCCTTATGCATCCATCTTCTACTCACCCATCTCCACTACTGAATCTACCATCTATCCATCCCCTGCCTTTGAAGAATCCATCCCTTCACCTCCTATCACACCATCCACTCCAAACCAATCCTATCAAGATCCTGCCCAAAAGCATGTTGACATCCCCCAAAGCATAAATGAAGATATCATCGTACCATGTCTTCCATCCATAGTGCAGTCACCATCTCCTCCATCTCCAAAACCTCAAGCCATATCTCCTCCACTACAAGATATCTTGTCATCCCACCAACTACATCAAGATCCTATCCTTCCATCTCCCCCGCTCCATGCTTCCATCTTACCACCTATCCAAGCTATTCCACCATCTATAATCTACCCTGTTGGTTCACTTACATTCATCCATGGTGGCCCTCTCTCAGCAGAAGAATGAAGAACAGTATCTCCCCATTGCAATACACCTAATAAATCACTTCTACCATTTTCTGCAAGCAAAAAGTTTCCTCAGCTTGTTCAAATGCTCAATCGATGGCATTATCAAGGTCAAGGTTTAGGACCACAAGAGCAAGGAATCAGAGAGCCTATTATTGCACAAAAAAATCTAGGATTTCATGGTCTTGGACATGTATCCAAAGTCTCACCATCTAAAGGTGTTGGTACACCACACCCCCAAACCAAGCCTATCTCCAAGCCCACCATGCCAGCCTTCCATCACTCCTTCAAGAAATCTTATGTCATCCCCCCTCCACCATCTTTGCAACCCAAAACAACCTACCATATCGCCCCTTCATCTGCTAAATCCATTTTGGGTCCCTATGTCCCAAAATCTACTATCCTCCATCCTCCTATTAGCCATCATAAAAATCCTATTCCATCCATTCCTATGCAAGATCAGCAAAGGCACATATCAGGGCACATCATCCATCATCATCCCCCTACATGCTCTTTCATATCCTCTCCATCTCACAAAGCTTCTCCTAACCATCTTCCCAAAGCTTACCACAACAATGTAAATGCCAACTTCAAAATGATATAAAGCTAAAAATCCACATCCTAGGCAATCATATGTCTATTCTAAAAGACATACTCCAAAAAGGAAAAATCCAATCAAAGAATACAAAACAATGCAAAAGCCTATGAAAAGAAAATCCAAAACCATGTGGATCCCCAAGAAAAAATTTGAAACCCAATGCATAATGGCATCCACCATTGCTAATCCCCCATCTAGTGACTCATGTCCCCCATCTCCTAACTCCATCTTGGGTGGCTATATCCCCAAGCACGCTTCCACAAATCCTCCATCACGCCCACATCTACCATCTATCCCCCATATGCTCTTTTCACACCTGTCCCAACATGTGCCAATGTTGCTCTTGCAAGCATCCCCATATCATGCTCCTTTCCAACCTTTTCATCCCTCCATCTCCTACCATCAATCCCATCTAATCCAATCTATTGCATAAATCACACATCCAGTGTACCAACAACTAGCAACAAAATTGAACATTCCAACAGCCAGTGAAAAATCCCAAAAAAGCCAAAATAGATGAAGAAAGCCAAAATCATTCCAGCTAAGTCCAAAAGTCAAAAAGTCAAAAAAAAAGAAAAGAGAAAAAAAGCATCCACTGGTGAAAACTTCGCAATTCAAGCGCATTGGACAAGTACCATGATGAAAACTTGGCAAACAAGCATCATGCGTAATCTAGCCATCCCCAGCTTAGCCTATCATCCTCATGCTTTTGGTCACATCTTGCCATCCAGCTCCATCTTCCAATTTATCCACCTATCTTTCATCCTCCAGCTTTTATCTATCACTATCCACTTATCTTCTGCAACCTCACCCCATCATCCTAGTTATCATCCATCTCCCTAGCGCCTTCAGCTTTTCCATCCTAGCTTCAATCCTATCACATCCATCGTAAGACCTCCTTCCGCATGTCATCTTCTAACTGGGGGCACTGTATTCCTTGGAGATCTTGTCTTGTCCATTCTCCCTTGTCATTGGTACCTCGCTCTAGGCTATCCTCATGCAAATCCAATGTCATCCTCTCATTAGCCATTCACTCTAGCACTATCTATCAGCTTAGCTACCACCAACCTTAGCATTGTCCCCATCCTTGGTCGCACATCTATCATCATCATTGGATGCATCCTTCCAAATCCATATCTTACGCTATCACCTCATCCTTAGTTTCTGCATCTTACACAAAATCGAGCTATCATGCTATCCTCTCATCCTGAGCTTTTATCCATCTGTATCATACATATCATTGGTCTGTTAGCTTGTACCATATCTTGATTAGCCCGCTTGCAAATATCTTGGTCTGTCAGCTTGTACATCCTCTTTAGCTTAGTACCATTGTATCTATCCAGTGTTCGTGTCAGTTTGTTCTTGATCAGCATCTTGCACCCATCGTACATCTTGGTTAGCTATTCCAACACATCCTTTAGCTAGATTCCCTGTCACCAAAGTGTTATCTTTCTTAGTTAAGCTTGCCAGATGCATCACTCATCCAAATCCACCAGCTTCGGTGCTCTCCGATAGGTCCTTGCAGGATATAGCTTTCCTCATGTTTGATCTTGGTCCGTTAGTACCTTGTCCTACCCATCTCGTTGGAAAACGGCTCTCTTTTGGATTTTCACTTTCTTTTGATTTGGGATCTTCCCTTTTTGGTCTTGAAGTATCTTTTCCAAGAAATCTCCTTGTCCCCTCCTCAAGGTTGCCACGATCTTCCATATCATGGTATGCTGCGAATGGGGCAATTAGAGCGTAAGGTCTTGATCAGGTCTTTCGTTTGTTTTTCTTTTCTACTTGTGGGTTCTCCAGTGTTGTTTCCACGCTGCTTCCTCTAGGATTCATGTGTGATGCTGGGGCAATCCTTGCGTGTTTGTTTTGAGTCAGTTCGTCAGTCCTTTGGACGGTTGGTGAAAAGGCCTTGATGTTCTTGGTAACCTTGGCAATTAACCCATAGTCTTATAGCAAATCTAGTGCTCAACTACATGGTGGTACTTCTCTTTGAAGTATCCCCCCGCTCAAAAAGCTTCAATGGTTTTCCTTCATCTCCATTATCCCCCATCCATATCCAGCATCCATCTCTCCTACCCTAGCTTATGCATCAGTATCTCTTTGAATCACTCATCACTCTTAGCTTTAGGGATCCACAATCCTAGTCATAGGGATCCACCAATCCAAATCAATCCACCAAGCCTCATCTTTCGAGATCCACAATCCTAGTCCTAGGGATCTCTGAAATCCATCTTCCACCAATCTGACTCTTTGAAATCTTGTTGCATCATCTTTATAATCCCCTCATCCATCTCCCTATCCTGGATTCCTTTTTATAGTGCTCTACTCCTTCATCCTCCACCTTCCCTAAAGTCTTAAGCTTGCTTCCTCTTGTGCATCTGATTCTCCTTTATCATTCTCCCATAGTGAGAGTTTGAGCTAATTCAACCCCTTCTCTTTGCCAATCTGAGTCTCCTTGCTCATCTCAGATTCTTCTTTTTTTCAAGAAGCCATCAAGCCTCGTTTTCTCTCCCCGCTGCCTTCTTGGGGGGGCATCTCACAGTCCATTCTCTCCTCTTCTGCTCTAGCCTTGGGCATCTTATTTTCTTATCTTTGATGCCATGCCACTTGCAGCATCACATCAAAGAGGGGAAAAATGTAGACACCTAAAAATCCTTTAGAAAATAATATTTTTATTTTCTGAAAAAAATTCCTGATGACATCATCATTTATTAATTAATTAATTAATGATGATGTCATCAGGGATTTTTTTCAGAAGATAAAAATATTATTTTCTAAAGGATTTTTAGGTGTCTACAAGTAGAAGATCAAAAGTCTAT
Organism: Cupressus sempervirens; assembly: GCA_028749045.1. NCBI lineage: Eukaryota > Viridiplantae > Streptophyta > Pinopsida > Cupressales > Cupressaceae > Cupressus > Cupressus sempervirens. The sequence continues at coordinate 502,862,378 of CM053791.1, forward strand.
TGATTTGGACAAGCAAGAGGAAACTAGACCTATATATCCTCCCAAAATTTGAGACTCATAAAGATCCTTAGGAGTCTTGATGCCACATTTGAAAAAACACGGAGCACTAGAGCCTTAAGTCTTGGCTAGAGGAACACCTTGAATGGAAAACATCGGGGATTATCAAAGGTTCTGCTGATTGAAAGAAAGCCCATCACAAAACCTGTCACTATCCCAGTGAAGCCAAGGCTTTATAGCCTCCCAAGCTTTCAAAATTATTTTGATTACAAACGAGCCCTAGATATGAACAAGTTCTCACATGATGAGAAGGGTTTGAAGACCAATCCCCTTCCATGCAAGGTTGTTAATAGGGAATCCACAAGAGATGCAATGCTGAACCAACACTTTCCAAGCTTCATCACCAATGAGAGCATGGATAATCCACTTAGCACAAAGCGAGAGTCTTGCTTCTATGTCAAAAGAAGGCCAAAGCCTCTAGACTCTTTGGGAAGACAAAAAAAATTCCAGGAAACCTTGTGAAAACCATGATGATCAGCCCTAGAAGTTCAAGAAAAGTCATCAAGAAAACACTCTAGCTTGAGATAGGAGGCTTTGGAAGGAGCCTAACAAGAAGAGTAATACACATGAGTAGCCACCACCACCTTAGAGAAAAACTAGAATTTGAACCCCGCAAGAGAAAGGAGTTTAGTAATCCAATAATCAAGCTTTTTCTCAATTTTTGTGAGCACAACATTCTACAATTCCACTAGAGGAGGTTGAAAGGCAAAGAAGATGCCCAAAAAGCAGAAAATCTCCCAGTGGGTAACCCATTTCCACTCTAATTGAGAAAGCCACTTGAGGTGATGTTGGAAGGAAAGATTGCCTGTAAAAGAGCATCTTGTGTCATTGAATAGCCAAACCAAAAGCTTGACAAAAAGTGTTCAATAATTGTAATGCATCGATTGCTTGGGAGGAAGCTCTTAGAACGTGTATTTCTATTACTCCAAACCACCTAGCATTCAAGCAATGAGCTTTCTGTGAGAAAATTCTCACCATCAGGGACCTCAAGGAAGTTGTCTTTTCTATGGAAGATAACAAGTCCCCTTGGTGTGATGGGTTCCCTTGTGAATTTTGGGTAAAAGTACAAAGTTGTGTCACCTTTTAGGTTGACTTATCAAAATGACTGAATTAGAGTATTTCTATCCAAAAATCATTTTCTCTCAAACATATGATCTAGATAAATTAATTCTAGCTAAGTTATATATGGTCTCACACTTTTCCAATTGGAAATGTCTATTAAGTGCATGTTTTATACTAGTTTGTATCCAATTACTAAAGAAATAAAATTATTTTAGAAAATTGTTGTTTCAATAACTCTTACTATTTGTTATGA